>OY720405.1:11410163-12660163 GCA_963082905.1 Oligia fasciuncula | reverse complement strand
ATAATAAATATATAATAATAAATATAATAATAAATTAAATCTATGGCAAAAACCTAAAATACAGATCCAAAGACACCGACTTCCGAAATTAAAGTTATTTTTCACTTTGTAGTGTTTTTTGGAAGTCGGTTGTTTTTTTTTTTGTAAAAAAGTTATTTTGAGAGCAATGGTGATGAAATTATTTACATACTTATAGCAAAGCGCTGAGCGTATAAACGATGTATGGAATGTGTGAATGATGATATGGTTAGAAAGGGGGTGACTACCGATATGACGACTAATAGAGAAGTATGGAAGAAAAAGACATGTTGCGCCGACTCCAAATAAATTGAGATAAGGGCAGGAGAATGATGAATGATGAGCAAAGAGTAGGGTATACCTGAACAAGCACAACATAAAGCTATGTAGCAACATATAAACCACTTTGGCCACTCTTGCCAAATAAATTCACTTAACATTTGCTTAGCTGTCAGTTAAGATAGATATTACGTTTGCCAATAGCGAACTCAGCACTTGTCAATATAGGCCAGCAACAGAAAATATTTCAGTGTACAGTGGGCAAAGAGTAGGGTATACCTGAACAAGCACAACTTATAGCTATGTAGCAACATATAAACCACTTTAACTACTCTTGCCAAATAAATTCACTTAACAATTGCTTAGCTGTCACTTAAGATAGATATTACGTTTGTCAATAGCGAACTCGGCACCTGTCAATATAGGGCCGCAACAGAAAATATTTCAGTGTACAGTAGGCCGCAAGTCAGTGTTAAACACCAATATAAGCTGGCCTTTTATTCCTTTGAACTCCGTATTACGCTAGGCCAGGTCAAGGTCAAAGTGCTTCCACCGACGTGCGGCCTACTGTACCTACTTGTTCTGACTTTTCTTTTTATTGACATATTTTTATTTATTTGCCAATAAATGTCGGAGAAGTTTTGTGTGTATAAGTCTCGGAGAGCGATTCTTAGAAAAATATTCAATCGAAGTTTAGACTAATACTAGCGGCTTACCCCAGCTGCGGACGGGTGCAATTTTTTTTTCGAAATTTTCTTTCATACAAGCCTTGTCCTGGCAATACCGAACACAACAAAAAAAAAAAAAAACCAATTTGGTGCAGTCATTTGCCAGTTTGGCGACTTTGTTTTATTAAGTAAGGATAATAAAAATGAAGAGATTGTTCTTTGTTTAAACGCGCTAATCTCCGGAACTACCGGTCGGGTTGGAAATAGTATATTTCATTACAAGTGCGGAAAGGCTGTCATTGCAAAGAGTTCCGACAAATGTCTACCCGAGCCGAGGCGCAGCCGAAGGCGAGGGTTGACAGTCGGAACAAGTTGCAATGACGGTTCCGCAGGTGTACTGAACGACTATTTTTAATACAGTTGCGAAAAAATGAAGCAATTTAATAAAATAATAAAAACTCAATATTGCTTTTTTCTCTTCTCTCCACGCAAAAAAATTGTCGTATGTGGTTATGTAACGATTTTTTGACTTTTCCGGTAAAATGTTCTCCGAAGCATTTTGTGCAATTATACAGAGTTCCGGTCGTGTTAATTAAAAAAAAATAGGGTCGAAATTACTCGTTTTGTGCAACAAACAACTAATCTCGCAAAGAAAATTTCTGGAAAATGGCGCCAACCGTAGAATATAAGCAGAGTTTTTTTTTCTTCACCCATTTTGGTAGGCAAAGGGAACTATCCATACAGCTTAGTCTTCAGTATATTTTTTTTATTGATATGAAATGAAAATGAAATTTAATGAGATGAAATGAAATGAAACCTAACCTAACTCATTCAATTAAATCATTTAATCTGATATTAAATCATTAAATAAATTAGTAGCTTCTTTTTAGAAATATACGTATTTGTATGAATCACAAAAACTCTTTAGTAAAAACTTCATGGTTGGTTTTTCTTTTTAATAGACATTATTTTGACAGTTGGGAAAGAGACACGCACGAGTTCGGGAAAGGTAAAAAAAAGCACTAGTATGTAATAGCCCACATCCCGAACGCTATACGTCCCTGCAATACACCACTTTTTGAGCAACTGTATTAAAAAATTCTTTTGGCATTTGATAGCCCAATTCTTGAGGAAGGTAAAATTGGTAGGTAGGTTGGTTGGTGGGGCTACGACATCACTTTTTTTCTAAGAAGAAAATAGAAAGGACGATAAGTGAAAACGAAGTAAGAGCGCGCGTGAGCTATGTGATGCTATATCACACTAATATTATAAAGGCGAAAGTTTGTGAGAGGGTGTGTGTGTTTATATGTTTGTTACTTCTTCACGCTCAAACGGCTGGACCAATTTTGATAAAATTTTGTATGGAGGTAGCTGACACCCTGGATTAACATATAGGCTACTTTTTATCCCGATATTCCCACAGGATCGACATTTACGCGGGTGAAACCGCGGGGCGCAGCTAGTTGTAGGTATTCTAAAACAAGAAATTTCACGCGGACGAAGCCACGGGCAGCTAGTATAAAATATATTGGATTTCTTGTTTGTTTCTCCCAATCTTTTCCTCTATCTAGTAACCGACAAAGAACCCGTGGAAAAATAAAGAAAAAGACATTTGTGTCAGGTTTCTGCTTCTCCTTTTAATAAAAACCGGCGCAGTTTCTGTAGTTACAGGAGGATTCCAGTTACCTCTGTGCAGTTTGTCTAAGGTCAGATTTGTCAAGTTCTTTATGTTTTTTTTTTTCTTTAAAATAGTATTATAGACAGGGTGATTGGAAGATGGGTGCAAAGCTTTAAGGAGAAGATAGTACAGACGATTTAGAACCATTTAAGCCAAAGACGAAGTCTTACAATTTTTTTAATTTTTTTATTTCCAAAATTTTAAGTAAGTACCTAAGTAAACTTCTTATTTTATGAACGATGAATTAATTAAATTTTAATTTATTTAATTAAAGTAATGTAAATGCAATCTAGCAAAACATGCATTAGGCCTCTGTGTCATTAGACATAAAAAACATAAAAATTAGGTAAGTAAAAAAAATTGGTAAGACTCCGTCTAAGAAAATCATGGCTTAAATGGTTCTAAATTGTTTGTACCTACTATCTTCGCCTTAAAACAAAGTTTTTCATTCATAAAAAAAATACAGCCAAAGAACATCGGGTGACAACTTTCACGCCACCTTGTACTGACGCCAGCACATCAAGCTACTACAATCTGTCAAATTTCTTTAATAGATTTTCAACTTTATCGCTAAAGCATAAGGTTCAAAGTTGATTGGGAAAATTTGACAGTTTCGGGTAGCTTGATGTGCTGGCGTCTTTAATTAAAACACTACTAAGAAATAAGTAATTGCGTTAAATGAGGACTTTTCAAAGAGAAACGGTTTATATACAAATACAAACGGCGCTTTGTTTAAATACAGCATTCTCTATAAATGTATTTCGTGTATCTACACGGAATACATAAAAAAAATTTCAAAGCATTTATTTCAATTAAACCATGTACAGACTTTATGAATTGTCAAAATTAAAAAGTTGTCAAGTCAGAAAGTTGAAGCTAGTTGCCCATTCCAAAACGTAGATCTCTATGGAGAAGAACGGGCAAGAAACTCCATGGACACTCTTTTAAATCAAGATATTACAAAATCCTGGGTACATTATTCTTGTTGCTTCTAAATGTGAGAACAATGTAAAAAAGACACAAATGAAGAAACAATTTAAGACATAAGATTAAAAATAAGCCTTGGCAGTTAAGAGATGACCTGTCTCAACCGTGGGCGCCCGTTCACGAACATGACTCGTGGATCAGCACCATCCAGCTCAACCATATAATTAACAAGCAAAAGCAAAATAACCATTGCACCACATTCTATTCTATTCTATCGTATTACCCAGTAACAGCGCTCCATGTAACATACTGGTATTGAGCTGCATTTGGTTTGGTTGAACCGATCCCAACATAGAAGGATGACCAACTTACAATGTGCTTTATTGCACTCATAAGTCTTCTCATTATTCGTTTTAATAGCTCGACGTCACTGCAATGACCAAGCGACGGCGCCAAGTTGACGGCGAATCTGACAATGAAAGAAGGGCATATAAGTATATACAACGTTAATCCTAAGGGTGTTAGAATAATCTATAGGACAGTGAGAGTTGGGTACGATGTTTAGAATAAAAGACTGATAAACAGAAAGCAGTAGCCTATAAACAACAGTATGCTAATGTGAACTATCTGATATAAATTCAGCATACTGAAAACTATACCTACTGTAAGGGCTCAGAAAAATCCATACCTCTTCACGCTTAAACCGCTGAACTGATTTAGATGAAATTTAGTATAGAGATAGTTTGAGTCCCGGGAAAGGACATAGGATCGTTTTTATCCCGATATTCCTACGGGATCGACACTTATACGTGTGAAACCGCGGGGCGCTGCTAGTAAGATAATACGATAACTAAAAATTGCCTTTGTTGGGTTTGGCTTCCAGTCTAACCGGAAGCAGCTGAACCAGTAGTTTACATGGAGCGACTGCCTATCTGACCTCCACAACACAGTAACTGGGTAACACGATACCTACCCCTTTGTAAGACTGGTATCGGGCTTCTGACGACCCGTAACGACTGTCAAAGATCAAAGAATGACAGCTGGGACCAACGGCTTAATGTGCTTTCCGAGGCACGGAGGGGTCTCGGTATGTAAAGATGGTCACCCATCTACGGACCGACAGTGGCAAGCGTAGCTTAACCTGATCAATCGACCCGTTTATTTTTATTTAGCTACGAGCGCCTCTAGGTTATACGATGATAAAATATTAATTGAAAAATTAACATAGATTGTATGAGATGTTGAGCCGTTGATGTCTGAAGGAAAACTAAACGAGATCATCATCTAAGCAATATGTCTCGCAAGGCGCACTGCCCGTGCTACTCGTATGCTATCTTCGCTGTTGTCAAGTGCTCTCGAGCGCCCTCTATTGCCTTACTATACCTAACCTTAGACGTTAGTTTGTTATACTCGTACCTAGCCTTAGAAACACATGGGTTGAGGGCAGACTGCAAACTGTACCTATGTAAACTGAAGGGAATGCGTTTCTGTAGCCTTTGAAACACGAACAAAGACGTTAGTCTGTGATACACAGAAAGCAGTGGCCAAAGAGAGTGTATCCAGCCTTAGAAATACATGGGTTGCACCTTACTGATGTAGTGCAAATTGTATGTAAACTGAAGGCGATGTATTTCTTTACTCAGTGGCTAAAAATAAAAGTTCTACTAAGTATTATGACTACTTTGGACTAGTTAGAGCGATTCAGAGTTTAATGGTTTTGGACTGCTGCCGAAATATTTTATCGTAGGTATACATAATCAGCCTATAATGTTCCTACTGCTGGGACACAGGCCTCCTCTCGTTCAGAGGGACCGGGCCGTAATCCACCACGCGGGCCTAGTGCGGGTTGGTAGTTAAGTTTGTCATAGGTCTTCAAATATTTGGTTCTAGAATATGACAGTTTCCTCACAATGTTTTCTTTCACCGTTTTGAGAGCAATGGTGATGAAATAATTTACACAAAGTAACCTGTCTGGATTCGAATCTACGACCTCCAACTCGTAAATCGCAGCCGTTACCTCTGGGACACCGCTGCTCGACCAGATATACAGACTAATAGATTAAGATCTCGTGATCGACGATCTGACGATCAACGACGACGCTTTGTCAATAAAAGAAAAAAGTTTATTCCTCTGGAAGGTTCTGATGTGTGTTCTCAGCCATTTGTATTTGTCCCAATCACTTACACGAGAATGGCAAAAAAACCTGAAAATAGGGTAAATTTTTTATTGCCCTTAATTTTCAAAAAGCATACCACAAAAATATTTTTATGTCCAGACGTAAATATTTCCCCAAATAGCCTCAATTTTAGTCCCACACAATCTATATTATACTAATAATAAAGCTGAAGAGTTTGTTTGTTTGAACGCGATAATCTCTGGAACTACCGTTCAGATTTGAAAAAATCTTTTTGCATTTGATAGCCCAATTATTGAGGAAAGCTATAGGCTATGACCCTTAGGAGCCGAGCAAAAAGAAAAAAAGTCAGAATGAAATTTTAAAAAGAAAAAAAGAACGCTAAGCGACTACGAAGTGTTGCGACGGGGTGGGGGTACAAGAAATTTCACGCGGACGAAGTCGCGGGCAGAAGCTAGTATTTTATAAAATTATTTTGTTCCGCTACGTCAGGCTACATGACCTAGTTAGTTGGGAAAAGGGTTGGCAGGATGATGACATGCAAATGTTATAGACCCCTCTTTTGAAAGTCATGTATCTATTCTACTTGCCTCACTTGTCTTAATAATGAAAGGTTTGCCTTGGTGGCTACGCATTCTTTATATTACGATAAACTCTCTAGATACCGCTTGAAAATTTTGTTTTGTTGCGAGTTCGCCAAATTTTGAAGTGCGAGGAAAGTGAAAACTGCGCTTTGATTGGCAATTTTACAGCGCTCTCACACATACAAGCTGTCATTATTTTGCGCTTTACGTATTTAATTTACATGTTTATTTGCCGAGATAGTCAAAATCGGACTTCTCTGTAAAAAGTTATGTGTGGAGAATACTTTAAAAAAATATTACGCCTCGACTTGAAATCCACCTCCTTTTTTTCGTCGTTTATGTTTATGACCTCTATTTGAATCGACCCCAAATCGCCACGTGTTTTCCCCATACGATGTTTTATATCCCTGCCCAGTTTTTTGAAAGTCACGTCCCCAGCTAACTTGCTTCAGTTGTCCCATAACAATAAAGGGCCCGACTGACCTTGTCAGCTACTTGATTATATTTCTTTTTCCCCTACCCGTAACTTCAAGCCGTTAACTTTTATTACCCGCTATAGTTTTTATTGAGAATCCAGAGAATTTGATATTTCTTATAATTGTCCTTTCTTTTCTTAAGTATGGCTGTTATTGTTATTTCCTTGTGTATTGCTTTATATATTATAGTTTTTTCTTTCATTTGGGGTTTCTGATTCTTTTTTTATAATAAGGAAAATGCTGATATAAAGAAGACTGTTCAGTGTTCATAAGAAATCGGGTCAGTGGTCCTCATCTCTTAGAGGTTTATATTTTGTTTTTTTTTTGGCGACCATCATTAATAATTACATATTTTTAAATTACACATATATTTTTATTTATAAATCATTATTTTTTACTAAGGCGTCAAAGTCAAGAACAATTTGGATTCGGAGATATATTCACACTCACACTAATATTATAAAGGCGAAAGTTTGTGAGTGTATTTTTATGTTTGTTACTATTTCACGCCAAAACTACTGAACGGATTTGAATGAAATTTGGCACATAGATTGTTTATAACCAGGACTAACACAGGATACTTTTTATCCCGATATTCTTACGGGATTGAAACTTATGCGGGTGAGGCTGAGGCTACATTAGGCCGCGACGCGACGAGCGATTAAAACAAGTAAATGAATGCTCACGTCTATGGCTACACCATACATCAAACATTACTAGCGATCTTTGATTTCTATAAGCGATAGGAACAACATTACTGTAATCACGGCATCGGCTACATCAACATAATATCAGCGAAATTATTAGAAAATACGCCGAAATTTCGCTTGTAATGTAGCCATACCATGTTTTTCTCGTTTCGCTCTTCCAGTCGCATCGCAAATCGCTGCCTACTGTAGCCTCAGCCTGAAGCCGCGGGCCGGGGCGATGTGGATCAAAAGATAAGATCGTTGTATATCTTTGCTCTCAAATTCATTACAGCATTGTCGCCATACAAATCAATGTTTCTACTACTGCGACCATTCAAATAAAATGTAATTCATTCCTGGCCGCCGACTTTTTATTTTTTATCCCAAGTGTGATAGATAATTGATTTGTGATATTTTAAGTAATTTTCGTGTGAACCCAGTTTCTATTCCCACGTACATAGATTAAGAAATGAAGACCACAGGGTATTCTATTTCACTAATATCTGCAAACAAGAATTGGCCTTGAGTTGTGACTGTAACTACATACTCGGATATCATATTTAGGTTTGTTTGTCAACCAATTTACTAAGTGGGCCAGTAGTAAATATGTACGTTCCAGAATCTGCTGATTTCTTCTGTAAAAACCTCACCGTGAAAACTTAGATGAATTGAGGTGTAAATATTGTCAATCCGTCAAGTTGCCATCAGTGACAGCGTTACCTCACTTCACTTAAGTGGTCACTGTTACATTTTTATCCGACTTCAAAAAAGGAGGAGGTTCTCAATTCGACTGTATGTTTTTTTTTGTTTTTGATACGCGATGTCTCCGGCAATTGCAAATCGATTTCAAAAATTCTGTTTTTAATGGATTGGGTATGCCTCAGTCACCACTGACAACCGACTTCCAAAAAAGACTACAAAGTAAAAAATAACTTTAATATCGGAAGTCGGTGGCCAACAACAAAAATGCGATATCAACGACACCGACTTCCGAAATTAAAGTTATTTTTTACTTTGTTGTGTCTTTCTTGGAAGTCGGTTGTTATTTTTTTGTAAAAAAGTTTTTATTACAGAAAAGAGCGGCAGGTTTCATAATAAGAGTTTAGGTATTTAAAATGCAGGATTGCATGACAAGTCCTGAATCTTGGTAATAATCTTTGTAAGCTTTTTGCTAAATAAATGATTGATTACTTTACCAGTGTTAATAAATAAATAATAGATGTGAGTGGAAACGCCGAGGGGAGAGGTGATTTTCAAGGAAGGGTGATACTCGCAACCGGCGTGTGAGTGTAGCGGTATCTACAACGCCACATGAGAATAACGCGTCATACTGACGTCATGCAAAAACGCAAAATCCTGCATCTCGCAAGCAGAGTTTACCGCGCAACTAGCATAGATACAACGGCCGGATATGAATCATCGGGGAGTTGCCCGCCAGACACAACACCCGTCTGGTCGGAGGATCCTCCCTTTTCTATAGAGTATGAGTGAACTTTACACCCTTTTCGTCATACCTCTATAAGAGTATGAACGTAAAAGAGGCCTACGGAGAACGTAAGATCGTAGCAGGTGGCATTCTGTAGTTTCTGCCTACACCCCTCCCCTCCACCCCGCCCACGGGAAGAAGACGTGAATTGATATATGTATGTGTGTCAAATAAAATGACATAAAGCAAAACGATTCGAACTTGTACCTATAAATTACAAAAGATGAAAAACGCCGACCCTGGCAAATAAATCAATCAAAGGCCTCCTTACAATTGGAAACGACAAACAGCCAACCATTTGATCGAAGCCAATTTCGAATTCGACACAAAATGTTTTCTAAGGAAGCAATTTGGTTACATACTTAAGTTGAGTAGGTACATACATATCTCATATCAACCTCCGGAAACGTAGAACACAGCTCCAAAGCCTGTGTCACGAACGTAATTAACTTCATTATCTGCCTACTATGTTGGGGTCGGCTTCCAGTCTAACCGGATGCAGCTGACTACCAGTATTTTACTTGGAGCGACTGCCTATCTGACCTCCACAACCCAGTTATTGGGTAATACGATACCCCTGATAAGACTGGTTGTCAGAGTTTCGGGCTTCTGACGACCCGTAACGATTGTCAAAGATCCATGAATGACAGCCGGGACCAACGGCTTAACGTGTTTTCCGAGGCACAGAGGGGTCTTGGTATGTAAAGATGGTCACCCATCCACGGGCTAACCGCTTCAAGCATAGCTTAACCGCTCTACCTGATCGATCGAACCGTGCGGCTGTTATTTATTAGCCACAAGCTTCTCCTAATTAATTAACTTATTCAGGCATTTTCAACTGTTTTCTTGTTTTGTTTGAGAAGTAAAAGAAGAAGATAGAAAAGAAGAAGAAGAAGATAGAAGAAAATAAGAAGAAGAAGATAGAAGAAAATAAGAATATCCACGCGATATTTGCAGCGTTGTAGCACAGAATCAGTTGGTACAGAAGACAACTTACTCATCATCATCATTATTTCAGCCGAAAGACGTCCACTGCTGGACATAACCCTCCTCCATGCACCGCCACCTCGACCGGTTCTGTGCCTCTACAACTTATTGTCATAACATAATCTGTAATTAATATACTGTGGGAAAATCAAGATTTGATTTAGAACAATAGAAAGAGTAATTGTGACTCATTAGTCACAGTTGAGCTCTTAGGGGTAAAAAATGGCTCCTGTCATACAGTTAATATTATCGCAGGAGCCAGGGAAATGTTTAATACTGTAATCATAACTTGTATCCAGCGACTAAAAACAGGCACACCTACACAGACGAGTCCGTGCGCCGATATCAAACTATGTGAAACGAATGACAGTCAAGACTCCCGAGTGTGTCCATGTGTGCGTTTTCTTCAGTTACATAGACCTGACCCTCTGTAACTATGTGTACTTGCTATCTTATCTATGGTTGTTCTTTGCTCGTGAATTTCTTGGAGACAGCTCGTGGAACCTTCAGTAGTGAATGAAACTGTTGGAGCAAGCTGATGTTTTATGCTTTTAACGTTCCTATTAGTAGTTTCTTCAGCGTTATCATTTATTTATGTAAATAGTGCAACATAATGGGGTTAAACAATTAGTCATGTCAGAAGCTTAGGGAATAAGACAGTCCTGTACCCTAGTCGGGTAAACCAATCTCAATCTGAATCACTTTGAAGGATATTGCTAATCCATTGCTTCATATATGTTCGAAAAGTTTGTCTGCTCAACAACGTAAATAACGCAATGAATGCTGTTGAACTGTCAAAATGAAACCCATTGCTACTGATAGTGTATTACTTACGCAATTACCCCGCTGAAATGTAATAAAGTTTACTGCTATTAAGTAGGTACCAATCCGCACTGGGCCCGCGTGTTACAGCCCACTCCCTCGAAGAAAGGAGCATGTGTCCCAGCAGTGGGAACATATTAGGCTGCCTATGACTATGCTATTACATTTGCTATTTGTCCGCTTAGCCAAAAGCGGCCTGAAATATCAGGAGAAGCTAACGACCCACGTTAACAAACTTGCCCAGACACTGATCGGAACAGGAGGACTGCAACATACCCGACTAAAGAGACATGACATCCCTAATCTCGTGAATAAGAGAGTATGTTGGGAAGAGAATTTTCAAAACTTTATGGCTCTCGGCGATAACATTCTAACAGATCTTTATCGGCCAGAAAAGTGGCTTATTATTCCTGGAACAGATAGCCATGTAGCAGATCAACTACAAAAAAAAATGCCTGTTTAGCCTACTAAGGTCGTGAGTTTAACCCTCTCTCAAACTCATTACTTCTTAAGCTACGTTTCCTACATAGGAAAACGGTGGCCGCTCACATAGCGTCCGCAATTTTGTGTGAAAGATGGTGTGTTTTTTCCTAGAGACTTGACACCATAAAGTCGAATGCCGCTGCCATTATTTCAGCCGTCACTATGGCTGGTATACAATGGCTGCCACCGCTCTTCTACGAAAACATAACTTTACTCGATACTTCAAAAGCCTTAAGGCTCCTGAAAATGCCACGCGACGCGAATCGCACGCGACTCAAAGGCACTGCTCGCGATTCGCGTCACGTGTCGCGCCTGTTTGAAGGAGCCTTTAGTTAATGTCGTATTAGCACTATCGTAAATATCGTGGTTGGAAAAATAACACGTTCGGCGCAGCGCCGCTGTCGTGAGGTGCGCACATTGTGACATAATATTTTCTTAAACAAATAGGACATATGTTGATAAACGTTCTGCTCTTCAAGTATCCTAGAGTGTTATAAGATTAAACACTAACCCCCTTACTAATAAACGTTGTATAGCGTCTGTATAGTTACACAACGCTTTGTCTTCTTCTTTCGAAATTCAAATTAATGACGACTGAAAGAGAGAACTCGATGTGTAACTATTCATCTGATATAATACGTTTATGAGTAAGGGGGTAAGTCAAAAGACGTCGACTTCAGATGACGTTGACTTCTGACGTTGTTAATGTAGTAGACAATAACAATAACCCGCTAAAAATTGATTTGTTGTGGCTCTAGATGTTTGACACTTGCAAGTGCTGCGGCGCAAAAGTTCAACTAATGGAATTCACTATGGCTTCCTGGCGTTGTGAGGACGTATTCCACATTGGGCACCCGTTTAAACGGCACCTGAGTGAATCGCACCTGAGGTATTCTACACACGGCACCTAGACGTCATAATCAGCCTATAATGTTCCCACTGCTGGGAAACAGGCCTCCTCTCGGTGAGAGGGAGTGGGCCGTAATCCACCGCGCGGGCCCAGTGCGGATTGGCAGATGTCACATGTCTTCGAATTTTTGGTTCTAGGACATGCCGGTTTCCTCACGATGTTTTCCTTAACCTAGACGTAGTTCAAATCAAAATAATATTTTTGCTAGCCGTGATTAGACGTTGTCGTTATCATCATCATTTTAGTCCGGAATCACCCAATGCTGGGTACAGACCTCCCCTTTCTTCTGCCATACTTCCCGGTTCCATGAGTCTCTCATCCAGGTGGTACTGGCCTGGCCTGGCCTGGACTTATAAGACTTTGCTATCAAACGTGATAATGATTTGTTTTATAACTGTATGCTGTGCTACGATACGAGCCATGTTTCTCAGCTAGTGGATACAATACCTAATAAACATTTCACTCAGTTCACTTTACGACTTAGCTAGAAGGAGCAGCTGGTACGTTTTTATGTTTTTCTTGCTCGAGGGAATAACAGTTCTAAATAACTATCGAAAGAAGGTATCTAGGGTATGATGTTCTGCTTACAATTTACTACTGTTAGCCGACGTTTACAGGGACGTAAAAATATCGGGATTATATAGCGCACTGGATTATCAACGCATTGCTTAGCATCGAGAGTAGAAAATCCAACAGCGCGGTTTTTAACGCGCTGGGATGAGCTCTGTTGGATTCTCAATGCTTGGCTCTACAGCGAGAGTTGAAATTCCAGTGCGCGATAAAAATCCGCCGCGTTATTTTTACGTCCGTGTGAAACGTCGGCTTAGCCATTGGTCCTACGGCTGGTCTCTCTACAGTCGTGTCGGATTGCCATCTCATTAGACTATAATAGTGAGGGAAGAGGGAGTGCACCTGTGTCTGCGCACACACTTCTGCACTATAATATCTCCTGCGCCGAAGGCTTATAGTCTCCGTTGAGATTTGCCGCCATGGCCGAAATACGGTCTGGAGGACTATAAATATGCCGCTAGTTAAACGGCGCCATTTTGTTAAAAGGCTAGACGGTTACCTGAATGGCTAATTAAGCTAATTGGCGGCAACATATGCAACGTAACGTTAACGTGTAACTTTGTAAAGTTAAATGCGCAAAACCTGTTAAGGGGTCATTGTACTCATCATTATGAACAACTTTTACTATGGGACCCAAGCTGAAATCGCGAAAAAAAATCAGTTGTTCCCTACATTTATGCTCGCATAACTCGCCAAAATAACACTCATTAGTGTTAGTCACTTTTAAACTTCACTTCTTCTATTCTTTTTTGCTAAGTATGCCACAAATTACTGACTATAAAGTATAATGTCTTGTACTGTCGCAGTAAGCGAAAAGGACGAATATCGGCCAAAACTTTCGCGACCTGAAGCGCTCAATTTAGTTCTTGAACATTAGCGAACTAAGTTGTTGTTTTAGTTCGTCTGCTCTCGTCTCGAACCAGAGAATGGCAGAATTCTTGCCTTGTCCCTATTTAGACACAAAAAAAAAATAGGTACCTAACTTAAAAGGAACATAAACAAAAACAAATCAGAACCCGCTGCATTTTCCCCAAACATACACACAACTCTAACAAGCGTCGCGACCGAGGAAAGTTTATAAAAAATGGCGGTCATTCTATTGACATCACAGTTAAAAAATTGTTGAAAAACCGGCCAAGTGCGAGTCAGACTTGCACACGAAGGGTTCCGTACCACAAGGCATAAAACGCCGAAAAATACGTTTCTTTTATACCACTTTAAATGTTATTTTTATTTTATTATTTACTGATATAGCGGCAACAGAAATACATCATCTGTGAAAATTTCAACTGTCTAGCTATCACGGTTAATGAGATACAGACAGACAGACGGACAGTAGAGTCTTAGTAATAGGGTCCCGTTTTTACCCTTTGAGTACGGAACCCTAAAAACGCTCTAAATACGAAAACGAGAGCAAGCCGAGAGCTAAACAACTTTGTTTCCGTCAGGCGCGGTCCGAAGGGGCGGGGGGTCACAGGGGACATGACCCCCCCAAAATCTAAGGTCAAATTGAAAAATCTCAAAAACTTGCCAAATAATAAAATTGTGTCTGTGCAATAATGTTTATTTTATTCCAGATACCTATTTTTTATTAGTGTAGTGAGTGACCCCCTTCAAAATTTCAGGCTGCGACCGCGCCTGGTTTCCGTTAATTTTAACTTCTATCTATTTTTGGAGAAGTCGACGAAGCATTTGACGGGCATCGTTAATATTATTTAGTAACGGTTAATTCGGTTAGGTTATCGTTTTTTATGTTAAATTAAGTATAATTGATTGCAGCTTGATTGATAGACAATGTTTTAATTACTTTAAAATAATAAAACTTCATCTACCAACCCGCATTGGGCCGGCGTGGTGGATTATGGCCCACTACCTCTCACAGAGTGGAGGCCTGTCGTCGCTCGCATGACTAAAAGCCCTATCTCATTTTTTAGCTGATTTGGGTTAGGACGGCTACATTTTTCTATTTGTGATTCTTTACATTTTGTTGCCTTTCAAAATGGTTATATTTTGAGATCCAAATAACATAGGTACGACGGTTAGTGAAAGTATAAACGTAAGTTACAACAGCCTACAGCAGTCCACTGCTGGACATAGACCTCTCCTATTACACGCCATTCAACTCGATTTTCGGCAAGTCGCATTCAACTGCTACCAGCCTCCCTGGGAAGATGGTCGCTCCACCTAGTCGCGGGCGTCCTACTATACATTTGCCCATTTGCACTTAAGAACACGCCTACCCCGACGGTAATCATTTCTACGGTAAATATGGCCGGCGCATTGCCAGTTCAACTTACATAATCTGTGAGCTATGTCGACAATTTTGGACAATCCCTTCGTTTCGAATTAGATCCTTCAGAGAGACTCCAAGCATAGCCCGTTCCATAAGTTACTAGGTACATAAGATTGTTATAAACTCAACTCAAACTCGAACTCAAAGCATTTATTTCAAGTAAACCATTTACAGGCACTTTTGAATTGTCAAGAAATCGGTCAGTCAGAAAATATGAAGCTACTTACCCTTTCCTAAGCGTAGGTACCTATGGAGAAGAACGGGCAAGAAACTCCTTGGACACTCGTTTAAATTATATTTTTACAAAAATATAAGTTACATCATTAATGTTGAATTTATAATTATATGTGAGAACGATGTAAAAAAGACGTACGTGTTATAAGCGTCCAGAGTACAGCAAATAATAATAAAACCACTACACCCTCAAACTTCAAACGAGATGCTCAACATTTGTTACGAGTTGTATAAGGCACCGTATTTCTTTAATTAATTAAGCTTCGCGAATGGCACATTGGAGGGGAAGAAGCAATTACAGCAGCAGAACACGACGACATAACTATTACGTCTACAATACTTCAAGGGTGGATTGTCACGTTCTGTTTTATTGATGTCAATTGCGATCTTAGGCTTTATATGACAGCAAATAGGGTTCAGATATAATCTAAGGCGATATAGACTTAAAACGAAAGGCCAATTCCCGTAAATAAAAATGTTCAAAATCTAGTAACAATCTCATCACAGCGATAATCAATAGTAATATAAATAAAATAGTAAAAGTATTTTTGACAAATAGAGACTGAAATCAGACTGTGAACGTTCTTAAAATTACACGAGAATTGCCTTCCTAAGGATGCTCCTTACAAGACTTTCTAGTCAAATGATGATAGATGAGTCATTTGCGTTACCAAAGACACAGAAGTGGTCCTAGTGTAAGACAATGTCGACGGTTTATGATTTCCAGCCGAAACACCTTGATTCTATGCCAAGATCTCACAATATGCTGCCAAGTAACTTACTAGGCCGTCTGACCGCATTCTACGCGCTAGCTCAGCCGTACCACCTCTAACAAAATTGGTTCAAAATCGTGTCAATTTTAACGTAATTCACGAACCTCACTAATTAGAAACCCGGCTAACTTTTCAAACATTACACTCTGGAACTAATTTGTCGCGTACAATAGCGCGATGACGGGACTTGTAATTTGATTATAGAGGCCTCGGCTGCCTGTCACACCGTACCGCAACTTTGTTGTGTTTATAATTAAGTTTGTCTAACAAGAGTGAGCAAGGCATTAAAATTCAGGCTTGTTTAAAAAAAATTGTTTCGATATTTTTGGTGTGAATTTTAGCGTGTTGCTTTAGGAGACGCTTGTTACTTTTGGTAAAATGAGTGGAAGTAAGGTTTATTTTTCCAAGTGACGCACACAAAAAATAATAAAAGAATACACTCGTTCGCTTACCAGCAAGTGAGAAAGAGGTGAAACAACTAGTGTTACTTATGAATAGTAAAAATATATATCATCATCTGTCTAGCCTTTTCCCGACTATACTGACCCCAACATAGTTGAGAAAAGGCTAGTCAGATGATACGGCTTAAGGTCTAACCAGATGCAGTCACGTATCTGACCTCCACAACCCAGTTACTGGGTAACACCTCTTGGTAAGACTGGCTGTCAGACTCACTCAGAACAGTAAAAATAATAGATGCTGTTGCAGATAAGACTCGACGACCATTCTGAGTTGATAGGTACATAAAACAACATCTTCCGTGTGTAAACTTTCCATTTGACTCCTTCCATAAAAGTTTAAAACCCGCTGAAGCCTGAAATAAGCACGTTCCTGTTTACGTCCTACATTTAAAAAACCTTTTTGTTTTTCTTGTAGAGCGTCTGGCTGTATATTTTTAACTCAATTAGCCTCTTTACTTTACAATCTCAATTTGGAGTAGTTTGAAGTTAAATTTTGGAATAGACATGATTACTTTATACCAAACTATCGATTGCTCATTAGGGCGCGAAAATCTAAATTGATTTAAATTTTGGCAATCTAAAAGTGATTACGTAAATAAATTATGGCTGAAGCATTTAGGACAATAAGTCCAATTAATCGATTACTATAGAACTTCTTGATTACATGTAATAATAGTAGCAATTAACTTGCCACCCACAAAGCCCACGGTGGGTTCGAATCCAGGCAGGCGCTTATATACTTAGTGTAAATGTCATCACCACTGCTCTCAAAACGGTGAAGGAAAACATTGTGTGGAAACCGGCACATACTGGAACCAAAAATAAGAAGACATGAGACATCCATCAATCCGCAATGGGCCCGCATGGTAGATTACAGCCCACTCCCTCTTGAAGAGAGGAGACCCTTGTCCCAGTAGTGGGAACATTATAGGCTGATTATGCTATGTTATGCTATCAAGCCTTACAGGCCCTACAAACCCTACAGGCCCTACAAACCCAACAGTTGATATAATATAGGCAGATGTACCGTAGCTACGAAAATACGAAGATGGGATACCAGTCACAAAACTGGTAAAACCACCTCTCCTGACCTTCTCGAGGATAACAGGCGTAATTGTGTGATTGTCACAAGTATAGCCTAAGCCTTATTTGCCGAGATATCTCGGTGACCTCTTGGCGAAGCTTTAAGCCGCTATCAATTATTGCAGACTATGTGACATTCAGAAGACAATAACCGGTTTAACCTTTGGAAATTGTTGACAATGAGTCAATGACATCTAGAAATTGGGTTAGGCATGTCAGATTCTGGTCTGGGTTATAGTAATCTCCAAATTGAAAGGCACACACGGTGCACGTTGTGGTGACACACAGGCACACACTATTGTTGTTGAAACATACTTTTTATTTTGTGTTTCACTGTGTCCAAATAAACTTTTTTTCTTTCTTTCTGACACATATTTTCCCCCAACTTGTTCTTTTATGCGTTTGTGTTATTTCTCTGCGTCATGTTTAGCGCAAATAAACGTATTTTGTTTATTTCTTTTTAGGGTTCTGTACCTCAAAAGGAAAAACGGAACCCTTATAAGATCACTTCGTTGTCCGTCTGTCCGTCGGTCAAGACCCTTTTTCTCAAGAACGAGTGGAGTTATCAAGTTGAAATGAATATCCAATACTCCAGGCTGCAATCCCTTGTAGCAGTGAAAAAATCAAACTTCTAAGTCGACACAATCAAAAGATACTTCCCGTTGACCTAGAATCGTGAATTTTGACAAAAAACAATGTCATACGTAGCACAAGTAAAGACAAAAATCTGAAAACCGTTACATTACAAAATATGATACATAATTTAAAACTATTTACATACCTACAAATTTGTATGGAACCCTCGGTATGCGATTCCGACTCGCACTTGACCGGTTTTTTTCTTTCTAAAGGCGAATATAGTTTTCCGAAGTCTTGCCAGTCTTCATTGAAAAAAAAAAATTATTTGGTAATCTCATACATAATGACCAGTCAAGTTACCATGATCTGGCGTAGGGCCTACGTCACAACAACAAAAACAATACACAATACAACATCATCATCAACAACAACATAGATTAAAAAAAACACATATTCATGTCTTTAAATCTCCCTATTATTCAAGGAGAATTTAGAACAACACAATGTTCTTTGTAGTTTTTCAAACATTTCTCTCTACCACAGATTCAACACAAAACTAACAAGAAACCAATATAAATAATTAGGAGATTACGAACTTTTCACACATTGGCTAATGGTGTTGTCTTAGAATGGCTGTCATAATGAGTAATAAAAAAGCTTAGGTGTGACAACCGCCTTTTACTTCCTTCGTTCATTGTTTTAAACGATAACAGTTTACTAACAACAATGATCAAAATGTCTGAAGAGATAGGAAATATTAAATTACTCCATTAATAATAGCCTCCCCGACCGTTTTCAGCCACGGTGGCCAATCTCAATGGAGATTAGCCAGGTACGCAGGAGATATTATAGTGCACAAGTGTGTGCGCAAACACAGGTGCACTCTCTGTTCCTTTACTCTTATAGTCCGATGGGACGGCAATCCGACACGACCGGAAAGAGTTCAGGCGCAGGACCAACGGCTTTACGTGCTTTCCGAGGCACGTAGATATTAAACCGCCAACTTCCAAACTTCGGACTGTTACTAAGAAATTCTTATTACTCCATTGAAAGGGGAAGCAAATCGTAGCTCAATTATCAGTAGCAAAATGGATGGAAATTATATGTGTCGTGTTTTGACGAGTTCCGCAGGACTTTCGCAGTACTGTGACGTGATTTGTTATTTCATCAAGTTCTTCCTGTTTATACAATGCTATTTTATGTGCCTAAGGCCAGGAACGTACGTCAGATCAATGATATTACATTAAAGAGTTACATATCGCACTAGCACGCGCAAATTGTTGCAGACAAATTCAGACAATTGTTGTAGTTTCATTTAGTCCGCTAATAGCAGCGAGCAACACACTACAGATAGCTATCTCTTTCTGTGTCATACGTTCCGTATTATTTATCGTAGTCTGTACTTTGTAATAACAACGCAACAATACAGAACGTCGCTCAGTATGAGTGTAGCGTATCTTTCCTTTATAATATCATTGCGTCAGATGTTTCAATCATTCCATGGTTTCAATACATTTTTCGTATGATTGGATCACTGTGTTATACGATATCGGACATGTTGTATTGCTGCTTATGCTAAGAAATCGATGCCCGGGCTCATAAAAATTACAGTAGGGACTTTCAATCAACTCAGCCTCTCGCAATCAGTGGAGTGCGAGAGGCTAAGTTGATGCATCAGCGGCTGGATATAGGCCTCTCACAGGCTGCGCCACAACACCCTATCCTCCACCTTTTACATCCAGTCTGCTTCAGTCACCTTTTTAGATCATCGGTCCATTTTGCATGAGGGCGTCCCATAATACGCTTGCCTGACTTTACGGTGTCATAAATTGCTCTTCGTGGCAGCATTTTGAAGCATTTTTAACATCATCAATTACTTATTTTCAGATCATAAAATCCATTTTATTAGAAGACCCGATCTTCGTACCGCCTCAAAATCAATAAGAACGAATTTATGAGAAAATTAATTTTTCCCATATTTTTATTGTTATTCTGCTATTCGGGGCGGAGACAAATCCAACAAATAAAAGATCATAAAAATCGGTCCAGGCGTTTGAGTTATAATTAGTGTAACTAATCCGACTTTGTTTTATATAATATATAGATTACAACTGACAGCATCGCATTCTTAAGAAACCCAAACTTATCGAAGCAACACATGTTTACTTGGACTATCTAAACAGACAACTGTTAGTTTCAAAAAACCCTAAAATCCGTCAGCCAATTGATGCGTCTACACCATAATCCATACGTATGTACAGTTCGCTTCACAAATAAGGTACCCCCCTTGGTATTGACATCAAACCTATTTAAGTTTTTCGTAATGTAACGTAAGTGGCGTGTTGGTCTAATGGTTAACACTGCGGCTTGGCGATGCGGTGGTCACGAGTTCAAATCCGCGGATGAGAAGATTTCTTTTTCCTTTATTTTATTTATTTATTTATTTACCCTTTTTTTTAGTTTCTTTATTATGTGATTTTCGTTAATTATTATTTAAGAAATCAAATGGAGGTTTGTAATAAAAGCTAGGCATTTTGATAAACAATATTCATTTATTTTTCTAATTACATTTCTAGGACTTCATGGAATCCACTTCCAGGTTGAGTATACAGTTTTCTATCTGTGTTAAATTGGGGTTATTTACTTAGAATATTAACTAAACACAAAAGAGATACCCTGGATGAGGTTTAGAACGTTTAACATTAGATAAAGGTTCGTTTATATATATATTCATAGAAACATAACTACAATAATATTTATTTATTTAAAGTTGTGAAAACAGTTTTTTTTTATACTTACTTATCGGAAAAAAACCTTTAAAAAAAAAGAAATTTTGTCTTTTGTGTCTGTGAATTACAGAGGAAGAATCAACATGCTAAACTATAATAGTATAGCAATATACATCTTTCTCTTTTATCACATTTTCTAATAACCCTTATTTAACACAACATTAGAAAAATATGTGAGGTCAGATGGTGCATCGTTAATACATTACAAGAATACTTGTAAACCAGATTATCTGGATTGATAATAATTATAAAGGTTGTTTGTTTTTGATTAACTACGAGATAAGGATCCCACAAATATTGGGAATTAATAACACTTGCTCATATATGTTCCAACGCAATTTTATCAGATACGTTACACAATCAATCTGCCGAGTAAATTGCCTTATAATAACGGAGAGGATGTCACAGTCTATCACTTCTTGAAGTTTTGAAGGGTGCCACTAAATGAACTTTCACAATATTACGTTGTCGCTCCATTTGTATTTTCTCTGGCCTTGGCGATCACATTTCACATCACCCGTCGCGCGTCGCTTGATACCTTTGTATCCATCTACGAACTGTTTTTCTCTGCAATGAAAATAATAATATTAGAAATACATAAAAACATCCAACTAGTAAGTAATAATGCAACATTATTGCAACAATAAATAGGTAATATGTGGAAGTATAACATAAATCTTACCGTTATGCCCATAACTCGTGCTATTTTCTTTATGCTTTGTTCCTGTTCCCAGATAACAACAATTTTAGCCTTCAAAAAAGTTGTTAATCAAACCATACCAACGGTTAATAGAATCAACTAGTCAAAAACTTAATAAATTTGATAATATTACGACGAAGATAATTACACACAAGCGAATCGGCACGAAAACGAAACCATTTAAAAAATAATTATACCCTCAATCACAGTTTACTAAATAAAGCGAAGAAGTATTCTAAATTCAACCTTAACTCGCAGTTCATACAGCAGTTAAGTTTGTGAAGTAAAATGACGGTAGTGCAACAATCGGAATCAACACATTATATTCAACCAAACAAGCTAATTTCAACCTTATCTTTTAGTTAATTGAGGAGTTAATGCGTATTGCATTTTGTAAAACTAAGGTATTAAATATAAAACGAAAGTTGAAATTTAAACCTTATTATCTAGAAGATTAGACCGTTAATAACCTTGTTCGTTTTATGGAGTAATACTATTCCAATTTTCGTTGAGGTTGACAACTGAGCCAATAGCCTAGTAGTATAAGACACGGTCTCGATGATCGGCTGGCGCCTGGTGATGCGGGTTCGTATCTTAATCGCACGCAAAGTGTCTTTTTGTAAGTTATTCTTGGTATACGGTTCAGCCAGAAGGAAGCCGAAAAAATACCTTAAAGAATTATTAAAAACTTGAATGAAACTTGCAAATAATATCTGAGGCGGACCGTTGGATGCGCTCGGGCAGAGATGGGTGCGGCGGCGGGGGAGGGAGCTGCTCAAGGCTCACGTGACGCGCCAGCGCCGCCGCGCCGCCGCCCGCCGCGTCGCTCGAGCGACGAGCGACGGCGGCGGCCGGGCGGGCCCGAGCGTGCTCGGGCGATAGTCTTTAAGTCTTGGGGGGGTTCCATTTCTCTGACGCTGACTGTACAATATCTACAAGTTTTATATTTCCACCAGTTTATTTATCTACAAACAGAAGCTTTAGGCAATCTCAGAAAATCGACCAATGACAACACACAAATAAAAGATGAATGAAGGAAAAAAGATAATAATACAGGAAAGATATGAACGATTGTATCGCGAATGATTCCAGGATCACTTCCCTTTTGGTAATGTTTGTCGAACAAACCCCGATTTTATGACAAATGTTTCGAACAATGAGAAATAGTCCATAAAGAACGGTGAAGTTTTTTGTTGGCCGAAATATTGTTTTTCATATTGAATTGGGTATAAAGTTATTGACGTTGATGAGAATTGCTTTCAAAACAAATAAATTATTCTTAAGGCTACTCTTTCGAAAAAAGCTTAAAAACAGCATGCAGATGAAGCAGCTTTTCTCCGGAACTTACAGAGAAATTACATCTGAAAAAATAGTTGGTAATCTACATGATATGAATCGTAATTTGGTTTAGCCATAATTTTTCTATCGATATCACCTATTAAGAAAAAAAACCACCAAATCACCTCCAAATCGTTGAGATGAAACCATTTTACTCCTTAATTTTTTATCAAAAGAATATAAAAAAATATATCTACTGCTTTGCAATACAAACGAAAATGATTTGGTTTTGTTACTTTTTAAAAACATGTATATTTTTTAATATAATAAATTAAAAATGCGATCGTTTAAAGTCCGTGTCTGGTAGGCAACGCGACGCACGTCCACGTGCGTCGCGTTGCATGCGGGTGGCGGAGTGGCGCGGAGAGGGGTAGTTAGCTCCGCCTAAATGCACAAGGTCGTTGGCATGAATACAAGCCTTAAAGCTAGAATTTTCGTAACGTTTGTCAAAGTTCGGTTTCAGTTTTTATTGAATATAATGCTACGGTTTTCTAAGACTGAGGGGAACACCACACAGTATCCGCAATTTACCGTCGAATGACGTCACTGAAACGTTATTTTTGAGTAAGTTGGTGTGTTTTCATAGAGTGTTTTTTGACATCGTAACCGGTGCCTTCACTTTATGACAGCCGTCACTGTGCCCGCTGTCTGGCAGCCACCGACAGAAACCGACAGTGACAGAAATCGTACCTTAGGACTAGATGTCCAAAATCCTATCAACTGATTTCCAAGTACTAAGCAGATTATTGGGTTCTTGAGGTAATCTATCTATCTATATATATAAAAGAAGAAACTGACTGACTGAATGAATGACTGACTGACTGACTGACTGACATATCAACGTACAGCCGAAACTACTGGGTCTAGGAATGTGAAATTTTGCACACGGCTTCCTTTTATAATTAAAAGAAGAAACTGACTGACTGAATGAATGACTGACTGACTGACTGACTGACATATCAACGTACAGCCGAAACTACTGGGTCTAGGAATGTGAAATTTTGCACACGGCTTCCTTTTATAATGTACGGGAGCACTAAGAAGGGGTTTTTGAAAATTCAACCTTTAAGGGGGTGAAAAGGGGGGATTTCGTTTGTATGAAAAATCTTATTCCTTGAGTTAATAAACTTGAAACTTGGCACGAATACTTATCTAACTAAATTATTAAGTTTGGCATTTTTTGTTTTCCTTAACTACCCCCTAAAGGGGGATTGGGGGGTGTCAAAGTTTGTATGGAAGAATTTTAACGGGCTGTCCGATTAACTCGAAACTCAGTATTGTATATGGGGTGAAAAGGTGTAGTTAATTTTACTGGGGAGGATTTTCTTCGTGGCTTGATTAAGTCGAAAATTGGTATCAATAAATCTTCGAGTCAAGTAATAAACACATCCTAAATTTTTCAAAATTCCACCCCTGTGTGGGGGGGGGGGGGAAAGCGAGGATACAGTTTATATGAAAATCTTATTCATTTGGTTAATGAATTTAAAACTAAAGGGAGATTGGGGTTGTAAAATTTTGTATGGAAGAACTTTAACGAGCGCGTCCAGAGTCCAAAATAAATAATAAAATATTTCAAAGTTTTTAGAAAATCTACCCCTAACGAGGTGAAGAGGGATAGTCAATTTCATAGGGGAGTATTTTATTACGTGGTTTGATTGGAAAATTAACAATAACATCCCAGACGATTTTTCAAAACCCTTAAGGGATAAAAAGAGGGGATACAGTATAAACAAAAAATCTTATTCATTTGGTTAATAAACTTGAAACTTGGCAATATTTGGCTCAGTATATAATAAATAATGTCACTTTTAGTTTAAAAAAATACCCTCACAGAGGATTTAGGGGGCGACAAAGTTAATAGGTTAGAAAAATATGTAACCCGCTGTCGGATTAATTATAAACTCGGTAAAAAAGTAGGTATGTGTTTTAGGGTTTTTCAAAACTCGACTCCTACCAAGGTGGAAAAGGGTAATAAAGTTTAAGGGGTGGATTGCTGGGAAATATAGTAGGAAATGCTGTATCCACTAGCAGGAATAGCGCCACCAGTGGTTCGCAGAGCACTGGCTCCAGCGAAAGAGCTAAAATGGTCTCCGACACATGACCCTTTGCACGACAACATCCTTGTGCCACAAAGGCTGAAAAGCCGAAACAGTTTTTTAAAGTGTGTCGTCCCACTCACTGGTGAACCATGACAAGAAAGACTGAAGCTGTGGCGAGACAGTCCTTCCTAACCCAAACCGTTCGTCCCACCCGCTGAAGACCTCCCACCTGGACATGAGTAACCTTGGGTAACCTGGAAGTCTTTAAACAGACTCCGGACACAGGTTAGCTGAAGCAAGGAAAACCTGTTCAGGTGGAGATTCATAGACGACTCCGCCTTGGAGTGTAAATGTGGTGCTGTTCCACAAACGATGGGACACTTAATATCGTTAGTACGTTATAGGAACTGGTGGACGCTGGTAATGGCACCAAACAAGTAGCCGAATTCTGGGCCGAGTCCATTTAGATTGCTATCGACACGCTAAGAAGAAGAAGGGGTGGATTTTACTGCTTGCTTCCATTAACTCGAAAATTAGTAGGTATCGGTCTTTGAGTCAAGTTACGGACACGTCATCCCAAACGATTTTTCAAAAATCCACCCTTGTGGGGGTGAAAAGCGAGGATCCGGTTTATTTGAAAAATCTGATTCCTTTGATATACAAACTTAAAAATTGGCCCGAATACTTATTAATCTAAATAAATGATAAAGATCATAAACATACATATTCGAAATTTTTAGAGGAAAGTACGAAATACACGCGGACGAAGTCGCGGGCAAAGTGCTAGTCTATCTATATATATATACTAATAATAAAGCTGAAGAGTTTGTTTGTTTGAACGCGCTAAACTCTAGAACTGCCGGTCGGATTTGAAAAATTCTTTTTGTATTTCATAGCCTAATTATTGAGGAAGGCTATAGGCTATTTATCATCACGCTAGAGCCCTTAGGAGCCGAGCAAAATTAAAAAAAGAACGCTAAGCGAAAATGAAGTAATAGCGCGGGCAGGCGATGCGTCGCGACGGTGTGGGTCGGGGGAAGAAGAAATCTCACGCGGACGAAGTCGCGGGGAGAAGCTAGTAATTATATATACTTCTTTTTGTATTGCTGAATGGGCCTGCTCTTGACCTCGATCACGCCTGATGGATGACGATGGAAGAGGTCTATGATGGAACGAGCATACCCATAAGGTAAGGTAATGTGACACTTTCTTAATATAGAAATGCAGCCCAATTCGGTAGCACCAAAAATCCTACCTGGTCTATAAACAGGGTTATTGGAAAAACATCAACAACCTCTTGAGAGGTCATTGTTCTCATCATTGAAATGACTAGTAAATGACTAGTAAATGACTAGTAAATGGGATTAGGAGAATGATCATGATGATTTATATCACTACATAGTATAAAACAAAGTCGCTTCCCGCTGTCTGTCTGTCCCTATTATGCTTAGACCTTTAAAACTACTCAATGGATTTTGATGCGGTTTTTTTAGTAGATAGATTGATTCAAGAGGAAGATTTATATGTATAATACATGCATATTGTAGTAGAGAAAAGCCGAGAAATTTAAAGATTTGTAATGTGATGTCGTAACAAACATATTTTTGTGCGCTTGCATTGCAAACGGTTGCTAAACCTTGCGAGATAGATCAAATTAATGTACAGACGCCAGCACATCAAGTTACTACAATCTGTCAGATTTCTTTAATAGATTTTCGACTTTATTGCTAAAACATAAGGTTCAAGGTTGATTGGGAAAATCTGACAGTTTCGGGTAGGTTGACCTGCTGGCGTCTGTACTACGGAATTGTATATCTTAAAAATATCAATAAAAAAGTCCGCGATGGTATAATATGTTTGTTTATCTCCTAAGGAAAACCCACTGTAACAATTTTTATCTTATACAAATTACAAAAAAAAAAATGTGTTATTTACCAAGCTAGTTTAAACAATACCTACAGTATTATTCCTTATCCAATTAAATACATTAAAAACGTTACGCATTTCATGGAGATCAAAATTGCCTTTTACGGCTTAACATTAAAATGAATATCTTAGAAGATATCAGAGATGTAAAAAGCGGGGACAGAGCGGCTGGCGGGGCGGTACGAAGTTCGCCGGGTCAGCTAGTTAGGAATACTAATAAATGTTGTACAGCTCCGTATAGTTACACAACGCTTTGTCTTCTTCTTTCGAAAGTCAAATTACTGACGACTGAAAGAGAGAAATAGGTGTGTAACTATTCATCTGATTTAATACCTACTTTTATTAGTAAGGGGTTTAGTCCTTAGGATGGTCAAAGATACAGTTCTTGTAATACGCATAATAATATTTTTGCGGTTTGAAACTGAACATGTAGGTATAAATCGCCATTTTCATTTGCTACAAAATCAAAAACTCTAACACAGGGGACAATTAACAAAAATAATTATTTCAATCTATAGATACTAATATAATAAAGAGCTAAAATCTCCGGAACTCCTAGTCGGATTTCAAAATTCTTTTCGCGTTTGATAGCCCAATTCTTGAGGAAGGCTATAGGCCATTTAACATCACGCTAGAACTCTTCGGAGCCAAAAAAGAAAAAGAGTCAGAAAGAACATTAAGCGAAAACGAAGTAATAGCGCGGGCAGGCGATACGATGCGACGGGGAACAACAAATTTCGCGCAGACAAAGTTGCGGACAGAAGCTAGTTTTAAATAAAGCAATCTACGGAAATTGGTACTTATTAGTTAAAGTGGGAGTCCCTGTTTCTTGAATCAACAGCTGCGCAGACGAAAATTCGTATTTTGACGAAATTGCTTCTTGAAGAACGACTTCTATGTAAACTCATTTCTGTTATATTACGTATATAGGTACAAGCATTAATTTTCTTCAAAGGTATGAAAGACCCATAAATTATAATCGTTTAAAAGTCGCCAGAAATTGAACCTTAATTGCCTATTAGTCAAAAGTGGGGACATATTGGATTTAAATGGCCTCTTGGTTTTTGAAGGCCTTTACAATTTAATTTGCTGCCTATGACAACTTATATTATAATCTTCTAAATATATAAAACTCAAAGGTGACTGACTGACATAGTGATCTATCAACGCACAGCCCAAACCACTGGAGGGATCGGGCTGAAATTTGGCATGCAGGTAGATGTTATGACGTAGGCATCCGTTATGAAAGGATTTTTCGAAATTCCACCCCTAAGAGGGTGAATGGGGGGAGGGTGAAATTTCACGCGGACGAAGTCGCGGGCGGAAGCTAGTATAACATAATCGACCTATATGTACCCACTGCTGGGACGCAGGCCTCCTCTCTTTGAGACTGAATGGGCCGTAATCCACTACGCGAGCCCAATGCGGTTTGGTGGATGTTACATATGATTTGACTCACATGAGATTTAACGGAAGATCCTAAATCCTTCCCGGAAGACTTATCAAGGACTTGATTAGCTTTCTAGAAACCGAAGATAACTAAGAAGATTAAATTGATTCTATAGCTAAACGACACCGTTTATATTGATTGGATGTTTTGGAGCGGATATCACGTCTATCTATAAATAGGTTTAAAGAGATTTTTTGTCTCATAAAAACTTAATCAACTGTTGACTTAAAAATGAGATACACAGTGCTTACATCTAAATAATAATATTATGTTTATTTATATCCTACTTCCTACTATAATAATCCCAATAAACGCGAAAGTTTGTGAGAATGGGTGGATGTCTGTTACTCTTTCACTCAAAAACTACTGCACGGATTTTCATGAAACTTTACAGTAATGTAGCTTATACATTAGAATAGCACATATGATAGTTTTGATTCCGATATTCCCACGGGATCGACACGTACGCGGGTGAAGCCGCGGGGCGCTGCTAGTACCTATTATATAATGTTTTCATATTCATATTCTTTAATGTGGATCATGAAAAAAAAGGTAGGTAAACAATACAATCATACAATGTTTTTATAAATTAAAATAGGATCAGCTATGTCCCGTCGCTTAGGCATACAATAACAATCACATAGTAATTGAGATTAAAATGTATTTAAACAAGTCCAAATACGCCAATTCCAGTAAATTTCAAAAGTAACTATAGCTATTATGTAACATAAAAAAAGTTTTCGGTAGTTGCACAATGCCCTGAATTACGTTTCTGACTGTTAACTACAACATACATACTAAATTGCCTATGCGGCGTGAACTACTGTCCTATATTCATTGTGGTTTCTTCAAATATCTTTATGTGTGCAGCTGTGCACTGAAAGAAATAAGCAGTAAATAAAATAAAAATGAAAACTAATTATAAAGAACTACTTTACACAGTAAATAAAAAAGACAGTAAATAAAAAAGAACTACTTTACTTAAAACCTAACTAAAATATGAGCCTAATATTCAAAACAGTATTTTTTACTCAAATGTTACCGTCATGACAGTAAATTATAACGTTTTAAGTAGCTAAAAGGTACAAAATTAATTGTTTTATTCATTTGGTTTTCTATTTATATCGTTCAAACCATTGAAATTTACTTACATTACATTATTGGTGGTTTTCCTTTTTTTTACCCGACTGCGCGACGCAAAGGAGTGGTAATGTGTTCATCAGCCTATGTATGTATGTATGTTTGTATGTTCCTTTGAAGCACTATACAGACCAAACGCCTGGGCCGATTTTTATGATTCACACGTCAATCGATTCCTCTTAGTCCGGCAAGTGTCACTAAAGACATGACGTTAGTGAAAATTCAATATGGCGACAACTATGTATGTATGTATGTCTTCAAAAAATTTTTTTACTCAATACCTATCGAGTGGGGTATCAAAATAAAGGGCTTTAAAAGATGATTACAAAAATATAAACAACTTATATGATTAAAAGTCATTCGAAGTGACAAATCGTAAAAAAACACGTACCAAGAACTAAATCGTCAGCGAAATCTTTCACATTTGTAAACTAAAAAGCTGGAAATAAAAAAAGTTATTAAAAAAAATAAAAAACCCAACTGCGGTAAAAAACAACTGAAAAGCTAAAAACAAGCCCATTTTAAATTAAATAAAAGTTGGAAGCAGGCGGGACCCATTTAAAATGGTATGGGTCCCGCCTGCTTCCAACTTTTATTTATACACATGTCCTCACACTCCAAATGTCAGCACATGCATATGGTTAAAATTTAATTCTCAGTTGGTGTTCAAAACAAAAAGAGAGCTGGTGTATATTATGAAGTACCTAAGCAAAAAAGCAAATGAGCAGTGGTGGCCCAGTGGTATCGGCCGCGACTTACGACTTGTAGGTCGTTGGTTCGAACCCAGATAGGCGCTTTACTTTGTGTAAATTATTTCATCACCACTGCTCTCAAAACGATGAAGGAAAACATCGTGAGGAAACCAGCAAAAATTCGAAGACATGTGACATCTACCAACCTGCACTGAAACTGGACTGCACTGCGTGGTAGATTACGAGAGGAGGCCTGTGTCCCAGCTGTAGGAACATTACAGGCTGAACATGCTAAGTAAAAAAAAGTAATATTACATATTAATTGTTTTATGGTAACAAGTAGTTTTAAATCAAATCTGCATTTATGATACATGTTTTGCAATTTGTGAAGACACATTTTTTGGAACGTCTTCATTTTATTTACATTCAAATTTCACAAGTTTCTCTTTTAAAAAAGGTCCATAAAAGCCTGAGGTTCCTTAAGGAAACAATCAACCAAAATTAAACTCAGAATGACTCTCCTAAAACATCTTGATTTACCCTACGTCAGCAATTTAAACTAAGTAAAATGTGATGTAACACAAATGAAAAAGCGCTGTCCTTATAAATCAGCGGGCTCTTTGGAAAAAGCCACAAAAGGATATGAAAAATAAAAAGCCCATTTACACTCGTGCATAGGTTTTATTTGAACAGTCGGTCGCCCTACAAAGTATCAACGAGCACAATGACATGAAAATCCACGTTATATATTGATGCGGGGAAAAACGTTGCGGATAAATGCGGTTCTGAGTTTGGTGAGCTGTATGGATGAGTTAGTAAATGGAGGTTTAAGTAATGAAGCGTGGTAATTTTAGCGTAATCAGCCTCTATTGCCCACTGTTGGGACACAGGCCTCTTCTCTTCGATGATAGATGTCACAATACTTCGAACTTTTGGTTTTAGGACATGACGTATTCCTCACGATGTTTTCCTTCACCGTTTTGAGAGCAATGGTATTGTTAGGAGGATTCAATTGTTTAATTTTATTTACAGGTTTGGTCCCACTCTGTTGGCCTTTTAGAGGTACAACTTTAACTGAAAAGTCGAGTTGAATACGAGGTCATTCTATTTCCAAGTCAAAAAACCAAAGTTTTTGTTTGTTAAACATAGACCTGTCAAAATAGGTTTTATATATACCTAATATATAAAATAGCTCACCGTCCGATCAGGACCAGGCCGTGCCGGACGGCGCGTACGTGTTCAACGCGCGCCTCAAACAGATGTCAGCATCAGTGAAGGGCTCGTTAGGGCCGAAGCCTGCTGGGTCAGCGGGATTGTCCGAAAGGGTTACCGCTGCCGGAATATAGACCCGAATATAGCCCATAAAGGGCTGAGGAAGGAACACGGGTGGGTTTTAGTCAGTAAGAGTCTGACACTCCCTTCCGCTCCACCCAGAGCGGGAGGGGTCATTTGATGATTTCCCATCCTCAAAAAAAAAAAAAAAAAAATAGGTAGGTACGAAGGTATCTAAATAGTCTGTTATAAAAAAATACGTGATACTTGCCAGGATCCCCCCCCCCTCACCCCCACATGAGATTGGATAAGAATCGGCTTGAAAAACGCCTCACGTAATTATTAATATTGTTCCATTTCCCACAACATTTACAGAAAACCCTATTGGGTACTTACTTGTTGCTTGAACTGTCACTTCAACCCAAAATCATCACAAAAACGCCACCTTTTTTTTGAGGATGGAATGAAAAACTACTACTAACTTCCAAGTTAGTAGTAGTAAATCATATGCATATGATGCTATCTACTATCAACGTCTAACATAGGCACAGAGACAGGAAAGTCCCTTTATCTCATAAACTCTGCAAGAAAATGTGTTGTTATTTTCTCTCCCTGTCGTATAAGGAACATCACAAGACTTATTCTCTCTAAATAATGAGATCAATTCTGATACGGAAGCGAAGTATATACGAGCAAGCATATTAAGTCGCAGGCTCTCAAATAAATTAAATTCTCTTATAGCACATTTGAATTATGTGCGTATTAAGAAGAAAGATTTTCTTATTGAATTATTCGACTTGACGGTTTTCATTTTGAATTTTGCGAGTGAGTGAGGGTGTGTGAGTGTGTGTAAGACGCAAACTTTGTTTTCGGGAAGCTTCTAACCGTGAGCTTTAAAAGTGAGTTTTAAAAGTTAAAATTCGGTTTCTTCTGACTTTAAAATTTTCACAGGCAGCGTGACTTTTAACAAGTTGACCAACTCTTTGAAGTTTAATATAATAGTAAAAAATAACATTTCAATAATCTTATGACCTGCTGATGTCTTTAAAGCTTCATCTTTTTTTTTTTGAGAAAATTATTCTTAACTAGCAAAAATTCTCTTTTTAATTTTTTTCTGTTAGGAACATTCTCCGGCGCGCACACAACAACTTACCAAAGTTTCATCACAATCGGTCGAGCCATTTTCGAGTTTTTGCGAGACTAATGAACGGCAGTTGATTTTTGTATTTAAGATTATATATTTTAGGTATTATATATAAAATTATTTTTTTTCCCCGACTAGCGACCAGAACGGTTTTTAGGACTTGACAAACCATGAAGATTTCTTTATTATAATTATGTAAGATTAATATGTATAAATATATTATATATTTATACATATTAGGTACTATAATTTAGGAATTTATTCATTATTCATTTAATTCGGATTAATTTGTAGTGTTATTTTATTTTTCTAGGGGAAAACAAACAGTACCTACTAACCTACTTAGTATTTCGCACTAATATTATAAAGGTGAAACTTTGTGAGGGGGTGTGTATGTGTGTTTATATAAACAGAAATAACTTTTCAAATGTACTACTCACTACATTTATAATATGTATAGAAGAAAACTTATCTACAGGTGAATATTAAAACCACGCTGGGTACCACCAAGTCTGAACTTTACGAGCTATTCAATGGCAAAATCCGTGGATTCTCTGTTTACTAGCATTTCATGCGTAAAAAGCTTTGTTTATTGATAAAAGATAGAACTGCCAGCTTATGTTTATGCTGTACTCTCGGGGGGGACCGAAGTGAAACGAAACGTCGATACGCATAATAAAAGTCTATTGTTTTAAGAGTACGAGTGTAGTGGAGTTATTCTTCGTTCGTCCTGAAGTTTTGTCCCCCATTCCAAAAAGTCCTGGGTCGTCCCAAACAATATGCTTCCTTCATCCCAAATTATCATTTTAATTATTTTATCCCGCTTCGTCCTATTTTATATTCCTTCTAAGGCCCATATTTTTTTTGTATATGGATACAATGATGGCTAAAAGTCACCCAAACGGCAATGAGAAGGCTATGCTTGGAGTTTCCCTGCGTGATCGAATCAGGAATGAGGAGATCCGCAGGAGAACCAAGGTAACCGACATAGCCCGAAGAATTGCCAAACTTAAGTGGCAGTGGGCAGGGCACATTGCTCGCAGAACAGATGGCCGATGGGGCCGTAAGGTTCTGGAGTGGCGACCGCGTACCGGAAGACGTAGCGTTGGAAGGCCTCCCTCAAGGTGGTCCCATGGCCTTGTGAAGGCCGCAGGAACCCGTTGGATGCGAGAAGCACAGAACCGGTCGAAGTGGAGGTGCTTGGGGGAGGCCTATGTCCAGCAGTGGACGTCTTTCGGCTGAAATGATGATGATGATGATGGATACAATGATCGCAAAGTTGAGTGATTACGATATTGGTTCCATGGAGAAAGTTGTTCAGTTTCATGGTTTGTACCACACCCTTAAATGTGACCACGCCTTTCAGATACAGGCTGTAGAACAATGCGTCAACTTTTTTAAAAGCTCTGACGTCATTCTTTCTGCAAAGGTCCGGCGACAGTTCTCGCTGTGGCAAGGGTGGCTGGCGAACCGGAAATTATTACGTCATTAATTTCACACTCCCTGCTCCCAGGATAATCTGTATTTTTTCAAACAATGCTAGTTCGTAGTATTTATGGTGTTATAAACCTCGCGAAGGATTTGTATTTTTCGGTGTGCGTAATAGCAATGTCGAAATATCCTAGGCTTAATTTTCTGGTTAAAATTGTGTTTTAGACATTATTTTTACTCATCATTATGAACAACTTTTACTATGGGACCAAACCAGAAATCGCGAAAAAACATCAGCTGTTTCCTACACTTTGACGAGTTATACGAACATAAATGTTGGGAACAGCTGTTTTTTTTTTCGATATATATTTTACCCTGTATAGATTATAGGTAGTTTTATTTCTGTGACAATTCAATCAACTCAGTCTATTGCATTTCACTGCTGGACCAGTCTGTCCCATCCAACTTTTTAAAAGGTCCTCGGTCCATCAAGCTAGCGGGCGTCCCACACTTTGCTTGCCGATACGCGGTCTCCACTCCAGGCCTCGTCTGCTCCACCGACAATCTGTCAATCCATCAGTCCGGGACAATTAATCCATACTTAATATTATAAATTCGAAAGTACCTCTGTCTGTCTGTCTGTATGTTACCTTTTCACGCCTAAACCACTGAACGGATTTCGATTAAATTTGGCAGAGAGATAGATTGCATCCCGGGGAAGGATATAGGATAGATTTTATCCCGATATTCCCACGGGATCTACACTTATGCGGGTGAAACCGCGGGGCGCTGCTAGCCATGCGTATTGCTTATTAAGGCTACGTACGCACTGAGTGAATTAGGGCCCTGACAGACGGTTTGTTAGCTTAGAGCCTAGCGAGTTAACATGCGAGTAGCGAAGTGAATCGAACGCTCTAGAATTTTCGCAAGCCCGTACTGCACACTTGGCGCCTTCGCTAGTCGCCTAGCGTGTATCGAACGATGCTAAGTCACTTGGCTCTAGGCGCTAAGCAAGCCCCCTGTCAGGGCCCTAATTCACGGTGCCACTGTCGATAATTTTTACATACAAATTTCGGGAGAGTATTAGGTAATCTACTGTTTGACATTGTGCATCCAAAGTTAAACATGATATCGTTTTGACTTATTATCAATTTTGTCTGTATTGAAACAGAATAGTAAAATAAAAAGCCATTAAAAAGTTATGAGCCAACAAAGATTCCTTTTTCTTGCCATTTTTAACGTAACTTTGGGTTTAAATAAGTAATAAAAGAAGTGACTTTAAAATGAAGTCCGTACTGACAAAGCTCAGTTATCTAAGAGTTCAATACATTTTATTTGTTATTGATTTATGCAGTGGTTTTTTTCATAAAACTCGATTTGCCGAAACACTTTTCGAATTTTTTTACGCGTTTATCAGTTCGGAACGGTGTTTCTGTGTGTGAGAACTAGACGTTGTTTGGGTAGACTAGCGTCTAACTGCTCATCACTGATACTAGCTTTGTCGGACACGAAGCCAGGTGCGACAGCATGCTTTTTGGCCATGACCACCACTGAGTTCGAACTCGCGACTAGTTTAGGTACTCTTAACGATTCCTTACTTCGAAACCACAATTCTTTTGCTATTCCCTCTGTCACAGAGAATAAGGCCCTTGTGCGAACGTGGCCTTATAAAAATTCTACGCAGCAACAGATAAAATATTATGCTCACATTAATTTATATTTTGGCCAATCATTGAAATGAATGCTGTGTTCCAAATGTGCGGTTTTTTCCATACGTGCGCGGGATACATTATTACCTCTAGACCCTGGAATATAATGCCTTCAGAGGGCTTCATTAGACAACCCTTGCGGTATCGGTTTAATGGTGAAACGGGGATATATTTTTGGAATTAATTAAGCTTTGCGAATGTAAAACATTTAATTATTTTCAGCGTGAAAATTAAATTTATAAGCGGTTTATGGGGAATGTCTCAATTATTTCAATTAATGGTTTAGATAAGTGTTGGGATACAATTGAATTGTTAATGGATGTTTGCTTACCTGCGGTGGGCGCAAATTGGTTTGGGATAATAACGGTTTGACCGGATGAATTATACAGAATTATCATTTCCCGCAATTCATACATATCTCTAATCATTCATCTCTCGTGCCAAACCTAGCATTTACTTTACATGTATGTATGTCTCATGCTAAAGGGGCGAGCCTGTTGTCATCTTCCTGGCACAAATCCAGACTCCAGGCTGCTACAGAGATATTCTGGATGGAAAAATATGTTTATTATGTATTATATTATTATGGGAAACAATTATCAGTCAGGAGGACGTCTGCTCCGGGTCAGATCCGTACTCGAGTACCTATCATAATTGTTGTGTTCCTTTTACTAAGTGGACATACATACATAAACTCATGCTTTCTGCCCCTGGGAGTAGATAGAAACTATAGACCGCCACCTGATACGACCCTAAAATACTCCATTTTCGTCGTTTACGTTGATACATTCAAGTATGTGGTGAATACAAGGGTTTCCTTTCTTTCTTTGTAAGTGGGGCCTGCTTTAATGTACCCTGATGAAATGTATGGAGTGATTGTTTACTTATTTGACATAATAATAAACATAATATTTTACCTGAAATATCTAAATGTAATGATGTTTATTGTGATGACTTGCAATAGTGTCTTACCAGTAAATGACTATGACTGTTATCTATTCCAAACATTGAACCCAAAGTCCAAAGAACAAAATAAAGTTACTTACCGCAGTCTGACAGAGTTATTCCGGTCTGATCACATGCTTGTAAAATTATTGCAATACCTACTACTATCGTTCGCCCGCGCTATTACCTCGTTTTCAGATTTTTTTATTTTTTCCCGTCTCCTAAGGGTCGTAGCGTGAAGCTAAGTAGCCTATAAAACCTTCCTCAGGAATTGGTCTATCAAAAAGTTTTTTTCAAATCCGACTGGTAGTTCCAGAGATTAGCGCAATCAAACAATTAACGAACTCTTCAACTTAATTATATTAATATAGATAGAATTTACAATAGGGATATTTGAGTCATAAACTAATTAAAGCTAAGTCAGATGCCTCTTAGGGCCTGTACACACCACGTTTTTTACACGCGCCGTCGACGCACGTTTCTAAAACGCGCGTCAACGGCGCGTTTAAAAAACGTGGTGTGCACAGGCGCTTAGGTAACCTAGTTTCCGTAACCAGACTCTGTCAGCTAATCTAATGTAGGTACATAGGTACGAAGACATGTGGCTGTAGCTCAGTTTGATTGACATCACGTAGTGTAGCTATGACTTTGAATTGGTTAACGTGGCTAGGAGATAAGGCTGTGCTTACAGAACTGCAGCGCTCATAGCGGGCAGTGTGAGCTTTTATGTGCAACGTATACGTTCTGTACCAATGCGTCACGTTAGTCATCTAGACTCTGCCTTATGTTATGACGTGTCTTATTGATTTCGTGAGGGCATTTGCTCCTGTCGAATATGAGGTCCTAGATGCATACGTAGTGTTGAAAGGTCTCCCACAAGGTGGACCGATGACCTGAAGGCCAATTCTCGTAATTAAATACGTTCAAAATCTAGTCGCAATCTCATGTTAGCGACAATCAATGCTAAAAACTTGTATAAAAATGTAGGAAAATTAGAGATATTTTTGACAGATTGAGACTGACATCAGACTGTGGACGTTCCTATAATTACGAGAATTGCCTCCGGTGAATGCCGCAGGAATCCGCTGGATGGAGAAACACAGAATCGGTCGAAGCGGCGATGCTTGGGGGAGGCCTATTTATTTAAACAACAGCACAGTCACTTACAATTCAAATTAAATATCATGTAAATAGCATTTCAGTAACCATGCAAATAACAGTTATGCATAACATCTAAATAAAAAAAAATTATGAGACAAAGGAGAAAAATAAAAAGTGTGTCTAGTAGATTTTCTAGAACACTACAAAAACAAACCGATTAGAGCTACATAGACATGCACTCTACACTCTGTCTAAATAGGGAACGTCTGTATGAAGCGAAACTCATGGAGAAAATATCAATAGGAAAATCTGTCAAGTTGGACCTTTCATTATATTGCCTTGCCATACGTGTCAGTGGGCTATTAAATGTGGTATTTATGGTGGATGTAGGCAATAAAAAAATATGATGATGGCGCTTACTACGTTGGCTAGACCTAAAGTTAAAATAGTTTACCAATTGTGCATCAATGGAACCGTTTATAATTTAATGGAGTATTAGTAAGTCAGAATGGCTACGTTTTTCTTTTAAGCTAATCATGCTAGCTATGTTCAGCAGTGGACGTTTTTCGGGTGAAATGATAAAGATAAAAGATTATTTATTTGTCTGATGATGATGATGAGATACATACATATAGCAAAACAGCAAATTACAGCCTTCGTCTCTTAGAATTTTGTAATATATAGAGGGCGTGCCTTTTGCTCAGCAAACAAAGGCTCCAGGACCACTCTCACGTAACTATGGCATTTCCCGTAACATTATGTTTTTAGGTTCTCAAAAGGAACAAACGAAACATTTACTCCAAGACCCCTTTTCCCAGGAACGAGTGGGTATCAAGTTGAAATTAATGTCAAATGCGTAGGTCTACGGTCCCTTGGAGCTATGAAATAATCAAACTTCAAAATCAATGTATTGAAAGAATACGGCCATTTATGCGACATATATTATGTATTCTGATACTCGCAATTAAATCAAAACCTATGCGGTACTTCCCGTTGACTTAGAATCGTCAAATTTGACAAGTAAAGATTAAAAACTTACATTTGCAGTAGGAGAATTGACCGTGACGTATATCGATGTATGGAAGAACACTTTCTCAACCACAAAGTTAAGTTTCTTCGTGGGATAATTGCATCCCAACTATGCAAACCTTGATGCGCGGCAGGCACAGAAAGAGATGGCGGGATGAGCTTTTTTCCTTAAAGGAACCGCCCACGATCGCAGTAAACCGGGAGAACTGGAAAAAGGGAAGGGAGGCCTTTGCCCTGCAGTGAGATGACACAGGCATAAAATAATAATAGGAATGGGATATGATAATAATAGGCATTGTCCGTGGTCCGACACACAATTACCTTGTTTTTTATTATTCCACTAACGATGAATGGAAAAAACCGTACCGTACTTTAACCACAGTATGTTCCAACATGTATGAGGTCATTTTAAGAAATAGCTTCGTTATAGTTGGTTCCTGCCTGTTTGTATTTATGAACCGTTTTATTCTTACTGTTATTTGCACTCGTTAGGTGCAAGGTGTTAAGTGTTGTAGCGGTATCTACAACACCACAAATGCGAACTACACGTCATACTGACGTCACGCAAAATCCTACATCTCGCAAGCAGAGTTTACCGCGCTACTAGCATATTCTACAACGGCCCGACATGAATCATTGGGCAGTTGCCGCCAGCCACTACACCCGTCTGGTCCGTGGATCTCCCCTTTTCTATGGAGGTTGAGTGACCTTTACAACCTTTTCCTCATACCTCTATAGTATGTTCTGGACATGTGCCAATTGGTTTCCATCTACCTACATACTTTTTGCAATATTAGTTGTCCAGAGGGTCTTGACAATGTAACATTCTGTCAGCGATAACGATGATGGAGAAGTCAAAAATGTATTGGAATGATATTGTATTACAACATGTCCCAGAATTAACGCACACCACCAAACAACAACATATTATGTTATAATTATAGTAGATAGAAAGATTTTTACTTAGTTTTAATTATGACACACTACAAACGCATACCTATGGTTTATAGGTATGCGTTTGTAGTGTGTAATAATATGTCATAATACCTGGTTAATCTGACCTACTCAATTTACGTAATCTCCTGTCAAAATAACGTGTTATGATTGGTTCCACTAATCTTATACGTTGACACGAGGTTTGGTCACAGAGTTAAATGGTCCGTGGGGATAAGAGACAAGGAGCAGTCTGCTTACGAAGAAGACATTTGCTCAGCAGTGTGGGTTACTGAACATATTCATATGGATGACATAACAGAATTTAATCAATACATCAATTCTATGCATGAGTGACAGATTGACCCTTTCCTTGACAGAGTTGGCAGTAGGAAAAATGTTGAATGCCAAGCAAGAGCAAGACATCAAGAATGTGGCGATGTGGCCACTGTTTATAGCAACAGCATTATATAGTCTTAATCGTAGACAGAGTAAACTATAGACTGCTGCATATCTTCCTTTTCATTCGCACAAGAAAAAGAGAAATATATTAACGTCACTAGCAAAGAAAAGAGATTATTACGTCATTATCACGGTGTATCAAAGGTTCATTAGAAAACCAGCGTCAGTCATCTGTCTGGTATTAATGCTGAAATGAACCTTTTTGGCGCAACCGCGAGGCACACATTAGTGTAGATAAAACATTATTTCCACTTTTTTATTTTGTAATTTGTGTTTCACGAACTGTGTCTGAATGAACGTTATCTGCCGCCAATTCGAGCAAAAAGCGGCACGGCCGTACTATCCTTTTCTCGAAACAATTCAGGCTATTTTCGACCCCTTCCTTCTTTCTATCATCAGGCCTAGATATCACCTGAAGGGTTACCCAGAAGTCTACTACGTACATTTCGCCAGTTATGGTTAAGTTTCAAAAAGTAGAGGGATGAGCCTATTGCCATGAACTTTACGCGATTTATTTTATTCACAATAACAATATGTAGGTATAGACGCCAGCACATCAAGCTACACGAAACTGTCAAATTTTCCCCATCAACTTTGAACCTTATGCTTTAGCGATAAAGTTGAAAATCTATTAAAGAAATTTGACAGATTGTAGTAGCTTGATGTTGTGGCGTCTGTACCTACGTTTTGTATTTTTGATTGACACCTAATTACCTACCTACATGATTCAGAGACTAGTCTTCGGCGCGGGAGATATTATAGTGCACAAGTGTGAGCGCAGACACAGGTGCACTCTCTTCCTTCAGTCCCATGGGATGGGACGGCACGCAATCCGACACGTCCGGAGAGAGATCAGCCGCAGGACCAACGGCTATAGGAACCTTAAAAGCTTTAGAAAACCAGCGAGATTTTTTTGACTGAACGACCCCTTAACAATTCAATAGTGCCTGTAAATGGTTTATCCATACATATTATAAATTAAAATCGCTTTTCGTGTCTGTATGTGTGGTTGCGTTGTTCTTCTAAACCACGCAGCGGGTTTTCACCATAATTTACTCATCACTCCGGAAGTTTTATTTGTGCAATACATTACTATAAAAAAAATCATAGAACAAAGAAATCTCGAAGTTTTGTCATGTCCTAAAAGTCGGTCGAAGCAGGGACGGGTCGCTATCCATACCTACTATAATATTATAAATTCGAAAGTAACAGTGTCTGTCTGTCTGTATGTTGCCTTTTCACGCCTAAACCCCTAAACGGATTTCAATAAAATTTGGCAGAGAGATAGATTGCATCCTGGGGAAGGACATAGGATTTTTCAAGTTTTTATCGACATACCTCGCGGGCGAAGCCGCGAACGGAAGCTAGTTTGATATAAATGCTTTGAATATGAATGCTCTGCATTTGGATTCACGAAGTTACATACTTTAACAAACAAACCTCACATGCACAAACAACCAATCAGTCTACGCCAATAGCCATCAAAGTAGAAAGAATAAACACGAAACACAAATAAAACCTTTGACAAACAGACATACATTGTATATAATAGCTAATCTGGCTGCAGTTCTAACGAGCTGCCAGTTAAACCTGGTTGCCATGGCAACCGTTCTAATTGCGTATCGACCTATTGTGTGCGTAGCGTCAAAGGGTTTCGAGCACTGGAGTTAGGATTTTATTTATACTGACAGGGGGTAAAAAGACTGTCCTGGCTGACTTTTTTACCGTCTGGACAAAAACAGGGTATAAAAGGTGGACGGAGCCTTTGGCATAGAAATTCTTTATTTTTTCACAAAAAAATATAAATAATCTTTTTTCTCATTCAATCCTTTGATTAAAGCCGGCCGACATCTCCAATCAAAGGAATGAATGACACTACGAATTCATTGATAATTTTCGCGCGTAGAGTAGGTGCCTAAGTGCCTATAGGCTGATTTTTTTATATTATTTAACGCCAACCAAGCTTCTTGATAATTGTAGTGACCCGTACAACACCGACAAACGTGCCTAGACATGGCGATTATATCGTAAGTTTTCACGGTAAGAAAAACGTGACTGTACAATCGATTTTCTTCTATACAATTGAAGAAAAGTGTTTATCCAAAAGAGACAAATCTTCTCTAGCTAAGCCACAGTAGGTGGTCGAAAATAGATGTCTTTATCAGTCTGTTCCAGTCACTGGGTAGTTCCTATCGTTTCTCGACCATCTTCATCTTTTACCAGCAACGTTGCCCTCCGTTATTTACCGAGTACCTATTAAAACTGGTTATCATGAAATTAAAACATCTGCCAGTACTCGGGAAAAGTGAAAATTATTTCAAAGTAAAATTCTCGGAACCGTGATTGCTGGGAAATATAAGTCTTCACTCGGCAAATTACCATCAAAATCCTTCAAGCAATGCTCTTTGTACGAATTTAAAAGGTTTCATTTCTATTTCTGATTTCCAATAATCAATCTTACGTAGTTTCTGAGAAGAAACATTTCTAGAATATATTAATATGAAAGCAGGGGAAGAAGGATGGTCAAAAATAAACCTTAGCGCCGTGTTTTGTGGGCCTGGCTTACACGTGTGGCTGATACCCGGAAAATCTATGTGTATGCTAGACCAAAATTTTTACGTTGGTAGCATTTATCGATTACTGTGTTCCCATACTTACGTACGTATCTCCTTCTCTTCTTGGCCGCGTACTTCATTACTGAAGGTCGTGTCCCTGAAAGGCCTTCATGGGTTTCTGCACGATGTTCTTCCACTTCATTCGGTTCTCAGCTTCTCTCAGGGCGGCCGCAATAGAGAGACCAGTGAGGGTTATTCGGTCTGACAAGCGGTTAGGTGACCGTCCGCGAGGTCTTTTCCCATCTACCTTGCCCATCACCACCAACTTTTCTAGATTATCTGGTTGCCGACGGGCAATGTGACCAAAGTAACCGAGAATCCTTCGGCAACAGATCGTGGATAGTCTATCTTATATGCGAAGCTGATCAAGGATAGATATGTTCGTTCGTATGTACGTATAGCTATGTGAAAATAAGTATTGAGCTGATGAGCACCTTACAATTTGAAAAATTACTTGTAAAGTTATTATTATAATCATCACGTTGGAAAAATCAGCCCTAATTCTTTTGTTTACATCAATCTGGGTGGATGGTTTCAACGAAAGTTATCTAACGAAATGCGTATCTGTCGTGTTCCGTGTCTGCCGAACTGCGTGTCTGTCGAGTTTCGTTTCTGACAAGTTACGAGTCTATCCTGAGAGATGACGAAATGCGTATTTGACCACTTGCGTTTCTGACGACATGCTAGTAATCCTGTTATTTGTATCCAAATTACACAGTAAATATAATCTGTATAAATAAAACATAGTCGGGTTAGTTAGGTACACCATTTATAACCCAAGAACGGCTGGACCGATTTTATATGATCTTTGATTTGTTAGATTTGTCTCCGCCCCGAATAGCATAATAATTATTAAAACATAAGAAAAAATTGCCAAAAAAATAGGATAATTAATTTTCTCTTATATTCATTCTTCCTACTACTGAGGCGGTACGGAGTTCGCCAGGTCAGCTAGTTTATCATAGAACATTGAAGCAGGGAAAATACCAACGACTAAGAAGAGAAGACTTATTCCCAGCAGTAGACTGCGATAAGCTGAGTTGACTGATGGTTGACTATCCTTCTAGTTACATAAAACCCAAATTCCTCGTAATCTTTTAACCGGTTCAATGCCGTAATTACAAACAATTAAAACGCCATTGTGTCTCGCGTAGATCCACGTTCCCGCATACGAAGGGTTGAAAAACAAAAGAGGCATCGACAATCACGTTCCAAATTTTCCCATCAAGAAATAATACTCTGCTAAACATAGCAGTTAACTGCCGTCGTCTTTACGCTACGATTCTACATAAAAGTGACAACCTGGTAATTCTCTTGGCGAAGCCCGCCATTGAAATTATTAGCATACCGAAGGGTGCCTGGTAGAAAATTGTATACCTTTCTTTTACGACAAGGCGTGGCTAAAAAATCTAGATGCTTAGATAACTGCGAGTACCGAATTGGTAACCGTGTTTCCTTTTAAGAGAGTGGGTCGTTTTTCATTATTTTTAGTGCTTTTTGTTTTTTCATTTTGCGCTCGCTTTTTTAAACTTTACTGTCTGTGTAACAGCTTTGACTTATTTTCTAAAAAAATTATGCAAGAGAGAAGTCCGTAGTTGGCTTTGTCTTAATTTTTTACATAATTTGAACGGAACTAAATTTAATGTATTTTAGTGCGTTATGATCATTTTGCTTATTTTTTTCATATTAATGTACATATTATTATTATTTTAAATATTAGCATGTATTTTCTAAATATTATCGTTACAAAATAAAAAATTAGAAATTAAAGTGCGTTATTAAGTTTTTAAAAGTTTCAACATGTTGACGTCATCAGAGTTATCAGAAGCATTACGTATTTTGCTGTCATTTACACAAAAATAAAAAGCTCAGAATCATTAATAATAAATTAATTAATGGCAAAAGGCTCGCCTATAACATGGAACCTAGAAAAAATATGTGTTCCTCTGCCTAACTAGTGGGGAAATACAGGCGTAATGTTATTAAATTGTTGTTATGGGCGAAAATAGGCGTGTATACTTAAATATTAATAGTTGAGCTACTTTCGCATCTAGAAAAGCCGTTGCGTTTTTTTTATGTCACGATGCACATCAAACTCGCTCAGTGTGTCACCGGTTTGACACCTTTTCCGACCTTAAAAGGCAAAATTACAAACAAGAATTCTCTTTCCTTTTTCTAAAAAAGCAACATTCATTTTCAAAAGCGTATCTAAAGGCTTGTTGGCAGTCAAAAGTCTCTTTATTTCCGTTACGATTGACTTGGTACGAATTTTAGAAGCTTTTCCTTGTGTGCCTTCATATTTTTGTTGGTTTTAAAAGTTCATTTTTACGTTGTACTGTTAGAAAGTTTTGTCGTATAACGGATGTAAAAAGACAGTTAACGAAGTCGAGAGTCACTTGTACTCCCCGTCATTGTAATATTTTTGGTACTGGACCATATTTGGGAACGGTTTCTGGTTACGGAGATATTGAAGGTCAAAAAGCTTTTAAAGTTACTTTAAATACCCCACGACCAATGTACAGACGCCAGCACATCAAGCTACTACAATCTGTCAAATTTCTTTAATAGATTTTCAACTTTATCACTATAGCATTAGGTTCAAAGTTGAATGGGAAAATTTTACAGTTTCGGATAACTTGATGTGCTGGCGTCTGTACCATTGCATACTTTAAACACAATGTTTTGCGTGTGTTACATTGCGCACTACCGCAAACAGCAAATTTTCACACCAAAAATAAAAGTCATTTCCCAGCAATTATTTTTGTGAAATCTCATAACCTTGGCCACCATTCGGTCACAGCCCGACTCCATCGGCCATCTCCGAAATAGAAATATTTTCACAGATTTATACCACGTCACTATGAGCCGTTCCTACCATATATTTAAAACAACTTGTGGAAACTTAACAATAGAACGTTGTGAAAATCTATTTTCAAAAACACTCTCAACTTTTGACGTCTACTGAGTATGGTGATGCCTTTGAGCTACGAGTACTTCTTAGTTTCCTTCTCAAAACCTGAAGGCAACTTAGTAACTCTGACAGTTTGTAGTTATTTAGCTAAAAGCTATTTTATCGCACCCCGTCGTCACAGGCTTACTTATACTACTTTTATTACAAGTTTCAGTCAATCGAGTGCCATCACAAACAGTTCTTGTTAGATTGATCGAAGACAGAAATAGATATTGTTAGAATAGATTGGAACATGTGTTATATCTGGGCTGTTTACAGTTAATCTGAGCCATATGACAAATAAAGTAAATATATGAAGGACTTCCGCCCGCGGCTTCGCCCGCGAGGTATGTCGATAAAAACTATCCTATGTCCTTCCCCGGGATACAATCTATCTCTCTGCCAAATTTAAAAAGAAAAGGTAACATACAGGCAGACAGACAGACAGAGTTATTTTCGAATTTTTAATATTAGTATGGATTATTGATACCTAACCTACCATTTTTTTTGGGAATCAGTACCCTAATTTAGTTGCATGAAATATTCGGCGCAACTAAAGTCAGTGATAAATTATTGCATGAAATATTCGGCGCAACTAAAGTCAGTGATAAAGAATCTATTTTTACATAATATAACTCCATAATTAGCATTATTTTTTTCTGTTTTTCAAATCTTATCTACTTGTTAGTCGTTGAGCCGCACCGCAGACTAGCTTCGTTTTCAAAACCGTATTTACATAATCTAGGTATTAATATACAACAAACTAACATTCAATATTGATGTTGATACTAAGAGGTATTAAAAATCATTTTACACAACTGTAGCGGATGGCAGGGGCGCGTCCAGCAGCCGCAGTGATCCTGGGACAATCTCTCACTATTGCTGACGGGCGCTCCCAATACCTGAGTAGAGACTCCGCTGGCGGCACACGTCACCACGCACACCTGAATGCGTAGTGTTATGTTAAGCGTTTACGCTCTCGACTACAACACAGCTGGGCAACCAAGGGAGAAAACATATTCGTTTCATCCAATAGGTACTCTACTCGCCACACATGACATACATACAATACACATACTCTGAAACAACAGTCTTAACCACCTAGTAGTTTGGTCAGCTGCAATCCCAGTATTCATGTAACCATTCTGGTTTCTGGTTAGTTCATATGAACTCACTTTAATATATTAGTACAAACCAAAGTGCATTGGGTAGGTACATTTACATTCGCAAAGTTTGGCTGCAACTCGTCTTGTTGACCGGTCAGTGCCTTCACTATGCGAAATTCGAAGTTACGTAATTGCAAGCTAGTTTTCAAGTATAACATATGTTAAACAAGGTACTGTAGAGGTTTTAGCAGAATGGCTTTGTCAAACGACGTCTAAGAATGTTTAATAAGGTAATTATATTAGGAGCTTATGACGAGATAAAAGCTATTTAATATTTACTATTTTTTATTTTTATTTCAATATAAGTAATTATTTATTCGTAGGATAAGAAAAGGTTTGGCAGTCAACCGCGGTGTTGACAAGCGGTGTATTTTATACAAGTGTTGTTTTTTTGTGTTAGGGTCTGACTAACGAAATTTCGGATCCCAAGGAGACTCTTAAAGATAAACCTTGTTTTGTAATAAAGGGGCTTATTACAAAACAAGGTTTATCTTTAGATCAGGGTTAGGTAAACTACCGAGCCAGTTATTGAATTAAGAACGTAAATGTTATAGAAATGCAGTTCTGTATTTAAAAATGACTGCTTAGTCCGAACTAAGCAGTCATTTTTAAATACAGAAATTTATTTGTAATTCGAACTTTATTTAGTTCGAATTACAAATACTGGCTGGTTTAGGCTAGGACTAAAGTTAGGTTTCAGTTTGTAAATAAGACGGGTAAAGTCTACTATAGTACCTAGGTGTGTGCTTATTTGTCAAGATAAGGTATATCATGTTTCTTCGACCCTTTCTCGAGGCGGCCCGCGCCGCTGAGCCTGTAGCTTTAAATTAGTCTGAAAGTAATCCGATTCAGCCTGTCCCTTGCTGCCTTCTCACAGCGACGCCCTAAGCCGAGGACCGTACCTCACAAGGGTCCATACCCTTGTGAGGTACGGACCTATATACACATCAGTATACATCCATATGTATACTATGTATTATGTATACTCCCTTAGCATGTAGTCGCTTAGTATTTAAGTTTTTAAGTCCTGGCTGGAGGTTTTAAGTTATTAAAGCACCCACAGGTAAGACCGGTTAAGGTTAGGTGCCATAATATATAAATAATAAAAACTATCTTTTTCATGTTTCTAGTATTGAGTCACGGTGCCCTTATTAAAATTTCATTTCACAATATTGAGGCAGCACTTTCAGACATAATCTCATAACACTGCTTCCATCTTCCGGAAACTTATTACCATTCCACTTTATTTCATCCAGTTGCAAGAATTTTCAACAACATGAAACATAATTACACTCTTGTTGACGAATAACAAATAAAACTGAAACATTATTGGGTAGCATTTTCAGGGAAATCACCGTTCCTTCCTTTTGTATGTACCCAAGTGCTCCATTGCCTTATTAATTTCTTTAATTTCTCTGCCTTATTAATTTCTTTTTCTTGTAATTTCTTAGATCGAGGCGAAGAAAATTAATTTTTCATTGGAAGTGTAAAGGACTCGGTCGGGTACGTTTTCGTTGTGATTGATTATTGACTGAAATGGCTAATGGCTTCTCGGAAACGATACTTTGCAATGTGTATTGTTTTTGGAAATCCAAAATCCCGGATAGATTCTGTTATGTGTTCTGTTCTGCTATATTTCCATGAAATAGGCGTGACAATAGTAAGTTGTCAAATAACGTGTTAAATTACTTTGGTGCGCAGAAGTGGCCCCAATTCATCATCATCGTTGTTAGGGTCGGCTTCCAGTCTAGCCGGATGCAGCTGAATACCAGTATTTTACATGGTGCGACTGCCTATCTGACCTCCACAACCCAGTTACTGGGTAATACGATACCGCTTGGTAAGACTGACTGTCAGAAGTTGTCTGAATTATTATGTCAAATAACGTGTTAAATTACTTTGGTGCGCAGAAGTGGCCCCAATTATTGACAATCAATTACCAAGTGGTTGGAGAGACTTGACAAACAGTGTTTTTTTAAAGTAGAATACGTAAATTTTTTTAATGGATAAAACGTTACAGTTTGACTGAGTTTTTATCAGAGAAAATAATTGCCGAATTGCTCTCGGTTGATAACTAAGTGAATGTCAATAATATAAATGTTGCATGCCAAATGTTGAAATAAGGCTGAGCTTGTAATGCATTACCCATATATGCAAAATAAGATCCGATGACCATTCGTCACTAGCTATTTCGTCGCTATCCCTAATATCCCTATATCCCTAATAGGTCTCATTCACTAATACGTCACCTTGTGCATCTGGTCAGTTTTTTTAACTGGTTTCATGCTGTATTTCGACTCATTAATTCTATTCTATTTTGAGGTTTCAATGTTGCAGCTACCTTAATATGTCGGAACTATAACTGCGAAAGGAGACATCTAAATACCTTTTAATGTCCTACATCGTAATTCTATATCTTTAGTATCACAATAAAGTTAGTAGTAAATACAGTGCAAGTTGCAACACTGAAGTTACATACGACTTTGTATATCGAGAATTTGAAGCTAAAAACTTTTTAACAAAAAAAAACCGACTTCCAAAAAAAACACTACAAACTGAAAAATAACTTTAATTTCGGAAGTCGGTGTCTTAGGGATCAGTATTTTAGTTTTTGCCACCGACTTCCGAAATTAAAGTTATTTTTCAGTTTGTAGTGTTTTTTTTGGAAGTCGGTTTTTTTTGTTAAAAAGTTTTTATTTCTCGCTTTTTAGTGGGTCTATTTATAATTTATCTAAGTTACAATAGCCTAATGTGAACTTGCCCATCGCCTTTTTATAAAATATTCCTTTTCTCGATGAAGGGACGTTAATTGTTGAGGAGTTCTTCTTTTATTAGTTTTTAGATTAGATGCTGATAATCCTGGCTGCAGCATCAGGCCAGACTTATGTCAACATTGCATTGAACTTAAAATTAGTCCTGTTTAAAATGAGCCCAAACACGACTACGGTGCTGTAATTTCAAGGTTTGTACTTTTTCTGATGCACCTAGCTTCAGCATCAAGTCTTCGGTGTTCCTCAGTAACAGTACGTTTATCCACACATCGAGCCTGAGATGGTGACAACCATACACAAATACACAAGATACTTCATAAAATATGCGAAAAACAATAAGTGAGCCTATAAAATTTGAGGGTTGCCCTAGATTTCTCTAAGATCCGATCATCAGATCCTAACTTGGTGACAATGGGACCACCTCAGAACTATCTTCTTTCGAACAAAAAAAGAATTTTGAAAATCCGTCGACAATTGGCGGAGTATTCGATGAACAAACATAGAAAAAAAAAAAACATACAAACACCCGAACATAGTACCTCCTCCTTTTTGTGAAGTCGGTAAAAATAGAGTTATACATATTATATTGTATTCGACAGGGATGGCAAACCTTTTTCACATAAGCGTGTCATATCAACGTATTTTTTTCCTTATTCCTTTCTCGCAAGATAAGTAGATATACATAGGTAGGTATTACGAGAAAAGTAAGACGAACTAACAACCCGAATACGAATACTCAAAAAACAGAACTAAACGTTACAAGGCATTTTAGCTACAAACTGAACTATTACAAAGATTATGCAAAAAAACGGCCAAGTGCGAGTCAGATTTACACTCGATTCCGTACCACCGCGCGGTACAATATTTAACACAAACATTAACAAAAAAAATAATTATTAATTTCTCGCCGGCCGATCGACACTTCACGTGACCTAGCTGGGTCGTTCTTTGGCTAAAGAATTAGCATTGCCATTCAACGTGGCAATTCTACCAGTCTTCTGGGCACGTTTCCAGATGACAGCGATGCGGACGACGACGCCTAAATATCATTTTGTATTTGTATTTATTTATATAGTTAGTTAGTTAATTAGTCTTTTAATTTAGCACCTAGTGTAAATAGTTAGTTAAGAGATTATGAAAATATGTATATGTTTATAATGAAATAAAGGAAAAACAAAAACATCTAATGATGTTTTATTAAAGGAGTAGCTTTCGCCCGCGACTTCGTCCGCGTGAAATTTCACGCTCCCCACAGTCTTAGGGGTGGAATTTCGAAAAAAAAACTTTCTTAGTGGATACCTACTCTTCACAAAAAACACACCCTCCAAATTTCATGTCTCTAGGACCAGCGGTTTAGGCTGTGCGTTGATATATCTGTCAGTCAGTCAGGACTTTGAATTTTATATATAGATAGTAGGGTAATCCCTACTACCCTTTATTTTTTTTTATTAATAATAATAAAAACTAGTTTTTGTTTTGTTGTTATAGTGGCCATAAGACAGTAGATATTAGTAAAAAAATCAAGTGTCTACTTATTACGGTTCAAAGATACAGTCCTGTGATAGACGGAAGGATGGACAGCGGATCCTTAGTATAGGCGCATCCTTTGGTAACGGTAAATGAAAAAAAAAATGTGATTACGTAATTAGGTATAATATATACCTTACCCACAATTATTTATCGTGCCATTGTGGTTTACCTTCCCTACTTTCGTAAAGCAGCGTGCACACTAAAATAATACTTTAAATAAGTTCATGTTTAAGTTATCCCGTCTAAATATTTGTTTTCTCTTTCGGGGTAAAAGTCTTAGAGCGTGTGGGAGCGAATTTGTTTAAGTTTTGAAAACACGTGAGGGTATGTTATGTCTAAGTTAGATCTAGAAGTCAAAGTATGAGGTTTTCCGTCAATTCATAGGTACTTTATTATTTAAACAATGTTGTCAGGAAAGTTTAGAGGCTATAACTGTAGGGGAAGATCAAATAATTTTGAAACAATTCTTATTTTGTAAATGTTAGGATTTTGTGGGCCTTGTAGACTTTAGATCTGTAGACCATTTTTTATTTTATCAAGTACCTGGTACTTGTTGACAGGCCTACGCTGTCCTCCCATACCTACTGTAATTTGAAAACATTGTAAACGCAAATTATTTTTAAAAACAGTAACCGTGGAGTTTCTTGCCGGTTCTTCTCCATAGGAATCGACCAATTGGAACCGTGCACCTAGCTTCTGACTATTTATAAGTACCCATATAGAGTGAAATAAAATATCTTGATTTTGAAACAAAAAACAAACAAACTTCAACTTTATTATATTAGTATAGATGTATGTTTGTTCATAAGTTGTGGCTATTACGGTGCTATAATTAATAGTTTATTAGCATTGTTCGACTAAACAAACGATTAATTAGAAAGTAAATATTGATGGCAATTTGTAGTGTAATTGAACTCTCTTGTTCGTCAGGTGTCAATATTTTGTGGTAATTAATTGGAATGTCTGTTTGATGCAAATTAGTGTTTGTAATACTGGTGTTTAGTTATTTTGCTAAATAAGAGTTATTGGATCGTGGCGACCGGTTGCAGAGGTGCAAAAATACTTACCTACTGGGCCTTTTTGGCGCAACCGTGAGGCACACTTTTCTGCTGATTTCTTACATCGGACTTTTCACTTTTTTGTTTTTTTTTATTTGATGTATAATTATGGAATAAAAACTTTCGAAAAATAACGCTTTGATACACTAACAAAAATACGTAAAGGGAGTCCTCCTATGCCTGCTAGCCAAGCAACCCTATTTTAAGCTCGAGGGACGTACTTTGAATCCCTTGCCTAACAATCTACTATTAATTTGGTTGTCATCTATTGCATTAGTTGTGTTCGGATATTTAAAACTAAATTCAGTCTGGCTAGACACGCTAGGAAATAATAATAATTTCATAGGGTCGCCGTTATCGAAATCGATAAGGAGGATATAATTATTTTATGATATATTGTATGCCTTTTAGTCTGTGCTAAAAAAATGTATTTTCTCGTTTGCTTGAAATTTTTTCTAGTTTTGACTACGTTGTATATGTATATTTTATGTGTTGACTGCCCCGTTGGTCTCGTGGTTACAAGCGCGACTGCTGAGTTGGTCCTGGGTTCGATTCCCGGGTCAAACAAAGTGATATTGGATTTTCCATTAGGAATTTCTTAGTAACAGCCCGAAGTTTGGAAGTTGGCGGTTTAATACCCCCTGCTTATATACTATAATATCTCCTGCGTATCTGGCTAATCTCCATTGAGATTGGCCACCGTGACCGATATTTGTAATGTGCGTTTTGTTTAGGCAGAATAAACCATTTTTCTTTATTTCTTTCTTCTTTCTAGGATAGAACGTGTACTTTTATAATTTCTAACGTGACGATATTATTGTTGACGTTCACGTCCACGTCACGTCATCACGATAACACAGGGAAGTAAAATGTATGGAAATTGAAGATCAACTCACTTGTTCTATTAAAAGAAGACCACTTGTCTCCGCTCAAATGGAAACTGGGTCGAATTGTCTCTCTCTACCCCGGTTCTGATCAAGTTACTCGCGTCACAGGTATCTCGAAATAGCACGATGAATCAATGAAAACATTTTTTTGTTAAACACAGGTACAGTCAACAAAGGACTTAAGTATACAGGAGCGTCGGATATTGTTGAAGTTTACTAAGAAACCGATGGATATTCTCGAATAAAATTTTAGTTTACTAATAGAAAACAAACAGCTCATTAATTATTAAATTAAATTTCAGTGCAGAACATCCATCGGTTTCTTAGTCAACTTAAACTATATCCGACGCTCCTGTATACTTAACTCCTTTGTTGACTGTACATACATTTGGTCTTCAGTATTAATTCAGTTGACTCTTTCGGCCTTGATATATAGATAAATCTCGTTTTGTAAACGAGATTTATCTTTAGACCCAAGATTAAACGATCGAGCAATTTTAAAATTTCGAACTATAAATCCGACAAAGTTCTTATTACAAAAATTGGCGTTAAACCCGAGTCTGAGTTGTCAATTTTGCATTAAGAACTAGGTTTGTCCGATAAAGTTCAAAATACATGACGGCGGGAACGTGGGCGCAGAGATAGGTGGGTCGTCTCTCTGATCTTGTGGTAAGGGTTCCATTGCGTGGGTCACTCAGGCAAACCAATATGATGCTGTGGTAAGACTTTATTACTGAAGAGTATACAAATGTAATCACTAGGTACTGTGAACTTGATGGGTTCGATGGTAGCGTGCGCCCACTTCGAGCTCTCGATCCAGTCTGCTCGCACCTTCCAACGACCCCGTCCACGTGCGGCGACCAAACGATACTCGCGCCACACGGCGTTCACCGTACGCACTAATCCAACAACCAATCATAGCTAAGCTACGTAATTTGACATGTACCAAGAAATCAATTGAGTGACTTATTATCGCTAAATTTCCGTTCGTGACGACACGGCCAGAACTGACAGTCACACGTCCTCGTGTGTACCTGTAACAAAAATAAGGGTACTGTATACAAGCTCGGCCTCTCCTGACTATACTCAGGTTAATTACAGACAGGGTTATAGAACAGATGCCTCAGATTCAAGATAACTAGACCATAGTAAACACAATTAACTTCACACACACACGCACAACATGGCCCAGCTGCTCGGCAGCAAATTAAACTTTCATTGTAGCATTGCATTGTAACAATACTACGCTCACGTCCGGGTCTCTACAGACCAACCAAACAAAAGTAGTCTCCACGAGACCCAGGCCTCAACCCTGCACCTTCAGCCGCGCATCGCGCTCTGAACGACCCACCAGTGAATCGCAGTTACGACTACAACTGAAGCGTGCAGTGCGGCCGAATACGTAGCCATGGCGTGTGTGTCTAGCTACCCGCGGTAGACGTGCCTTAACCGGCGATTTCTACATCAGAGTCGGGGTCACAAATAAGATTGTACTTCGCTCTGAGGCATCCTTCTAATTCGTTCATGACCGTACTTGATTCAACCAGAGCCATTTAAGCAAACTTTGATTAATCATAGTCAAAAATCATCTACCAGAGTCATGTACCATCGCTATCCACATTACAACAATAATCTTTTTCACTAAGAGCTTTAGACACCTGGAAACCCACACACGAGCAAACCACTCTAACGCCACGGCGCTCCGGCCAACCAGCAATCGTATTGCTCTCACACAACCAGCGCATGAATTGTGTGCATCACCCTGTGACTACACACCTTTTACTACGGCCGATAGAGAACCCCTACTCGTGTGGCTCCCACTACTTAGGCTTGCTCATTGCCTATCATCACTGTGATCACCTCTACTTCGACTGGTACATGACCTACTGGAATCATTTGTAATCTATCGAGAGCGTATTTAAAAATTTCATTGTAAACTAGACTGGGCTTTACTTCTCAATGTAACTGTTGTTTATCAGGGAAGCACTCGGTACCCGAGTCAAAACAAAATGAAAACGACTCACCAGATTCGGTACACAATAGATCTGTAGCTGGCTTAATGGTACAGACATCCACTCGCTGTCACCGCCTCCTTGGCAGAAGTCGCGAAGCTTCTTGCACGGAAAGCACCGTCCTTGATCAGCGATTATTCATACAGGAGATCCAAAGAGTGCAGCGCTGTCCGACACTGCCTTCTTGCACGTCGTTGTGTGTTAACCTGTAACCACAAAAAAATCCAACAGCAGTGTATGTTCCACTCGGCCAATTCTGACCACATTGTTATCGAAACGCATTACTTAACAAAAATTTAGTAAAAACGATAGTAATCATCGACAACAAAAGATTCCTCTAAGACTTAGTAATAATTGATCAGGAACTTTATCAACTTAGATCACATACAACGCACATGGCCCTGCTGCCCAGCAGCTAGTGACGCTCATGCCACCCATATCGTCATCACCTCAAGTGATACGACCAACACATTTCACATAGAGTCCACGACTCCCAGGTCATTACAAGACCAACACAACAATAGTCTCCTTGGAGACCCTGGTCCCCGCTGCACCACCAGCTGCCCATCGCGCCCTGAACAACTCACAAGTAAGTTGCAGTTACGACTACAGACAAGTGCGTACAGTGCGACCTAGCCATGGTATGTGCTCTAACTACTCGGTGGAAGAACTCTCGCCACCATCTTCTACGTTTAACTCGTTAGGACCACTACTTAGAGGCACCTTTCGTATGCGATCGTGAGCATACTTGTAAGTACGGTTAGAATTTAAATCACCATCCAGAACATCAACTACCATAAGCGGACCTCTGATCTAACTTAGTCTTATAATCTGATTTCGCTCTTCGTTTTCTAATTACACTAAATCGTCAATGTTGTTAAAGCTGCCTTAGTCCTATCATAATATTACTTTGCAAGTAAATGTCGGATAGAAAAATAAAATCTCAAGTTGTTGCTAGCTAATCGCAACGCTACACATGATATTTTGTTCCGTGCTGAATACACGCATTTGACCAATACCAGTCAACGCAACAACATTATTAACTCGTTTGCCACATAATTTTGCTACACAACTCGCTTTTACTAACGAGCATTCAGCACTAGAATCGTAAACAAAACAATACAGCTCACCTTTATTTTCTAACGTGTCTGAGGGCAGATAAACGACATCCACTCGGCCTTCACTACTTCCAGCACATTGTCCACCATCAGCTTGGCTGCCACTGCTCGCGCACCGGGCCGCAACATGTCCTGGATTCCATCACTTGCAGCACACGAAGGGCTTCACCGACGGCTGCAGGCTGCTTGGCTCGATTCTTCAAGTCACCCCACGTCACTGGTAGCGCCACGCCACGTCCTTGGCTCAATTTGTGCACCTTAATGAAGGCCACAACAAGTTGACCTCCTTGCAGTGAATTTTCAGCAAAACACAAATCAGCTGTCGTGCTATGTGCTGTTACGTTTACACACGCGTCCTGTCGCGTGATCTAATTACGGGAACTGGATACGACGAACTCCAATGCCGGTTACAGACACACTTATTTTTCTCAAACATGGCGGTAGGGTGCAACTGGCGCGTCACTGGGCAAAGGTATTTCTGCATACAGCCTATGCCCAAAACAACATGCACTATGATCGCGCATCCGTATCTGCTTTGTCTGGGTCGAACTTTGACAGATCCACACGATTATTTAATAAGCGTTCTATGTTTGCACTTTGTTTTTCAAAATGTCAACGCCAGTGGATATCCGATGTAGATGGTGCCTGAGCTGATCCCACTTCTGATGACGGCGGGAACGTGGGCGCAGAGATAGGTGGGTCGTCTCTCTGATCTTGTGGTAAGGGTTCCATTGCGTGGGTCACTCAGGCAAACCAATATGATGCTGTGGTAAGACTTTATTACTGAAGAGTATACAAATGTAATCACTAGGTACTGTGAACTTGATGGGTTCGATGGTAGCGTGCGCCCACTTCGAGCTCTCGATCCAGTCTGCTCGCACCTTCCAACGACCCCGTCCACGTGCGGCGACCAAACGATACTCGCGCCACACGGCGTTCACCGTACGCACTAATCCAACAACCAATCATAGCTAAGCTACGTAATTTGACATGTACCAAGAAATCAATTGAGTGACTTATTATCGCTAAATTTCCGTTCGTGACGACATACAGTATCAGGCTCGAAGGTTTAAGCATGATCGAAAGTTAGAACTCGTTTTAAGATAAGACGGTCTAATGTTTTGCTAGCTTAATATTGTTAGTAATATAATAATAATTTATTAAGGTACATAAAGGTTTTGTAGTATATGTGAGGGACTTACAAAGTATGCATTATTAATTACATGGTATAATGTACAACGAATTGTTAGGTGAATCGCTGCTTTCCTAGCTAGATTAGTAATCTGTATTCAGGAGAGATGGTTTCGACCCTCTATTTGTATTATTACATAAAATTTAATAAACCACTTTTACAATATAGGTACAACAAAAACACAAACATGGATTTAAATTTATTTCTACTTTCCTGTCTTCAATATTTATATATCTTAACTTATACCTGCAATTTGGTGCCATCCTTCATTACGCCGCAATTTTAAAACTTTAGTTTCTTCATAAAAACTGTCATGTCGCGAGGGTTATTTTGGAAACTAAGGGAAACGTTTCTTGTGTCAAAGCTCCGTGCTTGAACTTTTGAATTATAATATTCCATCATTAATTTATGTTTAACGTCCTTGCTAATTACCTTACCTTACCCTCGATTAATTAAATAAAATGTGATGTAAACTCACAACATGTAACATAAAATGGTTCCGTGTCCAGACGGTTGTAGCGTTATTAATTGCAACCGATCAGTGGAGCGTAGCACCGTAGCACCGTAGCTCCGTAGCTGCGCGTAGCGTGCTACGCGCTACGCCGTGATAAATGCATGTGAAATTATACACCCTTTCTGGTAGTTTCATTGATAAATTGTTGCAGATTTATATTGATAGAGGGAAATAGTTAATTCTAACTAATGAGGGAATTTACTAGACTTGAAAAATATATTAGACAATGTGAAAATTATCGGTACATAATTCCTGTAGAACTCGATGCCATTATTTCACAGTAATTTTGTGTCGCAAACTTGGAAAGCCTGTTAATTAAAATATCGAATGCTTCGTCCTTATTTTAAATCAGAAAACATGGTCAGAGCACTACTAATATACCTAAGTATTGGAAATTCAATTACCCTTCGTTATTTTCACCTAAACGTTAAAATGAACACCAGAAGCCCTCGTTTTCCGACCTCTTCATCACTGTCAATCGTTAAAACGAAGTGGCCGCAACACTTGATACCGGATACCCGGTTTTTTCACCGCCCCGAGTCCATGAAACCGGACGCTCGGTTTTTGCAACTGCCATCAACTGTGTGAAAGCCTACACGTGACGATACGTTTCATGGATACTGCTCGGATATCCGTAAAAGCCTGACAGCTAAATAAGTAATCATTTTCGAAGTATATTTTTAAATGTAGGAGGGCTAAGTGGCTAAGTAATAACAACCGCATGGGTCGATCGATCAGGTTAAGCTACGCTTGCTGCGGTTGGTCGGTGGATGGGTGACCATCTTTCCAAACCGAGACCCCTCCGTGCCTCAAAAGCGTGTTAAGCAGTTGGTCCTGACTGTCATTCGTGGATGTTTGTCAGTCGTTTTGGGTCGTCAGAAGCCTGAAAGTCTGACAATCAGTTTTAAAAGGGTACAAAAGGGTACATATTATAATCTTACTGGGTTATAATAACCCATTCATCCGATCCACGAATGACAGCCGGGACCAACGGCTTAACGTGCTTTCCGAGGCACGGAGGGGTCTCGGTATGGAAAGATGGTAACCCATCCACCGAGCAACCGCGGCAACCGTAGCTTAGCCTGATCGATCGACCTGTGCGGCTGTTATTATTTAGCCAACTGGTGAAATGTAGTTGTACATACATAGGTGTAGGTACACTTCTGCCTAACCTCTAAGGAAATCGTCAAACCATGCGAGCGAAACCGCGGACAGTACCTTGTTATGTTACGTTGTATGTATTCTATTAAGGGGATTATAGGACCTAAACGCAAAAAACGCAAGTTTTAGAAGCAATAAAAGTATATATATGATAGACAACAGTAAAAAAGTCAGAAAAAAATGTGATATTCTTCAGGATATTAATTATGCTAGGTAGATAGCGTGCTGAAAACATAATACTTACAACTAATTTGGTACGATAGAAAAAAATCATGAAGATACCTACTAAAAACTTTCTTCTTACAATAAAAACCATACTAATATACATTAAATCATTCTGATTTTTTGTCAGATTATTCTACAAGCAACAAACTAAAGAACTAGAGTTTTAATTTTTTTGTTCAAACAATAGATTTTTTGTAAATAGGTAATTGCTTCATATTTTGCAATAAATTACCAGCGTTGTGTCATCGCGCTTCTCTTTCTTTTCTATGCACTCCGACAGTGACCGCGCTTTAGGTCATGTAAGCCCCTGAAGCTCCTGTCAATCTTCCAACAAACTGTTCACAGTAAACCTCACACTGATTCCCTTAAAAAAAAACTTCAATGCCGAATCCTTTGTTTCAACAACCCAAAGTTTATACTAATATTTGAGAAATGTCTGATCTCAGCTGAGCCGTTTGAGAATTATGGAGCCTAGGGCATCTGGACGTGAGCTATGTATCTAACTTAGTTGAAATGGTACGTGTATACCATACATAATACACACAGGGGTACATAATGTTTTATGTTTGTGTATTTATGAAACATGATTATTGCTCTGTAAATACCTATGTGTCGTGTGTAATTATACGTAGTTACAGTCGACCTAGTTGCTTTAGTACTTTTGACAAATACTCCCAGTAAATGAAAACATCAATAAAGTTAAACTCAAACTCGAAGCATTAATTTCAATGAAACCATTTACAGGCAATTTTGAATAAAATTGTCGAAGAGTTGGTCAATAAGTCAGAAAGTTGAAGCTACTTGCCCATTCCAAAACGTAGATCTCTGTAGAGAAGAACGGGCAAGAAAATCCAAGGACACTCTTTTTAACCAAGACAAAAAAAAATCTTGGGTAAATATTAGTGTATAGCATTACAATAGAATGATCTATTCTTACTTACAAAATAATAATATAATTTTCATCATCACTAAATTAACACCAACATCCTAAACCAAAATTGTCTGAAACTTCTTAATTCTGTTGTTCATAAACTAAACTAAATTTAAGTTCAGTGCATCTTTTTCTTTCTATTTCATTAAGAAAAAGGCCAGAAGGTCGGCGCCTGACGTAAATTGACGTAATATTAGTGGGCAAGTATTTAATCACGTCAAAACATGTATGAAGTAGTGTCAGACGCTGATTAATTTGACAGGACTAAACTAAAATTTACTTCTGTCCTTTTCTTAATGAAATAGAAAGAAAAAGATGCACTGAACCTAAATTTAGTTTAGTTTGTGAACAAGGGAATCGGCACCTATAGCACATAAAATACAAGAGCGAAGCAATCAAACAGAAACAATGAATGAATCCCCAATTTGTAAACTCTGAATGGTCCAAATAACAACTCAGCTGCGCATTCCCAAATATCGGTTTGACCTAGATTAAATGCCAATGGCTAGGATTTATTTACATAGCTGTATTTGTTTAGGTAACGTCACGATTTCCCTCGAAACATGTTTCTCGTCTTGGAATTTTCTGGTGGTTTTTGCTCCGCTTCGGTAGAATAGGCTTTTTACATTATCTATTTCTAAATAGCTATTTCTCTTGTCTTGTTATAAGGTACGACACCCACCAAAATATAATTATTCGTCATAATTATGAATTATTAATGGAGAGGGACCCGAGGCTAAATAATTACAGCCGCACAGGTCGATCGATCAGGTTAAGCTACGCTTGCTGCGGTTGGTCTGTGGATGGGTGACCATCTTTACATACCGAGACCTCTCCATGCCTCGGAAGGCACGTTAAGCCGTTGGTCCCGGCTGTCATTCGTGGATCTTTGACAGTCGTTACGGGTAGTCAGAAGCCCGAAAGTCTGACAACCAGTCTTACCAAGGGGTATCGTATTACCCAGTAACTGGGTTGTGGAGGTCACATAGGCAGTCGCTCCATGTAAAATACTGGTATTCAGCTGCATCCGGTTAGACTGGAAGCCGACGCCAACATAGTTGGGAAAAGGCTAGGCAGATGATGATTATGTATGAATTATTAATAAGTAGCGACTCACCCCTGTTTCGCACGAGTGTAATGGTGTAATGTCAAAATGTAGTTTCTGTGGTGTTTGGTTTCTAAGTAATAAAGCTGAAGAGTTTGTTTGTTTGTTTGAAAGCGCCAATCTCTGGAACTGACAGTCTAATTTGAAAAATTCTTTTTACTTTTGATAGCTCAATTCTTGAGGATTTTAATAGGCTCTTTAAGATCACGCTATGACCCTAAGGAGCCGAAAAAAGTCAGAAAGAACGAAACGAAAAAAAACGAAAACGAAGTAATAGCGCGGGTCATGGGATGCGACACGGTGAGTCAGGGGCCGAAATTTTACGCGGACGAAATTGCGGGCAGAAGCTAGTGCATACACATGAATTTTCCAGAATTCATTGTGTGGTTTAAAGATCAAAGCTGTCACAATAAACAGACACGAATAGCGACTATTTTATAATATGTATATTTAAGCGTACGTACTACCTATGTAACTTGATTATTGTAAAATTATCAATATACTAGCTGACCCCGCAAAAAGTGCTTTTCCAAAAAAAACAAAAATAGCCTACGACCTATTCTCTGACCTACCAAACACACAAAAATTTAATAAAAATCGGTCAAGCCGTTTTGGAGGAACTCGATAATAAACACTGTGACACGAGTTACACAGGGGTCTTATGGCCCCCCACCCTGTATATTAGATAACGATAACGAGTGTTTAATTGGGTAAATGGTACTGAAACAGTAGTTACGTTACCAAAGTAATATATCTCTATTGTATGTAATTGCCAAAATGGCTTTCTGGCACTAATAGCACCTCATTCATCCCGCAACGTTTGAAATCAAAGCTTAATTTTCCGTAAGATAATATACCTTCGTCTATATTATTCGGTGCTTTTCCAGGGATTGTCCTAAACGATATCGAACATTAGAGGATTTAAGATATCGTCATTGTCGCCTTGAAAAGGACCGGTATGCCACAGATGGCGATACGGTGGGCCTGTCAGACGCTCGGATTTGGGTACTTAGCGCGGTCAGCTGGAACCTTTTATGTGCCTGCGTATAGCGGTGGCCTTTTTGCACGCTTGTTCCGAATTTTGCCCGGTTTATTTCTAAGTGGTCAAGCTTGAAATCGATTTTTGTTCTGAAAAACCTTTTGGTCAATATTCTTTCATAGTTGCTGGTTTGTGTACCGGTTGAATCAATTATTTTGGCTAGCCTGTTGTTACAATGTTCCCATCAAATCAGACCGGAATAAATCAAATCAGGCTAGTGATAACATAACAATTGATAATAACTATATATGTTTGCGTTGTAAACTCTTTAAAACCATTTTTATTTTATTGATTTGTGGCGAACTATAATTTTATGCTATCTTTAATATTTTACATTTTAACAGACTTCATAAATTGTACGATTACATAAATAAACTTTTTAGGATTTTATTAAAAATTATTTCGTTACTGTTTTAATAAATAATAATAATAATAATAATAATAATAATAATAATAATAATAATTTTTATTCATAAGTTCACATAAGTATAAATTACATAGAAGTTACATCATTACAATGTTACATATTAATATTAATATGAAAATATTAAATTATGCCTAAAATAAATCTAGTGTATAACTTATATATTGGTTAAAAGCCTACTGAATTCAATAGCGACCTGCCTGATGTAGGTTTATTCAAACCTGTGTTTCAGGCCATCGCTTAACAGCGCCGAGTGCTTTATTGGACTATTATGTCACTGAACATAGAGCTAGCATTGATACATAATAATTATATTTTAAAATAAAAATTGACTTAACATTAGGAAACTTATTGTATTACTTCTAGCAATTTTTCAGTGTCTGAGTAATTAAATGTCGCTAAGTATTCACTCAACATTTCACTACATTTTTTACAATTTACACTATATATACTTAAAGACTTATTGATTTTATTATATAAGAACGGACCTAAAAATACATAAAATTTATTTATAAAAGTATGTCTAGTTTGAGGCTTTATGCAAACTAAGTCTTTTCTTCTCTTATCTATAGGTATTGGGACATAAGGAAGGTTGCGATGCTGGTGCAGTACTATATTCAATATAAACAGTTGCCGTACAGTTAAAACCTTACATGCCGTGTAAAGCTCGTGTGTGGGAAATCTAAATGGGCGAAAGGTGGCTACCTTAAGGATAGCTCTCTGCGCACGTTCTAATGGCAGTAGGATTGATTTAGCAGCGCCCCCCCAGGAAGTTATACAATAAGTGAGAATGGATTGACACAAAGCTAAATAGACCTGTTTAATTAATTTGTAGTCCGATATATATCGTAAATTCTTAAAAATGTATATCAATTTACGCATTCGAGTGCATAACAAATCAATGTGTTTACGGAAATTCAGATTTGTGTCAATCGTTACACCAAGATATTTCATATGATCGGTTTTTGCTAAAGTAGGACAATTACATGCATTGTCAGCATACGTGCCGCACTTATGCGCATAAATGTTTATGTTAGTAGTTGGCAGGTTAGTATTTCTCATAGTAAATAAAATGTGTTTGGTTTTTTCTGCATTTAGTGTTAGGAGATTTTCATATAGCCAATTAGACACTATATTAAAACCGTTCTGGGCTTGTTTATACACCTCATCTCGAGATTTGCCTGAAAACAATAGAGCTGTGTCATCTGCATAAGACATTATGACACCATTTTGGAGTGTTAAGCTGCACAGGTCATTAATATATACTAGGAATAAAGTAGGACCCAAAATACTACCTTGTGGTATTCCGTAATTACTATTTGGAAGCTCAGAACTGACGTACTGACCAATTTTGACACATTGTTTGCGGTCACTAAGATAATCAGAAAGTAGTGAAAGCGTTGTTCCTCTAATTCCGAGTGTTTCAAGCTTGTTCAATAATAAAGGACAGGAAATTGTGTCAAAGGCCTTGGCGAGGTCTAGGAAGATCCCAATGGAGTGTAAGCCCTTATCCAAATTAGTAGTTATATAATGTATAGACAAAACTGTTTTTTTGTTGTAGATGACGTCATTTGAATGAAAAAAGAATTACAAGAAGACATGTCAATTGTCTGACGGAAGAAAAAGTCGTGTACTTTATTCCGATAAAAATATTTAAATAATTTTATTATTATACACGCAGAAGTAAGGGTCTGTGCACAACACGTTTTTTAAACGCGCTGTTGACGCGCGTTTCAGAAACGTGCGTCGACGGCGCGCTTTTATCCTACAGAAGGTCTACAGGCTGCGTCTGACTCGCGTGTGTATCGCGTCTGTATCGCCACAAACGCGCGTCAACGGCGCGTTTAAAAAACGTGGTGTGCACAGGCCCTAAGGGGCAAACACTCCTACAGACTTACCCCTCTATTCATAAACGTTGGTTAAAGTTAGGTAGTGATTAGCGACTGTTTAACCATACACTTTTGACGTTTAAACTCACTTAACTTTAAACCGCTTCATGAGTCTTCGGTCAGCTAGACCCGGTCGCTTCTGGCCCCGCGGGTCCAGTTGACTACATCATTTATTTTCTTTATTTTTATTGGTTAACTGGATCCACGTTAAAAAACAATTTCCGAAGTATTTTACGATATAATAAATCTTACCCATCTGGCAGCTAGTTTCCAAGGATATAAACATTTACTTTCAGTTCATACCTAAGTCATTAATACGTATAAAGGCTTTCGACTTTATTTGATGGTTCATACAATCGCCTTTGTCCATCCATCTCAATAGCTACCTATTAGGATTAGGATTTCAAACGATGATTCCGGGTTATAGCCTTATTTTTCCGTATTTATTTGCGTTATCTGGATAACAAAAAAAAGGGTCAACTCGCAAACAATTCGACCCTTTTTCAGTGTGTGTAAAAAGTAAAAAAGTTATTACGATTTGTACATTGTAATTTGTTTTACGCTTCGTCCGTTCTGTTTCCAGTTTTGCTTTTGTATCGTTTTTTTTTATTGTTGATGTTGACTTTGCGTTTTTATTTCTAATTGGCTATGCCTCGTGGGGTTGGTATGAGGTAGTGGTAGTATGAGTTATATTACAATCAAAGAGTGCCGGACAAGCGCTTTTTATTTTTATTTTTCGGATGGGAAATCATCAAATGACCCCTCCCGCTTTGGGTGGAGCAGAAGGGAGTGTCAGACTCTTACTGACTAAAACCCACCCATGTTCCTTCCTTAGCCCTTTATGTTCCGGGCCAGCGGTAACCCTTTCGGACAATCCCGCTAACCCAGCAGGCTTCGGCCCTATGGGGCCCCCTCCTCGATGCTGACATCTCTTTGAGGCGCGCGTGGAACACGTACGCGCCGTCCGGCACGGGCCTGGTCTTGATCGGACGGTGAGCTACCCATTACTCTCCGCCCGCAGGCCCACGCCTACGGTGGCCGGGAGTCGTCCCATGGCTCCCGACGCCCGGAGCATCTCCCGCGGCGGCTGGGACGGGAGGCTCTCTCCCTCATCCGTCCCACCACCTCCTTCGCGAACAAGCGCTTCATTAGTAAATCGTAAGTACAGAATTTTTATCTCACGAAGCAACGCGCGCTTTACTTGTGTTAACAAGTGTACGAACGCGCTGTGAATGTGTGCGCGAAGACGAGCAGCATAAGCATATAACACACACACATACACACACTTCTAACTTCGCCATTGTCTCGGACGGTACAGAGAGCTCCTGCGCTTACACACACATTCACAGCGTGTTTGTACACTTGCTGACCGCAAGCAAAGCGCGCGTTGCATCGTGAGATAAAAATACTATAACTGACTAAATAAGCCCCATCCAGGCCAACGCAAATATCTGATAGGCTTTCGACGGTAGAACGTGTGTATATTTATTTATTCATTTATTTCAGGCGACGCAGGCCCATGGATGCCCTTAACCTAAACATACATATTTTTATTATAAAATAGTACTTCACTTCACTAGCTAGTTCTTGTGCTGTTCTGTGGTATCACACTAATATTATAAAGGTGAAAGGTGTGTGTGAGTTTATCTTTGTAACTTCTTCACGCTCAAACGGCAGGGCCAATTTTGATAAAATTTTGTATGGAGGTAGCTGACACCCTGGATTAACATATAGGCTACTTTTTATACCGATATTCCCACGGGATCGACATTTACGTGGATGAAACCGCGAGGCACAGCTAGTTGTGTATAAATCTTTACCATTTTAAAAGCCTTGTTTGGCGTTGTAATTATAGAGTCTAATATTTATATGTTTTTGTTTCAGGTAAATAACAAGTTTTTATTAAGCACATAGTTCGACTGCGGCGTATAATTACGTAAGTCTAATTTTAAGTCAAAATGGATATATTTAAATAACTAAATGTGTCTATGAACAAATTCTTTTAAAACAGTAAGTATATAGTCGAGTTTTACAATCAATAGTCACCTAGCACATGCCATCTAATCTCTTCACCACCCTTGGTTAACTGGTAGAAAATGCCAAAGGGCTTAATTGTCCGCCTTTTTACCTTTTGTGCGAAACGTTTAAATAAATAATATTTTTCGTTGAGCTCCTTAAGTTTTGAGTTGAGCTGCACGATTTCTGATGAATGCGTGCACTGACTGGACAGGTCCACTCAATGTGTGTGGTTCTTTCCTCAAAACACCATCTCAGACATCGATCTACATGGTCTTCATAAAACCTGACTAAGATTATCTCTGGACTTTAAAAGAGACTCTGAGTTTGTTTCGGCCTTTCTTCTCAGACTAGTCATATAGGAAACGCCGACTTCATCTAGTTTAAAAATAATATGATTGACGTGTAAAAGTGTTTGTGCAAACCTACTTACAAAAAAATAAAATAATTTATCATATATTAAGCTTTATAGGGTGGATCTTTGACAGTCGTTACGGGTAGTCAGAAGCCCGAAAGTCTGACAACCAGTCTTACCAAGGGGTATCGTATTACCCAGTAACTGGGTTGTGGAGGTCGGCAGTCGCTCCATGTAAAATACTGGTATTCAGCTGCATCCGGTTAGACTGGAAGCCGACCCCAACATAGTTGGGAAAAGGCTATGCAGATGATGATGATGAAGCTATATAGGGTGGCATTGACTCGCAACCTGTTACAATGAATTCAATACAGGATTCTAAACTATTTTCTAAATATATTCACCGTTTATTCGAAAAAATACATTTTGACGGCGTAGATACCTGCCCTTGTTTAGGGTTCCGTACCCAAAGGGTAAAAACGGGACCCTATTACCACAGCTATTACTAAGACTCCACTGTCGGTCTGTCTGTCACTAGACTGTATCTCATGAACCGTGATAGCTAGACAGTTGAAATTTTCACAGATGATGTATTTCTGTTGCCGCTATAACAACAAATACTAAAAATAAAATAATTATTTAAGGGGGGCTCCCATACAACAAACGTGTTTTTTTCTGCGTTTTTGCCTTGTGGTACGGAACCCTTCGTGTGCGAGTCCGACTCGCACTTGGCCAGTTTTTTTTTTATAACCCACGAAAAATTTCTACGGTAGAGGGTGTAGAATCATGTGCTGTCAGTCTTGGTTACAGCTTACGTGTCGATGTTCCTCCCACCCTGTATAAACAGCTATTAAACCATCGTCAATCTCCTTAGAACATAACCTTAAAATGTAAAAGTACATAAAATTCTACAAAGCATGTAACTCGTAAATGTTTTATTTCCATCCTAAAAATATGCGAACCCTTTTCGACGTCTAAAATAACTCTGAACCCTACCGTTATTTCTATTGCATCGCACTTTTGCGGTCAGCGACTCTTAAATATAATATTAAATAAAATAGAGATACGTTTGACGAGTGGTCTCGACTGTACACTATTATTATAGTATCAAGTAGAACTTTTTTTTTTCGGATGGGAAATCATCAAATGACCCCTCCCACTCTGGGTGGAGCGAAAGGGAGTGTCAGACTCTTACTGACTAAAACCCACCCGTGTTCCTTTCTTAGCCCTTTATGTTCCGGGGCAGCGGTAACCCTTTCGGACAATCCCGCTGACCCGGCAGGCTTCGGCCCTATGGGGCCCCTCCTCGTTGAGGCGCGCGTGGAACACGTACGCGCCGTCCGGCATGGGCCTGGTCCTGTTCGGACGGTGAGCTACCCATTAGGCCCGTAATCCACCAAAGCGGAGAGGAGAGGAGATGTCTCATTTTTCTATAGAATTTCGTGCGAGCATGCGGGCAAGCGGCACGAAATTCTATAGAAAAATGACACATCTCCTCTCTTCTCCGCTTTGGTGGATTATGGGCCTTACTCTCCGCCCACAGGCCGGCGCCTACGGTGGCCGGGAGTCGTCCCGTGGCTCCCGACGCCCGGAGCGTCTCCCGCGGTGGCTGGGACAGGAGGCTCTCTCCCTCATTCGTCCCGCCACCTCCTTCGCTAGCATGATTGCTTTGCAGAAGGAGGTGACTGCCTCCCACTCTCGCCCCGGACCATGGCTCAAGTAGAACTTAATACAGAGATTACACTAGAACAAACACAGTTTTGTCTATCAAAGACAGAATATTTTTGTATTGTCTTTTTTAAAATAAGTATGTCAGGTCTTTAAATAAAAAAAGTACGTAACTTGAGTGATTACCAAATTGGTTATCTACGTAAATTATTATGTCCGCAAATGCAAATAACAACTGTAATTCTTCACCAGTAGTACAGAGTGGTTTTTACTTTTTTCGATTTTTTTACTGGTACCTATTCAGCTGCATCCGGTTGGACTGGAAGTCGAGCCCAACATAGTTGGGAAAAGGCTAGGCAGACGATGATGATGATTGATTTCGTACTGTTTAACAACCCGCATAGAATCGATATAAGATTAGGATAGTTAGGATACGAACAGAATGCAATACTGCTCATCCCTCATAGCAAATAGCGTGATAATTTGTGCCCTACGGACTGACCACACTTGTAGGGAATATCTATGCAAAATTTAAACAAACTCTTTACGTCTTTTCTTTTACGTCATACTTTCAGACCAACAGGCAGAAAGAAAGTTGCCCGGAAGCTCGATAGATGGCGGTAGTGGAAAAAATAAAAGTCGCTATGGTTTCGTTACCGTGCGTTGTATAAGTACCCCAGCGCTCCGTACGATTTTATTCCGGTTATTTTTAGACTAAGGAAATTGGTTGCAAATATAATATGGTTGTTGAAATTATGAATATTGATGGGCAGATGGTACCACAGTTCATCGTACCGATCATAGGGGAGGGGACGAAGCTTGCCTTTATATGTCCCTTTCTTTTTTGATGCACGGAAATAAAGGAAATGGCATTCGAAGTACGTGAATAAATTGTTGATCACGTAAAGCAAAACTGGGATGAGTTTTCTGGTTTTTCTGAAAATGGATGTGGTGATAACTACAATACATCAGACGAATACTATGCTGATATGATTCTATCTTCAACTTACGGCACAATAAGTGAGTTGACCACAGTAGGCAGAATTTGAGAAACGGGACATTATATTGGAAAGCCGTAGTACTTCTTTACGTCGGATAAGTGAACCGCATCGGTCATGAACATGATGCCTTGCAATATCCCATAATATTTTGTTATGGCGACGATGGTTATTCTGTCAACTTGCCTCAACACGATCCCATAACAAAATGGCCTCTAAAAAAAATGGTTTCGGCAGCCAATTTCTATTCCTTCCGTATATTTATTTATTTATACAAAGTTACGTGCAGATAATTATAAAGATCGGACTAACTTACCAAGTGACGTCCGATCCTCAATTATGTGAAGTAATCTCGTCCTCATAATTTTATTTACTGTAGTATGCACTTTGCATGCTGCGCTGCCACAATATTTAAAGATGAATATTTTTTTCTAAAAGAAAAAACAAACTAAATGCGTCCATCACTAGTTTCGCGGTAACATCCCTAGTGACGCTTCCTCATCTGCCATTGTTTCAAAGCACACAACTTTCGATAAGGGTGAGAATCTGAAACATATTCTGGGTAGGGTTGGGAATAGGATGAGGACGAGATTACTTCACATAATTGAGGATCGGACGTCACTTGGTAAGTTAGTCCGATCTTTATAATTATGTTCCGTAATCTCGTCCTCATAATTTTATTTACTGTAGATGTTTAAAGAAGAAAGTTGTGTAATTAGGATAAAAATTGTTTAATCAGTCTTCTTCTTACTTAATCCAATATAACTGAAAATAAACAACTTATTTTTAAAAAATACCAATTTAGATACATATTAGAATTATGCTACAATCAGTCTATGCTTTTTTTCTCATAAATGATTTAGCAATTTAAGTAAGTATTAATCAAAATGGTTATTGTTACATCAGTTGACAATCCCTTCTGTGTAACATTTTAAACTTTATAAAATATTAATTAATATTAACATACAGTCTTAGGTATTTGTTTCCCTTAAATACTAGTTAATGATAGAGGAGTGAGCAAGCTTACTCTGCTGTATATAAATCACAAGGTGTCACAATTATTATTATGAATGCCACAAACTGTTTGAGCAAAATAGTTGGGATCACGAATGATAGGTCTTTTATAGAACCGAGCAAAGGTTGTAGAGTTATCGCTCCAACCTGCTGACTTTCTAATTATTTCAATGTTAACACCTGCCTCAGAGGCTTTTGACGTGGCTGCATGCCTCGTGCTATGGGCAGTATATTTAGTGACATCTATACCACTAACAGATAGTATCTGTTTGATCCATCTACTAATGGATGCTGATGAAGCTGAGTGATGAGGTTTCCTAAATGTCAGTATTAATCTCTTATTATCATTATCAATTCTTAAGTTTTTAGTTACATTTAAATAGGATAACAGTGTTGTTGCAGGACAAATATTAATGTTTTCTTTAAAATAAGGTAAAATGAGGTTGGGCTGCAATTTATGAGGCCCAGAGGTCTTGATAGAATCTGAAATCTTAACACTTATGTTATCTCCATTTAGAGATATATTTTCTACTAATATAAGTGATAATGTTTGTACTCGATGAGCAGTAACAAGTGCCAAAAGTGTGACCAGTTTTTTAGTAAGTACTTCTAGGCTAAGACTAGCATTTGGATACAAGGTAGACAGATAATTTAAGACTATACAAGGGTCCCAGACCTCTTCATACTTAGGTTTCTTTGGCCTCAGCTTAAAAATACCTCTAAAGAAACGTTTCATCCTATCGTCCACTCCTACATGTGGTCCTATGATCAGTGATAAAGCTGATCTAATAGAGTTGAGAGAACTATAGGATAACCCTTCTTTAAATTTAGTAGTCAAGTATGAAATAATCATGGGTATTGATGCTGATATGGGATTTATCTCCTGCTCCCTACAGAAGACACACCACTGCTTCAGGGCAGAGTCATATTGTTTTCTTGATTTATCCGAAAGGGAGGCCAGCATAACTTCCATTGAAGATGGGGCAATTCCTCTTCTTAGGAAAGCTTCCTTGATAATACAGCTGCTATAAGAGTTAAGGTCTTGTGTAGGGGATGTGGGTCCCTGAAAGGAGATTGTAATAGATTGAGGTGAGGTCTAAAGATTAATTCTTCAGATATGATCATGGATTCAAAAAGTGGATACCATGGTTGCGATGGCCAGTATGGTACCACCACAATACCTTTCCCCCCTTCTTTTTTTATTTTTTGAAGAGTCCTACTTAGTAGTGCGAATGGGGGGAATGCATAAAAGAAGTTTGTATTCCACTTAAGGGTGAAGGCATCTATGGAAATTGCATCTGGGTCTGGGTACCATGAGACATAGTTATGGCACTTAGCATTGGCTCGGCTGGCAAACAAATCAATCTCTGGACAGCCAAAGCTTTTGACAATTGATCTGTATGCTATGTCTGAAAGCTTCCATTCTATCTCAGAATGTGAGCGTCTGGATTCCTTATCTGCTATGGTATTCTCTTTAGAGCTTATATAAGATGCATACACCCATATGCCTTTGTCCTCACACCACTGCCATAATCTTCTAGCTAGATCATTGAGATGAGGGTATCGTGATCCCCCCATTTTATTGATATATGCTATAGCTGTAGTGTTATCGATTCTAAGTAAGATTTCACAATTAGTTAGGTGTGATGCAAATGTTTTCAAGCCTATAAAAGCTGCTAGCAATTCCAGGTAATTGATGTGAAACCGTTTGTCTCGGTCTGTCCAATAACCATGACTTCTAATACCATTACAGACAAGACCCCAGCCTGTGAGTGAAGAATCGGAGAAAATTTCTAACTTAAAATTAAAGTCTTTAATTTTGCAATGATGGTGTAGGTGAGATGTCCACCACTGTAAATCCATTGCAACTTTGCTATTTAGTAATATGGTTGCATTATAATTATCAAGGTTATCTAATAAAGCTATTGTTTTATGTCTTTCAAGGATTTTTGTATATAGCCAACCATATTCCACTGCTGGACATGCTGCTACAAGTAAGCCTAATAATTTTGCTAACTCTATTATCTTACATTTATCTGTTTTTAACATATTTTGAATAGCTTTAGAAATTGTTGTTATTTTAGTTTCAGGGAGTGATATAGAAAAATTGGTGGAATTTAGGAGAAATCCTAGAAACTTACATTTTTGTTTAGGTACTAAACTACTCTTTTCTTTGTTAATTATGAACCCTAAGCTTTCAAGTAATTGTAGAGTAATATCTATATTCTCCTTGCACTCTTCATAATCATCACCAAAGCACAAAATGTCATCAAGGTATATCACTGACATAAGCTTTAGTGACCTGAGATGGGACATGATTGGTTTCATAATCTTAGTGAACACATAAGGTGCTGTGCTGAGACCAAAGGGGAGACAAGTGAATTCATATGTTATGTTTAAAAATTGAAATCTCAAATATTTCCTATAAGATTTCTCTACTGACAATAAATAGTATGCATTCTTAAGGTCAATAGTTGCCATGTAACAATTTTGACTCATTAGTCTGGTTGCCATTCTAATGTCCTCTAGTTTGAAGTGAATTGTGTTAATAAATCTATTAAGTTTCTTAAGGTTTAAAATAAAGCGCCATGTGCCATCTGCCTTAGGATGAAGAAATATACTAGATAGGAATTGTTTCTCTACAGGATTACATGGTTCTATAGCGCCTATCTGCAACAATTTGTCTATTTCTAAAGAAATCAACGTTCTTTCCCTCTCCGAAAAATTATTGTTGGCTGGATATAAACTCTGTGACGGTTCACTAGTGAATGGGATTCTGTACCCTGATACCCAATCACGTATTGTAGAGTTAGTGTTGATGCTATCCCAGTTAGAAAGGAAATACTGTAATCTGCCTGTTTGTACCTGGTTTAACGGCGCGTCTGGCGACGATATTGCTGCCTCGGTGGGGACCGTCTGGCATGGTTCGACGGCGTGGTCTGCTGATATGTTGGGCGCCTCATCTTCAGTTTCGGCCCACTCGGACGAGGCATTGGTGGTCGTTGAGGGCCCCGGTAGTTTAAATTGTTGTTGTTGAACTTGCGTTTTGCAGGTAGCTTGGGTTTTGAAGGCGCCGTATTTTTTAGTTCCTGGGCCGACTTCTTTACTGCTTTGCAGGCGGTCACTCTATCTTGCAGTTTGTCCCCAAACAGATATTCTGTTATTGTTGTATTTTCCATTAGTTCTCTTAGGTCTTTGTTTAGACCTGGGAGGATTAGTGACCGTCTTGTGACAGTGTCCCTGTGAAATATGTCACATAATAACCGTGAAGCATCACTAAGTGTCTCAATTTCTTTTATATTCTGCTGGGTCAACATTATGTTTAGCGCCTGTCCAATTGCAGAGATGGCAGCGGCCAGTGTGGCTTGTTTGTCACTGATCCTTTTATCACGCTTGGTTCCACTGTCATTCATGGCTGCTGCCACTTCCTCGTTGAGCTTGGGTGGCATCAACAACTGGCAGTTGTTAGGAGTATCATATTTCTTTATAATTATGTCTCTCGTCTCTGCATTTAGACCATCTTGAAGAATAGCTATCCATCTTGTATTTAAGCTGCTATGTAGGTCCTCAGCTTTTTTATGAGGGACAATACCTTCGTCACCTAAGATTTTAATTATTTCTTCAGGTACTTCAGGGGCACCTGAAGTACCTGTACAGGGGGCACCCTGTGCCGTTTGTTCTTTGGGTGGGTCACTCTCCTGAGTGGGGACATGTTCGTCCATGTGTTTCTCCATTGAGTGACTGCGCGAACGTGAGCGTGAACTGCTGATCGGACTGGGGTAGCTACGGGGGCGTGACCGCCTCCGATGATACGGACGGTTTCGACTGTGTGACCGGCTCCGACTGCATGACTGGCTGTCATGTTCATCATACTCGTCTGAAGAGAAAAAAGCGAACGCTAACATTATGGTCTGACCATGGCTGACCTCTCGTGAAAGCTCTAGGTACACCAAATAATGTAATATTGTCTGCCGGCTAACCTCTCGTGAAAGCTCAATTATGGCGGTAGAATTGTCACGCTGGCTAACCTCTCGTGAAAGCTCAATAGCGTGTGTATGCTACAGTAAATTGGATGTATAGATCCTCATGGCCAACCTCCCGTGAAGGCTCTTGAGGTCTAGGATACTATCACGCCGGCTAACCTCTCGTGAAAGCTCAATATGGCGGTTGTTGAATTTCAATTTTCATACAAATTAAAACATGGTGGGTGTTCGTACGGATACGGGGTATTTTTGATTTGAATCTTCCGTAAAAGGTGTACGACCCAATTATATGTGATGTATATACATTTTTATCTAAATGAAGATAGTTTGTAATTTAAAATAGTTCACGAACTTACCCAAATGGCGGCTTCTTTTAATTTTCCTTCTTAACTTTTTTAAATCTCTATAAATAATAGATAGTTCCGATTTCCTTTTCCCCATACTTATAGGGTCTAATTACTAAGCTAAAACAAATAATTACGTGAATACGTGAACAACGCAGCGCACAAAAAAGTACAATGGCAGATGAGGAAGCGTCACTAGGGATGTTACCGCGAAACTAGTGATGGACGCATTTAGTTTGTTTTTTCTTTTAGAAAAAAATATTCATCTTTAAATATTGTGGCAGCGCAGCATGCAAAGTGCATACTACAGTAAATAAAATTATGAGGACGAGATTACGGAACATAATTACATACATCTATCTTAAGGATGCAGTTAGACGACAAGATGCTGATGCCAATCAATTGGGGCAAATGGTAGTACTACCGACCTCTTTCACTGGTGGTCCGAGGTACATGCACGAGCGTACCCAGGATGTGATGACATATGTACGCAACCACGGTCGCCCTGTTCTCTTTGTGACGTTTACATGCAACCCTCGCTGGGAGGACATCACCAAAGTTTTACTCCCTGGGTGATCGTCACGATATAAATGCTCGAGTGTTTCATATAACAGTAAAAAAACTGATTAATATAACGTACAAATATTCGGAGAAATTCGTTGCTATATGTATTCGATTAAATGGCACACACACACGCACACATTAGAAATGGCTGAAAAGTAGCATAACGCCAGACTCTATCGACAAAGTAATTTGCGCTAAAATACCTGACCCTGCTCTTGACCTAAAACTTCACGAAATAGTAAAGTCGAACATGATTCATGGCCTTTGTGAAAGCTTTAATCATAAATCCCCTTGTATGAAGGACAACAGCTGCACTAAAAATATCCCCGACCTCTATTGAAGGAAACACAAACAGGTGATGAAGGCTATCCACAGTATCGGAGACGATCCCCTAGCGAAGGCAGTTTTACCGTTAATATTCATGGTGTGGATCTAGATAACCGTTGGATAGTTCCTTTTAACCCTGTACTATTAAAAACCTTTAACGCACATATAAACGTTGAGTATTGCAACTCTGTGAAATCAATAAAATATGTATGCAAGTATGTTAATAAAGGATCCAACCAGGCTACATTTGCACTAGAAAACGAAAAAGATGAGGTGAAAATATATGAGAGCAGAAGGTACATAAGTAGCTCAGAAGCAGTTTGGCGAATTCTTGGGTTTTCTATACATGAGCGTTTCCCCACAGTTGTTCATTTAGCTGTTCATTTGGAAAACGCTCAGAGAGTTCACTTCAACTCAAATAACCTCGCTGACAAAATAGCTAATCCACCAAAAACGACAGTTTTAGCTTTTTTCGAACTATGTCAATCAGATAACTTTGCTAAAATTCTACTTTACTCTGAGGTATAATCTCGCTGACAAAATAGCTAATCTACCAAAAACGACACTTTTAGCTTTTTTCGAACTATGTCAATCAGATAACTTTGCTAAAATTCTACTTTACTCTGAGGTATAATCTCGCTGACAAAATAGCTAATCTACCAAAAACGACACTTTTAGCTTTTTCGAACTATGTCAGTCAGATAACTTTGCTAAAATTCTACTTTACTCTGAGGTATAATCTCGCTGACAAAATAGCTAATCCACCAAAAACGACACTTTTAGCTTATTTCGAACTATGTCAGTCAGATAACTTTGCTAAAATTCTACTTTACTCTGAGGTACCCGCATTAGAATAAGAGTAATTTCGTAAGACGAAAAAGAGGAGTAGCAGTTGATGGTTGGCCTAGTGTGATGAAAGAACACGCCTTAGGTAGAGTCTATACTGTTCAACCGAACAATATGGAGTTCTATCATCTGCATTTAATGCTACATGAAGTGCGGGGCCCAACTTCATTTGAAGCACTAAAAACTGTGAATGGTGTGTTGCAGCCTACTTTCCAAGCTGCTTGCAAAATGTTAGGTTTACTTCAAGATGACCTACACTGGCATGCGACGTTGGAAGAGGCAGCGCTTTGTCAGTCACCAGCAAACATGCGAGAACTGTTCACAATTATGTTAGTCTTTTGTCAAATATCAGACCCAATAACTTTTCGGGAAGACTTCAAAGACTATTTGTCTGAAGATTTTAAGCACAGGCTGCAAAAAGAGATCGGAGACAATGTAGAGAATTTTAAAGACCAAATTTTAAATGAATGTCTGTCTGAAATTGAAGAAGCAGTGCTAACGTTAGGTGGAAAATCGATAGATATGTACGGTTTTCCAAAACGAACCAAGCCACAAGTTGCCGGTAACAGAAAGTACATGAGAGAAACTAATTTTGATACAGTAGCTTTGGAAAGTTTTGTAAATAATAATACGCAATCGTTGACCGCCGAGCAAAAGTACATATGTATATAACCATGCCATGAAAACTGTAGAAGTAAGTGAAGGAAAATTTTTCTTTCCGGACGCCCCTGGTGGCACAGGTAAGACTTATCTTATAAATTTGCTGTTGGCAAAAGTAAGAAGCAATCGAGACAGCTTTAGCTGTACCGTCGTCCGGGATTGCTGTTACATTATTAGAAGGAGGTAGAACTGCACACGCTGCCTTAGAACTACCTCTAAACTTACAAATGTAACCTTACAATTACACCCTTATGCAATACACCAAAGCAAAGCAATTTTGCCAAAGTGCTTAAAAATACTAAAATATTAGTATGGGATGAAATAACGATGGCGCACAAAAGAGGAGTTGAAGCCTTGAATAGGAGTTTACAGGACACACGAAATAATAAAAACATTATGGGTGGTATGAGTTATGACGGTGTTGCTTGCAGGAGATTTTCGCCAGACTTTACCGGTAGTGCCCAAAGGAATGCGCACACATAAAAGCATGCATCAAAAGATCTTTCTTATGGCCTTCAATTAAAGTGCTAAAACTCACTCGAAACATGAGAGTACATCTCAGAGGTGAAATTTCTGCCGGCAGATTTTCAGAACTTCTTTTTTAAATCGGAGACGGAAACTTCCCGCACATAGATGGGTTGATACAAATACCAACTGAATTATGTACTGTGGTATCAACAGTTGAGGGATTATAGATAAAATTTATCCTGATGTTAAAAATATTAAACCGATTGAGTGGTTATGCGAGAGAGCCATTTTGACACCCAAAAACGACCAAGCCGCTGCAATCAACGAAATGTTGATAAATACATTCGGAGGAGAATAAATTATTTATATAATTATGTTGACACCATGGTCGATATGGAGGAGTCGGTTAATTATCCTGTAGAATTTTTAAACTTTCTTAATCTGCCGGGTCTTCCGTGTCACATGGACTTATGTTGCGAGCAAAAAGATGGGACAGTTCTTCATGCAGTTCAGGAGCATCTGTTTTACCGTCAATGATCTTACACATCTAATGATTCGGACTTTTTCTGTCTTGACTCAGTCTGTGCATAGCCTAAGATGAGCTCGTGTGTTAACAATTTTGTTAAGAACGGTACGTCACGTTGGTGTTCACTGAAGGACTGTTTAAATAGGGTAAGAGAAAATGTATTTGTCTGGAGTCTCTACGTTGTTGAGGCTAGACAGTTGGTTGAACCAAGGCTAAGGCAAGAAATTTTTGGTATTTCCTGGTCAGTAATTAGTTTTGTGTTTGTTATTATAATATGACACTTTATTCTCAAAGCAGACGTTGGCTTAAATCTAAGTTTTAAAACGTTTTTGTCTCATACTCGTCAATAATTAGTAAACTGTTGCGAAACCTAAAAAAAATCACGCAAGGGGTCCTTCGAGCCGGATAAGGCTACTGTTAAAGCCTCTTTGGGATGGAAGATAGCGCGGTCACATATTTTCGGGAAACTGTTTGAAGCCAGTATTTTATAATGCGTTGAAGAGTGCTGTATAATTATTTTCAATTATAATTTTGCACAAAGTTACACAAGACTGTTTGCGACAATCATAATTTATTTTGTCCCACTAGCCAATGCTGAGTTAGTAATTGAACAGCTTAGTAACGTTCACAGTGAGACTTTGCAAGGATTTTGTCAACAGAAAAAACACAATTTTGCAAAAACCACAGGCAGGATAAAGTTGACCTATTTACTTGAAAAAACACGGAACAATGTCCTCTTCTTCAACAGTTCAAAAATATTCCACTAGATGGCGTTAGTAAGGTAGGGATGTGTTGGGACGGCCGACGGAGTGTAATTAAGTTTGGGTCCAGAATATTAAAAACCGGTGAAATGAGTTCGTCTTGTTCCAAGTCTTGTTTGAACACGACTTTTGTTATTTGTCTTGTTTATATTACACCCGCAGGATTGCCTGTAGCTATTTTGCATTTTATATCTGTGTTTGTACACTTTCTATGTTTTTATTTGGTTTTAGATTTTTTATTTATCTGTATGCATATTTTGTGAATTTTGTGTAACGTGGCTAAATTGTAAATTTATGCAGTGGAATTTAAAACCTTTGTGTGCTTAAATACATTACATGGTTTTAACTTTTTTAGTTTTAGGGGTTTCACGGGAATTTGTAAACAATGTGAGATGTCAAGTAGCCAGATAACTGACGAACTGAAAAAAAACAGTGTTAACGGATACTATATATAATATTGAATGTATATATTTTATTACGCTCGCTAATCTTAACTGTAACACACTGTTTAAATTCGGACGAACATTCCAGTCTATTAACAGATTTACAGTAGCCAAATTCAAACTAATTGCATATTTATTTAATTAGGTCGAACACTGCATGCTTCCACAGTAAATCTATTCGATTTAAATAGCGTTGTAGCTAGTACGGATTTCCATAACCACAAAACCACATTTCGGGGTTATAAACAATTTATTGGTTTAATTGGTAGTCAATTGTTTTAGCACGGGTTTGAATAAAGCTTGATATACAAGGTTCAATTATATATGCCTGTCGTATACCATAACTTGAAGTAAAAATCGAACTTGCATGATTTTTTTAGAGTATAATATACAATAGGCTATTTGACTGGTTTCTGATAAACATCTCAGATTATTTAATGGTGTCTAACGAGCCCACAAAAACCTATTACTTCAAATTGCATAATGTTTACTTTTAAAAAATAGTAAATAAAAATGTACTGTTTAAATAAGCCGCCAAAACGCTATCTTTAACAATATGGCGTCGTGATGTCACGATTCACGTAAACAAACGTTGAAACGGTCGAGATACTAGACAAAAGTCATCTGTTCTGTCAACGATAGACAGAAATTTACTAAATCATGACGTCATCTTAAGTTCAGCCAATCCAGACCGTTTTCGATTACGTGGCGCCAGATTTAAAAAGATGAAGTTTTTTCGGGATTTTTTTTATAAATAATACATTGTTTTGTAGTAAAATTAATGCAAATCGATTTTAAAAGCGATAATCTATACGAGTGTCAATAATTATGACCTTATTTTTTACATTGTCAAATAGCCTATTATGACTGCAAAGTTCGCGCAAATGTTTTTCAAATCCCTGTTAATTTTGAGTGAGTAAAATTATTTTCAAAGCCAAATCCACATTTTTGCCGAGATACCAATGTGGCCATTACCAAAAGCTCTATAACACCCCATAAACATAAAAATAAATAAGCTAGTACGTAGGTACTAGCTTATTTATTTTAACTTAGAAGGTACGTACCTATATGTGTAGACATATACGTACTTTCTGAGTTTATCTTGCACATTACTGACATCGGGTGTACGAACCATCGTGGGGAAACATGGACTTATAGTTAATAAAAATAAAAAAAATGTTAATTTCATCAACTCGTGTAAATAACATTGTCAAGTTTGGAGTCGCAAAATTTGCTTGTATTAGGTAGTTCCACTACTCCAGTTTACATTAACTATACATATGTGTAAGACAATACATATGTGTGCCAAAAGTATTTAACAATAAAAAAAAAAATGTAAATATGGAATGCGCACCGATATGTGTGAGGTGGGCGTGTGTGTGATGTAGGGGCGTGTGTGTTGGTGTGGGAGGTGTTGTTTTGCGTACTTTTTGTTTTAGTCCAACGAAGAATTGAATCTATAGATTATTATGTACACACATCAAAAGTGTCTAGGGATCAAGCATTTTTATGCGGATTTCTTGAGATTGAGATGTGGCTTTGTAATAAATTTATGATTTTATAAATTTATATGGATCCTTTTTGGTGCATTTCATAATTTGAATCAGGAATACTGTGAATCAAATTCGAGTAAAAGATGAAAATCAGCTGTCAATATTTTCCCTATAAAAACATACAACGCATTGAAGACATTATTAGTGCTACTGTTTCCCTACTACTGATTAAAACCAACGTTATTATGGAGCGGCGACGTCATTTAAGCAGGGAAGAAATGCTCAGAGCCGTGGGAATGATAGAAGCTGGTTCCCGGCAACGTACTGTGGCTTTAGCTCTGAATACAAGTCAGAGTGTTATCAGTCGACTTTGGACACGTTACCGAAGCACTGGTACCGTGGCTGAGCGCCATAGAGGACGGTATCGCTGCACCACACGGAGACAAGACCGATACATTCAAATCTTAACTCGAAGAGCTCCAACAATAACCGCCATGATGTTAGCCGTGAGGCTTCATCACTCTTCAGGGAACTTAATTAGCGACCAAACAGTCAGAAACCGCTTGCATGAAGTGAACCTTCATTCCCGAAGACCGCTACGGGTACCACCTATAGCAATGCACAATCGTAGGATTCGATATCAATGGGCTCTTGAACACAGAAATTGGGCAGAAGAACAATGGCGTTTCGTGTGCTTTTCTGATGAGTCTCGTTTTAGTATGAGACCGGATACAAGACGTATACGACACTGGAGAACCCCTGGACGCCAACAGCGATTAAAATCCTGCCAGGAAGTCCATCCTTATAGTGGTGGAACCATCATGGTATGGGCGGGTATTTGGATCGGCGGAAGAACTGAGTTGATTTGGATCAGAGGCAACCTCAACGCTCAAATTTATGCTGAGACGATTGTATCAGACGTCATCGTTCCTCTACAAGTGCAAATCGGTCCCTTATTTCAGTTAATGCATGATAATGCACGACCGCACACCGCAAGAGTTGTAAGACAGACTCTCGCCGCAGCTAACATCAATGTCCTGCCCTGGCCTGCTCAGTCGCCAGACTTGAACCCGATTGAGCATGCATGGGATATGCTACAGAGAAGAGCTCTGCCGAATATGGAGGGTATCCAGTCGCAAGAAGACCTTTTTTTGTTGTTGCAACGAACATGGGCGGCCATTCCACAGCGTGATTTGGATGAACTCATTTTGAGTATGCCAAACCGATGTTCTTGTGTTGTTAGTGTTCGCGGTAGAAACACGGATTATTAATTGTTTAAGTTACCCAATAAAATTTTAAAGAAAACTGTTATTTCAGTCTTTTTTTCGAACTTTTGTGTTAGTGGTTCAAATGTCAAAAATCCCTTTATTAGGAAAATGGCAAATTTCTTTATTAATGCAAAGGTGACTTGGTTTATCGTTACTGTGACAAACGAAAACACTTTATTTGATGAATCCTTAAAGAAAATTTTAATTAATATCAATCAGGAGAAAAGTTATTGCAAAAATATATGTTGATCCCTAGACACTTTTGATGTGTGTATTTTGGGAATTATGTACAATCACATAATTCCCAAAACACATGCTCGATTTCTTCGTAACTAATAATTATATAAGTCTGACATCGCCTACCCGTCCTGAGCATGTGTCCATGCTCGTGCCTTCTCCGTATGAGAGGACGCCTTTCTCCTGCAGTGGGACAATAACAGGCTGGTATTATTATTATGGAAGATCACATCACTACATACCGAGGTTATAAGAACGCGGTGTACACCAGTGACGGACCTTTTTTCGCCGCCAGCCATCGTCGAGGCAACATCGTTTCCTTGAAATATTGTCTCTGACATTTTTCTGCTGACATTTCATTTTGTTGTATTTGTTTATTTAATTAAAATATTAACGTATTTGTTGTTGTGAGCTTTTAATTGAATTAGGATCAAATACACAAGATTATATAATTATATTACCTACATAGGCGCTAAAACACAAGTTTTCCCCTCGGTATTGGTAACGGGAGGTCAATCACATTACCGCCTGCTGCTGAACGTATCCTGTGAATGGCCAATTGACCTTGTTACCAATAAGTCGCACGTTAGCCCGGTAACTTTACATGTAGCGAACATCTTTGTGTTGACGTTAGTGTTCATTTAGGGTGGTTTACAATGATGATGGTGGTATTCAAGGTGGAGACAACAATACGATAATAAATTAAACTGCGTAATAGCTAATGTCGTTCCCAGTCTGCATACGAAACTTGAATCCAATAATATCTAATAGTTAGCACTATGGCTAGACGGATGATCGGCAAAACTCATAGTAGGCCCCTCACTACTATTTACTTACTCCCTTGCTAATAAACGTTGTATAGCGTCTGTATAGTTACACAACGCTTTGTCTACTTCTTTCGAAAGTCAATGTATTGACGATTGAAAGAGAGACATCGGTGTGTAACTATTCACCTGATATAATACGGGGGCTAGATTGTTTGAAAAAATCACTGTTTTAATTTCAAACAGTGCTTAAGACAGTGTGATATATAGTGTGACATATATAAGAAATCATTTCTATGATATATAATACAGTATTGACATAGCTTTCATTTATTGTCATATTGTCGTCTCCACATATACATAGAAGATTTAGATTTTATTGTGATGATGATTTGACAGTTCTTTGGGTCTGAACTATGTATATCAAGGTCAGAGGACTAGATTAATAATCGTCTTTCATGTTCAGAGCAAATAAATGTATAACTGTATCTAATGTTTGTAACATTATTAGAATCAAAACCGTTTTCTATGAATACTCCTTTCAATCTCGTTCGAGACACATTTGAGCTTACATTTAAATCGATGTCTAACTTAATACACAAGTTACAAAACTTAACACGTACCCTTTAATAGTTAGATTTTCCACAACACTAATCCTTATTTTACGTCTAATAAGCCAACGTACGCCTATCTAATTAAGAGTTACTGACAACCAGCATCGAAAATTCGGGAATTTCAACATCCCTAAGGGAATCAAATCTGAATCCCGGAAAGTAGGGATGTCCGATGAAAATTGGGACCGTTAGGATTAACTGGTTTAACGTGCTTTTGGGGGCAAGAGGTATTAAGGAGGTTTTAGCTCGGAAGTCTGGAGTATGTACCTACTTGTGCAATGTTACCGAAACGAGAATTCAGGTCAAATTACTGAGCGGTTCGTTGGTGCTTGGTTGTGCTTAACTAATATCATTGATGATTGCTTTTGGAAGCTGCTCATACACCCTGACAATTGAGTTTAGATTCATGGAAGAAAACTTTGAATATTTGCAACGGATTTGTAGTGGATGTTTTGCGTTAGCGCACTTCTTTATCTCATCACGTTATTTTTAAAGTAGATGAACTACGTAGGTGCCTAGGTAAAAAAGAAAAAAAAAGGGTTTATTTGTCACAGAAACACGTGCATAAAAAAAGATAATTACTATGGGCTGATTTTTCCAACGCCAGGTAATTTTATCGGAGGAATAATTTTGAATTTTTGACAGTTCTTTGATACAAAAACTGTCAGACGTCAATTTTATTCCTCGTGGAATAAAATTATCTGTCGATTGAAAAATCAGCCCTACCTGGAATAATAAAGAAATATAAAAACGAAATAGATTTATAATAACGAGCACAGAAGAGCAGTCAGCAGCTGCACATTTAAAGGAATACTCGCAGCAGCAGTGCTGGAGTAGTGGTGGCCCAGTGGTAACAGCTACGACTAACGAGTTGTAGGTCGTAGGTTTGAACCCTGACAAGCGCTTTAGTTTTTATAAATCCGGCATGTCCTAGAACCAAAAATTCGAAGGCTTGTGACATCTACCATCCCGCACTGGGCCCGTGTGGTGGATTATGGCCCACTCCCTCTCACAGAGAGGAGGCCTGTGTCCCAGCAGTGGGACCATTATAGGCTGATTATTATAGGCATACTCGCACGTTTCTGATGGGCTATACGTATCCCGGATAACCCCATACTACGTGTCTGACCTTACAAAGCCTATGGGAATTTTAACGTAACTTATTTGGCAGGTTCAAACAGTCACTTCCCGAGAACATACCTAAGTAAATTCTTCAAGTTAAAGTCAATATAACTTGTATGAAGTTCGTCCCTATCGGCATGACTTGACAAATAGTGACGGCTAAAACTTTAACACGGTAAGCTAATACCACTAAGCAGGCAAGCTAAAGAAGGCCAACTCTTGAAGGGACATAGTTGCCAAAAGGTAAAATGGATATTTGCAAAACTACTTCCACTGGTGTCACAAATTCTCCTTTTCAAGCGTTTTAGCTAACACACTCAACACCCAAAGAAAATTCACGTGCATTTGAGCATCGTACTAAATATACCCACCACTCCCTCTTATTGAGAGGAGGCCTGTGTCCCAGCAGTGGGAACATTATAGGCTGATTATGGACTAAAATACACGAGCGGCAAGTTGTCGATGGCAACTGCCAACGCATCGACGGCGGCCGTCGACAAGTTTCGACGGCTGCAGTTGTCTGTGCCGTTGGCGCTTGACGCTAATGTGTATCAGCACTAAAGAATTGTCGTGATTAGCGCGTGCTCCGGAGTTAGCACGCCGTCGGATGGCCGAGTGTCGTGATTTCATCGATTTAATTTAAAAAACATACGTTATTTTAATACCACATTATAATATCCACTGTGGCAACACTATCAACAAACTTTTAAAATGTATTTCCACTATGGTAACTAAATGTATTATTCCACTTGGGCAACACTTAGAAATAACAGTTATGATATTCGTTATTTCTGGGTGAGGCAAATGTCGTTTTAAATGGTAAAATGTAGTGCAAAGCCAGTCGTTGTTGGATTGTGAAAAGGTACAGTTGTGCGATTAAAAAGTATTAGCAAGAAAACGGTATATTTCTTTATAGAATATAATATTATGAAGCTTCTAATAGTGTAGTAACACGGTGAACATTTAAAGAGTTAGCACAATACCTGTTTGAAAATACTGCCCTAATGCCTTATATTTAACTAGCTGACCCCTGCGGTTTTACCCGCGTAAATGTCGATCCCGTGGGAATATCAGGATAAAAAGTAGCCTATATGTTAGTCCAGGGTGTCAGCTACCTCCATACAAAATTTTATCAAAATTTTTTGCTAAGTAATAATTTGGCAAATGAAATTATGTGGAAAATTGTTTGGGAAGTGATAATTTGTCCATTTCTTTTTGGTGAAACAAGGGAGACCCCCTACATACATATAAACAAAAAAACAACAAACAAATTTTACCTCTTTATAATATTAGTATAGATGCAAATCTTCAAAAAGTGCCTCTTATTCTTGATGTCAAGAGAATTTACGCTTTCTAAAACTTTGCGTTTTGACTTAACGGTTTATGCGTTGCGTATGGTACAGAATGAGCCTTCTGTAAAATTTCTCATAGTTTTGAAAATGTTTCAAACTCACCTATTACGCAACTCACATAGATTGTTCATAACATTTATTTAAAGCGTTTGTATTGATTTAGGCTTAAATGTTACTGATTTTGTACTCATTCGTTATAGTTTGAGCTACGGGAATTTGAGTTAGCGTTAATTATATTTAGTTTTAACTAATGAATGATTAATTTATTTAATTAGAGAATGTAATTATTCGTCTCGTTAACTTGATGTGTTTGGTGACGTCAGTACGACCAGAGTAGTTGTGACGTGAACATCGATTTTACGAACTCGACCCCAACATAGTTGGGAAAAGGCTAGGCAGATGATGATGATAAAACGAAAACGCGAAACCGTATCCGTGTGTTTTAATGTCTCCATTAAAGTGGCACGTTTGTAAAAGGCTGTCTTACACAGCGCGCCTGCCAGGCAACTTTAAGATGTCCCAGAATTCTAGAAACACTATGTTGAATTAATATAATCCTGTACCATATTCAATACGATCCCTTAAATATTACAAACAAGCCTTTCATATACACAAAACTTATAAAACACAGTTACAACTCAACTCAACCAGGGACTTGTGGTGACTACCTACTGTTCACTCCAAAACTCCTGTTTTATGAGAGAGGGTGTAAGTGTGAAGTACCGGGCATTCCCTAGACAGTAACTCATTACGATTTAGAACAAATCGGGTCCTGGATGGGTATAACGTTGGGTAAACGTGTGCTGGAATGGAAACTTGCTACCGTATTTTGGGTTCAACGTCCGTCTTAAATGTGATTTGGATTGGAGCTTTTCATAGTTGCCTAAAATAATCGTCTGCTAACTTAATTAATTGCTCTCAAAACGGTGAAGGAAAACATCGTGAGGAAACCGGCATGTCCTAGAACAAAAAAAATAAAAACTCGAAGACATGTGACATCTGCCAACCCGCATTGGGCCCGCGTGGTGGATTACGGCCCACTCCCTCACACCGAGAGGAGGCCTGTGTCCCAGCAGTGGGAACATTAGAGGCTGATTATGATAACTTAATTGTTGGGTTTATTTTCAGAAGGTGTAAAGGGAGACTTAATCTCTCGCGGACAACTACACAGTGCAAACAGTCGTCGAAATTCTTGCTCTTGTTAAAAGACAAACTACACACATCAAAAGTGTCTAGGGATCAACATATATTTTTGCAATAACTTTTCTCCTGATTGATATTAATTAAAATTTTCTTTAAGGATTCATCAAATAAAGTGTTTTCGTTTGTCACAGTAACGATAAACCAAGTCACCTTTGCGTTAATAAAGAAATTTGCCATTTTCCTAATAAAGGGATTTTTGACATTTGAACCACTAACACAAAAGTTCGAAAAAAAGACTGAAATAACAGTTTTCTTTAAAATTTTATTGGGTAACTTAAACAATTAATAATCCGTGTTTCTACCGCGAACACTAACAACACAAGAACATCGGTTTGGCATACTCAAAATGAGTTCATCCAAATCACGCTGTGGAATGGCCGCCCATGTTCGTTGCAACAACAAAAAAAGGTCTTCTTGCGACTAGATACCCTTCATATTCGGCAGAGCTCTTCTCTGTAGCATATCCCATGCATGCTCAATCGGGTTCAAGTCTGGCGACTGAGCAGGCCAGGGCAGGACATTGATGTTAGCTGCGGCGAGAGTCTGTCTTACAACTCTTGCGGTGTGCGGTCGTGCATTATCATGCATTAACTGAAATAAGGGACCGATTTGCACTTGTAGAGGAACGATGACGTCTGATACAATCGTCTCAGCATTAATTTGAGCGTTGAGGTTGCCTCTGATCCAAATCAACTCAGTTCTTCCGCCGATCCAAATACCCGCCCATACCATGATGGTTCCACCACTATAAGGATGGACTTCCTGGCAGGATTTTAATCGCTGTTGGCGTCCAGGGGTTCTCCAGTGTCGTATACGTCTTGTATCCGGTCTCATACCAAAACGAGACTCATCAGAAAAGCACACGAAACGCCATTGTTCTTCTGCCCAATTTCTGTGTTCAAGAGCCCATTGATATCGAATCCTACGATTGTGCATTGCTATAGGTGGTACCCGTAGCGGTCTTCGGGAATGAAGGTTCACTTCATGCAAGCGGTTTCTGACTGTTTGGTCGCTAATTAAGTTCCCTGAAGAGTGATGAAGCCTCACGGCTAACATCATGGCGGTTATTGTTAGAGCTCTTCGAGTTAAGATTTGAATGTATCGGTCTTGTCTCCGTGTGGTGCAGCGATACCGTCCTCCATGGCGCTCAGCCACGGTACCAGTGCTTCGGTAACGTGTCCAAAGTCGACTGATAACACTCTGACTTGTATTCAGAGCTAAAGCCACAGTACGTTGCCGGGAACCAGCTTCTATCATTCCCACGGCTCTGAGCATTTCTTCCCTGCTTAAATGACGTCACCGCTCCATAATAACGTTGGTTTTAATCAGTAGTAGGGAAACAGTAGCACTAATAATGTCTTCAATGCGTTGTATGTTTTTATAGGGAAAATATTGACAGCTGATTTTCATCTTTTACTCGAATTTGATTCACAGTTCCTGATTCAAATTATGAAATGCACCAAAAAGGATCCATATAAATTTATAAAATCATAAATTTATTACAAAGCCACATCTCAATCTCAAGAAATCCGCATAAAAATGCTTGATCCCTAGACACTTTTGATGTGTGTAGTTACGCTTGCTGCGGTTGGTCCGTGGATAGGTGACCATCTTTACATACCAAGACCCCTCCGTGCCTCGGAAAGCACGTTAAGCCGTTGGTCCCGGCTGTCTTTCGAAAATCTTTGACAGTCGTTATGGATAGTCAGAAGCCCGAAAGTCTGACAACCAGTCTTAACAAGGGGTATCGTATTACCTAGTAATTGGGTTGTGGAGGTCAGATAGGCAGTCGCTCCATGTAAAATACTGGTATTTAGCTGCATCCGGTTAGACTGGAAACCGACCCCAACAATGTTGGGAAAGGGCTTGGCAGATGATGATGATGTTAAATGACAAACTAGTCTTGGGACCAAGGTCTTCTTTCCAGCGAAAGCACTAGAAAGTGGCGTTTTGGGGGACTGTCTTATGTAATTTTGACGTTCGAAAAGTTCCGATTCTCAGCCTAATTTGAATAAATGACTTTTTGATTTTGAAGGCATGCTTCATAATTTGAATAAATGACTTTTTGATTTTGAAGGCATGCTTCAAAGTTTGAATAAATGACTTTTTGATTTTGAAGTCATGCTTCTAAATTTGAATAAATGACTTTTAGATTTTGAAGGCATGCTTCAAAACTGAATAGTACACTGAACTGTTGCGTTTCTACCAAGGGTTCTTATAATTTCTTTACGTGTCCTGAAAAAATAAAGGGAGTTTAAAAAAAAAAAAACGGAACGCTAAAAATAAAATAACTGTACGTGTGCGTGTGCACTTGGCCGGTTTTTTCTTAAAAATAGAGCTGGTTTTTAAAAAATATTTCGATTTCGCCTAGTAATATATGTAGGTACTTATGTACGAACATTTATTACTTACGTAATTGTAGACTTGTACTTTTTATAGCCCTTAAAATGCTCAACCATTACTCCTGAGTTTATAAGCTATAAACATTGTTCCAAAGGCCTCAAATTATTGAGATGGAAGATATAAGTAGAATAAAATCTTTATTTATACGAATTTTAAGAGGGTTCTGAAAACTCCATTTATAGAAGACTGTGGTAATGACGTGTTTTCGCTTAAAACGTCAGTATGATAAGACCACAAGTTTGAGTTTTTATTTATTCATAGTGTCAATTTTTATTTACCATTTTACGTTTAAGGAAATATACTGTAATTTCTTGCATAGGTACTTTTATCTCGTCTTAAAACAAACTAGGATCCCTGTTATTTCCCTTGGGTAAAACGCGACCTATTTCAAAGTTACGTCAAAGGTATACGGGGCCTAAAACCATAGAAAAAACAAATAAGAAAGCCAACTCGAGCCCCGAGCGAGCGATAATAACCTAAACACGTAGGGCTGTCACTTATAGTTTATTCAATCGTCAAAAATGCGTAGTCAATCTCGGTACAAAACCATTTTCCCCGTAGGGTAAGCATCAAGCATCTTTAATACAAAGTTTTTTTTAATTATTTTTTTCTACATAGACCAGGAGCTGACTACATTTTTTTCATTACCTACGTCATGTTATCTGTTTAGTTATTTGGAAAACATACGATCGAAATAATTATTGATTAAAACCAGAAGGCCAATTCTCGTAATTTAAAACGTTCAAATCTAGTCGCAGTCTCATCTCGGCGACAAACAAATGTCAAATACTTGTCAAAATGTAGGGAAATTCGAGGTTTTTTTGACAGATTGAGACTGAGATCAGACTGTGAACGTTCTTAAAAATACGAGAATTGCCCCTCTGGTTTTACTGAATCATGTAAATTCAAATAAAATAAAATTATTATGTATTTTTTACAATATAAAGTATTTTTTTACTTTTTCATTTGCCATGAAAATTATAATCAAGCGCGGGCGTCATTACGTACGGCGTAGCCACGACTAGCGTACCCTTAGCAGCGATAAATTTTGTCAGTGTGTGCGTGCTACAACGCATACGTACGAGCGCGCTCACGTACAAACCGTGTTCGGTGCGTATGTATGAAGATATCCTACTCATTTGTATTTACTCTGCTAAAACGATCTATCTATCATACATATAACAGTATTATTATAATCTTACTGTCTTTTTGTATCATGACGTTCTTAAAATAAGCTTATTTTACATTCTTGAAACAAAGTCGTTTTCTTCGCAGTTTTGGTGACGTCACCTCCAAATGTTTATTCAATTCGTACCACGACGTGACTTTTGACAGCACGCAATAAGTATTGTTCTAACGTCAAATTTAACAATCTTATACTCGTAAAAGATACTCGGACGCGCCGGATTTGTTATTGCTTTGCAAATTTATATAGTAAAAAGTTTGTCGTTTAATATAAAGTATGTAAAATGTATATATTTACGTAAACTTGTCAAATGAATTGTGTTTCTGGCGATTTTAATACCAACAGGAGTAAGCAATAATTTCTTATTTGATTCTAGATGGCGAATGTATTATGAAATATTTGAGTTTTTGGAAGCTGATAACGCACCAGCGAATATTACACGAAAGCGGCGTCGTACGCAGCTACGTGGAGAATGTGACCCATTTGATTTAGACGACGCAGAGTTTATTAAACGGTACAGACTCACGAAGGAGTTAGCAAAAAAACCAGTGTGATGAGTTGAGACCACTGATGAAGAACCCTAAAAGATCTATTGACTTGTCTCTAGAGACGTAGGTAAATATCATAAATTTGTACTGCAAATAACATATTAAAGCAGTATAATATGTACCATGTAACCAACTTTGGCTCTACTGTATTTTAACACCCGCACGTCCGAAGCTTCAAAATTTGAGAGCGTAAACATGTCATAATGTAAAACACTTTCGCAAAATCTCAGACTGCGCCAACGCCTAGTTTTTAGAAATAAAATCCTAAAGTCTCAGAAAATTCAGCGTATCTACATAAAAATAATGACATTTTACCATAGATTGTACGAATTTCACTCTTAAGTTGTTTCGTTATACGTTCAGTGACAGCTAATTTTAACGTTTTTTTTTGTATAAATATTGTAGTTTTTAATTTATTTTAATTAGCTAATTCCGCAATTAACTCAATTATGAAGCAAATAAATAATATAATTAGGACACCGCATAAGGGTGCTTGCACGGACTTGATGAAATGCTCTTTAATTGAACCAAATTTTAAAAGACTACATAGAGAATACGGTTTTTATAAAGACCGCAAAATAAGCTATTCGCCTGAGTTCAAAATCTTCTCTGGTGCGAACAACCCAGAATGTAATACCTACTCGAGAAAATTACCTAAATTAATTTGTGTAACTAAACGTTGATCTCTAAATTGATGCTTTCAGATCAACAATGAGTCTAAGAGGCCCTTAGACGTTCCCCTAAGCCCCTTTTATGGTGCGTGATAAAACATTGTTGCTTCAAAGTGAGCATACTGGGAAGATTTTAAGTCGTTTCGTACGTAAAGTTTATGTGAGGGCTTCATTAAGTAGATCATGTCAAAGTGTGGATTATTGTTGAGTCGACGTTGTTATGGAGCTTTGTTGTTTGTTCAACATGTTAATTTGCTTTATGGTTTTAAATTTAGGTCGGGTTTTAAAATTAGGTCGGAGATCGGTTTGGTGTTTAAATTATAAGAAACTAGCAGTGCCCCGCGGTTTCACCCGCAAAAGTGTCGATCCCGTGGGAATATTGGGATACAAACTATCCTATGTCCTTTCCCGGGACTCAAACTATCTCTATACCAAATTTCATCTAAATCGGTTCAGCGGTTTAAGCGGTAAGAGGTAACAGACAGACACGCTTTCGCTTATTATAATATTAGTATGGATGTTACCCAGTGATAGGTAGGTTGTTAGATAATAATTTAGTATAATATCTACATGAATACATGAACTCCACCTTCGTCCCATTGGGAAATACAATTTAGTGTAAGTGTTTTATTCAAGTAAATAATACGCTAAATTCAGGAGCTGTAGGAGATTTTTGTAACAAAACAACGGTAGGGTAAATTTTTGTAAATTATGATTGAAACAGGTTGATATAAAATAAACATAGCACCTCCTGCATTAGCGCCGTCACGGGTACCATCAATGTTAATAATTATAAAGACTTTAAAAAAAACAACGATATTACAGCTTTCACAGGTATCATTAATCTTCCTTGTCTTTAACGGTCCGTTTTAGCAATGAAATACGCTTTTATTACGAAGCAAAACAATTTGTTTTTCGGAAATAAAATCAAGAATTACCTGGTTGTTATGATTGCCACCTTCTATTGATAGTTTATACTTTTTTTTGTTATGGATAAGGGGTGAGGGTGGCTTATATACGTTTTATTAACTTTGCTAGGGTAGGTTTTGAGTTAGCTTCAATAATACGAATTTTTTCAACTTAGTTTATATTGATGAAGTTTTAATAACTTCCTGTCACTGATATTTACATAGCAAGTAGTGATATATAAATTTGTGTGGAGAAGGTACAACTAAAAAGAGAAAAATAAAAACTATTAAAAAAAAAAAAAAAAAGGATTTTCATTACCTATGTAATTTTTAGGATTCCGTACCTCAAAATGAAACTCGTAGGATCTTATAGGATCACTTCGTTGTCCATCCGTCCGTCCGTCTTTCAGTCTGTCAAGCCCCTTTTTCTCAGAAATGCGTAGAAGTATCAAGTTAAAATTAATATCCTATACGTAGGTCTGCCGTCCCTTGGAGCAACCACCAGTATTACTTACCAAGGAGTATCGTGTTATCCAGTAACTGGGTTGTGGAGGGCAGATAGGCAGTCGCTCCATGTAAAATACTGGTATTCAGCTGCAACCAGTAAGACTGGAAGCCGACCCCAACAGTTGGGAAAAGGCTAGGCAGATAATGATCATTAGCCTGCGGGAAATGCACGCCATTCAGCTGGATTCTCGGCAACTCTCATCTAACTGCTACCAGCCACCCTTCGAAGATCGTCGCTCCCCTAGCCTGAGGGCGTCCTAGGACAAGTCAATATAACTAAGTAATATTAGATTTTACTTCGTAATCCAAATAACATTTTCGCAAACATTGTTACTGAAACAATGTTTGCGTATATTATTTGGATAAGGTATAGTAGGTAATATGATAAGGTATTAGTTATATTTCAAACTAGAATATATGTAGATAAACGATTCAAAGCCAATAAACTCATGTAAAATTTAAAACTATTATAATAACAGATTAGTTCAACCAAATGTAATTTGCATTTTAATCCGAGCGAATGGAAAACGTACCTATTTTGATTGGCAAAATGTACCATTTGGGAATAACTTTCATTTTGCTTGAATGGTCACCTTACAACATTCCATAGTTTGAATTTTCAGTTGATTTGTTCAGCGATGCATTGTTCTGTATGTTAAATTAGTAGAGAGCATGTAATAAAAAATAATAATTATGTTAATATATAATACATTTTAGTTTTCCGATTATTTAAAATTAACTCTTACTAATTCGTAGGTTTAGTCTGAAATCGACCTTTGGTTACACTCGAAAATACAAATAACTATCGCATCACTGAAACACTGTTAAGTGCTATTTTTTTTAATCGTAAGTTTTGGTTTTAATTCAACTGCGACAGCCTCATTAGCACTTACGAAATCAAAACTAACAAATTAACCAGGACACTTGTGAGTAAAAGAAACTACGAATACGATTACCAACTATCAATTACTTAACCCAATACAATTATGAATTAGTAGCTTTTGCCTGCGGCTTCGCCCGCATAGAGGTCGATAATTATACCACGGGACCGTACTATCGGGATCTGTGTGCTAAATTTCATCCAAATCCGTTTAGATTTTTTTGCGTGATTGAGTAGCAATCATCCAAACTTTCACATATATATGTATAATATAGTAGGATGACACGTCTAACAAATCCATTCTAATATTATAAATTCGAAAGTAAATCTGTCTGGCTGTCTGTATGTTACCTTTTCACGCCTAAACCACTGAACGGATTTCGATAAAATTTGGCAGGGAGATAGACTGCATCCCGGGGAAGGAGATAGGGTAGTTTTTATCCCGATATTCCCACGGGATCGGAACATAGGCAGGTGAAACCGGGGCGCAGCTAGTTTGAAATAAATGCTTTGACTTTGACTGGACATATTTAAATCCAAACTTCGGGCTGTACCTGAGAAATTTGTAATGCAAAACCCAAAAACACTTAGCCTTACCGGGGGTTCCAACCTTAAGTCCTTATGTTTAGCATTCGTGGTTGCGACGACTACACCAGCGAGGTAGTTAACACCAGGAAAAAAAATAATTTTAAATAATAAGGTTACCTACGTACTTGTTTTTATCCCGATATTCCTACGGGATCGATACATATGCGAGTGAAACCGCGGGACGCTGCTTACTTTCTTTCTTTCTAACGACCCTAACAACTTAACTAAAATTAAAAAAAACCGTCAAGCGTATTTAAATCAATGAACGAGAAAGCGAGCAACGAAAAGCAGCATAATACAGTGAATCCTCACGATTTAATCAGTTTCAAAGGTCAAAAGGTAAATTAACTCTGCTAATTTGGGCCAAAGTGAAAAGCATTTTTGTTTCAAACAAGCGAAATACTTTCTAAAGTAGTCTCCTTAACGTAAGTCTGTTAATTTGCTGATGTTTTTTGGAACTTGGATGTTGAATACATTGAATAACATTGTTGGATTCAGAAAGGTCAGGTGATTAGTACTCGCAACCGTATAAATATAAATACCGCAATGTGTGGTATGACCAGGATAGCTATTCACAACCATCCGACAGGCTATCTGTGAAACTTTTTAGTTGACAACTCATTTAAAATTGATATTCGAACGTGTATTTTTTTATAATGACTTACTGTCACTCTTGTGAAAAACTTTCTGTACAAACAACGTTTTTGCTTCCATATCCTAGCCATCTAGTTTATTGCATCAGAAGGTTATGGGCCCAGGAAATAAATTTTCCATCAAGACTACTCTAAGTGAAAATTCGCAATGAAAATTATTCTCATACGAGAAAATTTGTTCACATATAAAGTACCCGGATTCCAAAGACTCCACCGCCATTGAGAAGGACCAAGATGCACTAGCTTTGATTTGTCTTCTTATGGAATCTACACTTTATGCGTATGTACAAGATTCAAAGCATGCCAAAGGTGCTTGGGATAGCTTAGCGAAAGCATTTCAGGGGGTCTACTCCAAAGCGATTAACCACTGTATCGGCCGAATGTTCGGTCATTTTCTGATTCGAATATTGTTGTCGTACTACAAATTAAAAAAAAAAAAGGTAAAAAAAGGGTTAAGGGTTCTAAAAAGGTTCGGATTGGCACAGTTTGGTCGGGACCAATAGTCAATATAGGAAATTAATGGTAGTAGAAAATGACCGAACATTCGGCCGATACAGTGGTTAACCGCTTCGGAGTAGACCCCCAGGACATCTCAGCATCCAAATAATTGTTGTTTAATTTTAAATTTAAAGTCAAAGTCAAAGTCAAATCATTTATTTCAAATAGGCACATTAAAGGCACTTTTGAACGTCAAAAAAAAAACTAAATAGAAATGATTCTAGTCGCCCATTCGAAAAGGTAGTTTTCGTATGGAGAAGAATGGGCAAGAAACTCCACCGTTACTCTTTTAAAAATGTTTTACAAGGTCTTGTATACATAATAAAATTTATATGTGAACACGATGCACCCATAATAAAATTAGTCTACCACAAAAGGTAAAAAGAATTAAAAATTAAGCAATGACAGGTAAATCAAATAAGTGATAGATACATGGTGCTCACATATTTACAAGTTATTTAAAAAAAAAAGAAAAATGAAAAAATGCAAAAGTAGTTGAACTTTAACAAGTGTGTGAGCCACTGTAGTCGCAGATTGTAAAATTGAATTAGAATAAGATGTCATAATTAAAAATATACATATAAATTAAATTAGGAACAAGTTTGATTTTGTCTAGACTTTTAGATTGTCCTATGGAGCAGGACCAGCATGTTTCCAAACATTCTTATCTTGGATATAATCCTCTAATTTGTAATATCCTTGTTTACAAAGTGTACTTTTAATATGAGTTTTAAATTTTCTTTCATTTAATTGCAATATGTCACAAGGTATTTTGTTGTAGCATTTAACACAGTACCCCATAAAAGATGTATGTACTTTAGATAATCTGAAAAAAGGTTGATCTAATTTATCTTTATTTCTAGTATTAAAATTATGCCTATCACTTATTTTATTAAAAAGATGTTGATTTTTTCTTACATACATAATATTTTCATAAATGAATTGGCAAGGTACCGTCATGATATTAACCTTTTTAAATAGTTCCCTAAGAGATTCGCGACGACGTAGATTGTAAATGGCTCTGACAGCTCTCTTTTGTAAAATAAAAATGGATTCAATGTCAGCAGCCCGACCCCATAGTAAAATGCCATATGACATAATACTGTGGAAGTAACTAAAATAGACCAAACGCGCGGTTTCTACATCTGTTAACTGTCTTATCTTTCTAACAGCATAAGCGGCGGAGCTTAGCCGCCCCATGAGGTCCCCATTGTAATTTCTCGTCTAGCGTGATTCCTAGGAAAACTGTCTGATCAATAAATTCTAGTTTTTGGCCATTCAATATGATTTCACATTCGCTACTTCTAACATTCGGTAATTTAAATCTAATGCATTTGGTTTTTTTTTCATTAAGTACTAAATTATTTACCGTAAACCAATCTTGGACCTGAAGAATAGAGTTATTCACGTCGTCAAGATTTTGTGACCGTCGGTCTATTTTAAAGATTAATGATGTGTCATCTGCAAATAACACCATCTTCGGTTGATTTTGAAGTAATTGGGGTAAATCATTGATGTAAACTAAAAAGAGGAATGGACCCAATATCGAACCTTGAGGAACACCCATTGTCATTTCAGACCCTAATGAGTTTACGCCGTTTACTTGAACTTTAACCTTTCTATCTTTCAGGTATGATCTTAGCAAGTCAAGTGCTGCTTTTCTAATTCCATAGTGCTCCAGTTTCATCAGAAGTGTCTCGTGGTTTACGCAATCGAACGCCTTAGAGAGGTCGCAAAAGATTCCAATGGCATCTTGTGCTTCTTCCCAGGCGTTAAAAATGTTCTTTATAAGGGTAACACCGGCGTCAGTAGTGCAACGCCCTTTGGTGAAACCGTACTGGTGTTCATGAAAGATGGAATTTTTATTAAAGTGACGTAACATTTGATTGAGCATCAACTTTTCAAACACCTTACTGAGAACTGGTAGAATTGACACAGGTCTATAATTGTTAGGATCTTTACTATCACCGGATTTGAACAATGGTACTACTTTACTATGTTTCATAAGATCCGGAAAGACTCCTTGGTCAACACTGGTGTTAAATATGAAAGCTAAATAGGGCGCAATAGTTTCGATGAAAGATCTACATACTTTTACAGACATTCCCCAGAGATCTTCTGTTGATTTAATGTTAAGATCTCTAAAAGTTTTATAACAGCCTGGGGGCTTGTATGCTGAAACCTAAACTCCAAAGGGCATGCCTTTACATTCTTTTTAAGTAAGGCAGCAGAAAGCGTGGGGGATGAATTTAAAGCTTCAGTAGTTTTAAGGGGAATATTAGAAAAAAAGTTTTCAAATTCCTGAGCTATTTCTACATCTGAGTTGATGGGGCCATGTGCAGTCTCTAAATTAAATTCAGTGTTAGGCTGTTTTTTCCTACCTGTTTCATTATTTATTATTTGCCAGGTAGTTTTTATTTTATCATCAGCTGATTTTATTTTATTGCTAATATAAAGAGCTTTAGCTTTTTGGCACACACTTTTAAGGAAAATTTATCCTAAGAAAAAGTATGACTCGAAATCGTCACTATATGTCTCACTCACACTTCATCATGGAATGATTCTTCGTCTCGCTAAAACTAGAATCTTAGTTACGCTCAAGGCAAGCTTTAGTTACACTAAAATAATTTTTAGTAGATAAAAATATTCTTTTCAAAACTGGGATTCTTAAGAAATTTATTTTTTTACTGTAATCTAAGAAATAATGTAGCAAGTGCTATACCATTTTAGAATCCTTATTAAATGCGTCAACTTTTAAGGTTACTTGCCAAACTGGCGTAGAACATTTTTTTTTCAGTACAGTAAGTTAAAGTTGGGCGAAGTATTAATTTTTCGTTCTTGGTTCGGATAAATATGACATTTTCTTAAAAATTTAAAACAACAGATTACACAAGCACTACTCAAGATTACACAAAAAAAAGAAAATCTAAAAAGTAAAGATAGGAGTAAAGGAGCTAAAAAACCATCACAGGGTGTACATTTTTCGAAAAAAAAAAATACTGTAATTTAAAAAATAAGATTTTTTTTAATATAATTTTCTGGTAACTATTATGATTTGTCCCATCACCCGATTCCGGCTTGACGTTGAGTTTTGGGACCTCTATAATACATTAGGTAATTATTCTTATGTACGAAGCTATATGCGTAAATGTACTGCATCTGCGGCATTTTTATGCGAATTTTGATGAATCTTCTAGTCGGTGTCTTCAAATCTTTATTATCTTCGTGTTTGTCAGAATACCTATTGTACAAAGTTGTTATGTGCATTTAGCCTGCATTATGTATTACGATCATAATATTCTGCCGTTTCCGGCGTACACATATGGTTTGTAAAATTATGAGTCATCATTACATTACTCCCTTTCATTGAGAAGAGGCCTGTGTCCCAGCAGTGGGAACATTATAGGCTGATTATGGTTATGGTATTACATTAAAATTAAATTATAGTCATTAGAATTAGAATTACAAATAAATTAAATATATTGAACAATAGTTGTAAAAGAGATTAATTATATAAGTCAAAATTAAATAAGGTCAAGGAGATAAAATATGATTTTGTACATATAGGCAATAATGTTAAATATTTAGGTTAATTTTTCATTCATAAAATCTTCAGTCGAGTAATAGCACTTGCTTAAAAGAAAATTAAATAATTTACATTTAAATGTTCTGTGGCTGAGAGTTGGGTAGTAATCATTATAGTTAACAGATTTAGAAACCACGCGTTTGGTCTGCTTTAGTTCCATCCACAGCCTTATCTCATTATGCCTTATTTTACTATGACGTCGGGCTGCATGCTGACAGTGAATCCATTTTTATTTGTAAAAGAGAGCTGTCAGACCCATTTACAATCTACGCCGCTGCGAATCTCTTAGGGATTTATGAATATACCTTGCCAATTCAACTATGAAAATATTAAGTATGTAAGAAAAAATCTACATCTTTTTAATAAAATAAGTGTCAGTCGTAATTTTAATACTAGAACATACATCTTTTATGAGGTACTGTGTTCAATTTTAACAAAACAACAAAATACCTTGTGATATTTTGCAATTAAATGAAAGAAAATTTAAAACTCATTTTAAAAGTACACTTTGTAAACAAGCATATTACTAATTAGAGGATTATATCCAAGATCAGCATCATAATCTAGAGTCTAGACAAAATCAAACGGGTTGCTTAAATTTAATTGTATAATTTATAATTTTTATTACATTGATTTTACTACTTTTTAAAATTTTAGGAAAACTTTTACAATATTTGTAAATATGTGAGCACCGTGTACCTATCACATCATTAATTTACCTGTCATTGCTTTATTTTAAATTATTTTTACCTTTTGTGGATAGTAATTTTATTTTAGGTATATAATTAATGTTAAATATTTTAAAAGAGTAACAGTGATGTTTCTTGCCCATTCTTCTCCATGGGAAACTTTGTCTTTTTTTCCTTAGGACTTTTTGGAAGGGGCGACTAGAATCAATTCTATTTTTTGTAAATTTTGACATTCAAAAGTGCCTTTTATGTGCCTATTTCAAATAAATGATTTGACTTTGACTTTGAGCTTTATGTAGAGGTAGCCGTTTATCCTCTCACACTGTTTGGTTATTTGTGCTGTGTCGTAATATTCATGACACTTAAAGATCACGTAGGTGTTGTGACCATTAAATTGTGATGAAGCAATAGACAAAATGTTTAATCCTTAAACTTTTTGAGTACGAGGCTTTTCCTTACTGTGTATTTCATGTCTTTTTTGTTTTTGCAGAATAAACAATATTTAGGTATTTATTTCTCTTTCTGTACGTACAACGCACTTTCTACCTATTGCTTTAAGAAATATAGGCGTAAGCCGTACGCAAAATACGCACTTGGACATGGAATTGCGGACACCAGCCCGTCTTATTACTACTGCATACAGGCTAGATAAACATACCTACCAGTTCAAATACCCTACTTAAACACACAAATCCAGGTAGCATCTACACTAGTTATACGGACATAGTGACATCATGCGGTTTCGATGGGATGCCTGTGTAAACCTCATACATACCGCGGTTACAGTGTGACCAGTCGAGTGAATAGCTTCATACCGAATGATTTAGAGGTCAGGCAGGGATGCAACATGTTTGGGAATGTAAATTGTAGTTTATTTGATCTTTTGATTATGAGGTGGATAGGTTTTTATTTTTAGTGTAATCAAGTGCGAATAAATGCTTTTTTTAAGGTTGTAAGATCATTTCGATGTCCGTCTGTCAATACCCTTTTTCTCAGGAACGCGTGGAGTTATCAAGTTGAAATTAATACCAAATACTCAAGGCTGCAAACCTTTAAAGCAGTGAAGACATCAAACTTCTAAGTCAACGCAATCAAAAGATATAATAATATAACAAGTCATCATCTGGCTAGCTTTTTCCCAACTATGTTGGGGTCGGCTTCCAGTCTAACCGGATGCAGCTTAATACCAGTATCCTGCCTATCTGAACTCCACAACCCAGTTACTGGGTGATACGACACCGCTTGGTAAGACTGGTTATCAGACTTTCAGGCTTCTGACTACCCGTAACGACTGTCAAACATCCACGAATGACAGCCGGCACCCACGGATTAACGTACTTTCCGAGGCACGGACGGGTCTCGGTATGTAAAGATGGTCACCCATCCACAGACCAACCGCAGCAAGCGTAGCTTAAGCTGATCGATCGACCTGTGCGGCTGTTATTATTTAGCCACGGGCCCCTCTTATAAAGATATATCACAAGTAAAGGAAAAAATCTGAAAACCGTAAATTTGTTCGGATCCCTCGGTTCACGAGTCCGACTTGCAGCTTACCGGATTTTTTAAAATTTGCTTGTACTGCGGACAGCTTGGACAACTTCGCATACCAAATTATGCTTAGGCGGTCTGGAAAAAGTCTTAGCCAAAAGAGAAGTCTAGTTTATATGATTATGATGTGAATGGGTTTTTAGTCGAATCAAGAGCAATTAAATGGGATTTTCTATACTAATATTATAAACAGGTAAAATTTGACTTGTTTGTTTGTAAGTGTGTATGTAGGGGGTAATCTCCGGAACGGATTTAAAATATTCTTTTTACATTTGAAAGCCCAATTCTTAAGAAAGGTCTATTTAGCATCACGCTACAATCTTTAAGGTGCCGAGACAGTAGTCGATATTTTTTCCATATAAATTTCGGGAGAGTATTACTCCACTTTTTGACATTGTGCATCCAAAGTTGAACATGATATCGTTTTGGCTTTTTATTAATTTAGTCTGTACGGAAACAGAATAGTAAAATAAAAAACGTTATGAGCCAAAAAAGATTCGTTTTCCTTGCTATTTTTTCTTTATAGGTTTCCCTCGATTTCCATGGGATCCTCTCATCAGATTCCAACTTGATGGCAATAGTGGTCCCATTGCCATTGTTCTCGAGAGTATACCCTTCCAAACAAAAAAAAATATGTCCACAATTGACAGAGAAATCGGTGAACAAACGTCCTTCCCCGGGATGCAATCTATCTCTCTGCCAAATATCGAAATCCGTTCTGTGGTTTAGGCGTGAAAAGGTAACATACAGACAGACAGATAGTTACTTTTGAATTTATAATATTAGTATGGATTAGCTTGCATTACGGACAGTTTGGTAGGTATTAATAGAACAATTCCGCATGGCTATTAAGCTAAGGCAGTCTGAAAAAGTCTTTTAAAAAAGGTATAATTGTTTGATGTTTCCTGGGCTGGAAATAAGTAATGAAAATAACTATATAACTAATCCATTTGATTAATTAAGGGCGATTTTTCCAACGCCAGATAACTTTATCGGAGGAATAATTTTTGACAGTTCTTCCGTACAACACTGTCAGACGTCAATTTTATTCCATGAATAAAAATTATCGGTCGATTGAAAAATCAGCCCTTAGTCTTTCAACATACAAATTATATAAGAAAAAGATAAATCTTCAGAATCAAGATGTCTTTGCAAACTTTAAACACAAATCGAACTTGTGAGTACCCAAAAAGATGGGGAAAACCCAATCACCATAACTTCTGGGGAACCTTTCGGTTCCAAATATTCAAACACTTTATTTTCCTGGTCAGGCAATAAATAAAGGAAAAGTTTTTTTTTTGTCATGAAATATTACAAAGATCCGATTCGCTTTGGCGCCTGTCGATTTCAGCTGGCTTCTTTGAATGGAATAAGGGACCTTTTATAAAGGAGATGGGAAACGCGCGATTATTGCTAGTGACATAGGTACGCCAAAGGTTTTATTTTAAAACCGGAGATAGCGATGACAAGGATCGTCCAAATAGTCTTTTCCTAACTTGGCTTGGGTTGGTTTCTAGCCACACCGGGTATAAAACCGCCCATTGTGTCACCCTATGTAAAACTACGATTATATCAATAATTATATCATAATAATTTGATTATAACATAATAAAGAGTACTTACTCCATTCTATTTTATAAATTCTGACGTTAGTTATGTATCCATGAGGGTTATTTTTTTAATAAATTGCATATAAAAAGAGAGAAAAATAAGAATAAAAAGTTTTGAAAGAATATTCTATCAATATTTAAAATTGAGAAAGGCTTCCTATAAATAGCTAAACGACGTTATTTATTAGACAATTTAAATAAATATGCGGATTGATATGTATCCACGGATATCGAATGTATCACTACCCCATTTCGAGTATTCTATCTTAAAAAAAATTAAAAAGGCTTCCTAGAACTTGTAAGCTAAACGTCGTTATTTATTAGACAATTAATTCAAATAAATAAACGGATTGCTATGTATCACTACCCTATTTCGAGTAATGTATCTTAAAAAAAATGAGAAAGGCTTTCTAGAACTTGTGAGCTAAACGTCGTTATTTATTAGACAATTAATTCAAATAAATAAACGAATTGATATGTATCACTACCCCATTTCCCAAGGCAGATGGCAACTATGACAATCTAACCACACTCGCCTTTTTACAATTATTTTACAGAACTGGCAGTCTCATGTCAGTTGAGATCGTGTACCTACTTACCCCTTTTATACTAAAACCCGACATTAAAATAAAGGAAAATGTTTACCCAACAATATGTATGAATTAAGGTTTTGTCCAGAAAGGGGTTTAGTTATGTGTGAGTACCCAAAAAGATGGGGAAAACCCAATCACCATAACTTCTGGGGAACCTTTCGGTTCCAAATATTCAAACACTTTATTTTCCTGGTCAGGCAATAAATAAAGGAAAAGTTTTTTTTTTGTCATGAAATATTACAAAGATCCGATTCGCTTTGGCGCCTGTCGATTTCAGCTGGCTTCTTTGAATGGAATAAGGGACCTTTTATAAAGGAGATGGGAAACGCGCGATTATTGCTAGTGACATAGGTACGCCAAAGGTTTTATTTTAAAACCGGAGATAGCGATGACAAGGATCGTCCAAATAGTCTTTTCCTAACTTGGCTTGGGTTGGTTTCTAGCCACACCGGGTATAAAACCGCCCATTGTGTCACCCTATGTAAAACTACGATTATATCAATAATTATATCATAATAATTTGATTATAACATAATAAAGAGTACTTACTCCATTCTATTTTATAAATTCTGACGTTAGTTATGTATCCATGAGGGTTATTTTTTTAATAAATTGCATATAAAAAGAGAGAAAAATAAGAATAAAAAGTTTTGAAAGAATATTCTATCAATATTTAAAATTGAGAAAGGCTTCCTATAAATAGCTAAACGACGTTATTTATTAGACAATTTAAATAAATATGCGGATTGATATGTATCCACGGATATCGAATGTATCACTACCCCATTTCGAGTATTCTATCTTAAAAAAAATTAAAAAGGCTTCCTAGAACTTGTAAGCTAAACGTCGTTATTTATTAGACAATTAATTCAAATAAATAAACGGATTGCTATGTATCACTACCCTATTTCGAGTAATGTATCTTAAAAAAAATGAGAAAGGCTTTCTAGAACTTGTGAGCTAAACGTCGTTATTTATTAGACAATTAATTCAAATAAATAAACGAATTGATATGTATCACTACCCCATTTCCCAAGGCAGATGGCAACTATGACAATCTAACCACACTCGCCTTTTTACAATTATTTTACAGAACTGGCAGTCTCATGTCAGTTGAGATCGTGTACCTACTTACCCCTTTTATACTAAAACCCGACATTAAAATAAAGGAAAATGTTTACCCAACAATATGTATGAATTAAGGTTTTGTCCAGAAAGGGGTTTAGTTATGATCCTGACCCTTTCCTAAGCGGACTAGATACACAAAAAATAAATCCGAATAAACAAATAATGGCGGCTTAAATTTGCCTTTTGGGCTTTGTAAAGTGATACAAAACCGGATTTTGGAAAATAAATGCGGTAGCTATTATTTAAAGTAAAATTATATTTATTATATTCGTTTTTGGGAGGTGTAAAGGTAGTGCTAGAATAATCCTTTAAGTAATTGCAGTTCGTTTAGACTGTCTTTACCAGAATCATAGGAAAGGGTTTTATTGTCACTGAAGCAGGAGCAAGCTTCCACGGACATGGTCACGAAGCTGGAATTATAAACAATCTGTCGGGATTTGTGAAAATTACTCAGTGATATTTGGTATATTAAACAGGAGACTCTCAAACTCCTATCCTTTTCATAAAAATATAATTTATTCAAATAAACGTATAGAAAAGTACTAGAAGCTTCCAGTTTAAAATGAAAATGAAAAGCATTTTTCCCATGATACCTCTTCACCTTTATTGGCCTTTCCTAAAAGTAAATCTCTTACCACAAAATTTTAAAAACCTTTCCACGTGGAACATAAAAGTCATTCCTTATGATTACAATAGACATAAGAAGAAATAAAAAAGGCATACAGAATAATGGCGGACATTAGCAAGATGACGCGTAATGGCGCTTTTAAGGCGTACGTGCCTTGGAATTACAAGCGTGCATATTTATATCCACTTTTATCTTCATTTTTGTGAAAATAACACGAGGAGTGAAGATTTTTTTAAGAAAATGTTGGAATTATTTGAATTGAAGAGTAAAAGGTCAAACCAAGTTTCAAATGAGAAGTGGTGGCCCAGGGTATCGACCCCGACTAAGGAGTTGTAGGTCGTGAGTTAGAACCCAGGCAGGCGCTTTACTTTGCGTAAGTAATTTCATCACCACTGCTCTCAAAACGGTGAAAGAAAACATCGTGAGGAAACCGGCATGTCCTTGAACCAAAAATTCGAAGACGTCACATCCCCCACTGGTCACTGGGCCCACTGGGCTGTGTCCCAGCAGTGGGAATATTATAGGCTGATTATGTAGTTTTAAAATTATTTTCTTAAAAACAAACTTAGTTAAGTACTTTAGAAATTGATTATATAGGTAGAGTAGGTACTTATAGAGAAGAAAAATTTCGTAAACAAATCTGTTTCTTTCCATACTTTACGGTCTGAAATTACTTTATGTATAAGCGATATAACTAAACATGGTGAAAATCTGAATATAAAAATGGTTATTAAGGATAATATTTACGTAATCTATGTTAATATTTAAAATAATAATATATACATTTATATGAAAAAATAAGCAAAATAATTATTGGGCATCAAAAAATTCGTCCGCATCGCTGTCAACAGGAACAGTGCCCAAAAGGCTGGCAGCATTGCCACGTTGTATGGCGATGCTAATTCTTTGGCCAAGAAATAGGCCAGCCCTCTGGTCACGTGAAGAGTCGACTAACCGCTTAGCGATATCTCGAAAAATCAAACTAAAAACGGTAACGGGAATTACAGAATCAATTAAAAAGACATTGTGTCTCGCGTGGATCCACGTTATGGCATATGAAAGGTTAAAGAGAAAACTCAAAAAGATGGTTTTATCAACCAGATTTCTTTTGATTGTCTATAATATTTGTGGCTACACTTTGATACAATGTTATGGAATAAAGAATGAAGACAATTATTAAATAAATCCTTGTCGATGTGTATATCTTTCTGAGTCTGTCTGTATATTCTTTATTTATATTAACTTTTATTGCTTTTTCTCTACGTTGGTGTACTACACATAAGTGAATAAAAGCGCAAAAAAATAAAAACATAATAGAAGCTTTTACATCGTTATGACGTCATTTGTTTTTGTATAAAAACGTATGGTCTGTTTTCCATGCTAGACGGAGCTTTGTTGTTCGCCAAATATTTTGTCGTTTCTTGCACTTTTTGTTGATTCAGGGTTAGGGTTTTTGGATTAAAGGATTCTATAATTTATCAACATTTTGTTAAGGCTTTTGTCAATTACACCATTATAACTTTATTTACGGTTATAAACAGCCCGTTTACAACTTAAAATAGTACCAAAGCACGTAAATAACAAACAATAAACTAACTCAGATGCAAAGATTACCCAGTTTCCATTTAACTGTCACCTAAATAGGCATCTAAATCTGGTCTAGACTGAAAACAATATACATTTCAGTCCATTTCACGGCTATAACAACGATAAGAAACTTTTAAATAATGACAAAGTGTCACTTGGTTTATTTATCTTACCTTCTTTTGCTAAGATACATTTTGGATCCAAGATAGCGCTAGTGTGGCCTAAGGGACCAAGTTTTTATGAGACTATGGGCTTAGATAAAGCGGGCGCTGAGTAATGGCAATAGTTGGCGTTGGCCCTTGTTGGCGTTGGCCCTTGTTGACGTTGGCCCTTGTTTGCGATTCTTTAAATACTCTTTAGTTGTGGGAACTTTTTAATGTCGTTGATCACTGTGTGATTTTTCTCTAATATTATAGGACTGCTGCGTTGGTCTAGTGGTCGCAAGCGATATTGCTGTGCATGAGTTCCTGGGTTAGGTTAAATGTTATTTGGTTTTTCCATCTGGAATTTCTCAGTAGCAGCCCGTAGCCTGGACGTGTGCCCAGTTGATGGCAATAGGCTCGCATCCTATTACATGGGACTTAAACGGAACTGGTGAAATGTAGGTGAAGTAATAGCTGCACCTCTGCCTAACCTTTTGGGAATACAGGCGTGGTGTTATGTAATTAATTTACTCAAATTTATGACCCCTTTTTAATAGTAAAACAGAGTAATTCCACAAGTCACATTTTGATCCTTCGAGCCGGATCTTGTTTACACGCCGCCACAGAAGGGATTCCTTACGAGGTCAAAGGCGCGACAGGAACAGAGGAAGGTGCTTGAGCTGTAACATATGAAAGCCCTAGGTATGGAGGCTGAAGCTAATGTGCATTGTGCGGTGACCGATGCAAATAGCAATACAAAACCAGATTTGTTGCTGCACGAATGCGCCCAAGAAGACATCTTATTCGTGCAACAGCAAAAGCTCTCAAAAATCGAGTAATTAAACAAATTATAGGTCACTTACGTTGTAGGTAATCCTAAGACTGATACAATGTGAAACATTTTGAAATCCATTGACGCTCCGGCGCGCGGCGCAGTATATGATATTTTCTATACATCATAATAGCAGGACAATAGATTCCCATAATTGGCACATTGGTACGCGAAATAAGATATTCGCAAAACATAATAAACGCAAGACATCATAATATTCTAAGCAGATTTTTTTTATTTTTGTGATTTTTTTTTTTACTTCTAACAAAATATTTATTATTATTGTGAACATTCAAACAAAATAAAATCCTAGTAATTCCGTAATATTAATTTGAAGCAAAAAAAAAAACGTATAAAGCATACCAGGATTTTTTTTTTCGTACACAATCATTGACGATACTTTTAACTTTTGTGTTTTTGTCTATTCTTGTTTTACTTCTTTTCGTTTCAGTGTAATAAAAATTGTTCCTCTCTAATTTAACTTTTTGTATTTTTGCCTTTTTTATTAATAATGATATGAATTGAAACATAGTTGGCTTTTTTGGGATTTGAGTATTGATGCGGCGATGTCAACCCTCGACGCTGTTTGTCGTCCTATTTTTTTGGTCATGTCATAACAGCTTAAAAGGGCGCCGACCGCGCAGTGGCGCCCTCATCGTTTGTTTGGTTATTACGATGTATAGAGAATATCATATAGGTACTGCGCCAGAGCGATCACAAATTAGAATTAAATTAAAATTAACTCGAAAGTCAGGATGTCTAACGAATAGCCTCCGAGCGGTTCTTAAAAAAAGACTACTGCCATCTACCGACCAAGAAGTGTACTAAAAAGCAAGAAAATAAAAAAGTTGAACTCGGTATCCACCTTTTGAAAACAAACTTCCTACAAGACCATTCTTTTTAGGGTTCCGTACCCAAAGGGTTAAAACGGGACCCTATTACCTACTAAGTCTCCACTGTCCGTCTGTCACCAGGCTGGTATCTCATGAACCGTGATAGCTAGACAGTTGAAATTTTCACAGATGATGTATTTTTGTTGCCGCTATAATTACTAAAAACAGAATTAAATAAATAATTAAGAGGGCTCTCATACAACAAACGTATTTTTTCGGCGTTTTGGCCTTGAGGTACGGAACCCTTCGTGTGCGAGTCCGACTCGCACTGGGCCACTTTTTTACTTATGTTTATGCATTTACGGGTTGAAATATATAATAAATCTGGAAACCGTAACCATTTTTTAAAGCACATTCATTTCTTCGCTAACCTACAAGGAGCATTGGAATTCATGGTCATTGTTCCATACAGAAATTCTCGTATTACGGGCATTCTATTGGACTTTTCTCTCCCATATTTCATTATAATATACAGGGCGGGATCCCTTGGAATGATGTATTGTCGATATAAATTGCTTTCGTTTATCTTCGGAATTCCGAGACTGTTAGTTATCGCGCCTGGTGGACTGACTTCAGTTGAATAGCTGGGCTAATTCCAATGCCAAGGTTAATAGGGTAAGAAAGACTACTACTAATGTACTCTAATATTGAATGTGAGTTTCACTTTGATCCAAGTTTTATTTTTTTAATAGGTCTTCATCTGCCCTAGCCTTTTCGGCTTGCAGTCTAACCGCATACAGCTGAATACCAGTATTTTACATGGAGCGGCTGCCTATCGGACCTTCACGACCCAGTTACTGGGTAATACGATACCCTTTGGTAAGACTGGTTGTCAGACTTTCGGGCTTGTGACTACCCGTAACGACTGTCAAAGATCCACGAATGACAGCCGGGTCCAACGGCATAACGTGCTTTCCTAGGCACGGACGGGTCTCGGTATGTAAAGATGGTCACCCATCCACAGACTAACCGCAGCAAGCGTAGCTTAACCTGATCGATCGACCTGTGCGGCTGTTATTATTTAGTCACGGGCCCCTCTTAGCTCTAGACTGCCAATGACGATGATGATGAATATTATAACACTAACATTGCATTGCATTAAACTGACTCGACATTCTTGTCGCAAACGTGACTACTTATCATAGTATCCTGTGTTCCATCCCCAAGAAGAATTTCTCATTACCAGCTCCGATTTTGGAATTGTGCACGACTGATAGCACATGAGACTAAAGAATAAAGACGAAATGTGGGTGCACTATACACCAGACAACTCCTTCGGGAAACACTGGGCGTTGATGTCATGTATCGAGCTCTATAGCACGAAATTCACTGGTACTGCACTGCACTAACATTAATTCACTCCAACACATTATAGGTTTAACCCCACGGGAATATTCTCTATAGCTATAAAGGTCGGGGTTAATGTTCCACACTGGACGTTTTAGTGTTGTTCTCGAAACGGTGCGAGTGACAACCCGGGATTTATGTATGCAGTGTCTTCGTTTTACAGGGCCATCAGCTGTCCTAAATTCTAGCTCTGTTGAATATGGATGCCATTTGTGGTCGTTTCTTGTGACTTTGTTAATGTTTGTTCGTGAAGGCTGGTGGTGGCAAGAAGCCGAGTAAAGTTGGCTGTGAGAATTAAAATTATAATGAATTAGGTAACTGAAAACTGTTTTTTTTATAATCTTTTTGGCAGTTAGGGAGATAAATAATGAAATGAAGTTGTTTATTCTGTAAATAGGATATCGGAATCATTTTTACACGTCATATTATAAAAAATAAGCTAGATGAGGTCGGCGTTTCGTATCTGACTACTCTGAGAAGAAAGGCCGGAACAAATTCAGAGGGTGACCTCTGAGTTTGTTCCGGCCTGGTTTGGCCCGGTTTGTTTGTCTGGACCAAGAGACTGTAAATGCCTCTCGGTCCAGACATAATCTTGGTCAGATCATGTGAAGACCATGTAGATTGATATCTGATATGGCCATTGAGGAAAGTACCGCACAGATTTTTCATTGGACCAGTCCTGTCAGTGCAAGCATTCGTCAGTAATCGTGCAGCTCAACTCAGAACTTGGTGAGCTCAACGATTTGACGGACAATACCAAAGAATGGGCATTTGGACAGGCCGCATATAGTACTCAAACTCTCAGACTATATCGGCGGTAACGTCGAGACAGAGACCGAAATGTCATCGTAATCGTATCCATTTTGATTTTGAGATACAGAACCGTAACAGGTATAAGGGGGAAAGAGTTCCTGGGAGGACTTGGTAGAGGCCATTGCCCAACAGTGGGACAGTAAAGGTTTAACAGGCTGACAGTGATAGGCTGTATAATGTTAAGTACGTTGGCAATACAATAATACAGAATGCACAATAAGAGCCTTCGATAAAAACGACCAAATTCAATAAAAACATTAAAGTAATATGAGTCCCTGAAGTCATAAGCAAAAAGACGTTTAGGTTCATTCAATTGAAAATAAGCGTTTCCAAAACACTTCAACGTTACGCGATCACATTACAACTTGTTGTGACAAATATAACTTTACAGGAAACTTTTTATTTCCGACAAAAGGCAAATTTTTGAAGCGAAAAGACATCATTTTTCCGCCTTTTACTTTTTTTTGTGCACTTAACGATTTAACAAAGAAGTTGTTCAACTTTCTGCTTTGATTCAATTGAAATGAATTTGAATTTGAATGAAAAATTTGTACAAAATGATTGTCTGCATAAAAAGGCCGTATTCCAACCTAGATAAAACCTTTTAAGTTCTTTTATTGAAGGTAAAAAGCTCAAAGGGATGGAAAGATTCGATTACTTTTATTTATCTTTGTGGCCCTTTGTTGGTTAAAGAAGGGTAGTTTGAATAATAATGGGGTTGCTTTGTGGACAGGTATCAGTTTTTTGTTGGTTTTTTTTTTATAGTAATAAGAAATAAGATACGAAAAGGGTGTCTGAAGGGGGATTACTGTTTACCGGTGAAAAAGGGTTATTCGTACCTCGGAAGGATAAGGATTATATCTTCACCCTGATTTACCTTATGCTACTATAAGAAGAAAACATACAAAAGCTGAGTCTTCTCCCTGAAATAGTGAATTTCGCTTTATATATAAAGCTATTTAGGATTTCATACAGTTTCACAATACCCTTGGTCGCATAACAGGAAAACCAGAAGTTCTACATTTACTAACGTTCGATTTATCAAACTCCTACGACCTATATCCACCTATACATGCATACTTTGTACATGCATGTTAGAGGTATAGGTAAAGACGACATTCAAAATGCGAACAGCAAAAATTTTTGCTTAAAAAAAATTGGACTGCGTAAAAAAACTGAACAGACTTCTCCTGTTGCTTATGAAGTTTTATAGCTGTTCTGAAACCCACACTACATAGCTGGTATCGTGGAAACTATGAACCTTCTGCTTCGATATTTTATGAACAAAGCTAAATCCTCTCCGCATAACGTCTCACCACGCTTTGTGAGAATCCTCTTAGGTCTAATTCGCACAGGATGAAAGGCAGCTGATTCATTTTATTATATTTCACGCCTAGAATACAACATCGCAAGATCATCGCATTAGGTAAAAACTCAATTGTAGTACTTTACTTTAACGAAAGACAATTTTTTTTTGCTGGGCCTTTTTGGCGCAGCCATTGAGGCACACATTCCTGCTAATTTCTTACATCGGATTTTGCACTATTAATTTTTATATTTATTTTTGTTTTTATCTGATGTACGACTATTATCTGACTATATGGTGTATTGTGTATCTGTGCTAAATAAATGCATTTTCTTTCTTTCTTTCTTTGAGTAAAATTGATAATCATGATAAAATTCGGTATACTTAACGGAGCAGGATAGTCTTTACCAGAAGTGATCATCGTATTAGTGGTTCAGCAGCTTCAATATCATCATTCACTACTTACTTCGAAACCACGTCAATTCCTTAGCTAATCACAACATTTGCTAATAATAGTATTCTCTATGACAAAATAAAGAAACCGCGCAAAAGGAACGAGAAGTTGGTATGGTTTGAACTGTCAAAATACCAGGCTTGACAACCGCACATAGTTTGCACGTGGTTAGATTACGCGGGGAATAATAATTACCATACAGAATTGGGGCCCAGGATTTTGCCGGAATGTAGAAATTCTTCGAGGATGTGGTATGACAGCAGCTCCCCTGACATCATCTGTCATCAGAAGACAGCCGCCACGCAATGCCACGCTGCCTGTGAGTGTCACCAGCGAGTTTCACTCATAACCGACCTTTTCGGTGATTCCAGTAATTTCGTAACAAAACTAGATGGCGCCACTTGCTGCACCGTCCTACTGATTACTACTTATTACGTCCACTTAATGTTTGCTTTATGTATTAATAAAAAAACACTTGGTTAATCTTCTTCTTAGCGTGTCGATAGCAATCTAAATGGACTCGGCCCAGAATTCGGCTACTTGTTTGGCGCCATCAATTTGGTTAATAATACGGTACTTATATGTCATGATAATTTCGTTACCTCATTACAACACTTTCACAAAAAACACAGACAATAAATTATTTTGCTGCCAAGAGAGGAGACTCTACAATTCACAGTGATTCTTCATACGAAGCACGTGGCAATTATCCGTACAACTGTGCAGAGAACTGTCCAGGAGCGTAGAAACAACACGTAGAAGTTAAAAGAACTTTTTTTTTGTTATTTTAATGGCCTAGGCCTATGTCCAGCAGTGGACGTCTTTCGGCTGAAATGATGATAATGATGAATGGCCTGGTTGCTGGGACCTTTTAGCCAAGTCTTTATTTGGTTTAGTCATTGACATTTCATCATCATCATTTCAGCCAAAAGACGTCCACTGCTGGACATAGGCCTCCCCCAAGCACTTCCACTTCGACCGGTTCTGTGCTTCTCGCATCCAACGGGTTCCTGCGGCCTTCACAAGGTCGTCGGTCCACCTTGTGGGAGGCCTTCCAACGCTACGTCTTCCGGTACGTGGTCGCCACTCCAGAACCTTTCGGCCCCATCGGCCATCTGTTCTGCGAGCAATGTGCCCTGCCCACTGCCACTTAAGTTTGGCAATTCTGCGGGCTATGTCGGTTACCTTGGTTCTCCTGCGGATCTCCTCATTCCTGATTCGATCACGCAGGGAAACTCCAAGCATAGCCCTCTCCATTGCCCTTTGGGTGACTTTTAGCCTTCTTATAAGGCCCATTGTGAGCGACCACGTTTCAGTGCCATAAGTCATCACTGGCAACACGCACTGGTCAAAGACTTTCGTCTTGAGACACTGCGGTATGTGGGACGAGAAGATATTGCGTAGCTTCCCGAACGCTGCCCAGCCGAGTCGGATTCGACGATTGACCTCTTTCTCGAAGTTAGACCTACCTAACTGGACAGTTTGTCCGAGGTAAACATACTCGTCCACGACTTCGAGTGTAGCGTCTCCGATCTTTATGGGAGTGGGTGTTACATGGGCATTTGACATGACCTTCGTTTTGTCCATGTTCATTTTAAGACCCACTCTTTCGGAGGCTCTACTGAGGTCATCGAGCATTGTACTGAGGTCCTCCATAGTCTCAGCCATGACTACGATATCGTCGGCAAACCGAAGGTGAGTTATGTACTCGCCGTTGATGTTGATGCCAGCCCCTTTCCAGTCCAAAACCTTGAAGACATCCTCCAGTGCAGCGGTGAACAGTTTCGGAGAGATAACGTCTCCCTGTCTTACACCTCGCTGCAGAAGGATAGGTTTCGAGGTCTGATCCTGGAGTCGGACTGACATAGTGGCGTTTTCGTACAAACACTTCAGCACCTCGATGTACCGATAGTCGATCTGGCACCGTTGAAGAGACTGCAGCACAGCCCATGTCTCGATCGAATCAAAGGCTTTCTCGTAGTCCACGAACGCTAAGCAGAGAGGCAGGTTATATTCTTCGGTCTTCTGTATAACCTGTCGCAGCGTATGTATGTGGTCTACGGTGCTAAAGCCTTTACGGAATCCGGCTTGTTCGGGAGGCTGGAAGTCGTCAAACCTGCGCGCGAGACGGTTCGTGATGACTCTCATTGACATTTAATATACTTAAAACTTGAAAATCTTTGTTTCCCGCCCTAACTAGTCATGTGGGGTTCGATTCTGATAATTTACAGACGTTTCAATATAGTATCGATAGATTAGTTTTAGGTATTTTGGTATTCTACTACTTATTCAAGACTATTGGAATCATAATATGAAAGCCGAAAAATAAACAGATAGAAACTGTAATCAACACCGAAGACTGATCCCACAGTTAAACTGCTAACACTGTTTTGGAGAACTATTTGTGTTATTTTAAAAGTTTTACCAATTCCATCACAAAGGCGAAAGTTTGTGAGTGTGTGTGTGTTTATACAATGTTTGTTACTTCTTCACGCTCAAACGGCTGGACTAATTTTAATAAAATTTTGTATGGAGGTAGCTGACACCCTGGATTAAAATATAGGCTACTTTGTATCCCGACATTGCCACGGGATCGACATTTACGCGGGTGAAACCGTGGGGCGCAGCTAGTTAAAAATAAATAACACGATGCATCGAAACTCGTGAAACTGCACATCTCGGAAAAATCACCACTGAAACGAATGCTAGAACCACTTGTATGATCATTTTGCGCATATCATAGTGTTTTTTTGTCCTATCCCTTATTCTACGATCTCTGAAATCTGAGTGGCGGTGTTCAGCGTTTGCCAGACTGCTGACGTCACCATTCATTGATCCGTCTGATGTCGATGCCCAGAGAATGGTCTCTCGATGTCCCCCGCTGTTCTCTTGTTTTTTTAAAAAATGTTGGCACATCTGGTTTTATCGATATATTCACGCTTTGATAAGGTTACTCGCTTTGTTTTTGTGTGTGGCGATGTCATAAAAAAACAACCGCTTATAACATAATGAGTTTCTCCAACAGTAACAGGCTTAATAAATATATTATGTTTAACTAAGTATACGATCATAATTTAATGTAACAATGTATTTTTTTTTATCAATACCTTTAGAACACTTTTAACATAAAAAGTATAGGTACCTTTAGTTTATCGTTTGGCCAGAAAGTTTTGAAACGACATGTTTTCGACAAAACCAAAAAAAGGATCGGCTGAGCAACAATATCTTTCGTTTATTCCGGAAAGTTTGCCCTCTGTTACATACATAAGTCCTTAAACTGTCAAAGAATTATCTACTAACCCCCTTATTAATAAACGTTGTATAGCGTCTGTATAGTTACACAACGCTTTGTCTTCTTCTTTCGAAAGTCAAATTACTGACGACTGAAAGAGAGAAATTGGTGTGTAACTATTCATCTGATATACGTTTATTAGTAAGGGGGGATGAATCAAAGTCAAAGTCAGAATGCAATTGCCAATTCTCGTAATTTAAAACGTTCAAAATCTAGTCGCAGTCTCATCTCGGCGACAAACAAATATCAAAAACATGTCAAAATGTAGGGAAAATTTGAAGTATTTTTTGACAGATTGAGACTGAGATCGTTCGTGAGTAACCGTTCTTAAAATTACGAGAATTGCCTTTTTTTTATTGTGGATGTGAAATCATCAAATGACCCTTCCCGCTCTGGGTGGAGCGGAAGGGTGTGTCAGACTCTTACTGACTAAAACCCACCCGTGTTCCTTTCTTAGCCCTTTATGTTCCGGGCCAGCGGTAACCCTTTCGGACAATCCCGCTGACCCGGCAGGTTTCGGCCCTAAGGGGCCCCTCCTCGATGCTGACATCTCTTTGAGGCGTGCGTGAGAATTGCCCCTAAAGTGTGAATTGAAAAGTTAATTCTGGTCTTCAAAGCAATACTTATATTAATTAATACAGTCGAAAAGGGTGGCGGTCACAAAATGGGGACTAAATTAATAAAGGCTGGCGTTCCAAAAGTTGTCTGAAGGTCATTCAAATAATATATAATTGATTTTTTGTGTAATGTGTAGAGTTCGGTGATCTTATATTTGCAAAAGGAAGAGATTTTCTTAAAAAAAAAAATATCTACGAAAAAATAGGTAAGTACTGCAGATTTTTACAACCGAATCGTGTGATGGCTGACATTTTTCTGACGTCCTTCTACAATCTATTATTTCGTCTTTCATTTCTACGATAGTCAAAAAAACGAGAAACGTTGGATGGAATGTGTGAATGATGATGTTGTTAGAAAGGGGGTGACTACCGAGATGACGACTAATAGAGAAGTATGGCACAAAAAGACATGTTACGCCGACCCCGAATAAATTGGCATAATGGCAGGAGAATGATGATGATTTCTACGATAGTCATGAAACGCGTGCAGGCGCATTTCGGGTAATGTGTTGTGGCGCAGTTTGGAAGAGGCCTGAGTCCAGCAGTGGACTGCGATAGGCTGAGTTTATTGATGTTGGGCAGCTGGGCTAAAGTTATATCAGAAATCAGTTTAAAGCAGTAATAGTACATTATGATACATGTGTGCTATGTTGATCATTATACTCGAGGCGATAAGAAAGTCGAGTGTATATTGATTAATGCACACGCGTTTCATACGACGTTTTTCAACACACTTGCGAGGAAAAAACTGACTTGTATTGTTAAATATTAACTTGTATGGAAAATGGCGTGTTGGTTTTGTTTTCCCGCATGCCGCTAGCTAGCACTAGCGATGCGCGGCAGGTGTAAATAAAAGCACTGACTGTAATTTTAAATATATTAGTCTATGGCATTGACAAAACCGCTAAACAGCCTATAGAAAAAATATAATAAACACAAACTAGGTAATGTTTAGACTGATCGTAGTGTTGTCGTACGTCAAATTGTAGTTTAATTAGTATGGAATTAGAAAGTACTATTGACATAGAGAAATTTACATTCGTTCAGTGAGAATCCGCAATAATAGAACGCTAGTCAGGGTATTTTCCGTTTGGTTTCGGAAGGGACCACGGACAATTTAAGGTATTCATTCACCTTATTATATATCAGGTTGTATCTTGATCAAAATATGATGTGCGGCTATAACAGGTACCTCTTTACAGAATTATAATAATAGCTGTTAATACAATCTTTCTTTAATACATCTTTAAAGACGGCACGGTTGGCGCAGTGGTTAAGCGATTGACTGCTGCGCTGCGTGGCGCGGGTTCGATTCCCGCATTTTGCGGTCTAGCACTACGTATTCACCTTAAATTGTCCGTGGTCCCTGCGCATTCACCTTAAGGTAAATAAATATTAGTTCATTTTGCGACCAAGGACAATACAACTATTAAAAAAAAGTGAAATATAGCCCGCGGATTTCTTTTGGCATGAAGTCTCTTTGATAAGATTAAAAAAGCGCGCATCTCCGACTAGTAAATAGTTATCTGTGGCTTTACAGCACTAGTGGATTAACGTAAAGAAAAAGCACGCGTTCTTAATACGCTCTATTATGGACCTAAAAGCGGTTCAATAAGAGCCACTTTACGAGCAAGTGTGTTGAAAAAATAATTTTTCACTTTGATAAGCTTTGCTATGATCTTTTATATCGTTTCTGTCCGTACCACACATAGTCAAACCCTCCAGCAATGTATAATATAAATTAAAATATAAAATAAACTGAACGCAATTAACATGTATTACTTATACATGTCAATTGCATTCGATATTCCGTTCAGCCGTTCAATTGAGATCAGCTCCTTTGTAGTTTAATAATAGATACATTTGCGAGGCACAATAATAACGTAGGTTCGCATATTAGTTCGTATATGCACTGTCTAATTATCTAATTAGTAGATAAGTGTGATAGCAATTAGGTTATCTCTTATTAGGCTTTGTTTGATCGGAGAGAGGGGAAAATGGAATGTGTTTGTGATAATGCCTATTGTATGCAGTTATATACCAGCACCTTAAATGTATCACACACTATCAGTCTCAATCTGAAAGATTTTGAAGGATATTGCTTATCCATTGCTTCTTATGTTCGAAAAATGTATCTGCCTAACAACGTAAATAATGCAATGAATGTTTTTGAACTGTCAAAATGAAACCCATTGCTACTGATAGTGTGTTACGTAATTATTCCGCTGAACTTAGAAGCAGTATTTATTGGTATATTTATTAAACCACAGACGTATATAGAAGTTTTACGGCTATGTCGTATGTGTAGTGTTGTGTTTAGTCACGAGCATAAGTAGGTATGTAAACACTTGGCTTTATTCAAAGGCGATTTTCTCCTTTATTTTTTAATGAAATTGTATGTTATTACGAACATAGTATTTTTAAACCTATAGGTTTATGTAAAGTGTCGTATTTCAACTTTGCATTCGTTATTTCGTGAAAAAATCGCAATTGAAAGTTGCCAAATGTTGACATATTAGTGCTCGTGACTGTACAGTGTGCTTACCTGTGGTATCGTAATTCCCAAACGGGTCTGACTTCAATGCGGTTTTTTTTTAAATAATATTAATAGCTTATATACCTGAATACCATTTACACACCGGAAGATGAATACCGTTTACACGCAGCAAAGTAAAGATAATGTGGTCCAGTCCCAAAGCCAGTCTAGATTTAAAGTTAAAAAAGAGGAAAAAAGGAATCTTTTCTCACACCATAATATTTCCTCCTGTCATCTATGCCTACATGCTGTCAAGTGTCATTACGTGATTTTGTGTTGTCCGAGCCTATTTTTTTCTATAATTAATTTTTCTCATTTACTCCTTCGTTTTAAAATAGGTAAAGAAAACACTCAAGTAGCGACCGAAGTGATTTAGTTCAATTACAAGATTTCCCATCAGTAAAATTAAAGAACTTCTATAAAAACTTTCATCCCCAATTTAACCCTTCCTGGAAATTAATTTTAAAAAGTTCCTTCCTTAGTTCCACTTTTGATAAAATATTTAGGTAATACAACCAATTTAGAAACCGCCCTTTTTTTTCCGCCCTCAATTTTATTTTATCGTCATTTGTTAACATTTTAATAAAATTTCAATAAGTTTATCATCATTTCAGCCAAAAGACGTCCACTGCTGGACATAGGCCTCCCCCAAGCACTTCCACTTCGACCGGTTCTGTGCTTCTCGCATCCAACGGGTTCCTGCGGCCTTCACAAGGTCGTCGGTCCACCTTGTGGGAGGCCTTCCAACGCTACGTCTTCCGGTACGTGGTCGCCACTCCAGAACCTTTCGGCCCCATCGGCCATCTGTTCTGCGAGCAATATGCCCTGCCCACTGCCACTTAAGTTTGGCAATTCTGCGGGCTATGTCGGTTACCTTGGTTCTCCTGCGGATCTCCTCATTCCTGATTCGATCACGCAGGGAAACTCCAAGCATAGCCCTCTCCATTGCCCTTTGGGTGACTTTTAGCCTTCTTATAAGGCCCATTGTGAGCGACCACGTTTCAGTGCCATAAGTCATCACTGGCAACACGCACTGGTCAAAGACTTTCGTCTTGAGACACTGCGGTATGTGGGACGAGAAGATATTGCGTAGCTTCCCGAACGCTGCCCAGCCGAGTCGGATTCGACGATTGACCTCTTTCTCGAAGTTAGACCTACCTAACTGGACAGTTTGTCCGAGGTAAACATACTCGTCCACGACTTCGAGTGTAGCGTCTCCGATCTTTATGGGAGTGGGTGTTACATGGGCATTTGACATGACCTTCGTTTTGTCCATGTTCATTTTAAGACCCACTCTTTCGGAGGCTCTACTGAGGTCATCGAGCATTGTACTGAGGTCCTCCATAGTCTCAGCCATGACTACGATATCGTCGGCAAACCGAAGGTGAGTTATGTACTCGCCGTTGATGTTGATGCCAGCCCCTTTCCAGTCCAGAACCTTGAAGACATCCTCCAGTGCAGCGGTGAACAGTTTCGGAGAGATAACGTCTCCCTGTCTTACACCTCGCTGCAGAAGGATAGGTTTCGAGGTCTGATCCTGGAGTCGGACTGACATAGTGGCGTTTTCGTACAAACACTTCAGCACCTCGATGTACCGATAGTCGATCTGGCACCGTTGAAGAGACTGCAGCACAGCCCATGTCTCGATCGAATCAAAGGCTTTCTCGTAGTCCACGAACGCTAAGCAGAGAGGCAGGTTATATTCTTCGGTCTTCTGTATAACCTGTCGCAGCGTATGTATGTGGTCTACGGTGCTAAAGCCTTTACGGAATCCGGCTTGTTCGAGAGGCTGGAAGTCGTCAAACCTGCGCGCGAGACGGTTCGTGATGACTCTCGAAAACAGCTTGTAAGGAAGTAAGCAACCCTTAGGAGTTGATCAAGAAAAAAAGGCTTGGCGAAAACGAAGAAATAGCGCGGGCGATGCAATGCGCCACATCGGTCGTACGAAGTCCGGGCAGAAGGTAATTGAGGTTCTACAAATAAGGTTTATTATCATCCTCAAATTAAACCTGGCCTCTCCAGAACCAATAACTCATTTAAGCAAATATTCCACACCACATATCTGTTATACTAGTAACACAATTATGAGATACCACTACGAATATGTGTCAGTTACTTGATTGGACCCTATTTAATCCAACCTCAAGATATACGGAGGTCAGGTCAGAGATGTAAATGTATCTGTAGAGGTCACAGAATAAGTGTTGTGTGTTTGTGGGATTTGGGTTGAGATTATGACAAGATTACGGGAAAGATAGGGGATGGAGGTGCAACGTCTTCCCCGAGGCTAGATGACAGTAAAAAAAACCTTAGTGAATTTTGTTTTGTAGAATGGTTGAGAGCTAAAAATATAGAAACTCAGCTTAATTTTGTAAATAATTATAGATTAAATAAATAAATGATAAATTATTTATTTCTGCAAGTAGGTTTGTACAAACTCTTTTACACGTCAATCATATTTTTTTTTAAACTAGATGAGGTCGGCGTTTCCTATCTGACTATTCTGAGAAGAAAGGCCGAAAAAAATCTTGGTCAGATCGTGTGAAGACCATGTAGATTGGTGTATGAAATAGTCTTTTGAGGAATGAACCACACAGATTGAGCGGACCTGTCCAATCAGTGCACGCATTTGTCAAAAATCGTGCAGCTCAACTCAGAACTTGAGGAGCTCAACGATTTGGCGAACAATACCAAAGACAGGACATTTGGGTAGGCTGCATAAACTACTCAAACTGCCAGATCATGATTAAAACTAAGAAGGAAAAAATAAATGACCCACATAGTCCTCACATTCACAATAATTAAATAATAAAAATAAAAAATACTTACAAAGTAAATATTCATGTCATTGTCTAACTAAATAAAATTCATCAATGTCAATGTGTATATAAAAATCCGGACATAATCTTTGAGGACCATGTAGATTAGTGTCTGAAAAGGTCTTTTGAGGAAAGACCCACACAGATTGAGTGGATTATTTTATAATTACGTAATAAAATATATGCGTAAAAATAAAGCTATTATTGGTTAGGTTACATGAACGCTAATCTATATTAAAACCTTGTTAATTGAGACTTACGAATATTTTATTATTCCAACAGAAATATTATATTAAGTTTGTGCGACAGACAGCACTATAAAGAAGGTGGATTTAGTGGGAAAAAAGTATGACGACACTCGAACCGTCATCGTCATGACAGTATGTCCCGTTTTGACAATTTAAATTATAAAAGTGTAAAAGTATTGTTAATGTTAATATTTTGCTGAAATATTCAAGTATTTATATTTTATTTAAATATTTAAGAATTTTTGAGGAAAATAAACCACAAGAAACATTACTAATTCGTTTTTTAAAAACTCTCAACTATCTAGACGCCAAAATGTCCTAGTAAAACTTGAGTTCCTGGATTCAGCTACGACTTCGCAAGATAACTAATATTAATTATTGGGCGAGTTAAATAACATTTTCATTTGTATTTGAATCTTGATCACTTGATGGACACTAATTAATTATTATAATAAATTTATTTCGCTCTCAAAGTACAACAAAAAATTAATCTATGTACAGTATAATCTAATAAGCACGCAGCACGTAATTGATGATCTACCAACTCCCAAACTAAGTCAAGCTTGTATTTTGGGAGTAAGTGGTTCTTAAGATGCAGGGCACACTAGGCGAGACACAATATAAATTTATTTTTCTTACGCCTAAGGGCGGCGTTCAGTGTCCCGCATTGAGATAAAAGAGAGTTTGATTTTTATATACCTACTTACACGTATGTAGGTTAATACGCAAAAATAACTCTTGCAGCCCCAAAAGCATTTAATTCTTAAAAGAAATCCGTTTCTACAAAGTTTCATTGAAAAACATAAATTGTTTACTTTGCGAAATAAATTCTTGTTTCATAATCATAACTTTGTTTGTTGCGAAGTATATTTATGTTATATTGCTTACCAATGATCCAATATATTGGAAATTGAAGACAGTAAAAGTTCTCTAGGAGCGTGCAGGTCTATAAAATCGAAAAGAGGTTTGAATAGTGCCACATGTGCTGAGATATAAAAACTTTTTATAAAGTTAGTGTTGAAAGGAGTTTTTTAAATGACCTTCTTGAGAAACATAATAAACGATCGTCGCTAATATTAAACTTACCATTATAAAGAAAGAGAAAAAAGAGTTAAAAGTAATCTTATTGGCACAACTTCGGTTCCCGATGTACTTGCAGTGTTTATGGCCCACATACGTAGTCCCAGCGGACTATGTATGTGAGCCATAATCAACAACGCGGGCCCATTGCGGGTTGGTGTTTAAAAGATATTGACAATCCGACATTCTAATAAACTAATCATGAAACTTTAATAATGTAATTTTCGTGTCATGTTAATTAAATTCAATCGTCATTAGTTTAGAGACAATACTACGCCATTAGTCAGTGACAGGCGTGGTTACGCTACATGTGCTACGCGCGTAAACTACGTATGCTACGAATGCGCTACGTATGCTACGAATATGCTACGAATGTGCTACGAATGTGCTACGAATGTGCTACGTATGTGTTACGTTTAAGTTGGCTACAAATATGTAACGCTCGCATTGGATTTTTTTTCGGTATCACACATAAGTGTGTCGGGTGTTTCACTTAATGTCTATTCAAATTTATGTTTCTAATTGATGTTATTTCAAGTTAAAAAAATATGAACTTTATTTTAGTGGTAATACAGTTGATTTTAGAGTGACTAGCATCATTGAGAAAAATATAAAAATGTTTGAAGTTGTAGCGTATCTAAATTGAACCTTATTGTGTAGTAATTAAAGTTATTTTTCCATATTTTTTTTACATGTTTGACAAATAAATCGCGATCGCAGATTACATATCGCCAGTTATGTCTAAGTCCCATGTATTAGGGGGCGAGCCTATTGCCATCAACCGGGCACAAATTGAGACTGCGGGCTGCTAACAAGAAATTCCAGATAGAATAACACCTTGCCTGACCTGGTAATCGAACCCAGAACCTCATGCTGAGGAGCAGCGCTTGGAACTGCTACACCAACGATACAGAACTAAAATCATTTCTGCTTTTAATTACCTTTCGATAAGGAACAAGTTCTCTCCAGCCTGAGTCCTAAACTCCATTTGAATTCTAAAATTAATCTAACTAAGTCCTAACTCTGTCAGCATAACGAATTCAAATTTTGGAACTGGAACGAGTGACCGAGATAGCTCCTACAAGTGAGAAAGGGACAGATATAGTATAACATTGTTACAGCAGTTCGGAACACCAATTTAGTGCTGAAGGTATTTTTAGTAGGCAGTTCTATAAAGGCTGGTACGGTCAGCCGCACTTCGGCAGTAACATTTGAACAACGAAGCCGCCCGTACCGCTACAAAATAAAGGTTCTGTCAAAATCAAATCATTACCATGTACGTGCACTTGAGTGTATGTTACTTGAAATACGACGAACATTTCGTACCCTTTTCCTTTCCTCAAAGTTGAAAGAAGTTCCTATTAATTGGGGGTATAGAATCAAGCACTTGTTTATGAACTGTTCCCGGAACTGTTATGTATTCTGTTCGTGAATGGGATACGTTTCTTGAAACAGTAATAAAAAGAGAAGTAATCACATGAGACTCGCTTTTGTAGGACTTGTGATTCCAGTGTGGCGGCGTCATCTGCACCGCCACATGCGAACTACTAGTAACTGACGTCACGCAAAATCCTGCATCGCGCAAGCAAAGTTTTCCGCGCAACTAGCATATTTATATACAACGTCCCAACATCAATCGGTGCCCACCAGACTCAAGACCCGTCTGGTCGGAGGGTCCCTCTCCTTTCTATGGAGAATGAGTGAACTGTACACCCTGTTCCTCATACCTCTATACTAAATTAATTTTAACTTGTAGGTAACTACTGTCCTTAGATCTATTCTAATCTATTCTATTTTGTAGTAGTACTTATCTTTTGTCTCTTAAAAGTCTGTCAAAGCCGTTAATTTTATTGATCTCGAAAAACACATATTTTATCAAAAACTTCTCTTTACTCGATTGAGACTGGCTGGACATACTCCATCAACCAACGCATTACGTAACGTCATCTATCATACGGCGTCAAAGTTTGCACTACACGTTTTTCTCATTTCATTAATGGGTAAAACTTTTTAGATGAAATTACTAGTTTGAGAAATACCTTAGATGACCCACTGACCATAAAATGACTTGTGAATTGTATCCATCTCTAAGGGAAAAACATCGCAAATGTGAATAAAATTTCAACAATTTTTGCTCCTAAGTTACGGTGTATTAAAATCTAAATTTCTCGCTTTTAACTATTAATGAAATTCTAACACCAAAATATTCTCGTCAACTACCCTCATTACTTCAAAATTAATAACAAAGTACATGAAATTTCATATTTGACGGTAGGCACACATAATTACGCAGTGCGGCACCAAACCACAGGACCAGTGGACGTCCATGGATGCGGTCAACCCCATTTAGGGACAGCCGACAAACGGCCTTATACACAATTTATGTCATATACGAGTAACTAACCTATATTTATTCCGATCGAAGATTATGGGGGTATTTTAGGGATATCAATATCATTATATAATTTTGGGATAATGGGAATTTCGTAGATGGAAGTGTTTACAAAGTTTGTTTAGTGGTAAATATTTCGGTGATGAAAAGGCATTTAGTTGAACTTGTAACAATAATGTAAAACTATGTAAGTATCACATAGATGATATTTCTAAAACGACCAACTAGAATTATGGGTAAAAAAATGATATCAGATAATCTCTGTAATCTTTTTTCTTCCTATAGCGGCAGAAGTAAAGATATATCTAAGCATTTTTACGAAAATATTACTGTTGTAACACTGACCGCAACTCTTTAAACCACCAAGCTTACATAGACCCTGCACTCTACAACATGATAAAAGTGTAAACCAGAGACCATAACATACTCAAAGTACTCTCTCCATTTATCCATCCAGCTGAACATGCAACATTCAAAAGAGGATACACTCGTGATTTTCACCGCCTGCACTTACCGCAACATTCCGTGTTCACTACACGCCATTTTCTATTCGTGTTGCATTCCAAATTTAAATCTTTTTATGTCGGACGGTTCTTGGAAGCTGACAAAAGATACTGGCAACTCAAAAGGTGGTGTGGACATGTGTTTAAAATAGGAATAAGCGAATCTGATGGTCAGGTTTACAGATTTTGGAAATTATTTCCAAGTCCAGTCTTACGAAGGAGTATCGTGTTACCCAGTAACTGAGTTGTGGGGGTCGGGTAGGCAGTCGTTCCATGTAAAATACTGGTATTCAGTTGCATCTAGTTAGACTGGAAGGCGACCGTACATAGTTGGGAAAGTTGGAGAGTTGAAAGATGTTTTTTTTGCTAACAATTACGTGTTGAGACTTCGATTATTTTTCCACTCTTTAAGGTTAATGTTGGCGATGAGAAAAACAAATAGAAAGGTCTTATCATTTAGTTTTATTATACTACACGTATGTATTTAATTAGATGAAAACTTAACTAACTTAGGGCTAACTTTTCAATCGCCAGATAACTTTTAACTGAGGAATAAATTTAATATTGCGGTTTGACAGTTTTTGTATAGAAAATATGTCAAACTGTCATAATTATTCTTCAAATAAAAGCTTATCCGACTATTGAAAAATCAGCCCTTAGTTAACTATCCTGAGAATTTGCGATATACATATTATAATACCTAATTATCCGTAGTAATGAATTATAATGAGTCTTCTTTATAACATTCGCTCAATCCGTCGATATAAAAGTTGAGTATAAAGTTGAGCGAAGAGGGTTCATCATAATTGACATTTAATTAAAACATTACGCCGGAAAATAATGTCAATAATTTGTGTACCTCCTACTTTATTTTTCAGCGCTTTGTGCGCATTGTTCAATGGGTAATTATCGTATCTTTTCAAGCGTAGTTTTCCATTACTGTAACAAAAGGAATATTTGCGGTGGGTGATTCTCAAAAGTATTATTTAAATAATGAGTATCATGCGGAAGAATGATATCACAGTACCTCTACAGCATGTATCAGAAAGGTATGGCATGTCAGACCAGCATTCTGAACAACTTTCTCCCGGGGACCAACACTGTAATGGCGAAAAATAAATCAGCCGTTCCATACAATTGAAGAGCAGGGTGGCCCAGTGGTAACGGCCGCGACTTACCGAGTTGTAGATCGTGAGTTCAAACCCAGACAGGTGCTTTACTTTGTGTAAATTATTTCATCACTACTGCTCTTAAAACGGTGAAGGAAAACATCGTGAGGAAACCGGCGTGTACTAGAACCAAAAATTCGAAGACATGCGACATCTATCAACCCGCACTGGGCCCGCGTGGTGGATTAAGGCCCACAACCTCTAACAGAGAGGAGGCTTGTGTCCCAGCATGAACATTATAGGCTGATTATGCTATACATTTGGGTCAAGTAGGTATTGAAGTTTTGTATGGGACAGTTGATAATATTTCCGCGATTTCAATGTTGGTCCCATGAAGAAAGTTGTTCAGTTTGATGGTTTGTACCACAGCCTTAAATTTGATCACACCTGTATGCTGTATTACTTTAATACCTTTTTTTATTATATTATACTAGCAGCACCCCACGGTTTCACGCGCGTAGGTTTCGATGGGGATAAAAAGTATCCTATGTGTTAATTCAGGAAATGGTCAATCTATGTGCCAATTTTCATTCAAATCTGTTCAACGGTTTACGCGTGATTGAGTAACAAACATCCAAACATCTTCACAAACTTTCACAATTATAATATTAGTAGGAAGTAGGATTACAGTTAGGTAAAGACTAAAATAATCCTTTAGTTCGACTACATGATCAAACAGACCTCTGTTTCTAGACTACATTTTTACCTCCAGAAAAGGTAAGGGGACAAAAACACACAACGAAGAATGAACACAGTGCACAAACAACAAACAGTTACAAATCACTCTATTCCTAATGTGTTCGTAAATGAGAACATCCTAATTCTCCCGAGTTTAATCACCGGAAAACAGAAACTATGTCGATATTTAACGCTTTTCTATACAACAAACATACAAAGGAAAGCAGACGCTACCATTATCCAAACAAAGTTCAATTTGGAACCTCTTTAAAGTACGTTTACATACATTTTTGAATGCGTTAGCATAGTGTTTTGACTGTTCACTTGACTCGAAACTTCGGCTATTTTGTTCCTACCTTGTTGAAAGTCGATAAATGCAGCTGAAAGTCACCTGAGTGCTGGAGCCGCTGAGAATTTCATGTGCACGTGAAATGGTGGAATTAAAGTGTCGATAGCTTAAAATTTATGTTTTCATGTTATTGAAAAGCTGTCTGAACGCTGGCTAGTAAAGGATAATATATTTCTTCTTTTGGATTTTGGTAGGTATTAGGTATTTTTCGTTACTGTATTATAGCATCAGAGGGATGCTAACTGTACTAGGTTCATTAATATAGGACTATTTACTTTTATATTATTATAGCGTCATTATTATGATCTTTTTACATTTTTTTTTAATATATATTTTTGTCTTTGTCAGCCAGATCTGACTCTTATTGTTTTCTGTTCTCAATTTGTATTGGCGTTTAAGATATGATGTTATGCCATTATCTTATATTTACCAAAAAGTTTGTATGCCACAAACCATGCAGCATAATCTCTACAGTGCCAGTGGGAAAGCACTCGACATAATTCAGAAAACATTTGGAATGCTCGGCAGTAGCACTTGCGACCACTAGACCTTTATATCCTTTATATCTTTATCATTCGTAGATCTTTGACAGTCGTCACGGGTCGTCAGAAACCCGAAAGTCTGACAACCAGTCTTACCAAGGGGTATCGTATTACCCAGTAACGGGGTTGTTGGAGGTCAGATAGGCAGTCGATCCATGTATAATGCTGGTATTCAGCTGCTTTCGGTTAGACTGGAAACCGGCCCCAACATAGTTGGGGAAAGGCTAGGCAGATGATGTTGATCCGTCACTAATGTCATGTGTTACTAAATCAAAAATCTTACAACCATTTGAATTTCCGCTCTCAAAAAGTAGCAAGTACAGTACACAACATACCTACTCAATCCTAACATAATTATTACAACAACAAAGTGAATACAAACTTGCACATCTTCATATCCCCAGGGATTTAAGGATCTATCCGGTCGGGAGCCAAATTGTCCATTTTGAGTGCCTTATGCGATATCTAGGGCGGTTTAACGATTTCACACGCTCACTGGGTCACCTATAAAGCTAACACCAAGTAAATGGTGTACAGAAGGTTGGAACTACACAGATTTGAGTGGACCTAACCAATGAAAGCAGATTCCTAAGCAACCAATTCGTTCGTTCCTTTAACACTAAGCAAATCGTATGTTCGCCTTCTAGTTTTGTTGCGAAGTTAGTGGAACCACCGAAAAGGTCAGATAAGAGGTCACTTTAATCTAGTCACCAGCCAGTGTTAACTGGCAATTCTCGTAATTTTAAGAACGTTCACAGTTTGATCTCAGTTTCAATCTGTCAAAAATACCTCAAATTTCCTTAACTTTTTGACAAGTTTTTGACATTGACTGTCGCCGAGATGAGATTGCGATTGGATTTTGAACGTTTTTAATTACGGGAATTGGACTTCTGATGACATAGTCGCTGTCATACCGCGTCTACTGCGAACTACTATTATTCCGGTACAATCCTTATGATATTGAAGCTGCTGAACCACTATTACGAGGGCCACTTCTGGTAAAAGCTATCCTGCGCCGTTACGCCGTTATATAGCATACCTGGCTTTATGTAACTGCTTAATGTTTACGCATTACAATTAGGTGTCGCTTAGTGTTAGTAAAAACGGGCAGTGCAAATGGGTACTGGCAGTGCAAGTGCACTCGTGACGTTCTCAATTGAAGTAATCATATCATCACATTTTTGGCGTCCCACCGACACTTCGAGTCTATAGGCAAGATTCACAGATACGAATATGAACCCTATCGTCACAAGTTTATGGCTCATAAATTTGTATGAAGCACTTGCTTTCAATCGCTTTTACGAATAGGAAAATTAGTCGCTTAAAATTAAGTTTAATCTATCTATGTTTATATAAAATTTAAAGTCCTAACTGACTGGTATATCAACGCACTGCCTAAACTGCTGAAAATTTGAAATTTGGAGGGTGTGTTCTTTGTGAAGAGTAGGTATCCACTAGGAAAGGGTTTTTCGAAAGTCCACCCCTAAAAGGGTGAATAGGGGAGGGAGAAATTTCACGCCGACAAAGTCGCGGGCAGCTATTGTTAGTATAATGAAACGCCAACTTGAAGTCAAAGTGCTATCTGTGAATCAGTGGTGCTATTCTGTAAAAATCTCACCGTGAAAACTTAGGTGAAGGGAGCGTGGAGTGAGCTGTCAATAGCGTGCTGCGTCGCTGCTGCAGAGGATCCGGGGCAGCTCGAACAGTCTACTGAATGTCATTGCAGGGAAATTTGATTGCCCGCTCGTCCATTATTTGTCCAATCTGCATGTGTACTAACAGTCTTTTATGTCTTACTAACAAATTATGGATTGTAATTCTGAAATAAAATGATTATTACTATTAATAGTGTCAATTCCTAGCAAAAACCAACTCACTTCACCTAAGTTTTCACGCTGAGATTTTTACAGAATTGACCGGCAGGGGGCAGGAGTGTGCGTGTGATTTCACTCGTTGTATGCAGCTGACCTTCTCTCCCATTCTGTGCTGTGAAGCCTTTGCATCTTGTGACGTTCTATTCTTCGGTTATGATATTAAAGATCCTTTTCTTGTCGCACAATGGACGTTAGGTACTTTTGTTAGTTGAAAGTTTTTGCGATGAAGTTCGCTTTTGTTTTGTTCGCCACTTTTGTGATTGGAATTTGATAAAGGATATCATTCAAGTCACTTCAAGTGTCGAATATTTTATACCCAAAAATTAAAGTACTATTTTTTAGCCATTAAAAGTTCTATTTTCTTATGGGAAATAACATTTTGAGCATTTTTTACTAACATAACATACAAGCATAACATTAAAGAAATATCAACATTTAATTGAATTTAACATCAACATTTTTAACTTAATACTTGTTATTAAAATATGATTTTTGGCATTTTCAATCTCAAATAGTGATGGGAGGTTAATGGTAAACTTTCGTTGTAATACTTAGTAAAAACTGCAGTAATCAGTTTCTAGTGAGCATAAGAACGTTCTAACGTTCTAATTTCTACTGGGATGCCTCGGATATAACTCGTTAGAGGTAAGGTGAGCAAAAGACAAGCTCACCATAGCCTGTAAGACGCTCCGTGGCACTATTGACGCGCCTGATCTACATGCTGTGCTGGCTCGCTTCTTTGTGCCAGACAACTACTGTCGCGGCAGAAAGCACAGGCTGTTTGCTGTGCCTCCATGTCGCACAGTTGCGCGTGCTAAGTCCCCAGTACCACGTACTCTGGCCGCACTTAATGATCTCTTGGACTCTAATCCAACAAACGATCTGTTTGCGGACGAATGGACGAAGATTTTGTCGGCATGTCAGGAGTACTGTGAGAGGGATGTATTAAAGTGTTGTTAACTTTTTACTTGTTTTTATATTCAATGTTTTATGTGTATGTGTAAATTGTCTTTAATTCCTGTAATTGGTTGTAAACCGTTTTAATTAAAGAATAAATAAATAAATTAAAAAAAAAACGTGCAGAAATATACTGTGTTCCGCCGGCGAATATTATCACTCATCCCGAGTTCTCGATGTGACGCCTGCAGCCAAGCCAACGGGTGCGAAGGCTGCACCCTGCATGTGCAGCGCCCCAGGCCCCGAGTGCGACTGCGCCCCAGGCCCCGAGTGCGACTGTGCCCCAGGCCCCGAGTGCGACTGCGCCGCAGTCGTCAAAACCAGTCTATCAAAAAGTACTCTGTGTCAAAACCAGTTGACAATTTATCCTAATGTGACATTTTGTAAATCATTTTTTTGAGTGCGTGTATTTAAAGTTTATTTTTATATTCTTTAGGTAAGTTTTACAGTAAGTTTAAGTGTGTTTTATCTATATGTTCAATGCCGGCTGTAGCGACGCCGGAAACTGCTGATCAATTACTTACCTTCCCTTATAGGATTTTGCATGTTCAAAAAATTTGCCAACTAAAAAAACATTAACTAACCAAATTAAAGAAAATTGTAACAATTCGGCCCTAATTTTAGATCCAAAATTACCTGCATTCCATAACTTATCTCAAAAAGTATTATGTTCACATGTGGGATCCAAATTAAGTGAAGGTGACATCAGGGGTGCGGCCAGGATACTTTTCAGCAGCGATGTGGTGGCGCCTTAGGTACTCACCAGAAACACTAACAGCTCTAGAGAGAAAACATCCAGCGCCGTCCCCAACCCCCCGACCCTCCCGACCTAAATTCAATCTTCCTCAACGTTTCGGCCCCCCAGCTGTTTGCAGCCGTGAGCTCCTTCCGAAGTGGTTCCCCCGGCGACCTCGACGGCCTGACTCCACGACACCTAAAGGATCTATTGAGTTCAGGCTCCGGGGAAAATTGGTGAGTCGCTTTTGAAGGAGTTTGCGGCCATGATAAACCTCATGCTTACCGGCGGTGTGAAGGAGGCCGTCGTCGATGTCTTGAACGGGGCCAATCTATGTGCCCTGCGCAAGAAGGATGGCGGTATTCGTCCCATCGCCGTTGGGTGCACCTACAGGCGTACGGCAGCTTAAAGCTGTAAGCTATACAGCAAATCGCTTACAGCTAAGTTTCAGCCCCTGCAGCTTGGTTTCGGCTCGAAAGGGGGCTGTGAGGCTGTCCGTACATGCCCTTTCAACATTTTTAAAGTCCAACAAAGGTTAGGTTATCCTCAAGGTTGGCGTTAAGAATGCCTTCAACTCTGTGAACAGGGACACATTGTTGGCTGAAGTCAAAAAGGAACTACCCGAAATTTATGGTTTTATGTGGCAATGTTACAGGTGCCATTCCAAATTATTATAGAAGGACAATGTTTTGGAATCTGCACTTGGTTGCCAACAAGGTGACCCTCTCAGGCCAGTCATTTTCAGTTTGGCTATTCATCCAATTATACAGAAACTAAATTCAAAATTTAGCATGTGGTATTTAGACGATGGGACGCTAGGAGGTGACGTAGACACTGTTTTGAAAGATCTACAACTCCTCAAACAGGAATTTCAATCTATTGGCTTGGACCTTAACCCTTCAAAATGTGAACTTTACCTTTATGACATTACCGACAGACTCTAGATAAATTTAATGCAAAAGCCCCACAAATCAAAATTTTAGACAAAAGTTCACTGAACCTCCTAGGTTCCTCGATTTTTGAAGATAGTTTTACTCCTTTCAAGACGAAAAAATTAAAAATGGTAACGAGATTTCGGACAGACTCTCCAAAATTAATTGCGTTTGGGCGCTCCTTGCGCTCCGCATCGCTGTCAGTGCGGTGAAGCTGTCGACTGCCTCGGGCACCATGGCCTATCTTGCAGTAGGAGCGCAGGCCGGATAGCACGGCACGCCATCATTAATGACATCATCCGTCGTGCTCTTGTCACCGCCGGGGTGCCAGCTGTTTTAGAACCCAACGGCCTGCCACGCGACGATGGGAAGAGACCAGACGGAATGACCATAATGCTCATTAAGTTAGGCAGACCTTTAGTGTGGGATGCAAAATTTGCCTTGCGCCGTCCCATCTTCCTAGCACGGTGGGCTGTGCTGGGGCGGCTGCTGCAGGTGCAGAAAATCTCAAACGACGAATATTCCAACCTGATTGGGAGTTATATGTTCCAGCCGTTTTGGGTTGAAACACTGGGGCATGGGTCCGAGTGCCCACTTGGTTTTTGGAGATATCGCCAAGCGGTTAGTCGACTCTTCACGTGACCAGAGGGCTGGCCTATTTCTTGGTCAAAGAATTAACATTGCCATACAACGTGGCAATGCTGCCAACCTTTTGGGCACTGTTCCTGTTGACAGCGATGCGGACGAATTTTTTGATAGCCTATGATTTTTTTGCTTATTTTTTCATATAAATGTACATATTATTATTATTTTAAATATTAGCATAGATTATGTATTATTATTTTAAATATTAGCATAGATTATGTAAATAATATCACAATATCAACTTGAAATAATATTAATTTGAAACATAAGTTTGAATAGACATTACATAAACTCATGCCTTCTTCCCTTGGGGGTAGGAAAAAACTACAAAACGCCACCTGCTACGATCCTTACGTACTCCTTTTGTTTCGTTTGTGCAATATTATCTGTATATTTAATAGACAATATAAAATCAACAAAACTTTAACGTTGTTTTATTTTGTTTCAGGTAAAAACGCAACTTCTGGACGTTTTACGCAGTATCGATCACGGAAGACAAGATAAGAAAACTTGTAACTAGCTATTAGCTGGTTTGCAAGACCAAGTTTAGCAATATGACCGAACTTTTGATGTAAATTTTTTTCTAAATATTTCTTATCTAGTTAATTATATGTTGGATGTAGTTGATAGATATCTAGCTGCAACACCAAACTGTATCACGAGATTTTATCATCATCCGTTTTTTGAATCGCCTCCCACTTTGACAGCAAAGGAGACCAGTCACGCTTCATACGTTAGGCCCAAAACCCAAAATACGAAAGGAAAGCACGAAGTACGCAGTATAAAACTTGATTTTCAACTTCAAAAAACAGCTGAAGGAATGGTCGTAGAGATTCGGCGCAATAGTAAAAAAATATGAGGAGGATTTCCCTGATCAGGGTACCTAATGCAATTCTTTTCGTTGGCCGGGCATTTTGGATTTTGGACAGAATAAGGCCAATCTCATTCAAGGACATATTCACGTCAAAATAAACGAAACGTAAGCAAATGGCTCTACTCAACTCGTAGGAAAACTAGTTACATCACGATTCTTTTAAGCTTCACTAGAAAATGCTTTAAAAAGACACAGTCCTTTGAGTGTCAACAAAAGGCATCTATGCCGTTGCGTTCCTCCGCTTCGTCTCGACTGCATTTGCACAACCAAGATTCGTTATCTATTCTTATTTGAAGTAGTTCTACATTTCAAGAGATCTGACTGAAGTGAAAGGAACGCTTTCCTTTGTATTAAGTGAGGAGTAGGAAATATTGGTTTTGTCGGAGAAAATAATTATTTGCTGTGGCAATATGCCTTGTAGCATAGTGGTTATGATGTTCGTTATCTATTCTTATTTGAAGTAGTTGAAGTTGAAGAGATCTGACTGAAGTGAAAGGAACGCTTTCCTTTGTATTAAGTGAGGAGTAGGAAATATTGGTTTTGTCGGAGAAAATAATTATTTGCTGTGGCAATATGCCTTGTAGCATAGTGGTTATGATGCCCCTCTTGATACTTGCTAGTACAATAGTCTTAGTGTCGCACTGCCAATCGATTTTCTTTTGAATAGAAAACCTTTTGCTCGATCAGAATGGTTTATTAACCAGTTGAATACCGTAATTACAGAAACAATTAAAAAGCCATTGTATCTCGCGTGGATCTACTTTACGGCTATACGAAGGGTTAAGTCGTAAATGCCCTTTACCCCATACCTTTTCGCTTTTTAGATTAAAACATCCATATTGCAATTCCGGCAAAAGGCATAACAGCTGGATTTAAAACAAACCTACTCGTAAAATCCAAGCAAAAAAGATAGAAGCAGGTAAAGAAAAAAAAAGAGAATATTTACAACAAAAAACAAAATAAATAAAGAAATAAATCTTCCAATGAACGTCCATCATTCTTAAAAGCATTTCTCAAATTTTTTCTTGAAACCAAAACAAAAAACAAAACATCATCGACTCATTAACATTGTTCAAAAACTTCTCTGTTTAATGAGATAAGAAGAAAACTTTTAGAGAATTATTTTGTTCCTTTGTTCGAAGGAAAAATAAAGAAAAACCGATCAGGTCAGACCCCCGCACTAAGAGTTCCGTACTACGAGCACTTTTATACGAGTAATATGCCTTCTTTTTATTATTTAATAATAATATATTAAATAATAATAGAGTAACTCGTCCTATTCAGAGAAAAATATAACTGGGTAACTTTTTTTACCTACCTCATCTGCCTAGCCTTTTCCCAACTATGTTGTGGTCGGCTTCCAGTCTAACCGGATGCAGCTGAATACCAGTATTTTACATGGAGCGACTGCCTATCTAACCTCCATAACCCGGTTACTGAGTAATACGGTAACCTTGGTAAAACTGTTTGTCAGACTTTCGGGCTTTTGACTACCCGTAACGACTGTCAAAAATCTACGAATGCCAGCCGGGACCAACGGCTTAACGTGCTTTCCGAGGCACGTAGGGGTATGTAAAGATGGTCACCCATCCACAGACCAACCACGACCGCGCTGATAGTCGACCTGTGCGGCTGTTATTATTTAGCCACGGGACCCTCTTTTTTTTACCTACCTATAACGTTTAAAAATATCTAAACTTCTGGCAGGCAGACAGACGGACAACATAACATAACATCACGCCTGTATTCTCCGAAGGGTCAGGCAGAGGTGATAGTACACCCAGGTTTCGCCAGTTGTGTTTAAGTGCCATGTAATAGGGGACGAGCCTAATGCTTTCAACCAGGCACAAATCCAGACTACAAGGCTGCTACTGAGGAATTTCTGATGACAAAATTTACCTGAGAATCAAACCCAGGACCTCATGCTCAGCAGTAGCGCTTGTGACCACTAGACCAATCAGGCAGACGGACAACGTAATCACTGTTTGCGATTTATTTGCCAAACATGTAAACAAATAGGTATGAGTATTTGGAAAAATAACTTCAAAGCCGACACAATCAAGTTCAACATTAAAAAAAAAAACGCTACAACTTCAAAAAATTTTATAACTTTTTAAATATATGCTAGTCAATCTGAAATTAACTTAATTACCAAAAAAATAAAGTTGATTTTTGTTTAACTTGAAATAACATCAATTGGAATTCCTCATACCTCTATACATACATTTGAATAGACCTTATGCGCTATTACTAATAATAAAAAACATTTATTTCAAACAATATCCATATTTAACACACACATTTAAAAAAACTAAGGCTAAGTTCAGATGAACGCGCGACGACGCGCGGTTGGCTCGGCGCGCGGTTTAAGATTGTAACAAATCAATGTTGTTGTGTACATGACCGCGCGTCACCGGGCACGCGCGGTGACGCGCGTTCATTTGAACTTAGCCTAATTCACATCAAAATAAAACAAACGAAACAAAAACAACACACAAAATAAAAGCAGTTAAAACACAAAACAAAACAGTTAAAAGACAGTTACACACATTAGGACCGGGAGGAACTGTCCACTGCTCACAGTGCAGTATGTAAACGTATGCAGTGGCGCTGCAGTGGAGAGTTCCACCTGTCCGCGAACACGTTTATTATACTGGACCTAACACGACTCAGCAGCGACGCACACTGCTTCCTTATAAGAGCATGAAACCCATCAGTGTGCGCTTCTGCGAACATAGTCGAAGCACTGCAGAATCGTCAGCCCCAGCAGCACCCTAAACGCGTCGTTAAACACGTAGGGCATTGTATGAGCCAAGTGTGTAGTTAACCCACAAGTTAGTTAATAATAGGGTCTTGTTTGCACCTGTTTCCTGGAATGGAACCCTAAAAACAAGGAAATGGGAACTGGTAATTTATTCTTGACCTTTCGGGCCACGATTGCTTGCGAACGTGTTCAAAAGACGCACATGTGGTTAGTAATAAGGGAACCGTTTAGGAAAGAGGAAAGGGTAGAAACTATCCGGAGCACAGATATAGACACACCTAGATAACGCAAGAGCAACTACTTCGCGTGCCCAGCTTACGTACAAAAATCATAAGCCGCCACTTTCGCGCTTATAGTCCTGTGTACCTACTGCTGGCTAGGTGAGCGTGAGCGCTGACGCTAGGTCCCGGGGGTGGGGCAACACGGGTGCCGCACGCGGCGCGCGGCGGTGTCTTTGAATCGATTTGATTTTCCCATCACTAAATAGTGCTTGTGACGTCATAGTAGATATGTAGTCAAAAAATGGCACGCTTGGTCTTCATTCAGATCGTGATACTTGCGTTATCTAGGTCTATCTATGTCTGTGATCTGAAGGGTTTGTTTTCTGGGTGCTGCTGTCAGCTATGTTACCTTAGTCCACATATAAAAAAATCAGGGGCTTTACCTGCTTTGGTAAAGTATCAGTAGGTGATGTGCCTTACAGGCGTTGCACGGGGGGTTCCAGAATTGGTCTTTTAAGAGGAACCGGGACCACCCCTATGTGCTGACGATGATCACCGGGGTGGTTTTAGTGAGGTAAAAATCCCACACTCCCCGACCTCCCTACCCGGAGGTCGGGTCTTTTGAAGGTTTCCCCCGACAACAAAAAAAAGCTTTTTTTTATTTATTTTTTTTGCGGTTGGGAAATCATCAAATGACCCCTCCCTCTCTGGGTGGAGCGGAAGGGAGTGTCAGACTCTTACTGACTAAAAAGTTCTAGCACAAACATGCGGAGTAAACGTTGCGTGAACTTGAACGATTTTAAAATTGAAAATACTCAATTTGCACGTAATATTCACTTAGTTTTAAGACTTTATTCATAGCTATATGTGATACTGATTGTGCTTGTCGCAAAAATTTAAACTAAAATGCTTAAAGGATGTTAATTCAGTTCAGTCAGATGCTACCATCATGTAATCATAACAAAATCTAAAAAAAAAGGCGTTTTATGGGCCCGTCAATTTTAACGACCCTGCCATCTACAGAGTGGCTATTAGGTTATCACATTAAAAGCTGATTTTCCATCGTCAGATAACATTTATTCGAGGGTTGAAATTGACGTTTGATAGTTTTTGTATGAAATAACTGTCAAAAGTTGTTCAAAGTGATGAGAACATAAACACTTTTCAGATTTTCAGTTACTACTCTTTGTAAAATAAGCTTTAAACGACATAAACAACACAAATTAAAGATCAAAATAGATTTATGACCACCTAAGTCGACTTAAATGACATTAATGTTGGTTCAGACCGTAAAGCTTGAGAATGGTCGAAGTTCTGATAATTATGTACCTATAATTGCGGCCTTAATCCCTATTGGTGGAGTTGCTGAACTGTTAGATTGGCTGAACGATTTAATGTTTAGAACTAATATATTTATTGAAAGTTTGAGGTTTGTGGCTAGATGGAAGGTTCACAAATCCATAGGTACAAGAAATCCGATAGAAACATTTCTTAAAAAAAATAAACTTGTTGGGTCGGGGGACCTCCGGCAGGAACGAAGTTCAAAATGAAAATCCAACATGGCGGTTGCAAACATTTTAAAATATTCACAGCCGCCATCTTGGATTTTCATTTTGACTTCACTATCGGCTTCAGCAACCTCGAAAACCAGGAAAACTATCTCTCTCTCTCTGACTCTCTCTATTATATGTAATAAAAAGTTGCATGGAGGGGCTCAACGCTTTTTCGTTACGTGATGATTTCTCCCAGTTTACTCCTACCGTAAGCTCCGTTAAAGAACTTCGTTCCAAAAAGTGGGAGATCTAAATTCAAATTGAAATTTACTTATTTTGGGACAAACAAACTTAAACTCAGTCATTATAGGACGACGCACAAGAGGTCCTTTTGTAACGAAAGTGAGCACTAAAAAAGATTTTTTATTTAAATTCATCCCCTAAGGTATTTTTGTAAGGGATAAAAGCTTCTATGGAAGTTTGTCTTTTCACCGATAGAAAATCCCACCAGGATTATCTTTTTTGGAGTCGCCAGGAAAGATTGTATTAGAGCTCTTACACACTACGTTTTTTACAGGCGCCGTCGACGTGCGTCACACGCAACTGTAACGTGCTGCAAATGCGATGTTATCACAACCAATACCTATACACACGTTCATAAAATTGCAGTATGCAGACGACGACTTTTTCACGTGCTGTCGACGCGCTACTAGCGTGGACTTACATCGATACAGACACGGTAGCACAGCGCGACAAAACGACACTAAAATACAAAACGATAGATACTATTGATGACAAAGCGAAGACATTTGATTTTCGCCATTTTGGCGCTGATAACAACGTGTGCGTCCACGGTACTAATATTTTCTGATAGTGAGTTTTACAAAATGCTCATACTCTCACGATAAAAATCTTCTAAATATCTCGTAGTAAACACAAAATACACAAAAAAGTAGATTCCACGATTTAGACCTACATCATCAGAGACGTTAATGATTAACGTCTGCTTAACTATCCATTTTTTTGACGTTTAAACTTCTCTTGACTTTACAAATAAACCCTTATATTCACAGACGCAAAGTTCTCCCAGTTCGACACTGATATTTTTACGAAGCAAAACAATTTATATTCTATAGTTTGAACGAGATGAGAATTGTCAACCGATGTCGTGCTCGCCTTGTTACTATATATAACTGAAGGGTAGCCATGTTGCATTGCGATATGGATACAAAACTCTTTAATGCCTGCCCTTCAAGCTCGAGGTTTGAATCTGCAAAGTACCGATGTGAACTTTTCAAATTCGTATTATGCATTTTCAAGCTAACCTTGGTCAACTCCCTAATAAATAAAAAATTAAGAAAAACATCGCGAGGTAAGCCTGGAGTTGTGCAAGTGTGCTCCCAACTTTACAGGGAGAAAGATGAATTTCATACTTTATTTAAACATGCCTCAAGATAATCTCTAAATGGTGGTACCTAAATTTAAATCCTTCAAAAACATATCAAGACTACGCTTTTACTGTTAAAAAGTTACCAGATCTACTTAATGGTGACCCAAGCCTACACAAGGCCTAACTCTACAATACGGACATCCTTTTTATCCGTAAAATCCCAACTTCTGTGCCAATATCTGGTATCCGTACTCGCTAGGGTTTATCTCGGTTCGTTCCTCATACGCTGGTTGACCTACATACCCAAGATTTTTCTTATGTCGCGGTTGTCTAACAGATAGGACTGAAGCGATTACGTCTCCACTATTCGATTTCGATACGGTTGTAACAATATGGGTTTCGGTATGGTATGGTAGGTTAGTTTTATATTGGCAGTAGATGGTATTTCTGTTACAGAGATAACGAGTAACTCTGAACAAGGATGGGTTACAAGGATACTTGTCTAAAGCTATAGTTTCTTATGGTCGAATATAGATGTCCAAACTAGGTAAAGTTATCTTAAGAAACTGGTGCATTGTAGTCTTTACAAGCATAGCTATTATGGTAGGTACAATCTACAAAAAAGGTTTACTAGCATAAGCTTAACATAATCAGCCTATATAGTTCCTACTGCTGGGACACAGGATTCCTCTCTGTGAGAGGAAGTGGGCCGTAATCCACAACGCGGGCGCAGTGCGGTTTGCTAGATGTCACATGTTTTCGAATTTTTGGTTCTAGTACAGTTCGCTTCACAAATAAGGTACCCCCCTTGGTATTGACATCAAACCTATTTAAGTTTTTCGTAATGTAACGTAAGTGGCGTGTTGGTCTAATGGTTAACACTGCGGCTTGGCGATGCGGTGGTCACGAGTTCAAATCCGCGGATGAGAAGATTTCTTTTTCCTTTATTTTATTTATTTACCCTTTTTTTTAGTTTCTTTATTAGGTGATTTTCGTTAATTATTATTTAAGAAATCAAATGGAGGTTTGTAATAAAAGCTAGGCATTTTGATAAACAATATTGATTTATTTTTCTAATTACATTTCTAGGACTTCATGGAATCCACTTCCAGGTTGACTATACAGTTTTCTATCTGTGTTAAATTGGGATTATTTACTTAGAATATTAACTAAACACAAAAGAGGATGGATGAGGATCCTGGATGAGGTTTAGAACGTTTAACACTAGATAAAGGTTCGTTTATATATATATTTATAGAAACATAACTACAATAATATTTATTTATTTAAAGTTGTGAAAACAGATTTTTTTTATACTTACTTATCGGAAAAGACCTTTAAAAAAAAAGAAATTTTGTCTTTTGTGTCTGTGAATTACAGAGGAAGAATCAACATGCTAAGCTATAATAGTATAGCAATATACATCTTTCTCTTTTATCACATTTTCTAATAACCCTTATTTAACACAACATTAGAAAAATATGTGAGGTCAGATGGTGCATCGTTAATACATTACAAGACTACTTGTAAACCAGATTATCTGGATTGATAATAATTATAAAGGTTGTTTGTTTTTGATTAACTACGAGATAAGGATCCCACAAATATTGGGAATTAATAACACTTGCTCATATATGTTCCAACGCAATTTTATCAGATACGTTACACAATCAATCTGCCGAGTAAATTGCCTTATAATAACGGAGAGGATGTCACAGTCTATCACTTCTTGATGTTTTGAAGGGTGCCACTAAATGAACATTCACAATATTACGTTGTCGCTCCATTTGTATTTTCTCTGGCCTTGGCGATCACATTTCACATCACCCGTCGCTTGATACCTTTGTATCCATCTACGAACTGTTTTTCTCTGCAATGAAAATAATAATATTAGAAATACATAAAAACATCCAACTAGTAAGTAATAATGCAACATTATTGCAACAATAAATAGGTAATATGTGGAAGTATAACATAAATCTTACCGTTATGCCCATAACTCGTGCTATTTTCTTTATGCTTTGTTCCTGTTCCCAGATAACAACAATTTTAGCCTTCAAAAAAGTTGTTAATCAAACCATACCATCGGTTAATAGAATCAACTGGTCAAAATTTGATAATATTACGACGAAGATAATTACACACAAGCGAATCGGCACGAAAACGAAACCATTTAAAAAATAATTATACCCTCAATCACAGTTTACTAAATAAAGCGAAGAAGTATTCTAAATTCAACCTTAACTCGCAGTTCATACAGCAGTTAAGTTTCTGAAGTAAAATGACGGTAGTGCAACAATCGGAATCAACACATTATATTCAACCAAACAAGCTAATTTCAACCTTATCTTTTAGTTAATTGAGGAGTTAATGCGTATTGCATTTTGTAAAACTAAGGTATTAAATATAAAACGAAAGTTGAAATTTAAACCTTATTTTCTAGAAGATTAGACCGTTAATAACCTTGTTCGTTTTATGGAGTAATACTATTCCAATTTTCGTTGAGGTTGACAACTGAGCCAATAGCCTAGTAGTATAAGACACGGTCTCGATGATCGGCTGGCGCCTGGTGATGCGGGTTCGTATCTTAATCGCACGCAAAGTGTCTTTTTGTAAGTTATTCTTGGTATACGGTTCGGCCAGAAGGAAGCCGAAAAAATACCTTAAAGAATTATTAAAAACTTGAATGAAACTTGCAAATAATATCTGAGGCGGACCGTTGGATGCGCTCGGGCAGAGATGGGTGCGGCGGCGGGGGAGGGAGCTGCTCAAGGCTCACGTGACGCGCCAGCGCCGCCGCGCCGCGCCCGCCGCGTCGCTCGAGCGACGAGCGATGGCGGGCCCGAGCGTGCTCGGGCGATAGTCTTTAAGTCTTGGGGGGGTTCCATTTCTCTGACGCTGACTGTACATGGCTGTGTTTCCTTCACCATTTTCAGAGCAGTGGCGATGAAATAAATTACACAAAGTAAAGCGCCTGCAGAGTTTCGAAGGTTTACTAAACTTCTGTAAATAATAATCTTTCTATGGGTATTGGGTACCGTGTCGTATTTACTTACTTAGGAGCTAAACTAAAGTTTATTAAGTAGCTAAACCCTCAACAGGTGTAAACTTGACGACTCGCTCGGGGCACGTAAGCCTTCGGGCCCTTGGGATGATTTAATATGAATAATCATATACGAGAAGTATAATATTATCATATTTATATGAAACCATAGAACATGTATGAGCGACGAGCAATAACATGGTTTCTCTTCTGTTCGTTTTGGAACACCTTGAGATACGGCAGTTGTCGAATTTTGAATGACAGAAGAATTGAAGTCTGTGTTACACCCCATGACAAAACTTGTACAGACCGTATTTTGTTGCAATTCTAGTAAGTTGTTTTATGTCTTAGGTAATAGTAAAGTTATGTTTTACATTTTGACGTTACGCCTTTTCATCTAAATTTTGATATCGTTCAAGGCAGGTACCCCGATTTCTACCTCATAATGAGTTTCTATTTTAGTAACACTTTTATTAAAATATCATAACTTGTTCGAAAAATATTAGTTTAGGCTTAAAAGTTTTCGTTACCTTTTCAATTTATTTTTCGCCCCAAAAAGCAATAAAACTTATAAAACGAATTTTTTCGCCCCTTCTCAAGGAATTTATAATTAAGTGATGAATGAAGTTAGTTCAATTTTATTTGAACGCTTTTTAAACGATTACAATTGTAATTAGAATGGATGTTTAAAATCGTGGCTGGCACTTTTTATTTAGTTTTTTAGAAATAGTTCAGCCCTTAAGCCCACGATCGCACGGACTTTCAACTGTCAGTATTGAGCCGAACATTGAGAATCCAACAGAGCGCATCCTAGGGCGTAAAAAAAAACACATTTGGATTTTCAACTCTCGGCATTAAGAGGAGCGGTGAAAGACCAGTGCGCGAAAAAAATCGCCGTGGGAAAAACGCGCCCGTGCAAACCTGGGGGCCTAAAAAGGCCCTTTTGGCAGAATCATAAAAGGATAACATTATGAATCATAATGGACAGTTAACAGTTAAGTTAATCGTAATCAAATCCCATTGGTGAACGATTTTACAGTTTTTTTTTATCTGTGCCAAAATACCAATCAATCCATTCCAAATCAAATCCCAATCTCTTAGATTATACCTACCTATTGAAGCTAAAAAAAGAATAACACGGACTGTATTCATAATGTTATCCTTTTATGATTCTACCAAAGTGGGCTTTTTAGGCTCCCAGGGCTGATTCCTATTTATTTTTACTCGGCATTTATAATGTCAGTATCTATTCCAAGTGTCGCACAAAATTAATTCAATAAGTACTTTAAAAATCTTACTTATCGCTTTTTTAATAAAACCCATAAAGATGATAGAAAAGTTAAAGCCCAAGAGATTTCGCCTTTTAAAGAAAAAGTTAAATAAGTCGTTTCTATACGAAAACGTAGAATGATAAATGGATGAAATCCAACTTACTTCAGAAGTTGGCAAAGCCGGTTAGGTACAAGGAGTAAGTAATTATTAGATTAAAACAGTGAATTAACGGCAAGCTACCTTCCATCTGGTTTGTTTCACTACAGTTTTAATTAAAGCAGGTTTGAATTTATAAAATGCTAGGTTAAAGGAGTTGAGGTTCAAGTTGCACGCCATTGTATTAATGATTTATTAATTGTGTAGTTTAGTGATATTGACAAACATGGCCAGTCCACTGCCTCTTCAGTTTCCTTACTCTGCAAGCTATGTCGGTACCTCTGGTTCTTTACCAGATAATTTCATTCTTAATATTATCCTTCAAAGAGACCGATCGAAGTGGAGGTGCTTGGGGGAGGCCTACATCCAGCAGTGAACGTCTTTCGGCTGAAATGATGATGATGATGATGAAGAGACCAATGGCCGGTGAAGCAGACGAGATGTGCATAACTCCAGCTTTCTCATATGTGATAAAATAACTCTACCTATGCCAATATTTAAGGCATAATAGCTGCAATCAAAGTTCCCAGTCTTAATTTAGCTGCCACAAAAACTTCGTTAATATGAGTCGTTTAGTGTGTGTCAGCTGGAGTGACATCACCCCAGCTTCCTCATTCAACACAGACAAACCAGTGAGGTTAGGGTTCTGGAATATAGTCGGAAAAAGAAGTTTGCACTTAGCAGGCATTCTGTAAGAAGTCGTTTTAACTTGCGCTCAAAATAATTTTGCCCATGTTGCTCAGGTTAATGGTAAAAACTTTTTTTATAATTATGGCGTCGCACGCTGCGTTTAACTTTGACTATGCCTGAGAGCCAGCGCGCACTAGCGACTTTTTGTTGACCGATAGTTTTAGCTTTGAAGCTTTACTTGATCTGTAAAATATGAATCGGAAAAAAAGTAAAAAAGATAACTGTTTTCATACAAATTCGGTTCCAAATGCCTGCTAAAAAGAAAAGCGAATCGACGCGAAGGTCTGCTGAATCCATACTAATATTATAAATTCGAAAGTAACTCTGTCTGTCTAATTCTCTGTATGTTACCTTTTCACGCCTAAACCACTTAACGGATTTCGATAAAATTTGGCAGAGAGATAGATTGCATCCCGGGGAAGGACATAGGATAATTTTTATCAACATACCTCGCGGGCGAAGCCGCGGGCGGAAGCTAGTATGAAATAAATATTCTAATTTAATTTAAACCTAACACTGAATAGAATATAAGAAGCGTGATTATTATGGGCTATGAAAAAACGAGACCGACGACCTACCATCAAATTGAAATAACTACATAGACATTTGAAAACAAGTAAATATTTACATAACAACACGCCTGCAAACCCTCAAGGGTTAGGCAAAAATGTACCTGTACACCCAGCAATAGGGGGCAAACCAGAAAACCAGACTTCGGCCAGCTACTGAGAAATTCCTGATAGAAAACTCAATAAAAATACGCCACCTGGGAATCGAACCTACGACCTCTCAGCAGTAGGGCTTGCAACTACTAGACCAACGAAGCAATCGAGTCCCAGTAAACATTTGTACCTTGTAAATAAACAAACGAAAAATGCCTACTAAGTACCTAAGTTGTGTAGTGTATATCGATTTTATAAGGGAAATGGCTCCCATCTGTCACGTACACGATGTAAACTACATTGCGTCTGTTATCTATCGTGGACCGTTTAGATGTATCGACCGTTAATCCCGACAGATGAATAAAATATTCGTTGTTATTAGGTTTGTAGAGAGAGAGTATCTAAAAGCACTTAAAGAATAGAAAACTTTTATTTCAGACAAAAGTCCATAGGGTTAGTAACAATTTTACTTAAGGGGCTATAGGACCTAAACACAAAAAACGCAAGTTTTAGAAACAATAAAAGTTTAAGATCAACTACAGTAAACAAAATCAGAAAAATATATGATATTCTTCAGGATATAATGCTACGTAGATAGTTTGTTAAAAACATAATACAACTAATTTGATACGATAGAAAAAAAGCATGAAGATACCTCTAAAAACTTTCTTTTTACAATAAAAACCATACTAATATACGTACAGTCAACAGCAAAAGTAGATGATCAAAATCAGAAATTCAATAAGTACTAATGAACGGAGTTCGCGTCAGAACTCTGCCACACAGCCACACAGTCTCTGCACACAGCTCAACAACAACAACAGCAACACCTCTGCCACACAGTTCTGACGCGAACTCCGTTAATTAGTACCTATTGAATTTCTGATTTTGATCATCTACTTTTGCTGTTGACTGTACATTCATTCAAATTTTTTTGTCCGATTATTCTACAGGCAACGTAGTAAAATACTAGTGTTTTAAGTTTTTAGTCCAAACAATAGATTTTTGTAATTAAATAATTGCTTCATATTTTGCAATAAAAGTGATAACGGGTGTAGTATTCGCACTTCAATGTGATTTGAAGTGTATGTGAATTCAATGTGATTTCAATTGACTGGCCTGTTGGTCTAGTGGTCAGTGACTATGACTGCTATGCCGGAGGTCGTGGGTTCGATTCCCACCCAGGACAAATGTTTGTGTGATGAGCATGATCATTTGTTCTGTGTCTGGGTGTAATTTATCTATATATGTATGTATTTAGAAATATATAAGTATGTTTATCAGTTGTCTAGTACTCATAACACAAGCTCTGCTTAGCTTGAGACTAGACGGCGTTGTGTGATAGTTGTGGAATATTATTATTATTATTTTTTTATATATTTTACATAACTCGGGACCATGCGGTCCCGGTCCTTTGGAAGGCGTACGAGGGGCCGAAGCCAACTCGCAGAGGCCCCTTACGAAATTTTAAAGAAATGCGGCACTAACCGACGATTATCCCTGTATGCACTATGCAAGTGCACCCAAGGATAACCCCCGGTTGGTGTAGGACTATTGCAGGATATGGAAAAATAAAAAGTTGGACTATTGGTTTGGGTGGCTAAAGTGGACCGGTTTCCAGGAACTATGGTAAAACTATGACCCCTGCCTGATCAATGCTTTATATATACACAGATAAAATAGCAGGGGGTGACTTGCACACTCAATAATGGGCCCCCGAAAACGGCCGCTAGCACATAGTGACGTAGCGACAAGGGGGCAACACGTCCTGAGGTGCTTATGAGGAGTGGAGAGGTATTCCACGGCTATCAGGACAATCCCGGAAGTACGGTCAAGATCCCTACCAGCATCTTACTGGAATACTTCCTTCCTCCGAGCACGTTTGCTCTTGCGAATCTCCACTCAAGCCGGCCAATAAAGGCAAGAATGAGGTGGGAGCTCTGTTCCTCGTCATTGTTCACTCCAGCCGGCCAATAAAGGCAAGACAGAGGTGAGGAACAAGACTTCTCCCGGGAGATAGGGTCCGTGGGGTCGCTACTGCCCAACAGCTCGCCACATGCTGCCCTGCGGGTTTCTGTATCCCTCTTGGTCTGGCTCCTCACATTAGACCTGTTCCGGCAAAGTAAACTGTTCCGGCACAGGCCTAGAGTTCGGAGCGCGCAAGCCCCACCACAACGTCAACGTAGAGATACGGCGGTTATTATTATAATGTGGCAACTAATTCTACTGCCAATAAAATCTTACTTGATATTATAAACGAGAAAGTTTGTAAGAATAGATGGATGGATGTTTGTTACTCTTTCTCGCAAAACTACTGAACAGATTTTGATGAAACTTTACAGTAATATAGCTAATACATCGGAATAATACTAAGATACCTTTTATCTCGATATTTCTACGGGTTCGACAATTATGCGAGTGAAACAGCGGGGCGCTGCTAGTATATACATAAACTCACGACTTTTCCCATGGGGATTGGCAGAAGCTAAAGAAGGTACGTAATACAACAAAATCCCACTAAAAGCCTTATCAAGACAAGACAACTCCAGTTACATCATCATCTTCCTGCCCTTATCTTATGTGATAAACGAAGTAACAACAGCCAATCAAATTAATTTGACATGAGTATTGACCTCAAACTAAATTGTAATACTTGCTTTTGGAGACCGTCCCTATAACTATCCTCTGTTAGATCAAGAACATACTGTTCTGTCATTAGATATAAGTACATTTCTATGCTTCTGTCAGTGCTCGAAGCTAGCATGGAATTGGACAAGGACATGTTCTACTAACGACCTAATTAGGCGACACGACCTGTCACTTGTCTTGTTGGATAATACAGTTTACTCCTCTAACTGGGAACATGTTAGGATAAAAAACATAACATCACGCATCATCCCCAAAGACTAAGGTAGAGTTGTATACTGTACTAGCTGCGCCCCGCGGTTTCACCCGCGTAAGTGTCGATCCCGTGGGAATATCGGGATAAAAACTATCCTATGTCCTTCTTCGGGATGCTATCTATCTCTTTGCCAAATTTTATCGAAATCTGTTCAGTGGTTTAGGCGTGATAAGGTAGCATACAAACAGAAAGACAGAGTTACTTTCGAATTTATAATATTAGTATGGATAGTACACCAACTGCCCCGTTGCCGTTGGTCTCGTGGTCGCAAGTGCGGCTGCTGTGCAAGGGGTCGTGTGTCCGATTTCCAAGTCGGGCAAAGTGTTATTGGGTTTTTCTAATAGTAATTTCTCAGTAGCACCCCGGAGTTTGGAAGTTAGTGGTGTGATACCCCCATGCCTTGGAAAGCACGTAAAGCTGTTGGTCCTGCGCCTGAGCTCTCTTCGGTCGTGTTGCCCCATCGGACTATGGGAGTAAAGGAATAGAGAGTGCACCTCTGTTTTCGCACACACTTGCGCACTATAATACCTCCTGCGTACCTGGCTATTATCCGTTAAGATTGGCCATCGTATCGTGACTGAAATCGGTCAGGGGGATTCACATCTTGCCAGTTTTGTTTAAGTCCCATGTAATAGGGAGCAAGCCCACTGCCATGAACCGGACATATTTACCACTAGCGACGACTACAATCAATTCTATTTTGTTGTAATTTTTGACGTTCAAAAGTGCCTTTTATGTGCCTACATACACATAACATAATCAGCCTATAATGTTCCCACTGCTGGGACACAGGCCTCCTCTCGATGAGAGGGAGTGGGCCGTAATCCACCACGCGGGCCCAGTGCGGATTGGCAGATGTCACATGTCTTTGAATTTTTAGTTTTAGGAAATGCCGGTTTCCTCACGATGTTATCCTTCACCGTTTTGAGAGCAGTGGTGATGAAATAATTTACACAAAGTAAAGCGCCTGTCTGGGTTCGAACCTACGCCACCACTGCTCTAATATGCTCTAAAATTATGTGCCTATTTGAAATTAAATGCTTTTACTTTAAACGGACATATTTAAATCCAAACTTCGGGCTGTACCTGAGAAATTTGTAATGCAAAACCCAAAAACACTTAGCCTTACCGGGGGTTCCAACCTTAAGTCCTTATGTTTAGCATTCGCGGTTGCGACGACTACACCAGCGAGGTAGTTAACACCAGAAAAAAAACAATTTAAAATAATAAGGTTACGGTTAAGGTTAGGTACTTGTAAAAAAGCTAAGTTTAGATTTTAACAAAAAAATCCGTCAATTTCATGAATGTAAATTCATTTGAATACGGGAGTGTGAATTCAGACGCGAAAGTTTTGGACAAATTCGTGACTGAACAAATTGTTTTAGATATTCATCATAATTATGATATTATTTCGTTTAGTACAAGGCATAAGAAGTAGCGGTTACAATACAGGTGATATTTTTTTAATATTCAAAGTAGGTAGGTACGCAAACAAATCTGACGTAGTAACGATTCATTCATCATTTCAGCCGAAATACGTCTACTGCTGGACATAGTAACGACATATTAGGTACAGTCAACAAAAGAAATAAGTACGCAGGATCGTCGGATATAGTTGAATTTTAGTATGAAACCGATGGATGTTGACGACTGAAATTTAATTTGATAAATGAGCTGTTTGTTTTCTATTAATAAAATTAAATTTTATTCGAGGACATCCATCGGTTTCTTATTAAATTTCAACTATATCCGTCGATCCTGCATACTTATCTCTTTTGTTGACTACTACTTGTTTTGTTGTTTCTTGTACTAATTGCGGATAAGGTTTAAGATAAAAATATACAATAATCATTCCTTGATTAAAATGCGAAAATTTTACTGGTGACTATTTTATTCTTTAATCGCTTCAGCGGCTGTACTCGATGTTCTGTAACAGTTTTGTTTCGAACGTCCATCAAAAAAAAAATGTCACAAAATTTACTCAAAAATCTTTCACCAAAATATTGCAACTCCAGTCCTCATGATTTCCCAGAAAAGCATCCCAGATTAAACTTTCAGAACTCCCTTCTAAATTATTCTCTACCGCTAAAAGTTCTTATCTTCCTCCACTCCCCGAATCAACAACGGAGCTTGTCTCAAAATTATTCTCTGTTCGACCCTCATCATTAAAAGTTGGGACGTCCACGTCAGCTCCGTGTATCGAGTTAATGTTTTACTCCTGTAATTTAAGCACTGGTAATGCAATTATACGTTGTAGTCTAAAGTTATGCTGTGTCGGAGAATTACGTTTAATTTTTTAAGTGAATCTATCGTCATTATCATCAGAGTCTCGACGTTTATTGGTGAATAGGTGTCCATGATTCGACTTTCGTAATGAACGCGAGAATACAAGGTGGTAGCGACATCGATGTCCAAACTGTAACCATTAATTCAGCACATGATTCTGATCAGCGGGATTGTCCGAAAGGGATACCGCTGGCCTGGAACATAAAGGGCTAAGGAAGGAACACGGGTGAATTTTAGTCAGTAAGAGTCTGACACTCCCTTCTGTTCCACCCAGAGTGGGAGGGGTCATTTAATGAAAAAAAAAGCACATGATTCTAGACCCCTAAGCGCAGAAATTTTTCGTCGATTACCAAAAAAAATCTGCTGTTTCATAGAAATGTGCAACGCCTACGCGGTCAAAATGTATGGAACAGTATTTTTTTTTTTATAACATGTGCTGAGTTCATGGTTGCAGTTGTCCGTCGTTGTTCCTGCCACCCTGTGAAGTATTTTCCGCCTGTTGATTATAAGTGCGAGGTTTCGCCATGGGACAGCAGCACTCATAATCACCACATTAAGAAGAAAATATGACACACATTGCTGGAAAGTTTCATAAATACCGCTCCGGTTAAGAAAATTTGAAAACTTCATGCAAAATTTAGGGTGACTTTATTACAGTATGTATGAACATTGGCAGTAAGATAATGTTGGATTTGAAATGGGATTACAAACTCTCGCTTGCCATGATGCTTATCCATACTATACTTTACTTTACTTCACTCCACGGTGGCTGAAGATATCGTGGAATACATCAGAAGCAAGACCAAGTGGACCTTGAGAGTAGAGAAGTTGGAATCCCGCCACAACATAAACTTCAATGTATTCTGTAAAATTCTCACCGTGAATACTTAGGTGAAGTGAACTGTCATCCCATCCGATGGATAGGGATTGACACTATTGACAGCTCACTTTCCCTAAGTTTTCACGGTGAGATGTCTTACAGAATAGCACTACAAATTTTGATGCAGTTTTTACCATAATTTCGGTTTCAAGAATTTATTTCTCTAAAAGAATTTTAAAATATTCTCTTACAAGAAACAAATTAATTTTATTATTTAGTAATGGTACAACATCGGGAAGAAGAGAGAATTCATTCATTTAGAGAATATATTCCTGAAGGTTTATGTGTGTATATTACATTTTTTTTTACTATAAGTAATAATGAAATCTCAATGTTTTATCAACCCGAAAAACCGTGCGAAGTAGGGGCTGGTGTATAGTTAAACCATAAATCATTGAAGCTTTTGTTGATTACCTACCACTATAAAAAAAACAAAAACCGTTAAAGATTTAAATAAAAATTCTCCGTATTTGAATATAAATTGAATTGAATATCATTTTGTGCATATTTCATTCATTGAGTCAGATGCAACAATGTATCCGGACAATCTTTTATTTATGTGTTGATTTTGTTAGTTTTTTAATACAATATGGATTCAGAAATACATTTAAGTATGAAAAATAGGTGTTACTCTCTAAACTAATGAATAGTTTTTCATGCAGGTTTTAAATTCTCAGTATAACCATTATTATAGCTTCATTTAGCTTTGTGACTTTGCCTATGAACTTTTGGAGCCAACCGTACAATAATTTATGATGTAAATGTTAATTATTTTACAATATTTTATATTAAAACATAAGACATATAGACCAAAGTTAGTAAACCAGCCCCGGCCTTTTTTTTTTTTTTGGTGGGAAATCATCAAATGACCCCTCCCGCTCTGGGCGGAGCGGAAGGGAGTGTCCCACCCATGTTCCTTCAGTTGCCTGTGCCAGGGGCCACGGTATCTCTTTCGAACAACCCGCGACCCTGGCGGGCATCGGCCCTAGCGGACCCCGTCAGTTGGTGCTGACATCTCCTTGAGGCGCGCGTGGAACACAACGCGTAGTGAGCCATGCATACTTAAATAAAAACTAAATGAGAAACTTGAAATGCACCCATCTTCACACCCATCCCTGTCTCATGACTGTCAGTTAGAGTTGGGTATCAGCCTGTCATATTCCACCGCCAATCCTCACTGGGCCCGCGTGGTGAATAGCCAACTCCTTCCCACAGGGAGAAGGATTGTATCCCAGTTGTGAGAAATTATTTAAAATTATTCCATTATTGTTAACCACAGAACCAATACCTTTATGCTCATTTTCACGAACACAGCGTGCTTTTTAAGGCATTTATTAAGGCGTGTCTAGAGTTAGTGAAAACAGGCATTGATTTGCTGACTGAGTAGCGTATTAGGTGCATACCTAAACATAGGCACATACCTACACTTGCTGACAGAAAAATGGCAAAACGAAAAAACGAGTAATACACAAATGATGCATGCATAAAACTAGTTTTTTTTTTCCGGATTCGAAATCATCAAATCCCGCTCTGCATAAAACTAGTTAGGTAAGATTTAGTTAGTTCCGTCAAAATCGGATTTGTATAGATTTTTGAAGAGTTAATCCGATTTGTGTTGCCTCCGTTTGTCTATACAATGTATGATTCGACACAGATCTGACGTACAAGCAAAGTCAAATCTGGCGTTTTAATTACATTATCTATGTTTTTTTTTGTATTTTCCTTTTATTCTCTTACTTTTGTTTTCAAAATTGAATCTGTTGGTTTCAAAATCGAGTTATCCAGGCAATTTTGATGGATTGATTGGCCTATGTCTAGCAGTGGACGTCTTTCGGCTGAAATGATGATGATGATGATGATTTGATTGTTGGTTGATGCGTTAATTGAGTGATTTGATTGGTTAATTGGGGGATTTGATTGGTTAATTGGGTGATTCTAAAAGATTACTAGGTATTGGTATACGTCAGTATCATAGAGTATTGATGTTTTGTTCATTGTCATGTACAGTAGGAGAGGAGAAGGACCGGGATGGACGTCATAAGTTCGCAGAGGTCAACTATAGGTATCAAGCTTGGTATTGACCAAGCCAACATACAAAAGTTCGAACCTATTTATACTGACCATCACTCCCCATTTCCGGCCCATCCACATAAAATAGTTGAAAACTTTAAAATCCCGCAGCATGTAAGGTTTTAAGTCATTACATATTCATGAATACCTCTGGAAACCCTTATTCATATTAAAACAATGGTGTCTGAAAATATGCGATACGAATCTCACGGTATTATGTTATGACTTACTAGCTTTTATCTGCGGCTTCGCCCGCGCGGAGGTCGGCAATTATTCCACGGGAACTACGGTTTTACGAGGATAACTCTTTACTATTTACTTTATATTAACTCGAGTCATGGTCTATCATAGACAGTCGTATTCTGCCTATAATGTTCCCACTGCTGGGACACAGGCGTCCTCTCCTCGAGAGGAAGTGGGCTGTAATCTAACCACGCGGGCCTAGTCCGGGTTGGTAGATGTCACATGTCTTCGAAGTTTTGGTTCTAGGACATGCCGGTTTCCTCATGATGTAATCCTTTACCGTTTTGAGACAAGTGGTGATGAAATTATTTACACAAAGTAAAGCGCCTGTCTGGGTTCCAATCCACGACCTACGACTCGTAAGTCGGGGCCGTTACCACTGGGCCCCCACTGCTCTATCTGTGTGCCAAATTTCGTCTAAACCTGTTCACCGGTTTTTTTTATTTTATTTGAAATGGGTTTGCTCTTGACTCTAGTCTAGGTCAGAGTTGACAGAGACAAAGTCGACGATGGAGTGAGCTCACCCAGAAGAAGCCTGTTCACTCTTACTTTGAAGAGATTCGGGTTGTATGAGCTCGGAAACACAGACGCAGGTAAAGAGTTCCACTCTTTTGCGTAATTGAGTAACAAACCTACAAACTTTCACATTTTTTATATGAGCAGGAAGCACAAGTCTTGGATTCAGTGAATTTGTGATATATTTTTGCATATGAATACCTTGAGTCTCGGCCTTTTGAAATTTCAGCCGGAATTGGGACGTGCCTACTTGAAACGTACTTATAATTAAGGAAAGAGTATTTATTTCGGCGCAGAATTTTCGCGAGAGTTGGCAGGGTTAATGTTTGTTAAGAAATACAGGAATATGTTTTAAATGTAGGCAGTAGAGCCCTCATCACTTTTCTATTTAAAATTGCCATCGATGATGATTTTGTTCATCGTCATCATTTCAGCCGAAAGACGTCCACTGGACATAGGCCTCCCCCTCAACTTCGACAGGTTCTGTGCTTCTCGCATCCAACGGGTTCCTGCGGCCTTCACAAGATTGTCGGACCACCTTGTGGGAGGCCTTCCGACGCTACGTCTTCCGGTACGCGGTCGCCACTCCAGAACCTTTCGGCCCCATCGGCCATCTGTTCTGCGAGCAATGTGCACTGCCCACTGCCACTTAAGTTTGACAATTCTTCCGGCTATGTCGGTTACCTTGGTTCTCCTGCGGATATCCTCATTCCTGATTCGATCACGCAGGGAAACTCCAAGCATAACCCTCTCCATTGCCCTTTGGGTGACTTTTAGCCTTCTTATAAGGCCCATTGCTACGCAATATCTTCTCGTCCCACATATCGCAGTGTCTCAAGACGAAAGTCTTTGACCAGTGCGTGTTGCCAGTGATGACTTATGGCACTGAAACGTGTTCGCTCACAATGGGCCTTATTAGACGATTTTATTAGATTCGCTTATTTAACTATAGTAATAAATAATTTTGCATGCAAGTTTTAGCGAATTGTTTTGGGAACTAAAAAGCTCGATCATCTGTAATGTCAATTATTGCAAATTTATTTTTAATTTCATTTTTGAAGACTCCAGAGTTATTGAAGACCGACCGATAGTAATAAAATTATTGTAGTTGATTGTTTGTTTAAGTGTTGGTCTGTGGATGGGTGACCATCTTTACATACCACCTCCGTGCCTCGGAAAGCACGTTAAGCCGTTGGTCCCGGCTGTCATTCGTAGATCTTTGACAGTCGTTACGGGTCGTCAGAAGCCCGAAATTCTGATAACCAGTCTTACCAAGCGGTATCGTATTACCCAGTAACTGGTTTGTGGAGGTCAGATAGGCAGTCGCTTCATCTAAAATACTGGTATTCAGCAGCTGAACACCAGTATTTTAAATATAAAATAAATATAATTTATCTCTGTGATTACTAAACTTTAACTCACACACTGACTTATTTCTTGTTAAAATTTTACGAAAACCGTCTCCTTTTACAATGTTTGTAAATACACATCATGAAAGTATACCGTTACACCATTAACTATTGTGTTATTTAATTTTATTCTAGGTGCATCGTCTTCACGTATAATGATATAATTAATGTATAAAAAATATTGTAAAACATTTTTTTAAAAGAGTAGGTAACGTAACGTCTTGCCCATTCTTCACCATACAATTTTTTTTTTCAAAAGTGCCTTTTATATTATGCCTATTTGAAATAAGTAAGTGATTTGACTTTGACTTTGAAATCACAATTGAACATTTGCGACTATGTTCCGTCACTCATGGGTACGCCGCCATAAACTAACGCAACCTAAAATACGCCATTTTGACATCTGGATTAAACTCACGTAACATAAAACTGTGACAGCAAGCCCCTCAGTATTTATTTTATTGTAATTTTGTCTATGGGAGTATTGCTTGCGTTCCATTTTCTTTAGTCGAGTGGTTAGATGTAGTACATGTGTGCCAAAAACCGTGAGTTCGTAGCAGCATTACGAAATTAGTTACCTATCTGTAGTTGAAAATCATAAAAAAAACAAATGACGGCGATGACGGGTGCGTAATAGGATACTCGCGTGATATAAATGTTATTGTTTATATAAACTTTGAAACTACAATGGTATGTATTATTTATGTCATTCGATTCGGTATGAATGGGGCTATTTTTTAGGTAAATAAAAAAATAGGGTCATCGCTTTCGATTTTGAATGAAAATTACTTTAATTTTTAATTTTCGTAATGTAAACAAACATTAAAAATAAGCAATTATTAAAAAAAAAACAAAGTCTCTTAAAGTTACGAAACAAGTTTTGTAATCTACCCTGGTCTATCCACTTGAAGAAACAGCCATTAGTTTAACAGCGGTCCATAGATTTTTTTTTCTGTACGAGTCGTGTATGAGTGGCGAGGACGCCCCGCGGCCCAAAATAAAAAATGTATGGGGACATAACAATGCCCCTCGCGCGGGAAGCGTACATGTGAGTGGGTAATTAAACAGCAGAACACTTTATATCAATACATTATATATATTACATTACATTATATCTGTGATTACATTATTTATATTATTTTAACTTCTGTCCGCGACTTCGTCCGCGTGAAATTCACCCTCCCCCATTCACCCTCTTAGTGGAATTTCGAAAAACTCTTCTTAGTGGATACCTATTCTTCACATAGAACACACCCTCCAAATTTCATGTCTCTAAAATCAGCGGTTTAGGGTGTGCGTTGATATATCAGTCAGTCAGGACTTTGAATTTATAATATAGATTCTACGGGAAATACCTTCATACATAGTTCCATCGGTGTGTTAGCCTTTGATGTAGCGGCATCATTAAAAGTCTCTACTACAACCTACTTTAACTGTAGGTACTCGCTTTCATAACTCTAGCATTGCTTATTGGCGCGTTGGAGTTTCAATTTATAACGGATAGATTGTCAAACGCAGGCTTGCAGTCTAGTTGCGGGTGGTTGTCCACCTTTACGATCTCAGATACAATTGGCATTTATTAGATAACGTTTCAATGGTTTGTGAACGAACTCAGAAGTAGTACCTTTGTACTCAAATTAGAATTATGTCATATCTATATGTATTTTAATATGTGTACATACCTAAATTATAAAATAAATAAATAGAATTAATGAAAGATCCATTTTGGGGTACCTACTTTCCTTTACAGCTGATTTTCCGCTTTCAAACTAAATTTTAAGATAGATTATTAATGCATTGCACTAGCAACAGACGTGCGTGTATGATTGGCCGGCTTCGCTGATATGTAATACGGATTTACGATATAAGAGCAATTATATAATATTACTAGCTGCGCCAAGCGGTTTCATCCGCGTAAGTGTAATCCCGTAGGAATATCTAAAACTAGCCTATATGTTAATCCAGGGTGTCAGCTACCTCCATACAAAATTTTATCAAAATTGGTCCAGCCGTTTGAGCGTGAAGAAGTAACAAACATATAAACACACACACAAACACTCACAAACTTTCGCCTTTATAATATTAGTGTGATTATTAGCAAATTTCGCTATCGATAGGCTTCTACAAGATACGTAATAAGCCTGCAGATGAACGTAAACGAAGCAAATGTAGTTGTTAGTATGTATGGATCGTAGCTGATGACGCTCTGTAGTCTCTGCCAGCCCCGGAGGGAAGAAGGCGTAAGTTTATATGTATAATTTAATTACTAATGTTATATAGATACCTACTTCTATGATAGTTTCAATACAAAGTGCCGAGAGTGAAATCAATCATCATCTGCCTAGCCTTTTCCCAACTATGTTGGGGTCGGCTTCCAGTCTAACCGGATGCAGCTGAATACCAGTATTTTACATGGAGCGACTGCCTATCTGACCTCCACAACCCAGTTACTGGTTAATACGATACCCCTTGGTAAGACTGGTTGTCAGACTTTCGGGCTTCTGACTACCCATAACGACTGTCAAAGATCCACGAATGACAGCCGGGACCAACAGCTTAACGTGCTTTCCGAGGCACGAGAGAGAAATCAATATCAAACTAAACTGCACCACAGTTCAGAGGGGCTATTCTCGTAATTTTAAGAACGTTCACAGTCTGATCTGTCTCAATCTGTCAAAAATACCTCTAATTTCCCTACATTTTTGACATTGATTGTCACCGAGATGAGATGGCGACTAGATTTTAGACGTTTTTAATAATTAGAAAGAAAGAAAAAAGTTTATTTGGACACAGTTCGTGAAATACAAACAAACAAAATAAAAAAAAACTATGTTACAACAACAATAGTGTGTGCCTCACGGCTGCGCCAAAAAGGTTCATTTCTTTCAGTATTAATGCCAGACAGATGCTGTCTGACGCTGGGTTTCTAATGAACCTTTAGGGAAAAGTGACGGGGAGTACACACAGTTTCAACATTACTTTTTATACTAATAAATAAATAAACTAGTAATCAAGAACATATCATTACAAAAACAAAAAAAAAAAAATATGGGAATTGGCATTCTGACCAAAACATGCTGGCCACTTTATCTGGCATTATTTTCACAAATATTGGAGGGACAACCTAAAGATAGCTAGCTGCAAACTGTGATTGTTCACATTTATTTATGTATTTTGCTCTGGTGTTATATTGAGTTAAATCTGAAGCGTGCTCCGACATCTCCTAACATATGTACTCAATTTATCCCCAGCGTCAAATGTTGAAGAAAAATATATTATTGTGAGAAAATCCTCACGTTCTTAGGAGTCGTTTGAAGCGTTGTAAATAACTGTAGGTGGCGACACATACTGCTTTGTTGGAAATAAATTACCTTTGAGGACATCCTGTTTTTCTTACGGCAAATAAATATATGATTTCATGACTGGCACTGGCAACACTGCCCGAGTGACATGTCAAAATTTTGTTCCGTATTTTAAAATTAGTTTTATTTAATTTTTAAGTGTAATTATGTTGTAATAATATATCTAAATGTAAATTAACTGCATAAATACTCGGGACTATTGTTTTCCTGCAATTTTACAAAGTTAAACACAGTATTTGCTTGCCCACCGTTACCGGTAACCTCTCACGAACAGCTGATGTTCGACCTGCGGATATAAACGGGGAGTATTGTTTACTTTTATTCTATAATTAGCACACAATCGTCATTTTAGACTTTGTAATACATTCGTTGACTTATTTGTTTGACTTTTTGATTTGGCACCCTGCACTGGGTCTAAGTCACTTTGTTTACTTTGATCATAACGAAACTTATTATTGTGAAATATCAAAATATTGAAAGTCTATTACTGTTACCTATATTGTACATAACAACAATAACGTTGACTATCGTTATTTTCAATAATTATTGTAATATTAATGTAAAACTAGATTTTTTTCTTTACCTAGGCATCCTACCCACGTAGTAAAAAGTAAATTCATAGGTCACTAAAATCAATGTTACTGTGTACTAACTTTATCTAATCTGATCGTGATCATATCAGTTGCATTCCAATTAGATTCAGCCTCCCATTCTCCATTTTACCTTTAAATCAACACTAACTTCTCCAATTTCTCCTTTCATTTCTAGCTTTCCTCTTTGTTTGGTTATTTAACTAGTTCTCACCGTTTCTTTAATTCCACTTTCAGTTCTTATTCCTGAAACCATGCCTGTGATGACCCGTAAGGCTGCAGCTCAGGAGTTGGAGCTTAAATTGAAAACAACCATTCAAGATCTTAAGGCTTCAAACAGCAAATGCCAACAGCTGCTACAGGAAATAGAGGATAGTGAGAAGGAAGTCGAGAATGTCGTTTTCAAAAATACAAGCTTAAAACAGGAGCTAGTAGACCTTCATCAAAAATACCTGGTTGTTGTCGATGAACGGGACAAATTGCGGTTGGTCACAGATGGTTTCAATAACTGTAGTAACTTATATGAGGAGGCTTTGTGTAAGGTTAAGGACCTAGAAGAGGAATTAATTCATGCAAATGTACGAATTACTAAGTTACAGAAACTAAAAGAACGTACTCAGGTTCAGGAAACTAATAACTTGTATACTGAATTATTTAATACTAATTGCAACCCTCATTCCTTAATAACAATAGACCTTACTGAAGATTCTATATCGAAATATAATAATAATAGTTATAAAGTTAGTCAAAAGAAAATAAAGAAATATGCAAAACTAAATAGAATTATAAATAGATGCAATAAGTTTAGGAAACAACATAAACACAATTCCAATAATATTAAACTAAGGAAGGAACGTGTTTTTCTAATAAATAAATTAAAAAACTATGAAATCAAATTAGAAGATAGTAAAAACATTTATCACATTGACACTCAGCGATTACAGTCTGAAATTGAGGTACTTGAAGAGTCACTACACTTACATTATATTAAGTATGTGAGCTCTCAAAAACAAATAAAGGAACACATCCTTGCTGCAAACGAGTTGGTGGGAATGTGTAGTGATGAGGCAGGTAGAGGGGACCCGATGACTCTGAGCACACATCAATGTTCTTGTCAAAGGGAATCAAACCTTGAGGCTATCCAACCTGAGGCAACGGAGGACCCGTCCCAGTCTGGATTAGCTCGGGACTGTATCCCCCCCAATCAAGATACACCACATGTTGTACAAGGTTCATCTCAAGTAGCACAGACAGAGACTTATGGTGTCACTTCTTCTAGTAATGTTAGTTATTGTTCTGTTATGTTTTCAGATAGTTTAGGGAGAGGGTTGGGTAAATTATTGAGTAACAACCTGAGTCAATCAGCTGTTAATTACTGTATGCCTAGGAAATCCTACAAAGAAGTAATGTCATCAATAAGTTGCATGAAATATAATCCAAATGCCATTATTTCTGTATTTGTAGGTAATAGTGCGAATGTAAAAATAGATGACATCACTGAGAGTGTCACTGAAATCCTAAAGATTAATTGTCAGAAAATAATATTGTGTGCTTTCCCATACTTTGAGTACTTATCAAGTAGACAAAATCATTATATACATATGTTAAATAACCACATGCATTTATTAGTAAATCACTATAGTGACAAACTTATATTTTTTGACACCAACACTTTTGTTGAATATTTAAAATCGACTAGGGGTACAGCGTATCTGCCTATTAGTTTTAGACGTCAAATAGCATGGCTATTAGCTTTTATTATTAACTCAGACATAAGTAGTATGTCGAAGTCTGATGTAATTAGCACCACAAAAATTAGTAATAATACTAATAGTAATGTGGTCAGCCACAATAATTTAAACTAGGCAGTAAGACAACAGAAGGTACCAATAACAATATTATTAATCTCACCTACAACAAGGTATCTTCTAGCGCTCAATTAGTTAATTGTAAAAAAGGGGCTAAGCAGAATTCCTTGAAATTGTTTCATCAAAATATTCAAGGCTTTTCTTCCAAAATATTAGAAATTGAATTGTTTTTAGAAAAAACAATGTTTGATATTATTTGTTTTACTGAACACTGGTTGAAAGATTATGAAATGCTGATTAATTATGAGAACTATAATGTAGGCAGTTGCTTTAACCGAAAATCCATGCTGCGTGGTGGTTCATTAATCTTAATTAAAAATTGTGTAAAATATAAGACTCGTAAAGACATAGTGGAACTATCGGTGGAACATAGCATCGAACTGTCCTGTGTTGAGCTAGATAAGCATTTTATAGTGTGCGTTTACAGACCTCCAAACTATCAAAACTTCTCTATATTTGAGTCAGTAATGGAAGATGTCTTGGGAAAACTTGCAAGTGGTAATAAATCAGTAATTATTTGTGGTGACTTTAATGTAAATATTTTGGAAAATAATTCAAATAGCAGTAGATTGTTAAGCCTCTTTAAATCATTCAATCTGTCAAATGTGTTTTTGGAACCAACGCGAATAACTACGGCTACTGCTACATGTATTGATAATGTTTTTTGTTGCTGTGAATATTTAGATAAAGCCATTGTAAATTATCTCCCTTCGGATCACAGTGGTCAAACCGTGTCTTTTGAATCCAACACACCGATAAAAAAAGTGCAGATTCAAACTAGACCAATAACATCGGGTAATTTGAATAAGTTTAATAACACTTTAATTAGCAAGCTAAATGCTCAGGGTCTAAGTATGACTAATGGTAATATTTTGTATGAAGAATTCTTTTCATTAGTGCAAACAGAGTTCAATAATTCCTTTAAGAAGAAATCTAAATCTATCTGCCCTAAGTTTTTATTCAGTGACTGGGCAACTAAAGGGATCAGGAAAAGTAGGGAAAGGTTATTTGAACTGTATGGCCTTAAGCCGTATATTAACACGGATACTTTTAATAAGTATGTTGCTACTTATTCTAAAATTTTTAAAAATATCTGCAAAGCAGCTAAAGCTTCTTTCATTAGTAACAAGGTTAAATCAGCAGACAATAAAATAAAGACAGTTTGGAAAATTATAAACAATGAAACGAACAGGAACAAAAAACATAATACTGATTATGCACTGGACACTTCCCGCGGTCTCATTAGCGATAACATCGATGTTGCTCAGGAATTTGCAACTTTCTTTACCAATATCCCAATTAAAACTACAGAAACTTTAAATTCCTCGCCCGCACTAGCTATTGAATTATTAAGAGCGAATGTCTCAGCCTGTCCTGTGGAATTTAAATTTAAACACATAAACCCCATAGTCATTATAAAGGCATTTAAGCAACTTAAGATCAAAATTACTGAAGATCTGTGGGGCATGTCTACTAAAGTTTGTCAATCCATTATCGAGACAGTTGCACCCTATTTAGCTTTAATATTTAATTTGTGTGTAGATCAAGGGGTTTTCCCGGATTTAATGAAGTTCAGTAAAGTTATTCCACTTTTCAAATCTGGGAACAGCAAAGACGCTAATAATTATAGACCTGTATCGGTTTTGCCGGTTTTTAGCAAAGTGTTTGAAAAAGTAATGTTAAATCAAATGCTTAATCATTTTAATCGTAATAACATCCTACACGATCAACAGTATGGTTTCACCAAAGGACGTTGTACAACCGACGCCGGTGTCACCTTATTAAAACACATCTTTAACGCATGGGAAGAGGCACAAGATGCAATAGGCATTTTTTGCGACCTATCCAAGGCATTTGATTGCGTGAATTACGAAACACTGCTCTTGAAACTTGAGCATTACGGACTAGGTAAACTTGCTCTTAGCTTAATAAAATCGTATTTAAATGATAGATTTCAGCAAGTTCAAATAAACGGTGAGAATTCATCGGGCTTAAAAGTCAAAATGGGGGTCCCGCAGGGCTCAATATTGGGGCCATTCCTATTTTTAGTATATATAAATGATTTACCTCATTTACTGAAAAACCGACCACAAATGGTGTTATTTGCTGATGACACATCACTGATTTTTAAAGTAAGCAGACGTGCACAGGATCTTGACGACGTAAATAACACTATGCTTATGGTTCATAATTGGTTTACTGTAAATAATTTGGTATTAAATGAGAAAAAAACTAAATGCATTAGATTCGCTTTACCGAATGTTAGGAGTAGTGAATGTCATGTTGTATTGAATAGGGAGATACTTGAATTCGTCGAAAATACGGTTTTCCTGGGGATCACGCTTGACTCCAAACTGCAGTGGGGTCCGCACTTAACATCACTGGCAGGGCGGCTAAGTTCAGCCGCTTACGCTGTTTGGAAAATTCGCCAATTAACAGACGTGGAGACCGCGAGACTGGTCTATTTTAGTTACTTTCATAGCATCATGTCTTACGGTATTTTGTTGTGGGGACGGGCTGCAGATATTGATTCTATCTTCATTCTGCAAAAGAGGGCTGTCAGAGCCATCTACAAGCTCAGCAGACGCGAATCTCTACGGGAACTGTTTAAAAAAATTAACATCATGACGGTTCCTTGTCAATATATATATGAAAACATTATGTACGTTCGAAAAAATCTACACCTTTTTAGTAAGATAAGTGACAGGCATAATTTTAACACTAGAAATAGGGACAAATTAGATCAACCGCGTTTCAGATTGTCTAAAGTAAAAACTTCTTTTCTGGGTTACTGTGTAAAATGTTATAATAAAATACCACTCGATATTCTTCAATTAAATGAGAAGAAATTTAAAACATACATTAAACGCACACTATGTAGACAAGCATATTACAAGTTGGATGATTATATTGTAGATAAAAATGCTTGGCTTAATGCTGGTCCTGCTCCACAGACACTTGGACTCACTAGTTAAAATTTCAATATTTGGAAGAGGTGCTTCCCTTTTTCTTTTTAAGTGTTTCTGACATTACGATTTATTTTTTTCTTAATTTATTCAATCAAGTTTAAGTGTTGAATACTTCAATATTAAATATCTCTTCCTGTTTGGTAGGTAATAAAATTCTATTTACCTCTTATATAAATTGCAAACTGTAGTTTTGTATAATTTAGAAGCATTTTTTTTTTTTTTAATTTTGTGAATGTAAGAACCATGTTTCCGTTTATTATGATTTTTTGATGTTGACTTGAAAGAGCATGGCAGTTGAGAACGTGTCATGCTCACTTAAATGTCTCACCGATGGTGGCGCGTGTGTTGGATCATTCGGTTCCCTACAAAATGGTTGAGCTGGATGGTGCTGATCCACGCGTCATGTTCGTGAACGGGCGCCGTCGGTTGAGACTGGTCATCTCTTAACTGCCATGGCTTATTTTTAATTTTATGTCTTGAATTGTTTCTTCATTTCTGTCTTTTTTTACATTGTTCTCACATATAGAAGCAACAAGAATAATGTACCCAGGATTTTGTAATATCTTGATTTAAAAGAGTGTCCATGGAGTTTCTTGCCCGTTCTTCTCCATAGAGATCTACGCTTTGGAATGGGCAACTAGCTTCAACTTTCTGACTAACTGACAGACTATTTAATTTTGACAATTCAAAAGTGCCTGTACAAGGTTTAATTGAAATAAATGATTTGAGTTTGAGTTTGAGTTTGAAATATGTGGGCGGATAATTCGCTGGTTGTGTTAGATCATCATAGAGAGGAGCTAATGGCTGAATAATAAATAACAGCGGCACGGGTCGGTCTTCACGGTTAAGCAACCTTTGCCGAGGTCTTGTCCTGGCGAGGAGCTCAGAAATAGAAACGTTTCTAATCAGTATTTTCTTTCAATAGAATATGTATTTCGATATTATAGGTCTATATTGGGGTGAATTTGCATCTCAATTGACCTTTTTTAGGGTTCAGTACCCAAAGGGTAAAAACGAGACCCTATAACTATTTGTCCGCCTGTCACCAGGCTGTCTCATGAACCGTGATAGCTAGACAGTTGAAATTTTCATAGATGATGTATTTCTGTTGCCGCTATAACAACAAATACTAAAAACAGAATTAAATAAATATTTAAGGGGGTTACCATACAATAAACGTGTTTTTTTCGGCGTTTTGGTACGGAACCCTTCGTGTGCGAGTCCGGCTCTCATTTGGCGAGTTTTTAGACATTTCTCCATTTAGAAAGGTCAAGCAAAAATAAAACTTTTTATGAATGATATCCCAAAAAAATACTGACTGAACTTTCTTCAAAACATCTGCTCGACAAATGTAAACTGTACAATTTATTTAAAATAAATAATTAGCAGAGTGTTGTAGGTAAATTTAAAATACATCACTCGAAAGCTCCCACAAGACTTATTTAAAGTAATTAATGTCTGAACACCTAACAAATGATGTCACCCCGATGAAACGATCAAAACAATGCTCAATTAAGTCATTAAAATCTGCAGTAGAATTACATACGCAACATCGCAAAACGGAATGAAAACGGAGTTATTCTATAATGGAAGCCTTTTTAAGACATTTCTCCATTTAGGAAGTTCAAGCAATACCAAAACTCTAAAAGTAATTAGGTAACCTATATCCTAAAAAATATTGACTCGAGAACGTTCTTCAAAACATTTACACGAAAATGGTTAACCGTACGATTTATTTTAAATAAATAATTATCTGAGTGTTGTAGATAAATTTGAAGTCCATCACTACCAAGCTCCCCCCAAGATTTATTTAAAGTGATTAATCACTGAAGTAACAAATGACGTCACCCCGATGAAACGCTCAAAAACAATGCTCATTTAAGTCATTAAAATCTCCAGTAGAATTACTCTACGTCGCAAAACGGAATGAAAAGAGGGCTATTCTAAAATAGGCAGTCCTTTGTTTAAGAACGTCGTTGATCATTTTGTTCCGGCGATCCGTCTATTGTTTTCGAAGATGTCCATAAATCCAGTGAAAGCTACACTAAGTTCTATCAAAATAAATAAATTACTAGTCCTAAAATTATTAATATGACAAGTCATTTTTGATTTTGTATAGTTTTGGTAAGACATATTTTGTGGTAAACCTTGATTGCAATTCTTGATTGAACAATTTCACTACCGTAACTGAAACTCAAATGAAATTATGTTTATTTCTGTAAGCTGATCTCCTAAGAATTTTACAAGTCAATATTTTAAATCTAGATAACAAGAGATCAACTAATGAATTCATCATACTGATAGAATTCGATAAACAGTCCTAATCAATCAAATACCTAAGTACCAGAAGTTTTGATTCGTAAAACCGTAAATGATTATGACCAAAACCACCTAAACCGCAACGTTTTAATTTCGGAAGCGTTGTGCGATTGCGTGTAAAAAAAGCACTCTAACCTGATTTCGGCTAGATAACGCTCAGTTTATGAATCGCAATTTTCTTTCCAAGGGAAACGGATTTTTCTTTCACAATTCTCACTAATTTGAAGCAACCCAGTTTCCCGTTTCCAGTTGCAACGTGTGTATCTATAGTGCAACAGTAGGCAGTTCTCGACCATTGTCGGGACTGTCGGGATATGACAACGTTAGTCGCTCGGCGACCGCGGTACCGACCTGTCGTCCCGGGATGATTTGAAATTAGAGCGCGAGTTCAACGGATTAAATATTTTCAAATTTATGGATCAGTGATTTGCTAAGTGAATTTAGTAAAATGATTTATTGCTAATTTTATTAGAATTAACTTAATGTTAATATAGATGGTGTTTCGTAGTTTTAATATAGTGTTAAATATTCCAAAACTTTGTATTGAGTAAGCTGTTCGTGTTTTCGGTAGAATATTTTAGTGTGTATTGGACAAACTTTGAAGTATTTGAATAAACTTCCCTTTTGTAAATAATAAACTTAGGTATCCAGGGAAACAAAATAACAAGGTAAGTTCATAAAAGTTGTCTAACCATAACTGTTTATTAAATATATGTATATTTGTTAACACATCAATAACTTTAGAAAAAAGCTTATTTTCATGTAAATACATAGGTAGTTTTCATAATTAGGAAATGTAAACATAAATGACATAAATTTACTTAAAACATTAACAAACTTATTTGTAAATAATCAAGATAATACTTTACATAAATTTTAAAATTCAACAAAAAAAATTGGCGCGCAAAAATACAAAAAGACAATATGAGGTCTTAAAACTACAATATTTACGTCGCATATTATACTTCATATCTATTTGAATAAAATGTCTAATAACATACTATCACCTAATTCTTTAAAAGCATCATCAAGCATCTTCTGGGCTTGCTCGTTCCATCAAAGACCAAAGACCCATCCATCTCTTTCTACCAGGCGAGATCGAGGTTGGCCCATTTCGCAAATAAAAAAGAAAAAAACTCCGAAAAAAAACACGTTTGTTGTATAGGAGCCTCCCTTAAATATTTATTTTATTATTTATGATTAAAATAAAAATACAACTGAGTATTTTGTGAATATTTCAAGTGCCTACCTGTTGCCATTATTGATATCGAGCAAAAAAAGGGCAAATAATCGCGTTTGTTGTATGGGAGCCCCCCTTAAATATTTATTTTATTTTGTTTTTAGTACTTGTTGTTATAGCGGCAACAGAAATACATAATTTGTGAAATTTTCAACTGTCTAGCTACCGCGGTTCTTCAGATACAGCCTGGTGACAGACAGACAGACGGACGGACGAACGGACGGACAGACAGACAGCGAAGTCTTAGTAATAGGGTTCCGTTCCTAAGTTGAGAAAATTAAAAAGCAATCAATAGAATACCTCATTACCTGAACGTTTTTGAAGTAGGTAAAAACCACCTTTGCACGCATAAATCTTACTAAGTATCGCACACTAGGTAACTCATGTCTACATTATATATTATATAGTCCCTTATCGATTTCGATAACGGCGACCTTTTGAATTTATTATTATTTCCTGGCTGGTGTGTGCTATGACTCGACAGACCAAATTTTTTTTAAATACCCGATCACAACTAATGCATTAGAGTTGGCTGTCAGAGTTAAAGGTGTAGATATAGGAGGACTTGCGTCTCTCTTTATGTATTTGGCGATTTCGGTTAGTGTATCTAAGATGTACATTATAGAAAGATTATGTACTTATCTAGGTATGAGTGATTTTTATCTCACAGTTTAGTAAACTCTTACCTCGATAAGTATGAGTTTACTAAACTGTAAGATAAAAATGCAGCATCAAACTTCAACGAAGCTCTGTCAAACGTACGCACCATTATCTTCACAACACATTGAGTCCCAATAGGAATTTCATTTAACGCTCATAGTGCATAAACTTCCGACTAGAAATACCAGAGCACTACATGAATAGACTACAGGCACATTGTACTGGACTGACGAGTCCACCTGGCCTTTGTATGGCCCAACAAGGCCCCATTCAGGGCCTCCATATAGCAACAACTACATACGTATTTAATTTATGCCGCAATAAAATGAAAATGGACCACCAGTCTGCAAACATTGTTGCATTCTTGGTTACCGTTTCCAACAATATATTTTTGCATACAAGCAACAAATTTTAGCTTTTTAATTAATTTGAGTAAGTACTGGAAAACCAACAGGAAAATAAAGAAATGCCATTTTGAAATTAATTCGTTTTTATGAGCGGATGTAATTGCTGTTCCTCATAAAATGTATGAGGTACGGTATTTAAAAGTGTATTAATTGTGTTTTTTAAGAGATTCCTTTTCAAAAAAAAAAATGTGATAACATTATCTTAATGAAAGCTCTTCATTTTGATTTTGTAGAACGTAATAACTTTCGTATAATTAGTATGTTAAATAGATTTCCTTGTAACAAAGTTGAAAACAACGTGCGTGAATTATTTCGAGGTTTCGTGAATTGTTTCATTAAAAATAATTGTGTAAGGAAAACCTTAGCAACTAGATACCCAATTTTGTTCACACAACTTATTGAAAGCCATTTTCTTTGCCCTTTGAAATTCTCTATTACACTCACGGACATTTGAAATGGGCTATTAGACGACGCTATTGATAATTAGTATGTTGAATAGATTTCCTTTTAAAAAAGTTTAAAAAATCGTGCGTGAATTACATATTCCTTTTTTTTTTTTTTAAGCTTGAGTACGAGGCATTTGACTACGTCGTGTTTTTTGTTTATTATTTTATTTTTTTATATGCAATGTGCGTTTTGTTTGTACAGAATAAACAGTTTTTCTTTCTTCTTTAATTTCGAAGTATTAAATATCACTTAAAATTAGCAACTAGATACCCAATTTTATCCACACGACTTTATCGAAAGCCATTTTCTTTGTCCTTTGATGTTCTCTATTACACTCATGGACACTGTGAATGGGCTATTTGACTACGCTATTGCAATTTACCTGACCTCAAATTATGGTAATTTGGAGTAATACCCTGCCTTTATACGTTGGCACTCTAGCATCAACAAATTACGTCCAGCGCACTATTCCAAACCACTTTAATAGGCTTCTATGATAAGGGTAGTGAACGATGATCTAAATGCGACCATGTTACTTCGTAGGCGCGAAAGTTTTGCTATTTTAGCCAAAAGTTATACCGTTCCTGATAAACAAGTTTTAATGGTCCGAAATAGTCCGAATAAATTAAAGCATGGTTGAAAAAGTAGCATTTCTTTATTATTTGTAATCGATAATTTTATTTTTAATATTTCTGTTGGTATTATGTTGCCGATCTGTATATTTATTTATTTATTTATTTAATTATCCTCCTACTGGTACGCCTTACAGCAATTACACCAGGCAGAGCGAAAAATTACTTCATGTGCTGCTTTAATATATAAGTCAATGGCTGCTTTCCATCCATCCTGTGCGCGGTGGACATCGAACGGGCGGCGATGGAACACGCATGCTCACACAGCGTTAACTCCACAGTTCCATTACTCCATCCCAATTGGGCACATTCTTTGCGATTTTTTGAGACTCAACGAATTTTTCAAAATAAATACATTAAAATTGTAAAAACGGAAAATTTTGATGTGTCGTCTTGCCTGACAGGTGTCAAATATGTATGATTTATCATCCTACATTTACCAGGATTCATTATATTTCCATACGGTAATTCCATATAATTATAAATCTCGACATACATATTTGATGTTCAAATATGAATGGCATTAAAAAGAATTGAAAAGTGGTAAAATAATTGTATCCCTTGTGTTGGGTTGCCGGGCTTGCCAAGTTACCTTTGACGTGCATGACTTGGCTATCGCATTAGGTTTAGACCTGTAATGGTAGTTATAAGGCATTTAAATAAATAAATAAAAATAAAATAAAAATACACTGCAGTGCACTTCGAATTGGCCACTCATAAAATAGGTATACCCTTTGTTTTAATATTATTTGTCTTAGTATTAGGTTTTTTCATTCTGTAGCGGTTCATATTTGATTGAAATTAAAACCCAAGGAATATTGTTGCAAACATAAATTAGTATATAAATTGTCTCTAATTCGTTCCAAATTATCGTGTTTCCTTGGCATTAAGTACGAAAATGAGAAAACAATATTTTCGTTAACCAATAAATATTTATTACTGATATTGTAAATGGAGATTTTCTTCTAAGTACATTGTTCAGACAAGAAAATCGGAAAATTAATGTTTATATGATAATTTGAATAAGCAATAGAGTAAGGAGATTGTTTCCAAATAATCGTTTGTTTTTGGTATCGTCGTTAAAGAATTATCGCTAAAGCTTAAGGTTCAAAGTTGATTGGGAAAATTTTACATTTTAGGGTAGCTTGTTATCAGTATTAACTTAATGTTATCCTTTAAAATAATTTATTGTGTTTTCTGTGTCGTGCTATTAATCTTCTTTCCTAGGATAGGCCGCGACGCTGTTTTCAACGCTAAATAATGGGCCTAGTTATTCCTTTAGTGACCTTCATTAGTTTTCATTGTGTAACAGTTTTTGGGTGAGAAAATTAAACAAAGCGACCTAGTTTTATTTACTTTAGATATTTATTTAGAAACATGTATTTACTAACATAATTATTGTAATTATGATACTTCTATTTCATATTTCTTAGGGCAGATTTTTCCATAGCCAAATAATTTTTATTCGAGGAATAAAATTGACGTTTGACAGTTTTTGTATGAAATAACTGTCAAAATTTCAGATTATTATTCGAATAAAGTTATGACATGATTGAAAAATCAACCCTTAATTAAATATACATAATGTTATTGGGGCCATAAAAAATACCGAACTAGTTGTTTTTCTTTTGTAACTTATTTGACAAGATCATAACAATACTATCTCCTACACATACATCCAAAAGATTTCTGAAGAGATGAAGAGATAGCCGTAGGCGATAAGACTGTCCGCGCGTCCATTGTTCCCTACGGTTTTATGTCATAAAACAAAACAGTTTTCTCTGTTTTTGTTCTATGTAATAAACTTTTCTACGTTCAGATATTTCCGACGTAGATAATTTTAGGTCCCAAAATATTCGTTTCGTATTCAAATAAAATACTTGCAACAAGATAATGGTAATTTTTCAGTTAGAAAAAAGCCTGCTAGTGAAATTAGACTTGCTACAATCTGCACGTTTATATGGCCGGCAGTGTAATTGATAGACGGGGGGAAATTGCATTTGTGTCGGGAACATAAGTCTACCTTACTGTTCTTAGAGTGGAGCAGTGGTGGCCCAGTGGTAACAAACAGCTAAGACTGACGAGTTGTGAGTCGTAGGTTCGAACCCAGACAGGAGCTTTACTTTCTGTTTCATCACCACTGCTCAAAACGGTGAAGGAAATCATCGTGAGGAAACCGGCATGTCCTATAACCAAAAATGAAGGAGACATTGTGACATCTACCAAGTCGCACTGGGCCCGCGTGGTGGATTACGGCTCACTCCCAATCACCGAGAGAAGCCTATGACCCGGTGGGAACATTATAGGTTGATTATACTGTTGGATATCTAGGGAATTTCTACCCCAGATTTATTTCATAAATCAGTTTATTTTTAGATCCTTTATACTTGAGTTTCTAGAATCAAAGGGCAGCACCCGTTGTATGGTCTTACAACTGTAGACATGATCAATTTTATCTTTTTCTTTTTTGTGTCTCTCTGTGTGATCGCGTTGTTCTTCTAAACTACGCAACGGTTTTTGACGCTTATTTTACCATCATTTAGAGAATTTATTTCGGAAAGTTTATATGCATAATATTTTAATGTTAAACTTACATATAATAAAGGAATCTCCATGTTTTGTTCAGTCGTTAATACCATTCGAAGTTGCTAATTCTATATAGAAATACCACAGCAATTTACCATACTATATTACTATGAATAAAGAGAGAGAGTCAGGCTACCCAAAAAGAGCACAGTCTCCTTCTCCTTAGGTTTTCTAATCTGGACCTAGTTCTTATGACACTAGGCTGATGACACTAAACTACATACACCCCAATTTTTTTTTTGAGGGTGTGAAATCATCAAATGACCTCCCGCTCTGCGTGGAGCGGAAGGGAGTGTCAGACTATTACTGACTAAAACCCACCCGTGTTCCTTCCTTAGCCCTTTATGTTCCGGGGTAGCGGTAACCCTTTCGGACAATCCCGCTGCCCCGGCAGGCACATACACCCCCTTATTCAAAAGCGTTGCTTAAAATTCAGTAGTGATTCAATTCAATTTATTCACAAACAATTTACATTGTGTTTGAAATCGTTCCATTGAATAAAAAAAAAAATACATTCATAATACAAGTACCTACCTAACACATTTAAAAATTAACAACGTAATTCACAAACTCACAGCATCATCAACAGAATTAACATCATGATAAAACAAAAAATTACCTACAATAAAATTTTCAATGTCAACTAACTCATTAAGATTAGAAATAGAAATCATTTAAAATTATAACAAAAAAAAAATTGTTCAATGTCAACTTAAATAAATAATAGGAATAATAATACATTTGTTAGTGACTGTTTGACCATACATTTTTGAAGTTTGGACGTCACTTAACTTTAGCCATCGTTTATAAATAAACCCCGTATTAATTTTCTAGCATAATGCAGCGTAGATAGTGCTAACAGGTGCCAACTTTCCCTTATCACTAACGAGCAACGCGGCAATTAATTCCCGTCAGTGACATTAGAAACTATACGTAGCTATGTTGAAGGGGGTTAAGAATAATTATAGGATTTTTCTCCTATCCAGTGACCTACATTTAGATAAATTTTGCTTAATGGTGGTCACAGTCATTAGGGAGCTCGCGACGAGTTTTAGATTTCATTTAACCAAAAGGGTACCATATCGTAAGCTACAAATGCTGGCCTCATTACCATTGTATTCGTATTAAGTTAGAAATAAGTTATACGCTATGCTGACTATACATATATGTATTCCGTTGTTCTTCTAAACTGCGTAACAGATTTTGTTGCGGTTTTCACCATTATTTAGCTAATTGAGAGGTGTATATTGTGTATAATAAAATAAATAAAGTCTTCCAGACCGTATTTCGGCCACGGCGGCCAATCTCAACGGAGACTAGCCTTCGGCGCGGGAGATATTATAGTGCACAAGTGTGCGCGTAAACGCAGGTGCACTCCCTCTTCCCTTCCCTTGTGTTTATTGCTTTTATATTAAACGTATATTTATATCTAATGAAAAAAATATTGATGTTTTATCAAGTCGTAAAGGCCGCAGGGGCGAGTCGTTGGTAGCTTATAAAAAAAAAAACGAAGCAAATCCTACATTTATTTGTGCCTCCAACTTTTCAAAACGACTATCACTTGTCTAAAAGTTTAAGTTTTCGTAGAGTGGAAAGTTCTATTGTTAACACAACGGCAACACATCCAATTGTCAAACGCAGAAAAGTTAGTAACTCTTGCAAATCGATTGATCTGGCCCTAGTGTTTCATTCTGTAACAGATGTATTTACATATACCTACGTTTTATTCAGTGTAGCTGTGTTGGAGAGTCGACGGCGGCACGGCTAAAGCAAATCCCTATAACTTATGGTAGCGGCCATATTGCAAATACAGGGTGCGATGGTACTTTGTTCTTGTCGACTGTGTTAGCTCCCTGGCTATTGCAGTAGCCTTTAAAGCGAAATTTTAACAACAGCCTGTAAAACTCACTTTGATAGTGAGGTAGATCACTTCTGTAGTTGCAGTTCAAATTCAAATTATTTATAAGTCACAATTTGTACAACAATAGAATAGACGGTGACCCCCAAACTAGGCGTTTGCCTGTATCTTGGGAGTCAGAGTTTAGCCTAATAAAAGAATATGAAACTGTGAATAAAGAAGAATAATGTGGGTTTTACCGGATCGTCTAGTAGTTTAACCGGTAAAGCTCCGCGCGTGACCGATGGGTCACGAAACAATAGAAAATCAATTGTATCTCATTAGCGGAGTTTAATGAGTTAAAGAGCTTTTTGATATGAAGTACGGGTAAAATTGATAACACAAAAATAACACCTGCTAATTAGAAGGCCAATATTCTCGTAATTTCAAACGTTCAAAATCTAGTCGCAGCAGTCTCATCTCGGCTACAAACAAATGTCAAAAACTTATCAAAAATGTAGGGAAATTAGAGATGGCCTCTCAGATATTTTGAATTACCTACAAGTTTCTGTGTACGTCTATACTATAGTTGTTTGACATTTCGAACCTGAAGTGTGGGAGTTAGTCATATTTTACCGTAATAAGTATTTTTTTTATCTGATACTTTTCAATTTTCATTACTTATGAAATAAAAATAGAATGTGTACGAATGCCTGTGTGTTGCCCACGTTTATGCATGTTCTTTTGCCGATAAAACCCACTCGCTACCATTGTCGAAGTTCGAAAATTAATAACTGATAATTTTTAATTTCTATTACTTATGAATAAAAATAGCCTGTATACGAACGCCTGTGTGTTGCCCACGTTTATGCATGTTTTTTTCACCGATAAAACCCACTCGCGACCATTGTCGAAGTTCGAAACATTAATGAATTCGAATCCATTACAAGAGCTAAAAAACGCGAACCAGTGTAATTAAGGTTTACGTATTGTAGGTACTACCTTTTATTGTGTTACAGGATAATGGTCCTATTTCCTCTTATGGTCCATTAACGCTTAACACCTATTCATATTTTTAGGCATAAAATGTTAAGGTCGAAATTCGCGTAATTATTTTCATTTTTATATTTTTTTCGGATTGGTCTGGGGGTTTTAAAAAACGTAGATTTATTTGGTTGTTGTAAACGAGTTTCTCATACAAAAAAATGGAAATTAAGTGGAAATAACAAATCGGGTTTTGCGTTTTTTAAATTTTGTCTCATTACGTATTTTAATTTGAGGATAATGTGGAAAATAATTTTGCATGTCTTTTTGTATAAAAAAGTAAAAGTTTAACATCCCAACGTACCCTTTTTTTTTGTTTCCGGGTTGGAAATTCCTCATGGATGTCCGCCGCACTGGGGCGGGCGGCGGGGTCTGTCAGACTCTCCCTGACTAAAAACCACCCCTGTGTTCCATCTCACACCTACGCCGGGGGTCGCGGGAACGTATGATCCTTCCGCAACCCCCGACTGGTGCAGGGGGGTAGTGAGGTGTTTGACTCCCCCCGCGACGTCTAAGAGGGGCGCGCGTGGTACACTACGCGCCTGCACTTCGGGTCCTGAGTGTGGGGGGCGACGGATGTCCCCGAGCCCGTCGCCCCTGGGCCCATTTAGGGGGGCTGGAAGAGGGCGTTGTCCGCCCTCCGTCGACGCCCGGTGCGCATGCTGCGGGCCGGGTAAGTGGACGAGATCTCCCTCTCCCTTTCTGCAGCCACCGCGTCCCAGGACTCTTCGCTGCCGACCATCGACTCGACCACGGCCGGCAGCGACAGGTCACTGCCTAGATGAGAGCACGGCGTGGCTCCTCCCAAGCGGCACACTCTGCCACGCCGTGTCCTCCCGGCGGTCGACGCAGTGGTGACACCGGGCGTCCGGCTCACTGTTTAAGCGACACAGGTACTTCCCGAAGCAACCATAGCCCGAGAGCACCTACGTCACCAGAAACGACAGGGAGCCGTGCCTCCTCCCGAGCCAGCGCTCGAGCACTGGCCGGACCGCCTCGATTGTGACGAGGCCATCCCAACCTACCCCAGCCTTACCCCAACTATGTAGAGATCGGCTTCCAGTCTATCCGAATTCAGCTGATTACTCGACCACGGCCGGCAGCGACAGGTCACTGCCTAGATGAGAGCACGGCGTGGCTCCTCCCAAGCGGCACACTCTGCCACGCCGTGTCCTCCCGGCGGTCGACGCAGTGGTGACACCGGGCGTCCGGCTCACTGTTTAAGCGACACAGGTACTTCCCGAAGCAACCATAGCCCGAGAGCACCTACGTCACCAGAAACGACAGGGAGCCGTGCCTCCTCCCGAGCCAGCGCTCGAGCACTGGCCGGACCGCCTCGATTGTGACGAGGCCATCCCAACCTACCCCAGCCTTACCCCAACTATGTAGAGATCGGCTTCCAGTCTATCCGAATTCAGCTGATTATCAGTATTTTACTTGGAGCAACTGCCTATCTGATCTCACAACCCAGTGACTGGGTAATACGATACCCCTTGGTAAGACTGGTTGTTAGACTTTTGGGCTTCTGACCACCCGTAAACATTAAAGATCCACGAATGACAGCCGGGACCAACGGCTTATCGTGCTTTTCGAGCCCATCCACTGATAAGCGGCAAGCGTAACTTAATCTGATAGATCGAACCGTGCGGCTGTTAATACTTAGCCACAAGCCCCTTTTGTAATGAAAAGTATATAATATAATAAATAAAGAAGACGAAGGCATATAGGCAACAAAAAGTAGCAACTTGTTTTTCGCTTAGTACAGGTTCTTTTGATTATTTATTCATTGTATTTATTTCTTTCCAAACCTTTCAGATTCTAAGCCAAAGTGCAAACAAATACTCAAACCTAAGTAAATACTTGACACGCCGACCTGTAAATTAGGAATCAGAGACGAAACCTTTTGTGAGGTTGATAAAATATTTACCATTTTTATTTGGCTTTTTCAAGTAACTATAAACCTCTTTTTATTTGTAAGAAGCTTAATAATAGACAAGTGCTTAGAATGTATGTAATGCATCTTTTGTAGGTGTCACTATTAGACACAATCTATCTATACTAATAAATATAATAAAGTGGAATGTGAGCTCGGCTGTCATTGTGCCGATTGTCGTATCGGCCATTGGCCTGATGGCCGAAAGCTCGATCAACATTGAGGCTCTCGTTAGGCGGTTGGATCAAGGGCGTGATTCAGACGGCAGTACTCCTCGATACGGCTCGCATTGTGAGGAGTTTCCTGTCTCTGGAGCCCTAACCACCGGTAGTCGCTGGAACCTGCTCCCATCACCGGCGGACCGCTATTTTTTATCCTTTTTTAATGTTTTTATACTTATTTTTTCTATTTTAAGTTATACAAATTTGAAAATGTATAAGATAAGGAACTCAATAAATAAACGAAATAATAAGAGGTTTTTTGTTTGATAGCTAAAATCTCTGGAAAAACCAGTTGGATTTAAAAAAATATTTTTGCATTTGTTAGTCCGATTCTTGAGGAAGGCTATAGGCTACTTATCATCACGTTAGGGCCCTTCATCATCATCATCATCATCATTTCAGCCAAAAGACGTCCACTACTGGACAGAGGCCTCCCCCACGCACTTCCACTTCGACCGGTTCTGTGCTTCTCGCATCCAACGGGTTCCTGCGGCCTTCACAAGGTCGTCGGTCCACCTTGTGGGAGGCCTTCCAACGCTACGTCTTCCGGTACGTGGTCGCCACTCCAGAACCTTTCGGCCCCATCGGCCATCTGTTCTGCGAGCAATGTGCCATCTCCATCTCCATCTTAGGGCCCTTAGCAGTCGAAAAACAGAAAAAACTCAGACAGAATGCTCAGCGAAAACGAAGGGATCGCTATCACTTAATTTTCGCTGGGGCAGGCGATGCGATACGACGGGGTGGGTCGCGGGTACTAATGAAAATTATTTAAATTAAGTTTAAGGGGCTAGAAAAAATAAAAGTAAATGATCGACTACAGTAAACAAAATTCGAAAAATATATGATATTCTTCAGGAGACATCAGCTAGGTAGATAGTGTGTTGAAAACATAATACAACTAATTTGATACGATAAGAAAAAATCATGAAGATGCCTCTAAAAACTTTATTTTTTTACAATAAAAACCATAGTAATATACATACAATCATTCTATTTTTTTATCAGATTATTCTACAAGCAACATACTAAAGAACTAGTGTTTTAATTTTTAAGTCCAAACAATAGATTTTTTGTTAATAGATAAATGCTTCATATTTTGCAATAATTTACCAGCGTTGTGCCATCGTGCTTCTCTTTCTTTTCTATGCAGTCCGACAGGGACTGCGCTTTAGGTCATGTAAGCCGTGTGTAAGCCCCTTAAATTAACTTTATTTTAGTAGCTCTAGGTACCGACGTACCCAAAAATTAATAATAAAACTTTCTACCTTGTTTAATTAGCTCGTAAATTTTCAGTTACCTGCAAAGGAGAATGACATTATGAGCTATGTTCAAAAGGAATTCCGTATTAAGAGCCAGACCCAATTATGAACTTATTACGTATGCCGTGTAAAAGAGCTCACCAGACGAAACCTCCCAGGTTTCAAAATTATCTAAAGTTTCGGTGAAAATAAGTTGGAGTTAAGTAATGAGAAAATAGAGACAGCAGGAGCTGATACTCAAAAATTAGTCATGATTTACGAAAACTCTATTGTCATTTATTTTTCAAATTGATGTTATTTCAAGTTAAACCAATATTAACTTTATTTTAATTGCAATTATGTTGATTTCAGAGTGAGTGTGAAAGTGAGTATTGAAAAATTTATAAAAATGTTTGAAGTTGTAGCGTAAACTGAACTTTATCGTGTAGGACTTAAAGTTATTTTTCCATAATTCAAAACATTTTTGTTTAATTTTTTGGCAAATAAGTCGCGTATGCAGTTTAAATACAATATTCATTATTAAAATGTAACGCGTGGATAAAAATATATTCGCGAAAATGGTTTGTGGTAATGATAAATATAATTACACCGGTATTTACTGAATGTACGGGTAGTATGAAAATAGTAGTTTCATATTTCAACAATTAGGTGACTGCGGGAGCCAATAGCTAGATACTTACATTCGTTCGTTTTTAATTGTTATCCGTCGTTGTGCCCGTCGTCATGGAAGAAGACTTCTGGCTGCAGAACGTGGTACAAACAAAAAGTCAAGCCCTCTTCCCATGGGGATAGGTAGAAAGTACAGAACGCCACCTGTTTTGCTTCGTTTACTTTCCTATAACTGGTCATATTTAGGGTTCCGTAGCCAAACGGCAAAAACGGAACCCTTATGGATTCGTCATGTCACTTTTTTCCGAAACTATAAGACCTACACTGTTGAAACTTGGTAAGTAGATGTATTCTGTGAACCGCATTAAGATTTTTATAAAAATATTGAAAAAAAAAAACAATAAATTAGGGGGGTTCCCCATACTTAGAACTGAAACTAAAATTTTTTTTTCATCGAGCCCATACGTGTGGGGTACCTATGGATAGGTCTTCAACAATGATATTGAGGTTTCTAATATATTTTTTTTCTAAACCGAATAGTTTGCGCGAGACACACTTCCAAAGTGGTAAAATGTGTGTCCCACCCAGTAACTTCTAAAATATGTACGTGATGTATGTGATGTACATTATCATGTAAACTTCCACCGAAAATTGGTTTGAACGAGATCTAGTCAGTAGCTCGCCGGTGAAAATTAAAAAACATATGATGGTACGGAACCCTCGGTGCGCGAGTCCGACTCGCTCTTGCCCGGTTTTTATTGTTTTGTATATTTCACAAAACTGATGTACAGTCAACAAAAGAGATAAGTATGCAGGATCGTCGGATATAGTTGAAGTTTAGTAAGAAACCGATGGATGTTCTCGAATAAAATTAAATTAAATTAATAGAAAACAGAGTAGGGAGGAGGAAAGAGAGTAGGGAGGCCTTTGCCCTGCAGTGGGACACCACAGGCTAATAATAAATAATAATAATAGAAAACAAAAGCGCATTTATGAAATTAAATTTCAGTCGACAACATCCATCAGTTTAAGGCGCAGGTAAACTGAGTTACCGGTAATTGTGTAGTGTTCAGTGAAGGATCAAGTTCTTAGGAATAGAAGTTCTGGTTTGGAGTAATAAAGTACCAAGTTACTTAGACTTCAGATTCTGGGAACAACTATTGCTATTTAAAGCCAGTATCAGGTATCTGGCTGTAATGTGGTATGGTGTACCGTTATATTTGAAGTCAATAACGTGCCTTTCAAGTCAATAAATCCTGATCAAGGTTTTCTTCAATAAATCTAAGGTAAAGAATATAAATATGTTTTTTTTTTGTTGGCCTACTTTGTGTCCCACTGCTGGGCTTTTCCTTCCAAACCTATTTATCTCTATCTCCCAATCTTGTGCGATCTCTGGCCATGTTGGCCCTGCAAACGTTACCAGATCGTCACACCACCTACGCGCTGGTCGACCTCGACGGCGATGTCCTCCCTCAGGTGTCCAGTGAGTGACGATCTTTGATTTATATCTAAACAACGTCAAATAAAATCAGAGATAAAACAGTTAATGAATTAGGTTTTCTGAAACTAGGGAAAAACCACAGTCAGCAATATACAGGGTGGCAGGGACGTCGACGCTGAACCTGTTGTTGAAGGCGTTGAAATTTTTCGTCAGTTGTTTAAAAAATATTGCTGTGAAAAATTTAAGAAACATTTTGACCCCGTAGGTATTGCACTTTTCTATGAAACAGAAAATTTTTTTGAAGTGAAATCTTCTTTTGGGTCACTATCAGAATATCCACGTTGCAAAATGACCATATCGCCTTAACGTCTTAATATTAAATCGCCATGGTTACTAAATAGACATTAACGCTAAACGCCTTAGTAGCAAAACGTCTGGATCTTAAAATATCGTAATTCAAAATACTCTAGTAGCAAATCGTCTTGATATTAAAACGCTATAGTTAGTAAATAGACATGAACGCAAAACGCCTTAGTAGGAAAACGTCTGGATTTTAAAATGGCATAGTTACACAATAGACATGAACGCTAAATGCCTTAGTAGAAAAACGTCTGGATCTTAATTAAAATACCATAATTACTAAATAGACATGTTGTTTTGAACAACAACAAATTTTTTTGTTTGCCACAAAAACATGCCGACAAATTTTGAAATCGATGGTCGATGAGAATACACAATACTTTGGTAATGGTACCTTTAAGGTACCCAAACTATTTGCTCAGTTATATGCAATGCATGTGGATATAGACAGTTGCAATAGAAATACTCAAAATGTGCCGTTTTTATTTGCGTTGCTGCCAAATAAAGGCCAAGACCTACCTACGACCGACTTTTTAAAATGGTTAAAGACTACATATTTAGAAATCGACAATATTTAAACACTTCAAGTGCGATTTTGAAATTGCACAACAAAATGCGATAAGAGCAGAATTCAGAAGTATCCGGTTGCTACTATCATTTCAATGCTGCCGTGTGGAGAAAATCTGAAAAAACAGAGGTACTTGGGAATAAAGAGGGTGAAGAAATTACAAGGCTCACTGCTAACCTGCCACTACTCCCGGCAGCAGTCATACCGACTGTGTGGATATCATGTATTTGTGAACGAGCACGTCTAATAAAATGTGACAAAATAAATATGTTCATTGACTATTTTAACTCACAATGGATATTAAAAACGACCCCAACAAAAATAAGCTGCTGTGGCCAACGTCACCGCACCAACAACGCTACAGAAGGTTGGCACAGGCGTTACAATACTCGTGTGGGGCCAAAAAAGGGTCTTATCTCATATATACACGCATTGAAGGTCGAAGCCCAATGGCAAGAAAAGATAATTACGAGGGCCCTCTTTGAAGGACACAAACGAAAAAATATTGATATTATTTTTGACAGAAAATATAGGAGAGAAATGAAAAAATTTAAGAAAAAAAAATCACAGCATACAATTTTTAAAAAACATCAGTCATATTAAACGTATCAAATTTGGGGAAAAATTTTAAGGATCCGACCCAAGAGTTGCTCCAAAAGTTGTTTAAGATTTTGCATTTAAATCACTATTTTGTCATTGGTGTCATAAAAATCTGTATTTGTTTTGTTTCAATAATATAACGAGTAGTTTTGTTTGTAGGTAGTTTAAAAAATAAAATGTTTTACGAAAAAATAAACATTAATTACACTTTCATTTAACTCTGATAATAATTCATCTACACTTGGATGACTATGAGTAGAGTGGCAGTCAACCCATCGGGTCTCTATCAGAATTCCCATGGTAAAGTTGCCAGTTGCCGGTACAATGGGCGAAAATGTCTTTCGGCTATCTGGGCACCTTGCTTTCATGTCATCCAGCGTGAATTGTCTTTCAGCGAAAAGGTCATTCTGATAGAAAGGGGTAGTTGACATACGATTCAGACTATTTTCTTTTCCAGACGTTTTCGCTACTAGCTCATTCTGAGTTTTTGTCATCCAACTAATTTGACTTCCAGATAATAAGGTAGGTATTAATCATACGGACTATTCGCAATGCCAGACGTTTTACTACTAGCTCATTCTGCTTTTATGTCGTCCAGCTGAGTTGACTCTCTGCTGACTGGGTACTCTGCTTTTATGTCATGTAGCTGAATTGTCTTTCGGCTATCTAGGTAACTTGCTTTCATGTCATCTAACGTGAATTGTCTTTCAGCGAAAAGGTCTTTCCGATAGACCCCTTCTTTTTGCGCGTTGGGCATTTTTTGAGATGGGAAAAAGTCATTGAACTCGCGACACTGTTACCGTAATCAACACCGCGCTACGTTCGGATGCATTCGGCTGTCCTCGGGATGTACTCGGTTTAAATTTATATCCGATATGTCAGTGAGTGATGGCAAAGTATTGTTTGTGTTTTGTTTAAAAGACGATTAAAAAAAACACGTAATTGTTCAAGTTTTCACTTCTGTCGGCACTCCCGGAGTGCCACTGTTTTTTTTTTATAACGGACGTAAAATTTCAACGCTAAGTGGTCTGGAATCATGTGCAGAATTCATGGTTACAGTTTCCATGTGCCTGCCACCCTGTATTTTTTTTTTTGTTACCGTAAAGCAGAAACACAATTAACAAAGGTGGCTGCCATGGCAGTTTTCCAACTGCACGCCAGGATCGTGCACTTTTTTTGCCACAAAAGACATTTCATTAGAAAAAACGACTCTACAGCGTAAAAATAAATACCAAGCACAATTTCGTATATTTGCAACTTAAAAAAGAGTGTGTGTGCATAAGACCACACCATAGGAGTGAAAAATTATGACTGCATCCGAGTATACTTATTTATTTATTAACCAATTCCCAATATACAAATTCCTTTTTTTTTGTTTAGTTTTTTACTGTACCACTGCTGGTCAAAGCCCCCTCCACTGCTGGTCAAAGGACTTGGGGGGCCAAGTCCTTTCAGGAACTCTTTTCCCGCGAACCAGCCCTTGCGGTACGCGTCCAAATCACAAATAGGTACATAGAATAAAAAAAAGAATTATCAAAATCGGACTACTCTGTAAGAAGTTATGCATATACATAAAAAAAATAATAATATACGGGTCGATTTGAGAACCTCCTTCGTTTTTTCGTCAGTTAAAAATATACGCGTTATACACGCGCGGATCAGCGTCATCGACGGACTGGAGCCGAGTATACCCGATTCGTCGTCACCTACGCGAACGCGAGCGTTGAGCTTCGTTCAAAATGCGCCTAAAGAAGATTTTACATCAAAAATACACAGAAAGTTCTCATTCATTCACCTCCCCAGATTATGTAAAGCTCGGGATTCACAGTTTCATTCAAATTCGTCTTTTCCCTGCTACACCGGTATAGTTGCGTTTCTAAACTTCTCCTTTGCAACGCGGAGGACCTTTGACGAAGTTTTTCAATTAAAAGCAATCGGAATAGGAGATCAAAACGCCCGCGTTTGGGTAAACTGATTTCACGTTGAAAATGGCTACTTCGTTTTCAAAGTTAAGTTGGTCTTAATCTGTTTAAAGTTGGCTAGTCTTTTCATAGGATAGTTTTAATTTTCTGTGGGTTTTATTTTGTATGGTTTGAGTTTAGAAATTAGAAAACTAAAGAAACGATGGATGGACTGTGTGAATCATGATATGGTTAGAAAGGGGGTGACTACTGAGTTGACGACTAATAGAGAAGTATGGAAGACCAAGACATGTTGCGCTGACCCAAAATAAATAGGGATAACGGAAGGAGAATGATGATGAGCATTTTTTTTATAATAATAATAATAATAATCATTTTATTTCAGAATAATAAATCCATAATTTGTTAGTAAAACATAAAAAACTGTTAGTAAACATGCAGATTGGACAAATAATGGACGAGCGGGCAATCAAATTTCCCTGCAATGACATTCAGGAGACCATTCGAGCTGCCCCGGACCCTCTGCAGCAGCGACGCGGCACGCTTACGTCTGATCGCCGCGAAGCCATCAGTGTGCGCATCAGCAAACATTCCCGAAGCACTGCAGAAGCGTGGAAGGCCCAACAGCATCCTGAATGCATTGTTGTATTGAACTCGAAGAACATTGATGGCTTTCTGCGTACAACTTGTCCAGAGGCTGCACGTGTAAAATGTCTGACAATATGCTTTAGAAAGCGTCACTTTCACTTCACACTTTTATGTTAGTCTGTAAGGTATTTATCTATGGGCCAAAGTAGCCTGAAAATAAAGGTTTTATTATTATTTATTTTATTATTTATGAGACATTTGGAAAAGCCCAGTTAGTTTTCTTTGTTCTGTTTTAAGGGTAGGTAAGTCAGATAAGCAGTCGCTCCATGTAAAAAAAAGTATTCAGCTGCATTCGGTCAGACTGGAAGCCGAGCCCAACATAGTTGGGAAAAGGCTAGGCAGATGATGATGAAGTCCCCATTTCTGCTCGATTTATCAAATACTAGCAGCGCCCCGCGGTTTCACCCGCATAAGTGTCGATCCCGTGGGAATATCGGGATAAAAACTATCATATGTCCTTTCCCGGGACTCGAACTATATCTATACCAAATTTAATCTAAATCGGTTCAGCGATTTAAGCGTGAAGAGGTAACAGACGGACGGACAGACACACTTTCGCATTTATAATATTAGTATGGATTTCGAAGTTGAATGCAGAATTTTTTGTTCCATGAGGTCACACTGTACTGAGCCAGTACTTTCATGTCCCTAAAATCACTAAATACATTTAACCGCTCTAAACGAGGTATATTTGAATTTGAATTACGAATCATCACGTTCGTTTAACTTCGGCACGTGAAAACGACAATTTCCGAACGTGACGTACCCTAATATTGAATTTGCTTGAGTTAACACATAATTACTTCTGCGTCTGAAACTCAACATAACCCGAAATATGTTTGCGTGTATAAATAAATTGATATTCTGACTTAATCTTCGAAAATAGGTGAGTACCTTAAAACCGCAAACCGTTTTTAAGGGAATCGAAGGGAAAATCGAGAATGTAATTATACTGTGACCCTGTTTGATTAAAATGTTAGGATTTCACTTACAAGACATTGAGAACAATTCAAGTGAATTGATCAATCTAATGAGAATTTAACGCGGTTTGAGTGTTTCAACCCGGGAGATGGCGGCGACAACGTTATTTATTGAAATAGGTACCCTCTAAATTGGAATTCTAATACGTTTTTAATTTGTCTTTTATTTTCTTGGCATTTTTTTTTGTCTGTCTGAAGATCTCCGTAGGTCTCTATTTAAATGAATATGGTTACTGTAACCAATTTCGTTGTAACAGTACAGACAGTAGCAGAAAACTATTTTGATCCACTCCGGCAAATTTTACAAAACAATCTAAAAGCCACGATGTTTGTTTGTATCTTCACAGCTAAACTACCGAATTGTTTTTGATGATATTTATAAGAAAGATCGATTAGTACATATGGACATGCTGTAGCAGTATCGGAAAGGGGGTATTGATTTTATAGCTATGATTATTTATTAATTTTTATTTCTATGTTAGTTTTATTGTTTTGATTATTTATTTTGATTCGATCTATTCTGATTTCAATTAATTTTATATAGGTATTATGTTTCCATTTAATTTGATTTGTATTGATTTTATTTTATTTTATTCGAATTTAGCTGATTTTATACGTGTGCCATTATTGGGTGTTATTTACCTGATAATAAAATGAATTTATTTATTAGTAAAGTTAACATAGATTAAATTTCGTTCCATAATTTATCTGAAACAAGAAAGAGTGGGTAAATCTCTCATGTCTATATGTATACTAGCTTCTGCCCGCGACTTCGGCGTGAAATTTCTTGTTCGTTCAACCCATCCCGTCGCATCGCATCGTCTGCCTGCGCTATTACATAATTCGTTTTCGCTTTGCGTTTTTTCTGCCTTTTTAGGGTTCCGTACCTCAAAAGGAAAAACGGAGCCCTTATAGGATCACTTTGTTGTCCGTCCGTCCGTCAGTTTGTCTGTCAAAACCCTTTATCTCGGGAACGCGAGGAGGTATCGAGTTGAAATTAAAACCATATACAGGTCTACAGCCCCTTGAAGATGTGAAAAAATAAAACACATTAAGTTAACGTAAAAAAAGATACGGCCGTTTATGCCGCAAAAAACGTCTACACTGAGAAAAATGTCATTTTGGCATAATCTTAAAATATCGTGACGTTGGTTTAAAATAGATGCGTTGTCCTAAAATATGTTGATAATAAGTCAATATTACGCTAGAACTGAAATGTGTCAAGATGGAATCGAATTGTTTGGGTAAATAATGCAATAGTATGATACTTGTCATCGTAAAAAAATTTAATTATAAAATAACATTGTCTTCTTCAAATATTAACACTATGTAATAGAAAATGGTTTACTGCCCCTTAGATTAGTATGATAATTTTTATAAGATTCTAATTATAAAATACAATGACAGTCACCGTAATATAAATAGATTTCATAGTTTATTATGAAGTAGTATCTCTAAAAATACGATGACCTCCCCCTAATCTACAGACGCCAGCACATCAAGCTACTACCTCATCTTAAATGCTGTTATCATCAACATCAGTATTATCATCGTTCTTTTTGGTGAATCACTATGCTCCGTCCTTGGAGTGAATTCATCATACTATAAGCTGAATTCACCTCTTTTATGATTGCGAGTTTTCTCAGTGTATTTCGACACTCTCAAGGGTAATAAAATCTATAGGGTACTTCTCGTTAATCTAGAATCATGAAATTTGGCAGAAGTGAAGGAAAAAATCCAAAAACCGTACATTTTTTATAAAAATCCCGTGATAAACTATCGGCTATCAAATGTAAAAATAATTTATCAAAACCGACTGGTAGTTCTAGAGATTAGCGCGTTCAAACAAACAAACAAACTCTTCAGCTTTATTATTAGTATATATAAATTATTAGAATAGATACGTTGGAAAAATTAAATTTATTCAAACAAGAGGGGCCTCAAACAAAGCTCCTAGATTCAATATCCAGATCAATTACAAAACTAGTGTAATAACGATCAGTACGTATGTAACATATAGATACTGATACTGTAGACAGTGAGCACTTTATTCATTGTCTAATGTAATGGTAGGGTTCTATTGTCTATTAATATAATGTGTTATGAAGCTCTGTCTATGTATAGATTCCAGGGTAACAATAGGATACCTCATCACTTGTAGGTATTGGAGGAAACATGGGATTATGTGAAGAAGATTGGCAGTATTCAATGTTCAATAATGCGAATCTATTGGGATTCCATGTAAATTCGTTGTGATTAGTGTTTAGGTTATTAGGATATTCTGAATATTCATAGATTTTATAATAGTGTTGTATTTCCTTTCATCGCCAGACATAAACCTGCCCCATAATTGGCTTATTAATTTTCACAGTAAGCTCTTACATAATAATGTTGAATAGGTATTCTCCCGAAGTTTGCTACTTTTCTTGTTACTGTTACTCTGCATCATCCCACTGCTGGGCAAAGGCCTCTTCCCATGACTTCCAGCTCTTTAGACTTTTCTTATTATTTGTAATTTAATACTTTGTTTTTCTGTTGTTGTGTTCTTATGTACAGTTTTCTGCTTATTCGTCTTAAAATCTCAAATATCAAAGACAGAGACCATGCAAAAAAGAGTAAGCTGGTATCCTTTTCAAAACTAGGTAGGTATCCAACTACCCACCAGCACAGCGGGGTAATTGTGAAAAACACATAACAGTAGCAATGGCTTTTATTTTGATAGTACAACAAAAATGCGAACCCAACGACACCGACTTCCGAAATTAAAGTAATTTTTCACATCTTTCATCTCTTTTCTTTTGCAAAAACCTTCCTGCTACAGTTTTCCTGTTAGTTCTGGACTAACAGAGACCATGCACAATAATGTTGTTGTCATTTCCACATAGGTACCTTTTTTGTTTTCAACTAACAATGCGAAACAAATTCGCAAAGTTTCAGAACTGCGAACTGAACTCGAGTCATTTGGGAACCGATAACAGACCAGGTGCATGAAGTTAAGTCTGTTAACAAAAGTTACATTTGTTTAGCAAAAGTTAACGCTAATAATGTTATTGTACTGGGGGCCTAAAAAGGCCACTTTTGCAGAATCATAAAAGGAATTCATCAAATCATTATAAATCATAATAGACAGTTAACTGTTAAGTTAATCGTATCAAATCCCATTGGTGAAGAATTTTTAGTAATTTTTTTTTTGTCTGTGCTTAAATACCAATCCAAATCCAATCCCAATCTCTTGCAACGAAAAAAAGCAAAATACGTTTATGATTCTGCCAAAGTGGCCTTTTTAGGCCCCCTGATACAATGAGATCAAAGTGTTTCTGAACATGTGTTTGCGTAGAATTTGGGGGAATTAACTGGTTTACTGTTTTGAGTCTAGGATTTTTGAGTCCTTTGTTAGACGAAATAATTAATTAACAAACATTTTTGTGTAGTTACATTATGAAAAAAATCGTGTCTTGTCGATATCACGCACACATGTTACGCACCACCACGAGCAATTATATGATATCTAGTCTAAACCAAGAACCAAGATAAAGAGAAAATATTTGACTACTACTATTAACTACTAGATTTGACATTGTAAATTATAAAAAAAGGTTTTTTGAAGTTGTTGTCCATCTACCTATTCCAATACCTTCACTTGCCACATTTCCATAGTTTACTCAACCCTTATTGCAGTTCTTGTTTTATTTCAAACTAGCAGCGCCCCGCGTTTTCACCGGAATATCGGGATAAAAACTATCCTATGTTCTTCCCCGGGATGCAATCTATCTCTCTGCCTTTTATTCTTCTGAGTTACTTTCGAATTTATAATATTAGTATGGATATCTACTCAATGCAAGGCGCTTTAATAATTTTCATAGACTATGTCCCCTAACATAGGACAATGGCAAATGGTGGACAGTGATAGGTAGGTATATGGAAGGGTGCGACCCTACCTTCGTGGTATTGCATAGTTTCGCAACTTACTACAGATACGTATATACGTTTGATACGTAGAGGGTTAGGGTCGGCTTCCAGTCTGAACACAGTGTAGGTGCGTAAAACGTTGGAATTTTCACGAAAACCTTTTTAAAAGTAGACAACGTTCAGTAATGAAAAATACTGTAACACTGTCAGTTTTTCTAGACTCACAGTGGTCTAGTTTTATGGGTAGTACAATGTTACTAATTAAAAATAGTTAGTTTACGATGCCTGGTGCGTTGTAGTTGGCTGTTCATGCGACTATTCAATCCTTTTTTAAACTTTTATTAATTCGAACTACTCTAATAATTCCCATTTTGCGCGCCTATAAATATTATTGATCACTTTAATATAATGATTGCGCCTCTTTTTGAGGAACTCAAATAATTCTTATTTTGTGATCCTAAACATACTAAATAGTCAAGTACTCGTAAGTGCGATCCACTTAGATTGTTGGCGCGGTTGGTCATAGTTCTGTCGTGGAGATATGCTCATGAATTCTGTACTACCACGGGGAGATAGTGCAGTTATGTGGGACTCTAACCCAATAAAACTCCACGGTGTCCTCCTCTGCCGCTGACGGCGGGAACACGGGCACACGTTAGCACTCATCCGTGAACCCGCCGCGGCTGTTCGTCACCGGACCCTCCTTTGGGGAGTACTCCCTACTATCACCGGTGCACCAGAATACATAGCACGTCGTGACCACCCCGTCATAGTTCTATCCTAACATAGCCCATTTGGTCTAGGGTAGCTTATCCGGCCAATTCGTCTTGCGCATGGTTGGTCACAGTTTCGACTTTACCTAATCCGTTTGGCTGGGGTACCCTAGATTAGTTACTGCGACCAACTGTGAGAAAAGGCTAGAAAGTTAAACAGAGGCTCAATATTATAAAAAATGATGTGAATCATCAGAAGCGCAAAAAAAAATTTAGGGTTTCATTAATTTAAAGAAGTGTCCATCATTATAAGCGCTATAAGTTTTTAGAGGATGAGTAAAATGTTTCTCTTTTTTATATACTTTAAACATACGTAACATCGACGTAACGCATAAAAATCTGCCAACCACCGCATCGTCGACAATCTAAAATCGACATCACAATCTCCCTCCCCGTCTTTTGCCGCTGACGTTTCATAAAATTGGATCGGCGTTTTTCCATTCCACATAGGCTGTGGACACACCAGCAGCTACGCTTCGCTGATGTGAACTGTTTTTCGCATAATTTTATATTAGCATTCCCTTGAGGGGAGATTCCGTAGACGAGTTGCCATCTAAATTACAAACGGAATTTGTTATGCTATTTTCTGTTCGCTCATTGCTAATTATGTTTTGTTCCAATTCAGAGTTAATATTATTGGATTATTTTGTAATTAAATGATATTTTGTTATCGTGGCGTGTTGATTCAGGTGGTGCTTAATAGGGTGGGTATTACTTTGTCAGCGGATTGTGATTTCAATATTTTATGAATATTAATTAGCTGTCTTTTATTTGTGGTGGCAAAATGATGGTGATCTGTTATTGCAGATTTTGTATAGGTAGTTGTAGAATTAACGAAAGGAGAGAAATTAGTAATGGTGGATTCTACACCAGAAAAACAAAATATATACAGGTTGTCTGGTAATTAATGGATAACCTCTTAGGGGGTCATTGTACTTATTATGATGAGCAACTTTTACTACGGGACCAAACATGAAATCGCGAAAAAAATCTGCTGTTCCCTACATTTATGTTCGCATAACCATAATCAGCCTATAATGTTCCCACTGCTGGGACACAGGCCTTCTCTCAATGAGAGAGAGTGGGCCGTAATCCACCACGCGGGCCCAGTGCGGGTTGGTGGATGTCACATGTCTTCGAATTTTTGGTTCTAGGACATGCCGGTTTCCTCACGATGTTTTCCTTCACCGTTTTGAGAGCAGTGGTGATGAAAATAATTTACACAAAGTAAAGCGCCTGTCTGGGTTCGAACCTACGACCTACAACTCGTAAGTCGTGTCCGTGACCACTGGGCCACCGCTGCTCTGTTCGCATATTTCGTCAAAATTTAGGAAACTGCTGATTCTTTTTTCGCGATTTCAGGTTTGGTTCTGTTGTAAATATCTAAAATGTGTACTGTGCTGCCATCAATTTACTTGTATGTGTAAGTCTTCATAATAAAAGAGCATCACTTTTCTTTCTGACACAGCATAGCACGTTGTTACCGACTTCAAAAAAAAGGAGGTTATCAATTCGATACGTATGTATGTAATATTATTGGAATTGCCTTCGATCAATAATAGTACTAGATGCCCGATAAGCGCTTCAAAAACGGCCCGAAAAATACGAGCACGAATACTTTTGTGCTCTTATTTCAAATTAGTATGGTCCAATCATAGCCAATGTTAAGACGTCAAAATGGCTCAGTGCGCGTTCAAAAGTTGTGTAAATAACCACCGTAACACCAAGATTTTGGAAGGAATATCTTTTTTCGGTAATTTTTTATCATTAAATGTTTTTCATAAAATAGTAACACAGTTAAATAGTAAATATAAAACAATTAGCAAATATTATGATTGTTGGCCAATGTTTGCGACAACGCGCCAACTATTCTAACAAACATTGAAGCATTGAAATGTAATTCCAAGAACTACGTCTAGTTCCAAATTTGAGTAAGTACAAAATTGTCAAAAAAATGTTTTTAACCTTATTGCTTAGACGTTAAGTTTCATTTTAGAATAAATATTTTTGTACTTATTATAAAAATGACTTTTTATTTTCAAGTGACATTTTAAATTTATTGCTTCGATGACAGAAGGACTTAAATATTAATCATTTGCAATCGTAATTAAACTTTATGTTAGAGTGTTAAGGTTTATAATAGTCTGAAGTTGTTAATATTATTAAACTTTTTTCTATAGTTCGTAGTAAGAAGTATAAATAAAAAGTAAAAATCTGTGTGCAAACGTGGCCACTTTAGCGACTTATTTTTGTTCCTAATCATTCATCTAGTACTATTATTGATCGAAGGGAATTGCATTATATTCACATATGATGATCTATTAGGGCTTCCAAACCAATATACAAAATTTCATAGACGTATGTATGTATGTATGTATGTATGTTTGTCCACGCATATCTCCGGAACTATTAATCGGATCGTGACCATTTTTTTTATTGGCTTACATTTTCTTTAACTTAGGGAACAGTGCAAGTTTCATCAAGATCGATTCAGTAATTTTCAAGATATGGACTAATACGTGTAAGTGTGACGGCCTGGCTTATTGATAAGAGCTACGGGTGTAGTGTCAAAGGGAAAACATCTCAAAACCTTGGTCAAATACTAGTGCAAAAACTAAAAATTACGAAATAAAAAGTAATTTAAAAAAATTAAACCGACTTCAAAAAGAAATTAACTCAAAATTATGAAATAACTTTAATTTCGGAAGTCGGTGGCATAAAACTAAAATACAGATCCCAAGACACCGACTTTCGAAATTAAAGTTATTTCATAATTTTGAGTTAATTTCTTTTTGAAGTCGGTTTAATTTTTTTAAATTACTTTTTTTTATTATAGGTTATGGGCCTTAAAATAAATAAAATATAGTGTTTTAACAAGAATTTCGGACTAAAACGAGTGTTGAAAGACTTTTATATTTGGAACGTGTTTTTCACAGTGTAGTAACGGACGATTGGGCTTAGCGCGGAATAATAGTGATAAAAAAAATGTCTGCTAACTATTTAATAAATGTACCCAAGTTACGCGGACGAGAAAATTATAGCGAATGGTGTTTCGCGGCAGAAAATTTCCTAGTCCTTGAAGCCATGAAACATTGTGTTAAGCCAGAAGTAGGGGTGAACATAGGAGCTGCAGATGACGAAAAGACCAGAGCCAAATTAATTATGACAATCGACCCGTCTTTGTGAAAACGTGAAAAGTGTAAGAACTACGAAAGAATTGTGGGATAAACTACAACAATTATTCGACGACAACGGTTTTTCACGAAGAATAAGTTTGCTACGGAAATTAATGTCGATACGCCTAGAAAATTGCAGTTCAATGACGTCATATGTGACGCAGATTATTGATACAGCGCAAAAATTAAGTGGCACGGGATTCGAAATTAATGATCAGTGGACAGGATCGTTGCTTTTAGCAGGATTGCCTGATCGGTTTTCACCAATGATCGTGGCTATCGAGCATTCGGGCATTAGCATATCGGCGGATTCCATAAAGTCAAAATTATTAGACATGGAGTCAGTGACCGAACAAAATGAAGTTAGTGGAGCATTGGTTACTCGTTCAAAACTCATTGGAAAGAATAACAAGTCTATGGCAAGAAAAAATGTCAATTTTGATAGTAATCCGTCAAAATCAAATGTCAAGACAGTGACATGCTATCGATGTAAACAACAAGGACATTATAGAAACCAATGTACGATTAACGAAAATAACTCGTCGAGTTCGAAGGATAAAAGTCGAATGCAGTCTAATGCATTTAGCGCAGTATTCCTGAGCGGAAATTTCAACCAAAATGAATAGTATGTTGACTCAGGAGCTAGTGTACACCTAACAGCCAATGAAAGTTGGGTTCTGAATGCGTCTTATGATCAGAAGAAGGAAATTATTGTAGCAAACAAAGAAAAGTTGTCAGTTTTATGTTCTGGCGATGTGAAGATTACGACTACGACTGATAATATCAATTACGATATCGTGGTAGAAGATGTATTTTGTGTTCCGAGTAACAACAACAAACAACAACCACAAACACAAACTTGCTATCAGTCAGCCAACTAATAATCAAAGGGAACAAGGTATTTTTTTCGGACAGTAGTTGTTCTATATACAACAAGAAAAATGACTTAGTAGCTACAGCATTATTAGTCAATGGAGTGTACAAAGTAAACTTGTTAAACATAGAACATTTATCTGGATCAGTCGTGTCAGGTGTTACATGGTATCGCAGATTAGGACACATCAATAAAGACTATTTGCATCAGATGAAGACTGCTGTACAGGGAATGTCTTTTGATGAAAAAGTGGATATAGGAAAGTCCTCATGTACTTACTATGTGTTGTGAAGGCAAGCAGTGTCGCTTACCCTTCAAGAGTACTAGCCAGAGAAGTAGTAACCTACTAGATATAGTACATACTGATATCTGTGGACCTATGGAAAATGTATCCTTGGGTGGGTCCAGATACTTCTTGTTGTTTGTCGAGGATCATAGTCGTATGGCATTTGTTTATTTTCTGAAACACAAGAATGAGGCGTTGAAGTGTTTTAAAGAATTCAAAGCCCAAGTGGAAAATCAAACAAAGAAGACAATCAATGTATTAAGAAGTGACAATGGGCTAGAGTACTGCAATAGAGAAATTGACAACTATTTGAGTAGTGCTGGTGTGATACATCAAAAAACAAATCCGTATACACCACAGCAAAATGGATTGTGTGAGCGATTTAATCGCACAATCGTTGAAAAAGCCAGATGTCTACTCTTTGATGCCAACCTAGGCAAAGAGTTCTGGAGTGAGGCCACCAACATCGCAGTGTATCTTCAGAATCGAAGCGTGGCTGCAGCATTGGGAAATAAGACACCGTATGAGATATGGACTGGCTGTAAACCAGATGTTAGCCATATCAGAATCTTCGGTAGTACTGCAATGGTCCATATAGCTAAAGAAAAGCGTAAGAAATGGGACAAGAAGTCAGAGAAATGTATTCTGATTGGATATCCAGAAAACATAAAGGGCTAAAGACTGTATAATCCAGAAACAAAGACTGTATTGACTAGTAGAGATGTCATCATAGTTGAGCAGGAATCGAAATCTGAATGTCAGTTACAAGTTCAAGATCAGAGTTTCGATTCAGTGGGGGGAGAAGGAGTTAAGATGGATGAATTTAACTCGGAAACATCATCATCAAATACAAGTTCGGATGACACATTTCTAGATGTGAATGATGAGATGTATGAACCCATTGATCGCGAACTGGAAGATATCTCACTCAGATCTCCTAGACCTACACGCGAAGAAGTATCATAGTAATAGTTGTTCATAATTAGTAATAAGTACAATGACCCCTGAAGAGGTTATCCATTTATTACCTCCATACAATTTTTTTTCAAAATTGATCCAGCCGTTTGAGCGTGAAGAAGTAACAAACTTAAAAACACACAAACACAAACTTTCGCCTTTATAATATTAGTGTGATTTTTAAGTAGTTTACGCCTATCACGTCTACGGTGCTGCACGGGCATTTTTTTGTGTGTTTGTTAGCTACCTTAGCTGCCGTGAAAAAAATGTTCCATTATAAACCTTTCTCACACCATAAAATACAAAAATCTTGAAGATAGATGTAATCTGCCTTTTATAATTATAATTAAACATAAATCTTGGGCCTAAAACGAGAATAAAGCGGTGGTACTTTATTATTGTTGTAAGATAAGGCACCACCTTGGTATAATGGCTTTTAAGCTAGCTCCCTTAATTATTTCTCAGGGTTTTTTTAATCAGTCAAAAATAATTTGTGCCATTTGTTATTTTTTTTATTTTTTTTATTTAGGAATTTAATGGTGTGGTAGTGATTTTTTATTTTGTGGTATATGCTTTACAATAGTCAAATTTTTTGAATAGACCTAACTTTTTACATTCGCGTGAAATTCTATCCAATACATAATTCCACCAAACGGCTGGCATCGCGTCGGATCGGAACGGATTTCACAATCTTTAAACGATATTAAATCGTGTATCTACACAGTATTTAAAGTCTATATTACCAAGCCGCGCACAGCAGCTTGACCGCGGGCGTCTTCCGCGACACGCGATCGTAGCCGAAAGTATGCTGCGGCGCGCTTACGGCTCCGTTCGCCTGTCATCGTATCCGATCGAATACTTTCGGCTGTCGTCCAAATTTTTCTTTTCCTCTTCTGTGTTTTATGATTATTTTCTTCTTCTTCTAATGCAATAGCTAACAATACTACGTCAACTTCAACCATTTAAAAAAATTAGAACACGTTAACACGGTAAGGAACGAAACTATTCGAGTAGGCGCAGAAACAGATATTTTCGCAAGCGATGGTAATATGCGTCGACATGCTGCCGGACGCGATCGGCTGTCGCCGCATCCGTGCCTGTTCTTACCGAATCGATGCGGTGCGAGCCTTTTGGTGAAAATCATTCTTAGTGGTTTAAGACTGCACAATAAATATACCTATTTAGAATTACAAAAATACGTACTTATTCAATTAAATTTATATATAATTAAAAAAACGAATGTGTTCTATTTTGACACAATATACGCAGAATAATTGCAAAAAGTAAATGTTTTCAACTTTTCAGCAATTTCCACACACAAAAATACATTAGTAGGATCGTCAAAGACGAAATGAACATTCTATTTTGAACCTTGTGTTCACAGCCAATTTTAAATTGTTCAGCGAGATCGCCAGCCAAGCGACATGTCATTGTATGACCAAAAAAATGTCGAATAGACAGATTTATATTATGGGACGGAAAACGGACCTATCTCGGCTTTCAGGAGTCCCAGATCGTTTATACCAATTAAGTTTTTTCCACATGAGAGTTAACAAAGGATATTTTTCTTTTAATGAAGCGGATATAGTGGAAATTGAAGTGGAGAGTCTCTCTCTTAAATATTGGAAATGAGAAAATGTCATCACGTAAATTAAATGGGGTCGGTTGGCGGTATCCTCACTATGTTTGGCCTCGTTTATTTCTAGGAAAGTATACCATTGAGGGTAGTAATATTGTTTTCGCTTGCAGCCATATTACGTTTACTTTTCTGAACGTACGGGGTATGGCTAACCCTTATAATATCGGAAAGTTCCGACACAGAGTCCATGTTCCGATGAAATATTACTAGACGAATATGAGAATTTCTCCTGGGTCTGACATTTTCTTTGCCTACAGCCTTACACATATTAATTACTAGCTTCTGCCCGCGACTTCGTACGCGGATCCTGTTGGTTATGCCAGCGACAACGGGGTAGTCAAAATCGAAGATCTGAAACGTCTGATGTCGAATTCTAAGAACCCGGGGACTGGATAACAACGGGTTGCGCGAGACGATTCGAGACGTCATTTTCAGGCAATAATGAACCAATAGGGTGGTAAACTTGGCCTTGCACTTTGAATGTTGGCATAAATGGGCCTTCTGAAATCTGTTTCGCAACAAAAGATGTCATTTGAAAGGCATTATTGTACGAACGAATGTTGTTCAAGAAATGTTTTGACTGTGATGGTCACCGATTAGCAGTGATCTTAATATTTCTGGAGGAGTTTGTAATATTTCAATATGTACTTTCCCACCTGAGCAACACATACCGTTTGTTTCTTTTTGCTATTTAACAGCTTCACAAAAAGTAAAAATTTTAACCATACCTCCGATGGCGGAATATGTGGCGTAGTCAATCATAGGAGTATACGTAAATGCACTCCGTTCCTTATCAACCCAAGGAAGGTCGCCATGCCCTACGGCTATATCTTGAGACACATCCGATTCTTCAGATGATATCGAAATTCTGTTCAGAGAATGTCGAAGTCGATCAGAATTCAAACGTTCGTTGCGCTCTTCTTAATCTGTCTCTTCATGCCGTACTCCAGCAATTCTTTCTTTCTCACTTTCTGATTATGAATATTTTGCTGTGTGCTTGTTCGGAACAATGTATGATAATCTCACCGTATCAGCGGTCAGTCGCGCATCATATTCTTCACTGGTCTCTAGAGATCTGGATGTAGATGCGTAAATACGCTGAGAACGCAGGCGTGCTTCGCGATCCAAAGAGGTTTCCACGGAGCGAGTTGCAGCCTGATGTTCTCAAACAGCATCAAGTCTCTCCTGACGCTCTTCGGTAGATTCTTGGGATCTTATGATCCTCAATCTTTTAGCTCCTTTGGAACATTGGGAAAGATTTGACCTCTTTCTAGGCATGGTTATAGTTTTATTATGAAGATACCTGATCAGTTAAAATCTAAGTGACTGCTCCCCTACCAAGGGTGCCCAGACACGGGATCGTCTGGCCCATGTGCTGGTTTGGTCCCTGGGGTGGTCACGGCGTGCTATGTGTTCTGGTGCGCCGGTGATGGGGAGTACTCCCCAGCGGAGGGTCCGGTGACGGACAGCCGCGGCGGGTTCACGGATGAGTGCTAACGCGTGCCCATGTTCCCGCCGTAAGCGGCAGAGGAGGACACCGTGGAGTTTTAGTGGGTTAGAGTCCCACATAACTGCACTATCTCCCCGTGGTAGTGCAGAATGCATGAGCAGTCAAATTTTCAATGATATACCATCGTCATCGAAAATCAGTCCTAAACTGTTACCGCCTTCACCGCGTGGAGGTGAAATTAGTGATAGCTTAGATTTCCACATCAGATGTTTCTGATCTTCGATTTTTATAAGTCAACAGGAAATGCCCATCAGACCGAGTAACTTTTACTAAGACGTCATTCCTATATGTGTTATGGTGTAGCTGGGCTCTTGGAGTTCCCCATCAGGTGTTCTAGATCTTCAAATTTATTCTCTCAGCAGAAAATCCTCATCACGTGGAACAATTTTTGCTATGGTACCATTTTTGTATCTCTTATAGTTAAGCTGGTCTGTTTCGGTTCTGCATCAGGTGTTCAAGTTTCCAAGAAACATTATAGCCTGAATGTTGTCCAGCCATAATAACTATACAACAAAAAAAAAATCATTCAAATCCGTCCAGTAGTTCCGAAGATCGGACGCGCAGGCCCGAGGCGTGTCCGTACTCTGATAGAATACCTTAACAAATGTTCGCCGTGATTCTTTAAATTGACATAACTTTTTTATTTATGAACCGATTGACATGAAATAAACACTAAATGTTAAGTGAAACCTACTACAATATATTAGTGAAAACCGCATCTAAATCGAATAAGCCGTTTCTGATATTAGCGTGCACAAACAAACAGACAAACAGACAAACAGACAAACCGACAAACAGACAAACCGACAAACAGACAAACAGACAAAAAAAAAATTAATTACAATTTCGGGTTCGGCATCGATATAATAACAACCCCTGCTACTTTTTTTTTATATATTTCCATTGTACAGACACCACTTTTCTACAAATTTATTATATGTATAGATAGATAAGTTCCAAACCGCATTTTTTTCCTTTGATTTGGTTTCATTGAGATATCAACGAAACTAACTGAAAAAAGAAAGAAAGATTAATAGCTATGAAAAAAGAGGAAAGGGAATGGAAAATAGAGACGTGTTTGCCCCCCACCTGTGGGGAACTAAGGGCATAAAATAACAATTAAAGGAATTACTTTTTAATAGTAAATGATGTGGTCTTATAATGGATGACCTGTGTATAAAGATGATTTGGCTAGAAAGGGGGTGTTCGCGACGATAGTATTTATAGGTAGAGAGTTAAATGAGTGGACTGTATAAATATGATGTTCACGTATATGACAATATAAGACTAAAGGGTAAAACAAGTAAAAGGTTTAGGATGCGCGAGCGCGACCGGTCGACGTAGCGTGTTGTTGGGCACTGGCGGGGCGCGATGACGCAGCTGTTGCTGCGCCGCTCTCGCCTCGCTTCCCTGGTCTGCTCGCTCGTTCCGTTGAGACTATGACTCAACAGGAGTGACTACCGAGATGACGACTAATAAAAAAGTATGGAAGGAAAGACATGTTGCGCCGATCCCAAATAAATTGGGTTAAGGGCAGGAAATTGATAATGCTGTGGTCAAGTTTTTGGCCAGCCTTAGCTTAATCAGCCTATAATGTTCCCACTGCTGGGACACAGGCTTCCTCTCTGTGAGAAGGAGCGGGCCGTAATCCATCACGCGGGCCCAGTGCGGGCTGGTGGTTTTGGCCAGCCTTAAAAAGCTGGTAATCCAATCCAGATATTAAAAAAAATATTGTTACAGGTTTCAAAATAATTCAAGACTTATTACTATTGCATTAACCTTTTGACCGCCACACATAAAAAAATCAAACAGGTGCCTTCGGCGTAAAAGTCTGTCATGTAGTCGAACCGTGGCGTGCTAGGCACATTCTGGTTTGTCATCTATACCCTGGTCAAAAGGTTAATGTTATTCGCATAAGATTTGTTTGTAATTATTACCCTCAAAGCAGCCAAGTTCAAGTTTACTTACAGAAGTTATTGTTTTCAATTAAGTCTGTATTTTCAGGATTAACACCTAATTTTGTGAAGAAGATGTTTTATTCTACCTTCAGTTATTTGAGACAGATATTCCTTTACAGTGAAGATAATTAGATTTTGTTACTTCGTTTCAATTTGCTTTTGGTCTTGTTTATCGGTTTTGAGAATTACTGAACTTATTTGTGCTTAAATTTGAAATTCTTAGTTGAATATGAATAAATTATATCGCTGACAAAAAGGTGTTCTAAGTAGTACCTATGATTTTGTTTCTTGTAAAAATATTCGAGTCTTAAGTTATTTTGAGATATAATACAATCTTAAACGAGAGGTGAAAGGTGTATTTTTTTTTAATTTTAAACTAAATTTTGCTACCAGAAGACAAGTTCCCGTAATTAAAAACATTCAAAATCTAGTCGCAATCTCATCTTAACGACAATCAATGTCAAAATTGTAGGGAAATCAGAGGTATTTTTAACAGATTGAGACTGAAATCAGACTGTGAATGTTCTTAAAATTACAAGGGTTGTCTCTCAGGTTAGCCATTGTTCAAAGTAGGTACCTATTTTTGTTCCATTTCCAAACAAAAACCGAGGTGCCTTTACAAAATTAATTTATTTCATTACAAAAAAGTTGCTATCAAAAAATTACGTGGTCTTGTAAAATTTATAGCCGTGACCATGAAAAATTCAATTTTGGTTAGGGACAAAACGTTAAAGTTCCTATTCATAAAATATATAAAAAAAACGGTAGATTGCATGAGCTGTTTATCATCCCACAAAATTGCGAGTGTCAACTGAAGAAAATGAATTACGTCGAATCTCTAAGGAGATGGGTACGAACAGAATTCTTTTAGACCTCAGTTTTAGGAGATAGAAAGATAAATGGTGAGTTGGTGACAAGATCATGTTACATTTTTATTATTCTTCAGTAATAGTTTTTCCAAACGATTATAAATGAACACGACAGTTCTTGGTTTTCTCTACATCTTTGTTTTCAGGGTAACGGTACTATTTACTCAGTAATATTACTTTGCTCTAAGGGTATGTACACACGAGTTGTTCGAAGTCAGACAGGCGCTTTACTTTCTGTAAATGACTTCATCACCACTGCTCTCAAAACGGTGACGGAAAAACATAGTGAGGAAACCGGCATGTCCTAGAACAAAAAATTCGAAGACATGTGACATCTGCCAACCAGCACTGAGCCCGCGTGGTGGTGCAGCAGTGGGAACATTATAGGCTGATGCTGCTGCTACAAATAAAGTTTTCTCTATTCTATTTGACGTCATCGGACGATGCCGGACGTAGACAACTCGCGAAATGATGTCTATCTTTTTGACTTACACCGGTAACAGATCAAACGGTGACTTTCTTAGCAAAATCTTCGTCCGACGAACTAAGGGCCCGTTTAATAAATTAACAAAGTTCCTGAGTTTTGTTGTTTTGTCTTTTAATTACTCCACAAAAGTTTTATCATTTTTGATCGGCAGAGGAATTTCGAAATGGAAAAACTTTGGCCAAGTGTTGTACAAGTAACGATATTTTTACTAAGAATATTTGAAATTTTGTGTATAAATAGGAGATAACCGAGTTTATTTTAGAAGTGGGACTTGTAATGGACTGTATGTAGTGTAGTACGAGTAGTGCGATGGAAGGTATTTCTTTACGTTACTTCGGTATTTCTTAACTTTTACAAAGCTATCTCCTATCCAAGTACTTTGCTAAATATTTTTTATCACATCTATTCAAAAAGAGCTAATGTATTCTTCGTAAACAAGGTCTAAAATAGATATTTAATCCCTAGGGACTAAAAGTGATTTGAATTTGGAATGTGGATATTGTTAGTAATAGTTCCAATCACCAAAAATATCAATCATGAACATTGTATGAACAAGTAACCGGCTGTATGATAAAGTGTAGAGACAAATAAAAAAAAAAGTTTGTGAAAAAATAAAAATAACGCGCGAAAAGAAGTCTGCCTTTGACTTTGAATCCCTCGCTGCACTCAGGATTCTATTCTAGAATCCTTTGCTCCGCTCTGGATTCAAAGAAACACTCTCGCCTTCAAAATAGTTGTTTGTTCCCTTGGCAAACAATCGAATATTATGTGACATGCTTGTTCCAATCCAATATAACTTTCCTGAACTAACTAATATCGGACTCTGCTATCTACACACCTGCTAATTATAACGCTAATAAGATCAATTAAAATCCAAACAATTATCTCGGAAATTATAACGAAACAGAAAACCGCCATCGTCAAGGCAGTGTTATGTCAACATTCCCTTAAAATCTTCAAACCATAACATTAACAGTCCTCCTTTCAAAATCAAAACCAATAAACAAACTCATTTAAAAAGTAAAACCAATTAAATGACGCCATTTATAGGATAAATTGTCTTCGGAATTGTTATTTATCCTGACTGGAATCTCGACGTCGATTGAGCTATTTTTCTGTCACGATGACGTATTTTCTGCCAACACTTTAGCAGGGTAATCATGTCGTTTTGTTCTTTTATTTTTTATGTCCTGGAATCAGGTTTAAAACGAGCTAGCTGAAACGGTTTTTAGTTAGCAATTTGCAGGAGAGTGGAAAGAGTTACCTGGGTGAAATTAATTGCTTTCGTCACATAATTTTGTTGCCGGGTTATGACGGTATAAATGATTATAACTGTGTAACTATATAGTATGCTTTCTTGGGAAACCTTCTGCTGGGGGAATAAAAGTTTATGTCGAACTCCTACCGAATTAGAACCAACGGTGTCCCATCTGCTACAAAAATAAAATAAATCTAGAATCAATAAAAAATTCAACATTCATACCAACGTCAATTCATAATCATAACCAAACTCGTGTGTACAGTACCTACCTACCTAACTTATTTAAGGCATACGTGATTGCGCGACCGACACTGTGCCGAATCGTTTGAACTTCCCCTCACGTTCCAAAGGAAAAGAGTGTGACGTTTCATAAATGTATAGAATACAACCCCCCCCCCCCCCCCTTTAGGGTGTAAATTTATCATAAATGCCAACACGTCTTCAAGTTAAACGTGGTTGAAGTTTATCTTGGATTTATGCTCGAGTTTTAAACGTGGCGATGAGATGCCACGCAGGTGTATGTTTGTTATACGTCTTTCAATCAATCGGAAAGGAAATGACTCGATTATATGAAAATTCAACGTGCTTGATTATAACAGAGTTTACAGAGGGTTGGATTATAAAAGCGAGAATGCGAATTTGTGTCACGATTTGCTGGTGAAACCAATTTTAGTACAGCTTTCATTCGAAATAGTGATTAATTCATTCAATAATCGTGTCATTCAACGCTTGATTATGGAATTACATTCCGAGATTGGTCCAAAATCTTTAGTTTAGCCTAGGCGATTGATTTACGTTCTAGAAAATAATTTTACTCATTGCACAGTACTTAAAATAATATTCTACACATATATAATAAACTCACGCATTATTTTAGAGGGTAAGCAGAAAATAAACTACAGAACGTCACCTGCTACGATCCTTACCCTTTTGCCTCGTTTAGGTACGTCCTTAACTTAGAATCATCATCATCAGAATGCCCGTATTTTTATTAACGTTCGCTTAGCTCAATCTGTCAAAAATACCTCTAATTTCCCAAATTTTTTGACAAATTATTTAAATTGATTATCGATGAGATGAGATGAGATTGCTTTGAACGATTTTACACACACACTGGTAATAATATTATTTATTATTATGTATTAATAATATTATCGGTCATAATATTATAATTTACAGTTTTCAGCCGAATCCAGGTTAGTTAAAATTCTACCATGTTAAAAGTACTACCTAATAATACTCTCTTTGTGAAAAGAAGAAGTTCGTTCGGAAATATTTCAGCTAAAACTATTTCGATCGCCGAACTCCATTGCACTTCTGTTCTATTTTGGAGGGTGAGTGCCATTGAATTTCGAGGCACTTCAGACTTCAACTTTGTCTCTCTGTGACGCATAACACAATGACATTTGGGGCACATGTCATCTTGACGAGACCGAAAAGGTATTGCAGTTATGCGGGGCTCCATGCGACTTTTATTAGGTAGGTACATATAATAAAGTCAGAAAGAGAGAGAGATAGTGTTCGTGGTATTCGAGGGTGCTGAAGCCAATATTGAGGTCAAAATGAAAATTCAAGATGGCGGTTGCAAACATTTTCAAATTTTTCGTCGGGTATCGTTTTCATGGTTTTCGAGGGCTCTGAAGCCGATTTACCGATTGAGCCCATTTCGCAGCCGCCATCTTGGAGTTTTATTTTGAACTAAGTCTGAACGCATTGTCACTCAGAATAACGCTTGACATCGCAACATTGAAATATCCACCAACCCGCATTGCCTGCGTGCTGCGGCTTGCGCGGTGGATTATGGCCCTCTCCTTCTCACAGAGAGCAGGCCTGTGACCCAGCTATGGGAATAGTATAGGATGATTATGCAACATTGAAAGTAATCTTCCACCAATACAACACACACTAACAAAAACTAACCACAGTTACTTACAAACTTACACTAAATCAGTACAATCCCTGTGATTTAATCGAAGCTAGTCATGCTTACAAGCACAATTTACGTGGGATCATCGCGTGAATCAGTTTCCACTCGTAATTAATCGATGTTATTTCGCATCACGTCCTTTGTACAAATCTTCTCTGTTTATTCCCTGTAAATTGTTTTTCTCTGTTAAAGGAGTATTTTTATAAATATGTGGGTATGTAGGTACGTTATTTATCTGTCAAGGCTTAATTTTTAAATATTTTACCTATTGTGGCATACTAATTATGTTCTATCATCGTCGTATTCACATATAATTATATAATTAATGTGTACAAAATATTGTGAAACATTTTCAAAGAGTAACGGGGAGTTTCTTGCCCATTCTTTTCCATACAAAACTACCTTTTGGAAGGGGCGACGACAATTAATTCTATTTCATTGTCAATTTTGCCGTTCAAAAGGCTTATTTTGTGCCCATTTGAAATAAATGTTTTAACTTTGACTTTATTCTTTCGTCCATTGTTCTGTAGTTGACAGTAAGGGGCAAATCACACACACTACTTTTAGCATCAGCGATCTGCGATTTTGCGACTGTATCGAAGCATTTAGTTTCTAAAAAGCGGCTAAATCGCCGATCGCCGATGCTTAAAGTAGCGTGTGTGTTTTGGCCCTTATGACGATTGAATATTGTATTACCTACGTAAAGTCGATTTATATTATTCCATTGAATAACTACTGATATCTAGATTCTGCGGTCGAGTTTTGAACCTTTAGCAACTTTGATAAGGGTTCTCAGAAAGCAGAGCGCATTAAACAAAAATTATGCTTGTTCCTCCATTCTCAATAATAATCGATAAGCATCAAAGTCGAGGTTTCAAAAATAAATAACAGACAATTTATAAATCCAACAGACACATTGTTTTTTATTTCTATAAAATTGCGAATTTATATTTTCCTCCTAAAAGCGTGGTTTTCATACGTGTCAACGCATTAAATAATACACTCTGTAATGTCCACCAGGACTCTGGGGTTGATTAGGAAAGAACAAGTAACCCAATTACACACAATCTACCACACACTGATATCGGCTCGCAGCAAGCGTTCCGCGTCTTCACTCCACGGCGGTCGTTAAGCCAGTGGCCCCCACCCCGCGACACCGCGCACGCGCTGCTCGAGACGACAGCCACACATACACCACAGACATACCACAGACTATTTATGTCTATACACTACATCCCTCCCTTATTATTGTTGAATTGAGATGTTTGTTATTGTCATGTTTCTTGAATTGAAGTATTAGCTCCAGGACACGCTGGCCCCCCACGGTTCTTCCTTTGTCGCTTTGATAAATCCAATTTAATGGAGACATTATGGTTTCCTCGCGACGCTTTCCTTCACCGATGCTTCACCGTTTTGATACATCCAATTGAATGGATTGTTACATAATATGGTTTCTTCGCTATGCTTTCCTTCACCACTTTGTTACGTCCAATTTAATGGATGTCAGATGCGTCCAATTTAATGGATGCCCATTGCGTCCAATTTAACGGATGTCTATCTACCACGCGGATACTCTCCGTACTGGTAATGTCACATGTCTTCGAAGTATTGGTTCTCAGACATGCCGGTTTCCTCACGGTGTTTTCCTTCACCGTTAATGAACAGTGGTGATGAGTGAAAATATACAAAATGTCTGTCTGGTTTCGAACCCACGACTTTAGTCGGGCTAAACCACCACCATTGTTGTGCTGAAATAAAATGCTATTGTTATGATTGTTTATGTACTTAAGTATCACACAGTTGTTTTTTTTTTTTTTTTTCCAGTTTAAATACTTAAGTATTGAACAATAATTGATTTATAAGACATTATTATGAGTCAATGCGAACTTTTTAGGATCAATGTTAATTTAGTAGTACCATTACTTTTAACCATTAAGTACCCACTACTTGACAACATTTCCGGTACGTAGTTCAAGAAGTTTAATCAGACAAAACCTTTCTTTTTTCCATGTTGGTAAATTAAACTAATATTATTTTATTTAACTTTGTGGTTTAATACCCATTTTAAACACTGAATCATCAAAATCATTTAATCGTATCATGTTCCAGCATATTGGGTAAAGCTGCATCCTAACCAACTTACCTACTATAATAACTGTGCAATTGTTAATTACGTCTAAAACCCAAGTAACAATAAAAAATGTTTCCTTGAAATTTTACTATATTAAGTAAGAGATTAGGTACTTCAATGACTTGCAGTATTTTTATAATTATTTAGGCCTTCTTGTACCCCTATTACTTACTGTGTAAGCAATAGGTACTTGTACGCCTTGCAAGGCAGCACATAGTGATAAAACATTTTTTTTTTTATACCATCATGTACCACTATGTAATATATCATGTACTTCATCATGTACCTATGTGTACAAATAAATGCATTTTAATTTGAATTTCAACAGATCTTCCAGCAATACATGCTGAATCCTAATGTGACAAACAATACAAAAGATGGTGCTGATCTCATATTAAAGGCATCCATACTTTCACACCGACCATTGTAATTTCTGTAACAGGACCTCACAGAGGGCAGTATTATCAAGTTTATGATAAAATAAGAATTATAATCACATAACCCAACATCACGCCTGTTCCCACCTGAGGGCCAGACAGCGAAATAGAGTATCGTATACCTTACCTTAGCCAGTCCTGGCTAAATCCCTTGCAACAGGGAGCGAGTCTACAGACATGAATTTTGCACAAAGCTCCAATAACTGCCTGATGGAAAAACCCCACCACCCCTGTTGCCGCCCGGGCATCGAACTCAGGACCCTACACCCAGCAGTAGCGCTTGCAAATAGTAGACGAACTAGACCACCATTATAATAATTAGTTACTATTAAGATAATGAAAATCTTAAAAGCTAGACACTCTCACAGCAACATTTATGTATTTACTAGCTGACCCGGCGAACCCCTCTTCGCACCAGAGTCAAAACACAAAGTGTATGAGAAAATGAATCATCTCCACTTTCTTTTCATCACTCCGCCGCGCCACTCGGGGCAGAGACCAATCCAACAAATCAAAGACCACAAAATCGGTCCAGCCGTCCCGAGCCACAAAGGGTGCAACCAATCCGACTCCGCTTTATATAAAGAAAGATGTACCTATGTTTGAATAGGTAAGCATTCTTTATTGTTATAAGTACAATGTCTTACTTTCATATAATGTTACATGGCACCTGTAACTTAGTGACCTTTGACCTTTCACCCTTTACCACATTAAGAAGTTATACTCTAACAGAAGAAGGGAACTTCTTTTGTCAAACAAAATTGATTACCGATCTCTATTCATCATCATAAGAAAATATGATATTCTAATTAATTATTGCAATAACATCAAACAGCAGTTTACTGTTATTGTGACTTCTTATTTTCACTTTGCACACATTTTATTTCAAAAAATGTATACTTATTATTTTAACTGGTTGGTACTAGTATTTAATTATAGTAACAATTACATAGCTTTTTTTTTTCCTTAGTCTGTTGACCAAATCCATGCATTGTAACTCGGGACCACTAAAAGACTAGCTCTGTGTGTCTATGCCTGCCGCCTCGAGGTAAATGTTCAGACTTCTTTTCCCTTTTTCCCAACGGACAGAGACTGAACCAACCTCCCCTTTTCATTCGAACTTCTCTAAGGTGTACTGTGCTCTTTGAGGCTACCTGTTGACCAGGTAAGTAACTATGTTGCATATTTATCGATTTTTAACACGCTATCGCAATCTAATGCCATGTGGGATTTAATGCTATACCAGTAAATCTCCGCAATTTAATGCCATACCTATAGATCTCCGCAATTTAATACCATGTCGATAGATCTCCGCAATTTAATGCCATACCGATAGATCTCCGCAATTTAATGCCATACCGATAGATCTCCGCAATTCAATGCCATACCGATAGATCTCCGCAATTTAATGCCAGGTATCCGCAATTTAATGCTATACCGGTAAAATCCGCAATATTAATGCCAGGTATCCGCAATTTAATGCTATACCGGTAAACTCCGCAACTTAATGCCAGGTATCCGCAATTTAATGCTATACCGGTAAATTCCGCAATTTAATGCCAGGTATCCGCAATTTAATGCTATACCGGTAATCTCCGCCAAGTATGCCATACCTTTTTGTTTCAAATCTCATACCGCAATTAAATGCTCAGTCGCAATTGAATGCCCAGTCACAATTTAAATGCTCAGTCGCAATTGAATGCCCAGTCGCAATTTAAATGCCCAGTCGCAATTGAATGCCAGGCACCGGAACTCCCACGCATCAACGAAACACAGCAGGCCGCCCGGCGCCGGTGGGACAGCGGTCGCAAACCAGACGGGCGCCAGCCCCTCCCCCGCCCCGCAAGGGAAGAATTAGCCAGCCAAACAAGGCGCGACCGTCTAGGACGCGCCGAGTGCCCGGTTCAGTCAAGCAACTGGCGGAACCAACCGCGCCACACGCGGAGGCCTCTTCATGCATCCCGAAATGTCCCGTAGCCTAAACTCGCTCACAGCACGGTACTTCCGGTGATTCTCGATGAACATAATAGGTAGGTAGGTATGGTTGACAAATATGCAGGTATGTCAGTCCCCTGATGTACACCCATAGATACCTACATAAAACACGAACAAAAGAATACCTACGTAACTCACGGCTAAGTGAGTCTGTTGGAACGCCACAAGTCCCATCACTATCTTACATAGGATGTCGGGACATCCCTATTTCGTTCATTAACAATCGAAAGAATCGGAGTCGTTAAAATAAACCATCGAGTCAACCATCGACTCGCCGTTCTACAAAACAATCGAGATGTTTTTCGATTGTCTCGAGTCAATGGAATCGATTGCTAGTTTTCGACTGTTCGAAAACCACACACTCACTAACACTCACCGACCACTCACCAAAGTCAGTCGATTGCATGCATCAACTCGAGGTGCCTGTTAGCTATCTAATTATTCGTAAGTAAGTTAACTACTTACATTTTATTCCCGTCGCGGTATTGATTATTTTCGATTGCTCTTATTGAAAGAATTAGTTGGATTCACAATCATAACGCAAGTCAAGAACTCGCGAAACTAAACCATCGATGAACAACTCTCGAATGAACGCGCCATGCGCCAGTCGCAATACGGCTTATGGCGGAAACATACTTACATGTCGTGGCGTGTCGTGACGCCTTCTGATCTGACGCAGTGTTAGCCAATCAAAACTCGTTGTAATTTGACGTAGTCCTGAACAGATTCGTTTGATTGGTGTATCCCGAGTCACGACACAACACGACACAGTTCGAAGTTCAAGTCGAAACAATCGAGAACCATCGAGATGTTGAACAATCGAAACAATCGAATAAAACCTCTCGCCATCACGCATCGCTCGCTACTTTTATATAACTTACCCATTAATATTGTCCTCTTTCCTGCTAAGTGTAAAGTGTTTTCGTAGCTTGTTTTTATAGAAGGAATATACGCAACAATAGTTAAGTATTGATATTACCAATTCGTCTGTTATTGTGACACCAAATCAGACCTAGTATCCAACAGAGTCCCTAGTTACCTTACATTTACTTCTATTTTTCTTAATCAAAATGTTATGTACAGTCAACATTAGATCAACATTAGAATAACAATGATAACAGTAAAAACACACTTTATTTTATAGGTAAGTACTAATAAATACCGTGAACCAATTCATTAATTTAGAATAGTAAGTAACTATTACCTGCCCCACTCACGCGTACATTGCTGCAAATAGACGCGCCCGGAAAATCCTAAAATGTCCATCCACTACAAAGCTACAAATAGACATTGAGAAAACTGTGACAGCAAGCACGTTCCACCCCGCAGTATTTTATTTATTTTTTTGTGATTTTGTCTGGGAGTATTGCTTGCGTTCCAGGTTCTTGAGTGGTTAGATGTAGTACCTACATTTGTGCCATAGGCCGTGTGGTTTTATCGGCATTACGAAATCTATCGAAATCTATCTATATCTAAATAAAAATCAGTTATCTGTAGTTGAAAATCATAAAAACAACTGGGGCTCGAATTCAAGTAGGTAGGTAGGTAACTTGTAGGTTACTCAGTACTCACCCACCACGGGCATAACCGAATGAAATAACATCTTTGAAGAAACCCAGCGGGTACTCACCTAGTTACCTACACAATAATCACTTTGATAAAAGCCTGTCATGCATGAATCTATATCCAGTGTCTCGTGATCCGTAAGTTTTATGTATTCAACGATTGTAGTCGGATAGTATAAATATTTAGTCCATGTATGCCTTCCTCTTCTTTCTTTTGTTATTAAATGTAAAAAAACTCACAGTTTATCCTCGTCGCCACTTGTAATGTCCACCAGGACTCTGGGGTTGATTAGGAAAGAACAAGTAACCCAATTACACACAATCTACCACACACTGATATCGGCTCGCAGCAAGCGTTCCGCGTCTTCACTCCACGGCGGTCGTTAAGCCAGTGGCCCCCACCCCGCGACACCGCGCGCGCGCTGCTCGAGACGACAGCCACACATACACCACAGACATACCACAGACTATTTATGTCTATACACTACACACTCCGCTTACAATTCAGAACACATGAACAGCTCAAAAAACATGCAGATTCCGTATTCCGTATTTTATTAAAACCAGTAACATTTGACTCGAAATAACAAAACACGCTCATAAAATTCAAACATCGTATGAATGAATGACGTCACAGTAAGGCTGTTCCTACAACTTCGTATTTTCACGCATCTTGTTGACGGGGGGACCAGGCAGCTAACTGTCGTGAGGATAAGTGATGATTTTGTTTACCACGAGATGGATATTTGCGAGTTAGGAAAATTATTTTTCTGTTTGCGGTGTTGTTCTGAAGGACTCTGAGGCCGCCATATTAATTGCCTAAATTCGCCACTCTTCGCTTTTGTTATGACAATGAGTTTGGTAGCAATATGAGTCGTAAACGGCGTCAATACTACACTACAATCAGAAAAGTAAAGAATCTCCAAATACCACTACAAGTTTACAAAAATTTAAAACTCAGTTAAAATCTTTTATTATTGACAAAATTTAAATTCGGCCCTGGTTCATGTTTTTAAATTACCCACAAAATTTTGATTTTTGTTTCGCATGAGTCTTTTGCTGCGACCTTCAATTTTATGATAAGTGCATTAAATAATATTGTCTTCTTTTAATATTTGTGCACGTTCCATACTAGCTCTGCTCATGAATGTCATCATTAATTATAGTTAAAATGTTTCTCATTAAGTGAAATTTATTGTAAATTTATTTTGAGTAAATAAAGATTCTTTAACCACAAATACAATAAATTTTGAAATCACTTTTTTTTAAGTCTTTATAAGCTATTTAAAAAATAATGTATAAAAAATAAATTTCATCATCAATATTATTTTCAGAGCAAGCATGAAAGATAAATAGATACTATTGCTTTCTCGCGTCTTCTACAAGATCCACAAAATGACTAACTCGCCCAATAACTACAACAAACTTAGATCAATCAAATCATTCCAGAAACATCTCCAATCGTTGCCATGGTACCGAAACTAAATAAGAAAGAAAGGTTTTCAAATCGTATGACTATACTAGATGGTGCATAACACATACAATAGTCCCAATTGACCTGACAAAGACTCCTTAGATTTACTTGAATCAACAGTTCCTCTGTTTGTTGCACATGTTCCGCATGTTAGAGAATTCAGTTTCGATTTCGACCACTATGCAACGTAATTTGAAAGCCACTGCATTGTTGTATGTTATTACAATCAGGGAGTCAATTGTTGGAGCTAGCTCGCAAACGGAGATGTTGGCTCAAATGTTTGTGCTGTTATAGGACTGTTGGATGTATTTAAATGGATTATTGAAGATGAAGTCTTTGTTAGAGTTAGCGGTATGGTTGCTGTTACAATACAAAATAATAGTACCAGTCTACGTTAATTTTCACATTTTCGTTGCACAACTCATGCCAGCGGAAGGGGCTTAAATATTTCTTATTTTATTGAAAATTCATTTCTGTATACTTCAATTATAATTATATGTCTGTTGTCTGCTTTGTTGCGTAACACACTAACAGTAGCAAATGGCTCTCATTTTGACAGTTCAACAACATTCATTGAATTATTTATGTTGTTGAGCAGACAATTTTTTCGAACAATGAAGCAATGGATTAGCAATAAATAAGGACTACGTCTGAAATAAATTTCTTATTATTATATATTATTAATATCATTTCAATGTAGGTGTGATGTAAAGGGATCTAGGCTAGAATAGTGTCAGCTCAATCCATGTCGATGCAATTTTTACTATTTTTTAGCCAGTTATTTTTTACCGAATGAATTATTGAGAAATTGTAAAGACTTTGAGATAAGTAAAACCTGCAGGATAATTATTACGTAACACACTGTCAGTAGCAATGGCTTTCATTTTGACAGTTCAACAATATTCATTGAGTTATTTACGGTGTTGAGCAGACAATTTTTTCGAACAAATGAAGCAATGGATTAGCAATATCCTTCAAAATGGTGTGTGATAAATATAATAATAAATAAAATAAAAAATAAAAAATGTTTATTGAAGAAAAGCCTAAGTAGGTACATTCCAAAACAATGTTAAACAACTGAGTGGCTATGCTAAGCACAATACATTGAAACCCTGATCTCTAAACTAGGGGTGACCCTGTATCTTAGAGATCAGTGTCCCTCCGCAGCAAAGTCACCAGCCAATATTTGTAACTCAATGGCACTTAACAAAGTATTTCTTTACATATTTAAATAACAAGAGAAATAAAAAATAAAAAAAATAAAATATAAAAAACAAAATAAAACTTGAAATAAAATAAATATATTATTCTCATTTATAATTTTGTGTGAGTGTGGAGTAAGTGTGTTTGTGTGGGGTGGTAGGTGTGTGTGTATGTATGCGCGTGTGTGCGTGTGCGTGAGTGGTGAGTGAGTGTGCGTGTGTAAGGGGGGAGTATGTGTAAGGGGGAGTATGTGTAAGTGCAACTTGTATGAAAAATTTTTGAAGTGATAAGCATTAAATTTTATGGTAGATGGCCTAAAAGAAGATCCTCAGTTTCTTGATGAGGCAGTTTTGACAAGTATTTGTTTAACACGAGTTTACATTCATATTTTGTTTTTGAAAATAGTTTTAAATCCTTGTTTAAATAATTATACACTTTTATGCTGTTGATATAATACTGTCGCCTGGAAAAAGATGTTCTGTGAGGTTCTAGTGGGAAAATTTTATGCCTATGTAATGTTCTACCAGCTGGCTCAACGAGGGGGCAGGAAGAGTGTTTCCGGATTATCATATGGTACACATAAAGTTGCCTGACAGTCAACAGGTCACATTCAGCATAAAGCTGTAAAGTGGGATACCTGCGTGGACGGGACAGCATAACCTTTATGACCGAACGTTGTGCACGCTCAAGCCTAATAAACACGTTTGCAGTTGCCCCTCCCCAAACTGGTATACAATAAGATAAAACCGACTGGCACAGAGCAAAATAGACTAGTCTCAGGGTACTAGTATCGGCAGATCTACGCAGTTTTTTTAGTACATAGATCAGTTTGCGGATTCTGCCTGAGAGTATGTCAACTTGCTTATGCCAGTTCAGGTTTTGATCTATGTGAACGCCGAGATATTTTACACCACTAGACCTGGTTATGTTGAGGCAGTCACAATCGGTAGGGGACACATATGTGCAGGTATGGGCTTTGACTAAAAATGATAGCGGTGGGGAAAAGTAAGACCTAATAGTAAAGGGGACATAAACGGTTTTTTTAACGTTTAGGGTAAGCAAATTAATTTTTAACCACTTCATAATTTGTTGCAGTGCGTTTTCAGCATTGGAATAGCATTGGCCCCAATCTACTCCATCTATTACCAGTGCTGTGTCATCAGCATACGTAAATATTTTGCAATGTTGAATAGGCATATTACACAGCTAATTTATATAGATGAGAAATAATGTGGGACCTAATACGCTGCCTTGGGGCACGCCGTATTCTATAGGTAATACCTCACTCTCATATTGACCCATTTTAACATATTGAGTTCGTCCCTTCAGGTAATCTGAAAAAATATCCAGGACGGGACCGCGAATTCCAATTCTCTCCATCTTCCCCAGCAAGGCAGGCGCAGAAACGGTATCAAAGGCCTTCGATAAATCGAGAAAAATACCCAGACATTTTAACCTCTTATCAAGATTCTTAGCTACATGTTCAGACAGGCCCATAACCGCATCTTCAGTGCTCATGCTTCTTCTAAAACCGAATTGGTTATGAGCTAGGATATTATTTGCTTCCAGGAAGCTGATGAGGCTATTATTCAGAATACGTTCCAAGATCTTTGATAAGGCAGTAAGTATCGAAATTGGCCGGTAATTATTGATGTCATCTCTGCTCCCAGATTTGTGAACCGGATGAACAACAGCTTTCTTAAAAGCATCAGGGAAAATTCCAGACGAAATCGAAGCATTACAAATATGTGTAATTACTGGAGTCAGTACATCTCTCGTACATTTAATTATTTGGGCCGGAATACCATCCCAACCCATAGCACATTCAGACCTGAGGCTCATGATTATGTCTTCCACATCTTTTTCATCCACCTCAAGAAGGACCATTGAACCGCTATGGTTCACTATGGGCACGTTAGGGGCTATGGAAGTCGGGGTTATTTTTGATGCCAGATTTCTACCAATATTGGCAAAATAATTATTAACCACATTCAATGAGGATTTGAGAAACTCGGCTAGACTGTATATCGGATACTTTCTTAATCACATTCCATGTTGCCTTAATATCATTTTTGACCTTAGAGAATTCCTTATTTTCATAAGCATTTTTTAGCTTGCTTAGCAATGAGTTACAGTGATTTCGGTAACGGGTGTAGGTGATTTTAAGTATTTCATTATCTTTATCTGTTTTAAGTTTAGCATTGTGATTGAAAGTGTGTTACAGAATTAGGGTGCTGGGAAGCGTGGCACGAAAGGGAGAAGACCTTCGCAGCAGTGGGAGGAACAAGGGTGCCAGTGATGATGAAGACGAGTATGTCTGCTTTATGGACATTGAACCTGTTAAAACTGTTAATAGACTGACAATGCTAAGAGAATGAAAAACCGAAAACCGAGAATCCGGGAATGGTATGAGGGGCTTGTGGCTAAGTAATAGCAGCTGCATGGGTCGATCGATCAGGTTAAGCTACGCTTGCCGCGGTTGGTCCGTGGATGGGTGATCATCTTTACATACCAAGAACCCTCCGTGCCTCGGAAAGCACGTAAAGCCGTTGGTCCCGGCTGTCATTCGTGGATATTTGGCAGTCGTTACGGGTCATCAGAACCCGACAGTCTGATAACCAGTCTTACCAAGGGGTTTAGTATTAGCCAGTAACTGGGTTGTGGAGGTCAGATAGGCAGTCACTCCATGTAAAATACTGGTACTCAGGTGTATCCACTGGAAGCCGACCCCAACATAGTTGGAAAAAGGTTAGGCAGATGATGATAATGAGACTAACAATGATAATGTTTAATGATTTATTGAAATCAAAATTATATAAATTATTGTTGCCTTTATTTTTCCCATACGATACAATTACCATCTAAAATGACAATGTAATTACTTTTAAACAGTATTTCTATACTTAAAAAAAGCTGTATAAACCTTAAAAATAATATTAATAAAATTTCAATTTCACACAATAAATGCTACCACGTTTTTCACACTTAAGCTGCAAAGTTATTGGTCGCGCGTAATTAACTTTTAAATTGAAATAGTCTTGCACTCATTAATTAGGTAGGTAGGTACTCGAAAAGGTTTAATTGGATTCAGAGCTTTATTGAATAATTTATGTGGCTTTCAATTGCAGAGATACAATGTAAAATGTTTATGTATGCATAATAAAAAATAGTTTTTGTGTTTTGTTTAAATCCATAAAATAATATTATGTTTTTTCATTTTATGAGTTAGAATACGTAAATAATTATTTTTTGCTAAGCAAAACGATGAAATATTATGTTAATACGGTAAACAGAAACGATTAAAACAACATTTGGCATTTTGTCTAAAGAATATAATTATTTCAAAACCAACCTTAATAAGGTAACTTTCTTTATTTTCTTGTTAAAAAAACACATACAAAATATATCTATCTTTCCCATGGGCATTAAATAAATTATTCGGTAACTATGTCCAGGAAAGGCCTTTTATGTGAGAGTATTCTCACATAAAAGGCCTTTCCTGGACATAATTAAAACAGTACATAACGGACAATGTATATAAAATATTTAATTAATGATTATACCTAGTAGGTTGCCATCTCTGCCTTTCGGGTTCCCGTTAAATCAGTATCTCATTGCCCTGTAATGTTCACGGGGTGCCCGCCGCAAAATGCAAGGCAAAAAGGTGTTCGTGAATATATGAGACTGTTTTAAAAAACTCAAAATGTGATGATAATGTAATCACAAACTATAATCATTAATAAGAACAAGACGTATGAAAAAAAATTACGATCGCCGCTGAAAACATAGTGCTGTTGACCAAAGATTAACGAAATTACGGTTGGAGTCAACAAGGATCGCCAAAGAAGCTTAGTGGTGATGAATTTGACGACACAATCTTTATTGTACTGTGTTGGATGTATTTAAAGGAATAAGAATATTGATAAGAATGTCATCTCAACAGAGACTAGCTTTCGGCACGGAAGATTTTATATTGCACAAGTTACATAATGAATATTACGAGGCAAGTATTCATAACACATGCAGAAATTTGGTGGCGAGTTTCGGCGGTCAAGAAAAAACGCTGACGATATCACTGTGGGTGCCGGACATCGATGACAATGTGGAAATTTGTCTACGGACGTTACGGACTTACAAAGGCTCATCTTGGCGACGCAAAATAAAAAGCTGTAAAAATTAAATTATGCTCATAATAAGGAATTCCTAGATATAATCATATCGACACTAAGGCTTCAAACGGCACTGTTGCTTAGTAAGCGATGAATCAAAACGCTGAAAGTAGAACGTTGGAATGTAGGAAGAGCTAATATTGCGCTAGTAAAATAAATAATCGATAGCAAGGATGACGAAAATGATGTTGAAAACGAGCAGCCCATAGATGAAGTCAATGTGAGGTTAAACTGTATAAATTTATATGTGAACAGTCACCCATCCGTGCATAGGTCGCGAAAGAGCCTAACCTCACTCACATATCGATCGAACCGCACGTATATTATTGAAATATCATCCTGAAATAAGGTTCGCATATAAACACACCGCTAACACAAATCCTGCAATATCCTCCACATATTATTTCTCATAATATACATATGTTTATAGTAAAACATTTTCCTTCAGCTATATTGAACATGATAAAGTTTGTGGAAGTAGCCAAACAAAGTGACTGCTTACTTTTCAAAGTTTATCCCTTTGCTGGGATTGCGTTGGCAGATATTGTGTTCTAGTTCAATCTTCACGGGAGAGCTTTGCCTTTGCCGTTCAGTGGTTTCAGTACGAAAATAAAATTCATCACGAAAGACTTTTCTGCAGTACGTGGGTTGTACAATGTAGGTGTGATGTAAAGGGATCTAGGCTAGAATAGTGTTAGCTCAATCCATGTCGAAGCAATTTTTACTATTTTTTATGCAGCTAGTTTTTTTTTTGCCGAATAAACTATTGAGAAATTGTAAAGACTTTGGGATAAGTAAAACTTGCGGGGTATGGCTCTCATTTTGAGAGTTCAACAACGTTCATTGCATTATCTACGTTGTTGAGCCGACAAATTTTTCGGACATAATATTAAGGAATGGATAAGTCAATATCCTTCAAAATTATTCAGATTGTTTGATAGTGAGTAACGCAATTTGGGTGCTGCTTTGATCAGACGTGTCATAAACTCGAGTCGTTCAAATATAAAATACCTATACCTACCTCAAAGGCTCATCTTCAACAGAATCCCAAAAAAATATTTGAGCAACTTTAACGCGCTTGACCATCTTTGTATCCTACTCACTGAAGTGTTAAAATTAAATTCCTTTTATTTAAATTCTTCATGAATCGTTTCGTATTCTTAGCTTCGTTTAGTTATGTGTAAAGTTAAAGAAAAAAAAGTCTAAGAATATCTGAATACAATAGCGGACGTAGCGAACGTAAAAAAAATCTAGCAATATTAAAAATATGTTAAACTTCCTAACTTGTCGCGAAGCTCAGTACCAAGAAGTAAAATTTAATAAGAAATTCAGGTGCCTCGTGCATATTTTACTTCATGCATTTATGGAAATTCTTGGAGAGGAGGAAATGCGAGCCTCTCCATAATACATCTTATTACAAAACAATGATGATACAATGTTTTGTAATAGGATGTATCTATTATGTAGATTGTCAGTAGCGTGCTTAATTTCGACCTTTCTTGACAAACGGTCCGACGCGACGACCTGATGTAAAGTGGTTATTTATTTATTTGCTTACATGTTTATTGCTTCCATTATTTTTGTTTTTAGATACACCTAAGGGATTACTGATGCATTGACTACTTCAGAGAACATATCAAGAATTTTATAAATATTAAGCGGTACATGCAAAATAACAATAACCGACATTCAGAAGAAGCTGTCTTAACATTATCAGAGTAGTTGTAGAGTTGTGTAGTTGTTAGAGTATAGAATATCTATTGAGGATGTCCAGTATATTGAGCGACAGATTGCTAATGAGGATATGCTTCATTGCAGATTGAACAAGACGTGAGCTTGAAAGCAGTGTTACTCCAGCGTTGCAATACGTATGTAGGTACATAATATGGACACATTACATATCATATATTAGGCAGACTGGCCCATTGTCTTGTGTGCTAAATTGATTTTAGTTCATCAAAGGCAAGGAGATCGTGTACAAGACTTATCGCAGTTAAACTAAGTTATCAGAAAGCCAATTCCTGTAATTAAAAACGTACAAAATCTAGTCGAATCTCATCTCAATGACAATCAATATCAAAAATGCATGCCCCACACAGTGATAGTAGTCGGCTGTTCGTCATGACTGTGACAAGAAGGCTTCCACTCAGCATGATATGTGCTACCACCCATAGCACAGCGCTGATTTTCAGTGGTTACCCGAAAAGGACGTACGAAAACTAAGTCAGATCAAATGATTCGAAATTCGAAATAAAATAAAACAAACAGTACACTTAAACAACCTATTCTCCGAATACAACGATGGTAAAAATCGCATCCTAGTCTTTGGCGACGAGAAAATGAAAAATTACATAAGATTTGGCAAGCGATGCTTTATTGATGGCACATTAAACATTTTCCCAACAATATTCAACCAGCTTTTCACAGTGCATGCAGATATAGGTAGTAATAATGACTATGTCAATGTCTGTATGCCTTTGTTACCCGACAAGAAGATGTCCACTTAAGAACTTTTATTTGATATTATAAGAAGTCAAATACTTGAATGGGAGCCAAGTAACGTTTGAAGTTCCAGCTATTCAATCGCTGAAAAATACTTTCCCAGATGTGAAAATAAAAAACACAAACGGGTAAGATGCAAACTTACGATGTAAACTTTGTGCTGCTTTGTCTCATCTTTCACCAGAATTAATTGATAAAGGTTGGCTTTATATCATGGGAGAATGTTCTAATAGCGACAACATCATAAAATTTAACGACTACTTTGTCAAGACCTGGTTGGAAAACTCAACACTAGCAAATACTTGGAACACTCATCAAGAATTGCACAAAACCAGCTTGCAACATTCAACAAACCAGATTACACATTTCATTTTCTTGGCATTAAGAACTAGGTTATTTGACGTAAACCAATCCGTAACTAATGAGAGTGTACTGTTTACGTCGTCAACTTTAAGCATAAGAGAGGTATCATCTGCAAACAGTACAATGTCACAGTTGCCCTTTATATAGAATGGTAAATCATTGAAATATACTAAGAAAAAGAATGGACCCAGCATTGAGCCTTGCGGTACACCTAACTGAACTGGTAGCCCGGAAGATTTCACACATTAACATCTACACATTGGAAACTATTATGTAAATAAGAATTTATTACGTTTAGAGCTTCGTTTTGGACACCGTAATGACGTAGTTTACGTACGAGTAGAAGCGTGTCATGTCAGTAAGGCTTGCTACAATCTCTAGGTGCACTGCTCGCGTTGTCAAACATGTAAACAGTGCCACCCGTTGCTTCTCTCTACGACGACCAATAGACACATCCACAGGGCCAAATTTGTCTAAATTAACGTTGGTAAATGGACGACTGTAACAATCAAAGTCTTACATCAGGCAAATCGCCTGTAGCTGGCGTTTGAGGAACTGCTTTTCGTTTCAAGCAAAATGCGCAATTTCTTGATGTCTTCCGAACCTCACTACGGAATCTCAAAATCCAGTAACGTGGTTTTAGCTCATTGCAGACAGTAATTAAAAATAAGTAAATAAAAATTGAGTGTAAATACCTAATTGATAATATTAGAATAATATAAATCATAGAAATAAAACTAAAAGATTCGGATTTACTCCGTAACTGTACTAATGATGAAATTGGACAGTGGGTCCAGTCGCCCTATTCATAATGTGATTGGATTGAGTGATCCCGTGGGTCCCATTTCGAGTGGGTTCAAGTTGATCAAAGGCTCATACCCGCCCGCGCTGTTGCAGTGTGTTCGCTTAGCGTTCTTTCGTGTTCGCTTAGCTTAGCTTCGCTCGCTTCTTTTTGTCTTTTTTTCTTTTCGCTTGGCTCTTAAGGGTCGTAGCGTAATAGCAAACATATTACCTTCCTCAAGAATCAGGTCATCAAATGCATTTTAATCCGAGTTGTAGTTCCAGAGAATAGCGCGTTCAAACAAACAAACCACATATTAGTTATCCAAGGTACTGCTTTGTTTACATATTTTTAGTTCCAAAGCAAGCAAAAACTTTTTTCTTCAATCAAACATCGACAAAAAAACGAACGAACCTCGTTACGCCCACACAAACAAATTTCTATAACAACCATACTATTGTAGGCACTTTTCCATTGTCGGAGTAAATCGAATACATCCCAATTCCGAACATCGTGCCGTGATCGTCTCGTGTGAAATAAAACGCTCCCCGTCGCGTTCAAATCCCGATTGATAAATTGCTTTTTTCTTTGAAAGAACGATGGCTATGCTCACATCTTAATCTTAAAAATTCCCTAGTAACCGACTGTTTTCGCTTTAGCTGTTTTCGTTTATAGCAATGTTTTCGTCTTTTATAGGATGGGAACTGATGATGTAAAGTAAAGATTTGGCTCGTTAGTCGATTCGCACTAATTTACTCGCCCGAAACGGGCGAATCAACACTTTTAAATAATGATTATGTTGTCTATAGGCGACTCGCACGACGTTAATTTTTTTGTGAGAGAATCGACAAGTCCAGAATTATGTATTAGGGAAATTGGCACAGTTTGAATTTTATGCAATAAAGAAAATAGGACGCTAGCGCACAGAAGTACCTAATAAGAGTTAAATATTATAAAAAGTGAACTTTTTTCGTAGCTTAATTCGTGGGAATCGACAATAAGCCGAGGATTCTTGGGCGTCACATTTTTGAACGTCGAGGAAATTCTACAGAGTTCATCAAGAAAATTCTTTGGAAAAGATTTTTTTTATTGAGTGCCGTAATATTTATTTGATTATGTGTTACAAATTCGCTTTGTTACACGTTCATTCACATTTACTTTCACAAATGTATGCAAACTAGATGTAGCAGTTAGCATTTACATATTCGGTTCCGTACGGGTTAAATTTATTATTGTTCTTCATAGTTTTAAGCTAGATTTTTCATGTTGGTTTTGTAAATATCGGAAGTTATTTGATCTGGGATGTTGACTTTGTTTCACTTCCTCTGGGTCCTCAACCAGCTGTGCATATATAGTAGCCGTCGGATCGCTTATTCTAGCTTTAGCTATAAAAGCACATAATTAGGTATTTTTTTATAGAGGGTGAAGAGGTTTTTCTTTGGCGAGATATGTTTGAACTGGATTAATATTGGCGACGGTGTTCTGAAAGTAAATAACGTTCTTCTGACCGAATTTTGACCATGGCGACCAGCGTTCGGTGTGTGCGCAGATACAGGTTACTCTATCTTCCCTCACTCTCATTGTCCGATGGGACGACAATTCGACAACACCGGAGAGAGATCAGGCGCAGGGTCAACAGCTTAATGTGCTTTCCGAGGCACGGGGGTATCACACCGCAAACTCTGGGCTATTACTAAGAATTTTCCAATGGAATAACCCAATACTTAAACCAACTTTGCCCGACCCGGGAATCAAACACAGGACTGCTTAGCAGTCGCGCTTGCTACCACGAGACCAACGGGGCGTCTGTACCGCTGTTCTGAAAGTAAAGTTGTAGCTAAGCAAACCTGTCTTTCTTTTATACTAGCTTCTGCCCGCGACTTCGTCCGCGTGAAATTTCTTGTACCCCCACCCCGTCGCAACACTTCGTATTCGCTTACCGTTCATTCTGACTTTTTTTCTTTTAGCTCGACTCATAAGGGTCATAGCGTGATATTGAATAGCCTATAGCCTTCCTTAAGAATTGGGCTATCAAATGCAAAAAGATTTTTACAAATCTGACCGGTAGTTCCAGAGATTATCGCGTTCAAACAAACAAACTCTTCAGCTTTATTATTTGTATGGATTTATCTAGGCAAGCATTAGTATCAATCACGTTTTATAGTCTTTCAATTTTAAGAAGATTAGCGAGAATTGCCTAAAGCCGGCACAAATTCTAAATCCTATTCTTAAGCTCTGTAAATAATCATTGAAAACTTTCCTAATCCAGTCTTGGGTGTAAGCGAGTTAGTTTCAAACTCGATGTCGCATCTGGCATCCAATAAACATCCTCGTCTCTATTGAAATATTCTGTTTGCGAATAAAATTAGTAGTTTCGTTTATTTGCTTTTCGTAGTTGCAAAACGTTATTATAGTGTTACCAGCGCTGGGGCCCTGTCTTGCATAGGGTCGCAGCATAATGCTGAGCGATAGCCGTTTTGCGTAATTGTGACGCATGTTTCCCCCAACCCTTTCTTATTTTTTTTTGTTGTTTATTTTCTTTATTGCGTCATGTTTACCGTAAATAAACGTATTTTCTTTCTTTCTTTATAGTTCCCGTCTTTTCAGATGGGTATATTTAGACCCCCAAAGACCCCAAGTCTTTGTAGTTTTTTTGTGTCAGGGTTTTCACTCTTACGCATGTGATAATATTAATAGTGTGGATTGGTCAGGGTTTTCGCTCTTACGCACTATGATAATATTAATAGTGTGGATTGGTCTCTAAGAATGACTGAACAAATTATGAGGAAAGCCTTAAGTTAATATTTTATCATCAAGTATGTAAGTTTATAGCCGCACAAAATTACACCTTTCAGACAATTGCAAAAACACCTTGATTTGTCACGACATCTTTAAACAGTCGTTTAAAAGTTATTCTTTTAAGTTCAATAAAGATTTCAATTCAATTTCAAGAAAATTCAATTAAGTTATTCCGTTTTCCAGTTATTTTTTCTTATTTTATTCTTCCATTTGATTTCCTTCGGTTTCCTCCGTTCTGTTTCTTTTTACGATTCCAACCAGTTTAAAAAAAAAGATAAAGTGAATCAGTTGCTATATATATTCGTTTCGCTCAAGTTTCTAAGAATTGAAAATAGGTCATCATGTTACTGCTATTTAGTTCTTCAATTCAATCATTACGTTATGTTCTAGTTTTTGCACTGAAATTATGTAATCATTATACCTACCTTGCAAGCTGTTTTAAATAAAATTTTATATGCAACTTCTACTAATATTATAAACTCCAAAGTTTGTGAGGATGGATAGATAGTTATTTGTTACTCTTTTACGCGAAAACTACTGAACGGATTTTGGTGAAACTTTACAGTAATATAGCATATACACCAGCTTAACACATAGGATACTTTTTATTCCGATATTCCCGCGGGATCCACACATATGCGGGTTAAACTGCGGGGCATTGCTAGTGTTGCATAAACTTCTAAAGTGTAAAATATAATTTAATCTAGTAAGCTTATTTAAAAAACATAATTATCTTTATTGACTCATTAAATTATAATTATAATACCGAAAAACAGACACCGCTACCTTGAATAATGGTTGGGCGATTGTTCATCGTCCATTGTTTTAACATAGGACACTGTTGTGGCACAATAGGGTCATTAGTTACTAGGTAAATGCTCTTACTATCCTCATTTACAGGGAGGCTTTATTTAGTAGTATTATACTGCAATTAGTTAACAAATTAATTATCTTATGGAGTAAAAGGAATTTACTCAAGAATAAATAGAAGCAGCAAAGGGGATCGTGGCTAGATAATAACAGCCACTCGGGTGGACTTGCCGGGGTCGGTTCGTGGTTGGATCCATTACATATCAACCCTTCGTGCCTCGGAAAGCACGTTAAGTCAATAGTCTCGGCTGTCATCTGTAGATCTTTGATAGATGTTACGGGTGGTCAGAAGCCCAAAAGTCTGACAACCAGCCCAGTCTACCAACGGTATCGTGTTACCCAGTAACTGGGATGAGGAGGTCAGATAGGCAGTCGCTCCGTGTAAAATACTGGTATTCAGCTGCATCCGATTATAGGCCGACCGCTTAACTGAGACGTTCCCTGACGTATCTGCGCGGTGCGGGAGGGGTGATAGTTGTCACAAGTTGACGAATCAATGAGCTCTCGCATCAGGTCACCACAGCCCCGCACCGCGCTGCTAACTCAGGCAACGTCACAGTTAAGCGGTCGGCCTATAGACTGCAAACTGACTCCAACATAGTTGGGAAAATACTAGGCAGATAGCCTAAACAGAAGTAGCATATTAAGCAACGTTACAAACAGAAACAGCAAGCCGACATCTCGTTCAGAGAAAGATCCCAGAGCAATAAATAATACCTCCGTAACATAACAAAACCCGTCACCAGAACCTAAAGCCATTAATATTTGAACCGGAATGTTATGCAAACAAAACCCTTAGAAAACTTGTTTGCATATTCATTAATATCACATTGTTTCGTAAAATTTAATATGGCTCAGCGTGTGCGAAAATTAATTCAATTTTGCGATGACATCGTGTGTGATGGCTTTATTGATAATATCTTGCGTGACGGTGCTTTATCCCAAGCCTCAGCAGAGGTATTTAGGCCTTCATAATTGGAAGCAGCCATGCGTTTCTTTGTCCTTTGATAGAGCATTTTGGGTCTATGGAATAGATGGCAGTGATTAGGGAACTGTCAGGTCTGGGTGAGGAAGATTACGCAAAATGGGCAATGAAAAATCTGCATATTAAAACCACATAGGCAGTTTTACATTGTCAAGAACTCCGTCAGTTATTTTGTTTATGATCAGAATCACCGTTAGGGTTTTTGAAAACAAAATAATAGAATAGAATACTCTTTTTTTGAATATAGAAAAAAAAATGCAAAATGCTTTTATGTAACAAAATATAGGTAGAATATGAATATTGGTAGTTAGTATATTAGAAGCAAGAAATCCCGAAAGCACTTAAGAACTTTTTAAAGCATTCCTTCGTATTTTAATGCTAAAGTTCGGAATGGAATGACACCTTCAAAGTTTTGAAGTATTTACATTTGTATAGAACCTAAATTCTGGGACCATTCTCCGTGCGTACGACATCCACGGTCTTTCATTACGTTCGAAAGCCGTACGGTTAAAAGACGTACATCTTGGAATGTCTGGAAATGAGGCTTTGAAAAAAAGCTCGATTTGAGTATCCTTTTCTAGTGCTTCTTTATTAGTTGCTTTTTGCAGACGCCGTGTGTGAATAGATTTTTGACGTTGAAAGTTAGTGGTTGGAATTGGAATGTCTGAATGAATTGAAACCTTTCAAAGAATAAAGGTTTTCCTTATCTGTCATAGAAACGGCACTGCTGCGCTGCGTGTCGCGTGTTCGATTCCTGCACGGAAAAAATATTTGTATGACCTACAAGTAGTTGTTCCGGGTCTGTTTGTGTATGTGAGTTTAAATGTTTGCAAACGCACCCACAAAAAAAATAATTAAATCTCACCTGAAAAATTTGGGGTCGTATTTCACTCTACAGCGGGTTATTTGTGAACCTTATTGTTTGCCTGTCCCTCAAAATGGGTCGATACCGTATTTTTTTTTTTCTTTTTTTTTTTTTTGCGGATGGCAAATCATCAAATGACCCCTCCCGCTCAGACTCTTACTGACTAAAACCCACCCGTGTTCCTTCCTTAGCCCTTTATGTTCCGGGCCATCGGTAACCCTTTCGGACAATCCCGCTGACCCGGGACGATACCGTATTCGATTATCGTGTGGATCAGTCGCATTTAATTACAAAGGTTTTATTTTTCGCATCATTGATTTTATGTCTGTGATTGTTTTAGTATACAATATCATAACAAATAAGAAAGACTATAAGAATTTAATAATAATAATTTTTTTTACAATTTATTTGCACATAAATTGAGACGGTAACCGATCAATCGAAGACAAACACTCTCTCAAGCAAACCATCATGTAACAAACTCAAGACTATTTTCCGATAGCATTTACTGCAGAACGATTCACGTAAACAATAAAACTAAAACGAACTCTTACAGTAACAACATTAAATTCAATTTAGCTTGGCCACTGCTCAATCTGTCTAAGATTCGTGACAAACAAAAAGTGTCCTACGGCTAAAGTTGAAATGATAAGGCATAACTGGGGACACAAGTGCCGTTAACAGTCGGGTATACACCGGCTGCAAAAGTTTTTGCAAGCCGAGATTTTGTAGGACGCCAATAAAAATTAAGTAGATACCTTTTAGGTATTAGCATTATATTCAGATGGACAAGCTAAATGGAAGGGCCGCAAAATTTTCTGAACTCTCAAAATAAAAAGAATATTATTTGAGAAGAAAATGCTGTTTTTCGTAATCAAATCCGCGGCTCAAAGGAAATCACGGAGGTCGAATTTATTGCAATAATTTAAACTTTCCTTTTAAGTCCTGCAGGAAATTGTATGCTTAAACCCTGAAAGTTTGAACGACAGTTAATCACTTTGATGACGTATTAATTGAATTTTGATTTTCCTTCATTCAACGAATAATTTACTTACCTGTGCGTTGAAATGCATTTTTGCAGGTAATGGAGGCTTTTACGAGCAAATTCTTTTGTCAACGATAAAGTAATCACAACAGAAAACTCAAAAAAAAAAAAATGGTTGCCTGTAAAGTCGGTTTTACGGGCGAAGATTTTACGTGACAACGTCTTTTTCTCGGTAGAATATTTATTGATATGAATATAATTAAATTGCACAATAGGAACAAGGAATTAAATGAAAATAAGAACGTAACGTTACCGAGCGTTACACTTTTTCATAAGTGACTCCCAGCCGCAACCTAATTTAAAATAAGAACGTAACGTTACCGAGCGTTACACTTTTTCATAAGTGACTCCCAGCCGCAACCTAATTTAAGACGTTGTCACGTCAAAATCTCAGTGCATATAGAATCTATGAGCGATGAACCACTATACAAGGTCAAATTATATAAGCTAGCGAAACTCCGCAGACGAGATGGTATATATTTACCTAAACATGATAAACCAAAAAAAAAAAATTGACGACTTTTTTGGGGTCATCGACCGCAGTTGGTAGTCACTTGAAACATCAGTTTGGAAAATCAGTTTTATTGTGAACACTTCACAGAAGTTTATACTTACAACTAATTATATTATATAATTATGTGCAAGTCTTTTCTTCTTTTTGATATTTTACCTTTTTATACCTTTTTGTTTTTACTTTTGATTGACACATATATACTTTGTTTTACTACCAGGGGGCCTAAAAAGGCCACTTTGGCAGAATCATAAACGTATTTTGCTTTTTTTCGTTGCAAGAGATTGGGATTGGATTTGGATTGGTATTTTGTAGCACAGACAAAAAAAAATAACTAAAAATCCTTCACCAATGGGATTTGATACGATTAACTTAACAGTTAACTGTCTATTATGATTTATAATGATTTGATGAATTCCTTTTATGATTCTGCAAAAGTGGCCTTTTTAGGCCCCCAGATCCAGTGCCTTTTTATTTAGGCGCATGGCCAAAATCGAAACTAACGCCGCCATCTTGTTTTTCCAAAACAAGTACTTAGGTACCAACAACAGCGCGTCCACGTCACGTCGTCGTGCGATTTCTCTTTTTAAGTCGTCAGTATGTTAACTTTCGAAAGAAGAAGACAAAGCGTTGTGTAACTATACAGACGCTATACAACGTTTATTAGTAAGGGGGTAAGTATTTACACTCTGCTACTACGTAACTAAATTAAACTGTACCAATTTGGGTAATAAATAATCTTGTCAACCACTTGATTTATTGCCCTATAAAGGAGATAAGAAGCTTGCAGAACATTACGCTTAAGTCAACGAATCAATCAGTTGAACGATCAATAGGAGGTAACAAGGCTACTGTAGTAAATTGTAACAGGACGAAAGAGGCTTTTATAAAAAATGATGTGTAGGTTAACTTGCAAATCTATCTATACATAAATAGTAAAAAAAAATATTGCTTGCGAGGTGAGGGAACGAATCTGATGCTGAAAATATAGTTAATCGATTTTTTGTCCGTTCGTTTGTCAGGATGTATGTTCCGGATTGGCGCAGAAACAGCTGAACGGAATTGGATGACAAAAGCAACAACGGATTTGCATGAATTTTGGCACACAGATAGTAAACTCTTATGGTACTTTTGATCTCGGTAGTATGTTCCCGTTGGATAATCTCCGACATCCACGCGGCCAAAGCTGCCGCAAATGCTAACATGTAAATAGTTGCTGGCAGGCTTTTATGCCTCGGCCACGAAAAAAACGCCACGCTTGAGGCGTCAATACGCTACAAGCGTCATTTCTAAGCGTCAAAAGTAAGGCCAGGAACTTCAAATATTCGCCTGTAGCGTGGTACGTCGGTGGGGGAATGCATCAGTTCAGTACAGAAAAAGGTTACATGCTCTGTGAGTACAGAGTGAGCACGGGTCGATAGATATTACACGTGAAAATGTCGCTGTCAAAAATATCTAAATATTGTTAATAAAACTTAAAAAATAATTTTAATTCCTTCCCACAATTTTTTTACAACATTCCTAAACTTATGTTGCGGATGTGAACTCATCCATAACGCAGATCGATTTTGGATTGCAGTGATAAATTCTTCAGTATTCATATTGGATTAGTTACTATAAACGCGACAAAAACAAAACAATTTGTTTTAGACGCAGACGCGCGGAGCGACCGATTCTATCGGAAAGCGTGGAGCGACTGTTTCGTGCACACTGTGGAATGTTCTCATACAATTGTTTTCGACGCTCATAAAAAACGCGCGTCGGATCATCCAACGCTCGTGCAAATTCGCTCGTAGCAAATTTCGCTGCTGCTTGCAGCGCTACTGCGTGGCCTTGTAGATAATAGACATACATTTGTTTTTGACGCTCGACGCTGATGCTTGCAGCGCAAGGCGAATTCGCTTGGAGCGTCGTATTTCGTGGCCCTCGGGTTAGAAAGTTTTAATAATCCTCGTGTTACGTAAAAGAAATAAGTTTCCTTGTAATAATGGTTCCGTTGAACAATAGGTTCATAGATGTTTATTCTAGGTAACAACAACAACTAACAACTTCTTTTTCTAACAAATTCTTTCGCACAAAGGTCACACACAATCAGCCTATAATGTTCCCACTGCTGGGACACAGGTCTCCTCTCTCAATGAGAGGGAATGGGCTGTAATCCACCAAGCGGGCCCAGTGCGGGTTGGTGGACGTCACATGTCTTCGAAATCTTGGTTCTTGGACGTGCCAGTATCCTCACGATGGTTTCCTTCACCGTTTTGAGAGCAGTGGTGATGAAATAATTTACACAAAGTAAAAGCGCCTGACTGGGTTTGAACCTATGACCTACAACTCGTAAGTCGCGGCCTTTTCCACTGGGCCACCACTGCTGTCTTTCGCACAAGGGTGGCGATGGTAAATGTAGTAGGTAATTATGCCTAGAATGATTAACATAATCAGCCTATTACGTTCCCACTGCTGGGACACAGGCCTCCTCTCAGTGAGAGGGAGTGGGCTGTAATCCACCACGCGGGCCCAGTGCGGGTTGGTAGATGTCACATGTCGTCGAATTTTTGGTTCTAGGACATGCCGGTTTCCTCACGATGTTTTCCTTCACCGTTTTGAAAGCAGTGGTGATGTAATAATTTACACAAAGTAAAGCGCCTGTCTGGGTTCGAACCTACGACCTGCAACTCGTAAGTCGCGGCTGTTACCAGTGGGCCACCTATGATTAATGAAGAGAAAATCTGTGATAGATATGAACATGAAAGTTTCTCAGTTATAATGATTTCTGAATAAAAAGTCTGCATTACATAGTGAACCACGGATTACGATAGATCAGTGATGACGTCAGTGTTAAAAATATTAGCACATAAAAAATCAATTTACTGAATTTGCAATTAATAAAACTGGAAAAGCCATTGTAAATTGAAAACATACCATACCATAATAATTATGAAACGAATTGTTACATCCAAAAGATTTAGTCATCCAAAATAAAATACGAGTAGCAAAAGCAGTGAGGGTGGTCGTACCGTCCATTTAAGCCATTGTTATAGCTGTGACCCAATTGTAGACGTCAGTAAACACGGACGTTCCATGACTGGTAAATATGCTACATTGACAATGGGCAGTTGCTCCGTGTTAGCCATGAGAAAACACGACAGAATACAAATTTTGGCAACCCGCAAAATTGACGGTTTACAGCAGATATTAGGGAATATGCCAGCTGTTTACTGATTAATTTGTCGTATTGATTTAAGGAAATGGTGTACTGAGTGTGAATGTCAATGTTTTTCTGTACAAATAGGTCCCATTGCCTATAATATGGGTTGTTTTCCTCAAGCAGTTTATATAATTTATTACATTTGATATTATTTATTACACGCCGTGTGCCCCATTGGCAAAAATTTCGAAATTTCATTAGAAAGAAGAAGAAAGGATTTTTGAAAATTCATCCCATAAATGTTATGGGATGAATTTTCAAAAATCCTTTCTTAAATTTATGTTCGTATAACTCGTCAAAATGTAGGGAACAGCTGATTATTTTTCGCGATTTCAGGTTTGGTCCCATAGTAAAAGTTGTTCATAATGATGAGTACAATGACCTCTTAAGAGGTTGTTAATGTTTTACCAATAACCCTGTAAAGATTTTTATTAAGTAGATAGATGTTCAAATAATATTGATTGTTTTGCCATTTATTACCTAGTAACTGGGTTGTCGCTCCATGTAAAATACTGGTATTCAGCTGCATCCGGTTAGACTGGAAACCGACTCCAACATAGTTGGGAAAAGGCTAGGCAGATGATGATGATGTTTTGCCGCCATTATTAGAAATAGATGTGCATCCCTGATGACACATGTTCGCGGCAGCATGAATAGATTCTCAGTGTGTTTGAAGATCGCGATCGGAGGTGGATGCAGCTCCACGCAGAATTTTTGTTGTACCTATGTTTATTTATATTTATTTATTTGGAAACTCAACAGCTTATAATTAAAATTACATGAGTTAAGAATGTTCAATCCACTAACAATGAACAGTCCAATGCAGTTGCGTCAAAGTAACAGCATCTTACAGTCTGCATACACTGCTCAGTAATATTGAAATGATGACAATTATCTCTTAAGCCAATAACAGAGTTTCACGGCATTGAAAAAGCTAGGTTAACTAGAAAGTAGCGAGAGAAAACAAAGGAAAAAACTTGTGTTATTCTGTGTCTGTACCTATTAACATTAGATATTAAGTAAAATTGTTAATAACCCCTTGTCCTTGCCCTTGTTCTATTCTTAGTCTCATGTAAACTTTAAATGATGATCTCTTGTTATTTTCAGTAACAACAGATTTTCTGATCAGTATTTTTATCTACATAGCTTACAAAAAGCTTAGCTGAGGATAATCTTTTCGATAGAAGATATTTACATCTAAAACATTAAAATACCGCTTTGGAATAACGAAGACAAAATAATACTTGATTAAACCTGAAGGGATTTAATGGGGGAGGGGAGAAGATTAGCTTAACGAAAACGATTTCGTTATAATCTTCTTAATGTTTCTTGAGATGTCCATAAATAACATTCATACTGTCTGTCTGTTGTTGTTGTGTTGTGTCTGTCTATTTATATGGTGTACATAATAAAGAGTATTCTATTCTGTTTTTTTGGGAGTCTGACGTGAAAAACGTTAATATGGGTTTCTTTTACCGTATTGAAGTAGGTACTGTGGGCTCTCTGCAAGCTCACGGTACCAAGATGAATAAACTACACGAAGGTTTGTCGAATAACTTTGGCAATTATTCTTATAAACGTTTACGATTTTTCTGTGAAAATTATGTGTTAGCGACGCAACTCGCATAATTACTTTTTGTAATAAACTTTTTTTTAAAACGTCAAATACTTTTTGTTTTCTTTGTATCTGTCAAATTGGTGTTCATTTTTTTATGTGGTCTGTCATCATCGATAAAAATGATTTTACCATTTTTTCCGATAAGTTTGCTTATATTAAGTACCTATTATTATAAAGTTATTTATTAAGTAGTTTAATTTATAAATCCGCAATTTTCTTGCAATTTGAGCCCTTTAAGACCATAACAGTTGGTCCTACGAGCAGCATCTGAACCAGCGAAGGTACTATGGTCCCACGGCACCTACCAGGATGAATAAATTAAACGAACGTTTGTCGAATAACTTTTATAATTATTCCTATAAACGGACATTTAATTCATGTTTATATTTTACTATGATAGCCGTATGACTTCGCTTGCCAGCTAAACATACTTCTACTGTTATTTCTTCTATTCTAAGTACAAATCAATTTTTGTCTCGTATTTGTGCCATCTACTTACAACGTACTCGCGGAGGTTGCATGCTACAACCATATCGGCTCACAGCCTCTACAGTACCTAGTTGTCCTTGTAACAATCCATTTTCTTAACGTTCTTCATTATTTACAGCTTCTAAATTCGAAAAAAATATTTCGGTAATCTTTTAACATTATTAAGCGACTTTAAAAATGGAGAATAGGCATTTTAAGGGTTTTTTTTGGTTAACATTAATTAAAATTGTAACTTAAATTAAAAAGTTTTTCAATTTAAAAGCAAATATATCAAATTTCTACACGGTTATAATGAAAATGTAAACGCTGATAATATTAATGGCTAAAATGTTATTTAAATTAATTTCCTGTGGCGTAACACCGTCTGGGTTACCGTGTTATTATTTCATTTTAATGTAAAATATTAAACTACCCTCTCGGGTAATATCGGGATACGAAAATGGTATCGTTATAATTATTTAGGTCAGAATTATTACATTTATTTTAATTAAATGACCAGGTAAAACCTTTGATAAAGCTGAATTTTTATATTTTTGTAATGGAAAGGTCAAAGTCATAATATATTTAACTGTCGAGATATATTATGTTGTTAACAGTTATAAAAACCCTTCATGTATAGTCTGTATAACAATATCCCTAGAGGTATCTATGTATCTAAATGCCATCAAAGTACATTTCCCTAACTCAATTTGTTAATTAGGTTTCATTTAAGAACGTTTAGATAGTTGCACTATCAATAAATATAGTCATTCTGCTGGGCGCAACATGTCTTTTTCTTCATACTTCTCCATTAGTTGTCATCTCGGTAGTCACTCCATTCTAAACATATCATCATTCACACAGTCCCTCCATCTTTGCTTTCGTCGTCCCCTACTCTTATAGTCATCGACATTCATACAAGACTTTCCTCACGACATTTTCCTCATTCCTCTGTATCACATGCATCACGACAATCGATTTCCACACAACTTTTCAGTTACCGGTGCCACTTTCACTTCTTCTTATGCACTAACAATAAATATAATAATCTATATATGTATATACTAATAATAAAACTGAAGAGTTTGTTTGTTTGAACGCGATAATCTCTGGAACTACCGGTCAGATATGAAAAAATATTTTGCATTTGATAGTGCAATTCTTGAGGAAGGCTATAGGTTATTTAATATCACGCTATGACCCTTAGGAGCCGAGCAAAAAGAATAAAAGTCAGAATGAACGCTAAGCGAATACGAAGTGTTGCGACGGGGTGGGGGTACAAGAAATTTAACGCGGATGAAGTCGCGGGCAGAAGCTAGTTTATTATAAAACGACAATATTCGCAGCACTCCGATTCTGATAATCATGATTGATAATAGGTCCCATGTCATACAGCTACAGTGAAAGCCTTATATTTATAATATAAAATATAAATCAATTTCTCTCCGGACCGTCTACAAAAACCAAAGCCTTGATTCTCTACCTTTTATATCCGTAAATCCCAAAATAATATCACATACTCAGCACCAAATTGTGGGCATTTTTCTTCATAAAAATTCAGGATTGATGACCGCAGATACTTTAGCCATGATTCATGTGTCCTCATCACTCGAATTGTCAATTTTTCTGTGTCTTATCCCCTCATAAATTGTGACCGCATATATTTATCTCTTCCACTATACTGCATAAAGGGGATGCCATTTTTTCATTATTATGTACTGAATTATGGTACAGCGGATGTTCTTTATGGATGATGGTCATATGAAAATATGATGCGAAGGATAAGGAAAATTAAGGAATAGTGCCAATTTGAGGGGTTATCGTAACTAACAAGTAATATGTTTTGTTAACAGATCCCTTTACTTTAACAACATTCAGATAGATGTGACTTCATCTATGATTGGTAAAGGGTAAATGGGTGTACTAGTACACCTCACGCTTTGGAGAAACAAGGCGCGATATTATATTTTACTAGCTTATGCCCTCGACTTCGTTCGCGTGAAATTTCACCCTCTTAGGGGTGGAATTTCGAAAAACCCTTTCTTAGTGGATACCTACTCTTCACAAAGAAATTTCCCTCCAAATTTCATGTCTTTTGGAGCAGCGGTTTAGACTGTGCGTTGATATATCAACAATCAGTCAGTTTACCATTTTTATATGTATATATAGAAGATATAGAAGATAGTTACTAAACTATGAAAATCGCTTGTGCAGATTTCACAAGTTGGTTGTAATATTGTAATTACAGAATGCCTATCATTCCAGGTATTGTCACTAAGATTATCTTAAAGATATTGACATTGTCTTTCAGATTTCGATTTTGTATTGGTTTCCTTTGTCTTAAGAGGAACTGAGCGATATAGGGTACGTATTTGAATATCGAAAATTAAAATATCGACTGTTAAAATATCGATGTTCAAAACATCGAAAATTTAAATATCGATTGTATCAAAATGTCGAAAATTGTTATACCTACGCTTAAAACGTCGAAGATTGAAATGCCGAGTGATTAAAATTTCGAATGATTCAAAATATCGAATGACATTATGCCTAAGTTCAAAATATCAACATTTAATACATCGAAGTTCATAATATCTACGTTACGTTACGTTTGGGTTTTTATTATGTAAAAATAATTAAAGTACCTACATTACATGAGGTTTTCCTTGTTTTTTTTTGTAACCCACCTAGTAACTGATTACCATCTAGCAAACAAGCATGCAGCAATCATGCAACATGCAAGCAAGCATGGCTTCTGTCACGGCTCCGGCGCTGCAGGGCTCCGGCAGTCCCACGCGAGCTTAACGTCGCAGATGGTCTAAACGCTCACCACCGCAGCTTCGGCTTGTTGGCCGGCTTCGCCGGCCAGCCTCAGCTGCGGCGGCGGGTGTTAAAACCACCTGCTCCTCAGCTCGCGGGCTGCCTCGCCCCTCCGCGCCTACGCGATTCTAAATTACACTCTAGGGCTAGGGCAGACAAGACTACGTGGAGTCGGTTTTGCAGCGATACGTTTCTGTCACTAACTTTAGTAGCACAACCTGTACAACATAATTATTGACTTTCAAGAAAATATTTTAATTTAAATAATACCTTCACGATTGACCTAGGCTTGTACACTGGACACTGATTTTCATGGATAAAATAGGTCGAAATTGTTCCAAAACAGAATTGGGGCACCCCGAATTTACGTAGTCTTTTGGCTGTTACCCCTAGAGTGTATATAAAAATCCGGAGGCGCGAAGGGAGGGCAACCCCCGCCCGCTGTAACAAAGCATAGGCACCCGTGGGAGCCGTAGCGGCTGAGGCTGGTCGCCGGAGGCGACCAGCAAGCCGAAGCTGCGGAGGTGAACATGGGTGCCTATTCTTTGTTACGCAAGGGCGAAGGGGTTGCACTTCCCGTAGCGCCGGAGACGTTGCAGAAGCAACCTTTTTCCACTCATACTACTTATATCAAATTTTTTTTCGATATTTTAACTTGTACGTATTTTTAGGGTGAATTAATAAATGTATTAAATGTTGAAAATTAACCCATTTTTACACGTAGGTATATTAATTTTCGATGTTCAAATAATATATGTACCCATCGATATTTAGGACGTTCGATAATCTGTATTTCGATATTTAGATCTTTCGATGTAACTTTTGTAGATATTTAGATTTTAGATATATTAGACGTAGAATATTTAACCATTCGATAATATAAACTTTCGATATTTTAATTTTCGGTTATATGATCGTTCGATATTTCCATTTTCGATGTTTCGAACATCGATATTTTAACATTCGGTATTTTAATCTTCGATATTCAAATACGTACCCGCGATATATTATTCAAAAACTTTTTAGGTTGACCCTTTCATTACATATTCAGGGTTGACCCAAAATAAACGCCTCATTACCTAATATATTCTACCTTTTATATTTATATCTTTTTTAGCCGAAGTTATCCTGCTGCAGGGCAAAGGCTTCCTTTTCTCCTTTCCATTCCTCTGTCTTGAGCCAGTGTGGACCAATCCTGTCTGTAGGCATCAAGTTCGTCTCGCTATCTTCTCCTGGTTCCTGGGATCGACATGGTGGTAGATTTGGCCCATAACTCCATCGACATGGGGCCAAACGAGTCCGGTCCAGTCCCACTTAAGTTTGGTTGCTTTTTGGGTGACGTTTGGCGTTATTTTTTACAACCAGTGTGACATATTATGGCCTTTGAGAACCCTGGGAGCTCGTTTAATTTACTTCGAAAGAAATGGGAAAGAAAAATTGGTTTGAGAATCAATAGAATAGAATAGAATAGAATTTTTCTTTATTAGAGTAACTCACTCAAAAACAAACAATATTGTTAGTAAAACTTATGACTAGGTATGTTAGTAAGCACAGACACTAAACAAAAAATTTACGAAACAACGGTGGTCACCGTTGCGACATCCCATGAGAGACGGCAGTTATCTATGATTATTTTTCTCAAAAATCTGTTTATTCTAACTACTTGCACATTAAATACTCGATATTTATCTGATAATTGCGGAACACACAATGGCTTTCATTTTGACAGTTTTACAACATTCATTGCGTTATTTAGGTACGTTGTTGAGCAGACATATTTTCGAACATATGAAGCAATGGATTAGCAGTATCTTTCAAAATGATTCATATCGTGATTAATAGTGTGTTACGCAATTAGGATGCTGGTCTGAGAAATCGACTCGAACATTTCTTTAATGCGTAAATATCGGTTTCTATTATCTAAGAATTTCTTCGTTCGTGTTAATTTGAAATTGCGGATAATTATCCTCATAATTCCCTCATGAAATATTTTATTCCAACAATATTAAATTGCTGACAACAAAAGAGGGAAATTAAATCGATATGACTTCTCCAAATGTTTTGTTTTGTTTTATCTTATTGCAAAACGAATTGACGATGAAAACATTGCGTGGTTTTAAATTTTAGTTTTTTTTTGCTTTTTTTGAACTGCTGTTACGGACGGAATTAAGTCGTATTATTCGATGTCACAATTTTTCTCAAGATAATACATAAAACATTTACAGCATTAACTTAAATTCTTACGACTCGTGAAAAATGCATACGTACTGTCGCCTGCACGTTGGTGATAACACTTTGACCTTCAGCTTTCCTAACGTAGAAGGAAGTTTCATTAGAGAGGCTAGCTTATATCGGTTGTATTATTACTGACGTGAGACACGTCAGTAATAATATATGCATCGGACGAGTTGGGAATGAGTCGAAATACAGCATGAAACAAGTTAAGAAAATGACCAGATGCACAAGGTGACGTATTAGTGAATGTGACCTATTAGGGATAGCGACGAAATAGCTAAAGGGACGAATGGTCATCGCATCCCCATTTCGACCTCCTAGCATAAACCTAGTTCCCATTCTCTGACACAGAAGTTAGAAATTATAAATAACAGTCTTTTCAGAGTATTCTCCAATCTTAAATTCTATTGTAGCAAAAATAAGTGATGCCTAGAGTCTGCTTATTCACATTTCACATTTAGTGACCTTTTCTTGTTGCCTACATTTTAGCTTATCTTTCTAAAAGCGTAATAAAGCTCTTTCGTTAAACATTTGCGATTGTAATTTTTAAGCGTAGGGTCTGTCCCCTTTGTTTAGAAATGTTGAGTTTTCTGTTGATATTATAATACCTAACTTCTTTAAGCTTAGCTGTATATTTTCTTCTGTTATTTATTTTTCTTAAGTTATACAGTTTCTCTCTATTTAATGTAATTTTTATTAAAGGAAATATTCAAAACAGTTTTGTTCCTTTCGAGTTTTGACTAAATTAATTCGTCAAAACAGAAACAGACGAAAACAAAATTATTCTAAAATAAAATATTCGTTTGCCCCTGATCCATTCATAATATGATTGGATCAACATCCAATGAAACAAGATTATTTTCTTCTATTCACAGAGATTGGCCTTAACAATTACTGAAGAGATTAATTAATGGAAGTATGTAAACATTGAGGTCAGATAGGCAGTCGCTCCATGTAAAATACTGATATTCATCTGCAACCAGTTAAGACTGGCAGCTGACCCCAAAAGAAGAGGCAAAGCAGATTATTTTTTGACGTGACAACGTCTTAAATTAGGTTGCGACTGGGAGTCACTTATGAAAAAGTGTAACGCTCGGTAACGTTACGATGAGTCACCGAACGAGAGAGAGGCCCGCCGAATGCCTTGCGTCTCTCTCCCACTCAACTATGATCGGATGATCGGTCGTTGTCACGTAAAATCTTCGCCCGTAAAACCGACTTTACAGGCAACCATTTTTTTTATGTATACATTTTTTGTAAACTTTACCGTAAAAACTAAGTTATTCCGATTCAGCAACTATCGAGAAATTTAAGACCATATTCTTTACAGTATCGCCCATTTAAATGCGCCAAGGACTTTATAAAGAGTGCTTGGTTCGTTACACGTGTCGGCACGAGAGCCTAGCTACCTATAAATGAAGTTATCTCTACGAAGCACGTGTCAAACCGAACGTATAATGCTCCTGTTGGCTCAGGTAGCAGTAATGTTTTATACATATTCCGTCTTGAACACACTAATCGAGATTTAGAGGACAGGAAATACGTTTAGTAGGAAAGTTACCTACCTCTTTTGATATTTTATTGAGAAAAAAGGTTACTTCGTTGGTCGCAAGTGCGACTGTTGAGCGTGGGGGCCTAGGATTCGATCGCTAGGTCGAGCGAAGTACTATTGATTTTTTTTTCATTGCGGAATCTAGAAATTTGCATAGCCAGCCGCATCGAGAGGGCGAAGCTACAGGATGACCCACGCCACTCAATTCGCAACATTAATTCGTGTGTCCAGCCAAGAGCGTGGGGCCTAGGATTCGATCGCTAGGTCGAGCGAAGTACTATTGATTTTTTTTCATTGCGGAATCTAGAAATTTGCATAGCCAGCCGCATCGAGAGGGCGAAGCTACAGGATGACCCACGCCACTCAATTCACAACATTAATTCGTGTGTCCAGCCAAAGGTAACCCCTCCACGGAAAGATGTGACCTTTGGAAAGAACAGCTTATAAAATCATCTCTCTTTATAAAATCATCAGAGAGACTTGTTGCCCAGGCACAAGTTACCGTGGCCTACTTGGAAAACCTTAAATAGACTTCGTACCCAAGTAAGCCGCAGCAAAGACAACCTCCACAAGTGGGGCTCATGGAAGGCACAGACCTCCGGTATATATGCGGTCTCTCTTCACAGATAATAACTAAAATACAGATCGCAATTTTGAGTTAATTTCTTTTTGAAGTCGATTTAAATTTTTTAAATAACATTTTAAGAATTTTTTCAATTCAGTCTTTCAAAAAACCTCCACATAATTAGCTACATTTTAGAGAACTTGACATTGATTGTCGCGGAGGTAAGATTGCGACTTAAATTTGAACGTTTTATGTACGACAATTGGCCTTCAGTTACCCTATGCGGCTCACTTAGTATGGCTTAATTCTCCTAATTTATATTCTACGTGGACTCTTCTTAGAATTTCATTTGATAAAATCTTATTTAGTAAAAGTTACTTTTGGTATTGTAACCTAAATAACGAGTCCTTTATTCGGGCAAAGAGAAAGAAAATAAAGATATTGTCACCAAGTCTGTAACTAATTCTCACAAGAAAGTTAATTAATGTGCTCACGCTAAGCATTCTTATGTAATCTTTTTCAGTTAGATAACTATAAACAAACCTCTATTTATCAGCCTCTTTTCAGTTAGATAACTATAAACAAACCTCTATTTATGAGCCTCTACCTCTATTTTTTCTCTATTTATAAGGCACACGTAATTGGAACACTTAAACGTAAATCGTAACTTGTTTTTATTGGAAAGTTTAATTATTGAATTCATAAGACTGGTCAAATATATAGCAAAGCAAAGGATTGGCCAAATATAGTGTATGGCCATGACTGTTTTATTTCATGCTTTCCCATTTTTTGGAATCAAAACATAAAAGTTCATTAACCACAACTTTCTATAAATAATCATCGCTCCATTCCAATTCTCCTTCAAAATTGAAATTTATAAAACACTAAAAATCTCCAGGATTTCCAAAGTCACCTGCGAGTAGTTTGCACCCCCGCACAAAAACGTTTGGATAAAAATTCTGAGCTCCTATATCCCTGGAAACATTACCTTTTCCCCTATCTACATCATTGCCATAATTTGTTATCTCAGCAAATCTCTGCTCATTTTCCCACCTAAAACTATACTTACATAATGCACAACCCTATTTCATCTCGCGGTTCCCAAAAGACATGCTATAGCTTACATTCTTACTACATTTGCAAATGATTTAAATGCTACAATTCCAAACTGAGCTCCTGTGATACTAGAAACATCATCGTTTTCTTTATATTCGTCATTTATTATCTCGGCAAATCACCACTCATTTTCTTACCTCAAACAATTCATACTAAAGGTCATTTGCTAAAGGTTGCACTTCTACAAAATTTACTTCTAATAAATCCAAAGAATTCAAATGCTGTGGATATAAATTGAGCTCCTTCAATTGTTGAAATATCATCTCCGTTTACATTACCTTCATCATTGCCATCATTTATTATTTCGACAAATCACAACTCATTTTCCCATATCAAACAATTCGTACATAAAGCACAGCCCCACATTTCATCTCGGGGTTCCCAGAGGACATCTGCTATAGCCTGCACTTCTACAACGGGACGTCCAACAGAATCGCCTTGGCATACTGCCATGCCGTAACAATATTATGCGGGATCACGTATCCAGATGGTGTGCAAGTTTGTTGCGACCCAAGAAAGTGTATTACTGAGATTTCTTCGAGTATTTCCTTTTAAGGTTGCCGTGTCATACTTCGGAAAACTGTAATTACGTTTTGTATTGTGGTTTTAGTTGTGTGCAGCAGTTGCTATATGATGAAATTGTTGTTAGGAATTGAAAATACATTCTTCTTAGCGTGTTGATGGCAATCTAAGTAAACTCGGCCCAGAATTCAATAACGGTCTGCTAAATCAAAATACTGTTACCTCTAGCTCGTTGATATAATACTGATGTATTTGTATTGATGCTTTAAATACGTAACAAATATTTATCATACGGTGTACCTTAAGTTTTCTAGTATTGGCTTTCCATTAAAGCCAAATTACGTGTTTCGCAAATTTAAAAAAAATAATATTTAGCTTTAACTTATTTTATAATTGTATGTTATAAAAAAATACTATTATATTACTTACTATACGTGTTAAGAGTGGGCCCAATGACAGGATAAAATCTGATTTCACCCGCGCGTCTCCCAACCCCCGCATTAGTGCAAATAACAACCGCGGGTGGCGTGACGACGCGCGCAACGAAACTCTGTACACTAAACTTCAAGTGCAGTGCGTTTGCGTAGTATATGCAGGATATTCAGATAAAAATTGGCCAAGTGCGTGTCGGACCACGCACAATGAAGAGTTCCGTAGTTGAAATGAATTTACTCAAGAACAAACTTAACATTATAGTTGAAAATCATGTTCTCCCATACATGTAAGTTGGTCGACTATTATTCGTAAACTTGTAAAGCCTACTTAGCCGTGATAGTTTTCCTTTTAATTTCGTTATTATATACTACTACCATGATTTTTTTATCCAAAGACAACCATTTAGATGGCAGGGGGGAACCTCTGTCAGCTAAATGGTTGTTTTTGACTCTAACTAAAATTAGCACTTTAAAGCTATATATTTCACAAACGGATCCCTGAATCGCAAAATTGTTTCCACAAACCCGCAATATTTTTGAAAGACCTATACGATGATACCCCCCCCCACACCACGGGGTAGACTGGTACCATATTTTTTTTTTCAAAATTTTATTTTGCCACTTTCTCGGCGTGATTAATATATATGTCGTATCGGATAGATGGCGCCACAGTATAGCGAACAGCGCCGTCTAACAATTTGATTGGTAAACGAAAAATCATGTGATCGGAAACGCAAGCGAGCCCTACCGCTTGGACACGATCATCGGTGGACGGGATGCAGCGAGGACTGGTGGAGAGACCGAGTGTTGCGACAGTCGACAGTCGAGCTCGGACATTCTAGGCAAACGCTCAATACCAACGCACGTGTTAGTTTCCGACATACGTGTGCGTTTCGGTTGTTAATCGCTAGTTTATTAAAGTTACTTCAAATTCAAATAATCTTTTCGTTCGAGTACCCACTGCAGTGCCCACACCTATCTAAACTATGTTGGATCGTGAAGAAGACCCGATGTATCGCATCTCGGCCATCCAGTAATGCGATATATAATATCCATGCCAAATTATCGCTATCTAGTACTAAGAGTCTCTGAGCTAAGCTGCGGACGGACAGACGGACAGGGCGAAACTATAAGGGTTCCTTGTTGACTACGGAACGGAACCCTGAAAACAAAGACTTTTTTAAATTCTATTTTTAAATTTCTTGGGACAAAATAGTAATATGCGCTACGCTCTCGGTGTCACAAAATCATCAATTCGCAAAATGTACTTTTATCATGACTGTACCTTTATTGTGTTATACTATGTGTGCAGGGATAAGAATGTCTTTACTTGTGTAATATATACAATGCAATCCTATTTTGTGTTTGTATGTTGAGAAATAAAAGTTCTGTATACTCCATTCCACCATAAAATATTAGAAGTGATAAAATAGGTGATAAAAAATCCAAAAGGTATAAAAGCAAATCAAACACAATGATAAGAAATATCTTATAATCATCACAATGATTGTTTTTGAATTAATTTGTCGTCGGGTCCTTTATTCAGTGTCGATTCAATGGATGAAAAAGTCAATCTGCTGACAGACAATCAGCTATACGATGTTCACGCCCAATTCATGCAGTAAAAATCAAGCATCTGCGATATTAGAAGCATCATGCATAAGAAAGCTGAAACTAAAACAAAATTGAAGTATCGGCCCTCTTCGTCAAACCGTCCTTGTGGATGCTCACAATCGCTGCAATAACAATAATACCCACCGGTAGAGATTCCCAACGCCGCCATAACCACACATCACTTGAAAACAGAGATCTAGGTAAAGTCTGGAAATTTCATAAATCCATGGAAGTTAAAATCACGCCAAGAATCGATTCTTAGATACATATTATTGATTTACTGAATCAACACTTCTCATCTTCACCCTACTGTAATGGGACCTTAAAAGCAGCTACAGTAAACTATCTTTCAAATGTTTCAACTCCGGACCATCCCCCATTTATTTTTAGTAAATTTTCTGATTGTTAAGAAGAGCGTTGTTAAAATCACGTCTAATGCAGTTAGTAGTAACTGTGTCAGTTGGAAAATGATGCTGGGATGTCCTCGACGAAATACTTCCTATTCTATGCTATATCCTAAACTACTCTTTAACCTATGGTGTCTTTCCTTCCGATGTGGAAAGAGCCAAAAATCACTGCTTTACCAAAAAAATCTAATCTTGCTTCCTTTTCAGAATACCGACCTACTTCCATCTTGCCTTTCCTCTCCAAAGTCCTTGAACACCTTGTTCACAATCAGCTTAGTGCATTTCTTTGCAAGAATAGTCTGCTGAATATTTTCCAATCCGGATTTCGTCCTGGTCACAGCACCGCTACTGTACGCTAGTGAACGTTACTAATGACATACGCTTAGGCATGGGGAGGAAATATGACGATTCTTTGCTTATTGCATTTAAGCAATGCATTCAATATCGTCAATTTCGATATCCTGCTTGGCATGCTTCGCTCGCTTCGTAGTTACCTGTATGGCCGCCGGCAACGTATATGCATAGAACAGACGTGTTCTTCTTGTTGTTATACTTCTGCCGGTGTACCTCAGGGTGGTGGTTTAAAATTGTTTTCGACCTCAATGGTACTACCGATAGAACCATCAACAAACTCGATCACTCGATTAATATCCTTTTCCGGGAACTGATACCTAAAACAAGCGAGTTTTTGGAACAATCTTATACTCGACTAGTTGTAAAAAAGTAACAAACAAAGAAAGAGACGGGTCGAGAGGGAGGGATATTGTAATTCTTTCGTATTTCTAATTTTAGTGAGGAAGCGTGGACAACACTCACATATTATCAAAAATAAATTCTAGCTAAATTATATAATTTCGCACGAAAACAATAAACGATCATATCGAGCGGTCAAATCATCTGTTTATTTTGCGTATACTATACGCATAAGTACCTTGATATAAATACAAACCTTCGACTTCGGCAACTAACAATCATTTTAGTCTTCAAGTGTTTAAGTTTTCGCTTTTTCATTGTATTTTTTTGTTTCCCATTTATTATTCAACAAAATGTCGATAATAATAATGGTTGCTAGGCGCGGAGAAAATTGTCATAGACTTCCCGTCTCAACAGAGCGAGGGGTACTGACTGGTGAAACAAACTGATGCCTCAAGCTCGTGTCACGCGAGACGGAAGACAGCGTATCTCGCGGATTAAAAATGTAGTAAGCGCCAAATGCTTTTTATTCGATTATCTTTTAAAATAGACATTATTTTAAAAAATCGCTTGGGTCATCGCTAGGTTATAATGAGTGTTATTATTTGTCTAATTTGTGGTTCAGTAATATGCACCAAAATAGAATGCAAACCAAATTAGTTGAAAATTAGAGGTAACTTTGTGATGGTTTTCTATCGAGAAAATTTTATCGTATCATGTTTTCGTCTGGGTCGACCCTCACATTTATAATGAAGTTTCCTGCCATATACTTTTTTTCCAATTTGAACATGATTTACTACTGTTTAAATCTAATCTAAGATTGAAGATTTTGCTTTGGGCCTGCCCTTAAAGTGTGAATTTTCATTTTTATTTTGCTAAAAATGGCGCCTATGTAAATAAATAATATTCGTTTATTAAAATGCTATTATGTTTTGTTACAGGTAAGATTCAGAAGAAACGAAAAGGCAACTCCTTGAAAGGGGTCTTGACCCTTTTAACCACTCCCTTATGAAAACGGGCACAAGTACAACTTAAAATTTTCCTCCCAGATTTACACAAAAATATATGACGTCATACAGAAAAAACAATACAATAGGAACAGAGGTTCATTCAACTGTAAATAAAAAAAGAAATGTATAAAGCCACGATTGCAGTACATATGCTTTATAAGAACCCCTGCAAAGGACTCTCAGTGCACAGCCCTGGGCTACACGTCGTGTTTTTACGGATGATACAGTAATGGATGCGGCAGTTTGAATATGAAGTAGTGAATTTTGGAAAAAGAAAAAGTTTACAAAGACTATAATATGTCTTGGTAAAAGTGCCGAGCGATGTACAGTAGATAGTTCAAGCTTGGTTCGAGGTGACGCAAGAAAAGAGTACCTGGAAAGAATTCAGGCAGGCCTTTGCCCAGCAGTGGAATATTGTAGGATGAAAAAAAGGGTTTGAAGGGCAAACGGGAGCAAGGAAAGGAAAAGAAAGAGAGATGAGAATATTAATTTAGCTGACATTTTGTTACTCAGCCTATACTGTACCCACTGCTGGAACACGGGCCTCCTCTCTGTGAGAGAGAGTGGGCCGTAATCCACCACGCGGGCCCAGTGCGGGTTGGTAGATGTCACATGTCTTCGAATGTTTGGTTCTACGACATGCGGGTTTCCTCACGATGTTTTCCTTCACCGTTTTGAGAGCAGTGGTTATAAAATAATTTACACAAAGTAAAGCGCCTGTCTGGGTACGAACCTACGACCTACAACTCGTAAGTCGCGGCCGTTACCACTTGGCCACCACTGCTCAACATTTTGTTAATCTAAAAAATAATTATCAAAATCGGACTAGGTACTATTTAAAAAGTTATGCGTGGTGACACATAAAAAAAAAATACGCGTCGACTTGAGAACCTCCTCCGTTTTTTCGTCGGTTAAAAATGGTAAGTAATTGACATTTTAACAACCATTTGATGATTCTTAAAAACCTCCTCACTTAACAGTATTCTTCCATCTACTCCATTTTGAACCGATCCCTCAAGTGCTCTCAACCTCAAGTGCCTTATCCAAAACTTGCGAACTCATTGTCAAGGCACAGCTATTGGGCACGGAGTAACACTGCCTCTTTGAAAGAAAGTGCCGACTGAAAAAAGACTTTGAAACTAAAGAATGAAAACTCATGTAAAAGGTTCTCCGTTACGCCAATATTTCATACTTTTACTTGTGTATTTTAACTGTACTTCTGTTGTTTTGTTAAAACCACAGTTTCTAGAAATTCTGTTTGTTATTTGATATGAATACGTTTCGTGCAGTTACGACGTTAGTTAGTAACGAGTAGTTCTTTCTGTGTATTAGCCTTTGGGGATATGTGTGCAGAACGAAGTATTGCAGTTTGCAGTAAAATAGTTTGTAGATTCTTATAGCAGTTATATTATTTGTAAAGTTGTTATTTTCATGAATTTCGGGACTTTGTGATCATAAATAAAGTCCTAATATAAATGTGTTGTAGTCTGTTATTATTGTCGCTACTGCGACATTATTATAATTAATGTCAAAACATTGACATTAATTAATAGTTCCATTACTGATGTCATCAATATTTTACGGTTTTAAGCCTGTACTGGAACAATGAAGCTTTGCTATTACCTATAATGTTACCATATTTTATACGAAATCCTATATTATGCGATGTTATTTTATCTTTATTTCCATAGTCAAAAGCAATACCAGCTATCTTTTATTTAATATCTAAGTCATTTACCCGACGTATTTTTCCAATTAAAAATAAACTTAACATAACCAATTCGCAAACTTTAACTACACCATTTTCATTAAAACTATGCAATTATGTTAAAATAACCACATTAGTTTTACTTTGCGCTAAGAATTTGAAAGTAACTTTAAAATAAAGCGGTTTAATGCAAAGGTCACTGTAACGTGGGTGTTAAGTTAATTCTGCTTTGTAAAACTGCTACATAAATGTACGTACATTCACCCCTTTTTGAGGCAAGTTCAACCACCTATTAAAATACGAGTATATACATTATAATGGTTTTAAGTAAGAAGTTCTAAGCGTATGATCATCATAGATTTTTTTCCTTTCATCTCATACAACCCGAATCTCTTCAAAGTAAGAATGAACAGGCTTCTTCTAGGTAAGCTCACTCCATCGTCGACTTTGTCTCTGTCACCTCTGACCTAGACTAGAGTCAAGAGCAAACCAATTCCAAAAAAAAAAAAAGATTATGATACTATGATTATGGTTGCGAAACAACATTAACCAGGAAGGAACATCCATCTGGCACTCAAATCAAATCAAAACAAATATTTCGAATGAAGACTTACTAAGACTTAGTAACATTGTCCATTGTCCTTAAAACTAAGTACATATTAATAGTCTTTGGTATTTCCATAAAAAAAAACTTCAAATGATCCTAAAATCATAGCATAATCAGCCTATAATGTTCATATTGCTGGGATACAGGCCTCCTCTCGGTGAGAGGGAGTGGGTCGTAAACTACCACGCGGACCCAGTGTGGGTAGATGTAGTTTTTGGTTCTAGGACATGCCGGTTTCCTCACGTTTCCTTCACCGTTTTGAGAGCAGTGATGACAAAATAATTTACACAAAGTAAAGTGCCTGTCTGGGTTCAAACCTACGACCTACAAACTCGTAAGTTGCGGCCGTTACCAGTGGGCCACCACGTGCTCCGTAAAAAAAAATCATAGAATAGGCCAATTGAAGGCAAAATATTTTTTTTTATCATTTATTTTCGATTTTATGACTGCACCTGAATGCCACAAAAACATCGCAGTCGGTTACTAACTCTTAGAAAAGATTTACAAGGTCTCTAAATTAAACCTTATCCATAACAACACTAGGTATACCAGCCACTTAGATCGAGCGATGTGCACTAACGATTGAGATGATAACCTCATCCTTCACAGAATCGAAAAGCATGTACCGTGACGTATCGTAGATCAAATTATAGGATCATGAGCTCGATGCTGTCTAGATCAGACGTGATGAACGATGCAACTCATGAACTTAGGTTGGCAATTATGGACGTTATGGCTGCTTAGGTTGGCTTCATTGCTTGGACTTTGATAGATGGAGAGAATCAATGTAAAGTGTATCGAATTTGTTGCTTTTTAACCGACTTCAAAAAGGAGGAGGTTCTCAATTCGTCGGAACCTTTTTTTTTTTTTTTTATTTTTTTTTTTTGGTTATTGAGATCGCAACCCTATTGTAACTTTAGTAAATTATCTGTGGTTCTCTCTATTCTCTCTAGTTGTAAGCATGTATATAAAAAGAATAAAATTGGATTTTCAATTTTCAATCCGTTTTCATTTTCAACTTCAAACAAAAATATCAACACTGCAGTGTCGGTACTTGATTTTAAGATGATCACAGGAAATATCAGAGAGGTGATGAAAAGGTATAGCAAAATTATATAAAAGCAAATGGCTGAGCTGATACCTAACACGAAAGTTTGGAGTTTTTAAAGAATAAGCGCACTTACCTTCTCATTAACATTATCATCATTTAAGCCGAAAGGTGTCCACTGCTAGACATAGGCAAGCCCCTGGACACCGCTACTTCGGTTCTGTGCTTACAGAAAAATATAGTGGGATGACTGGATGTCAAAGATTTGAACTGCAGAGTCGTCCTACGGCGTCACAGGATGGTCGTGTTTCTGCTTAATTTTGACAACTCTGACACACACATGCTTAGACTTGATTTGACTGTCTTGGAAACGCTATTATTAATATGTAAGCTCACTGTTCTCGGTATGGACACTCAGTACGATGCAGTTTTTGTGCGACTCAGTCCGATGAGGCTAAATCTAACGATTTAAATATTTGGTGGAGGTAGTAGTGACCGATAACCGACCCCGCAGAGAGACCAAGAAAGCCTAGAAAAAAAAACGCAAGCCGATTACAATCAAAGAAATACACACACATAAAACTCTTTTGTAATCGTAATACTGATGAAGTAATGTGTCCATGTGCATACCTGCCTATGTTTTTTATTTGCTGGCTATTTCTTTTATGGTTTAATAAAGGTATTACGGCTTAAAACCTGGCACATTTGCTTTATCTATATCGCCCATAAACACTTTTAGAGAACCCACTTTTAACGGCAGGTGCAGCTGGTGTAGCTTTTATCTATTTATTTACCCATTTACTTACTTACATGCCTTTCAATTCGTTTACCTAAGGTTTTATTTACACCGGTCCGTTATTTAGATAATGTTCAAGAACCAATTATTTAAAATTCAAAATTATTAATCCTACTTCGTCCCAAACCGTTGGTCTGGCTGTCATTTTTGGATCTTTGACAGTCGTACGGGCAGTCAGAAACCCGAAAGTCTGACAACCAGTCTTACCAAGGGATATCGTATTACCCAGTACAGTTACTGGGTAATACGATATCCTTTGCTAAGACTGATGGACTGCCTATCTAAAATTCCTGGTTTTCAACTGCATCCGTTTAGACTGGAAGCTGACCTCAACATAGTTGGAAAAGGCTGGGCAGATGATGATTACTTCGTCCCAAAAATGTACTATACGAAATAACTAATATCACATTAAATATCATACTAACACCGAATAGGTAACGAAACTTAATATAATAATCTAAAATTTTCTTATAACTTGGACCAAACCACATCTTTCCAGTTCAAACCATATATTTTCTTTCATTCAATCTCCTTGGCTAAACAATATGGCGCTAAATGAAAATCGAAAGATGGAACGTCTTTTATCGATATTATTTTATTGTTTGGTTACAAAGTTATCTCCTTTGATAGAGTAAGACTTTAAAATATATTGAGAAAACTTTACGAACATAAGCTAGTTTTTGACCTGAATATGAATGAATAGTTGGAAATTATACATTTTTACAATATTGTTGTAGGTGATTTCATTCAACAAATTTAGCTTGATTAAATGATAAATGACGTTTGCGTTCTTTCTCTACGTCATGTTTACCGCAAATAAACTTAATTTCTTTCTTTACTTTTAACTTATAAGCGAAAACCGTACATCAAAAATTTATCTAAACATGTTTATGGGACAAGCCGTGTGCCCGAACAAACTTTCAACCCCTTTATTTTCATAATTCCTTATACAATGTGTAACACAATTAACGCAAGACCTCATACACCCCAATTAGAGTATTGAGTTAAAAGCATAATACAATAACCAAACCTTATTTTTTTTAAAGCTAACTTATTATTATTAAGAAAATCGTGTTGACCCTAACATTATTTTATGCATTTAAAATTGAGTTTTAGGGCTTTGAAATAAGATTTAATTTTCTTTGGCTCAATCACCGGTCAGCATGGCAAAATACATCATTTAAAAAAAAATACCTTTAAGTATTAAAAGTTACTGATATCGATTCAGTAAGTAGTCAATTATGAACAAACTACTTTCAGGACTTGCGTTTATTCTGTTACACCTTGTATATACAGTGTGTCTTCATAATGTGCACATATTGAAATGAGGGAAACTAAGCTTAATTTTATCGACGGAAAATGAAAAAAAAAAAAAATTGTAATATTTTTAAAAAAATTGTTCGCTGCTGTGAACCCCTGTGTAAACAATCGCCCCTCAATTGAGAATTATGTTTTTTTTTTAACAAAAATCTGATATGATTTCATCAATTTTTACAATAATTGTAAAATTACTCAATAAAAGCCCCGTTACCTACCATTTTTTATTACTTTAAATTATTCTCCATCGTATCAGATTTCTAAGTTCATAACTCAATCACAACATTTCCTATCAACTGTTAAAGAAAGGCCTTGCAATCACCATACTTTAGCAGGTAAAGATAAATATTAAATTTAAAATATTTTTTTATTTTTTCAAATATTTTTTCCGTCGATAAAATTAAGCTATGTTTCCCTCATTTCGTTATGTGCACATTATGAAGACTCACACTGTATAACTAGGTACTAAATTAAATAATAATAATCTTAATTTTTCTCTCCTCAGAAAGGTTTACATAGTTATAGAATAAGAATAGAATTTTTCTTTATTAAAGTAACTCACACTCAAAATCAAACAATAAACAGAGACAAGAAATATAGCGTTTTGACAAAAATGCATAAAATATGATCCTTTGTGAGAGACTGGCGTCCATACTAGGGTACCCTGTGTGACGGATCACCAGGCTCTCACCCCGAATTAAACTTAATTAACATTAACATTACAACGGGTAATTTTATAACTCTAGACTAATTATTTGTTTTTTTGCATCGCTGTTAAATGACTAACTATATAAATAAATACAAAAACAAAAGGATATTTAGGCGCCGAAGAATTCGTCCGCATCGCTCTCATCTGGAAACGCACAGAAGACTGGCAGCATTGCCCCGTTGAATGGCAATGCTAATTCTTTGGCCAAAGAACGACCCAGCCCTCTGGTCATGTGAAGTGAACACCTTAAACAGATGAATTTTCTAATATAATTTCTTAGTGAGCTTCTGTTGAGCGAGAAAATAGTCGATACATAGTTGCTTCCTCGTCAGGTGGTGCACAGGTGCCTTACAGAAACGTTCACGAGTGGCGATAGTTAATTACGCCCATCGCAGCCTGTGTGGTCAGACCCTTCACCTCGCTGACAAGCTAATCTATTTACCTTGCCATGAGATAATTCTTGCATAATTTATGCTGAAATGAAGGTAGAAGAAGTAGGTATATAACTCGGTATGCAGTGTTGCCAAGCCATTATTATGCGGTTGCGTAAAGGCTCCTACAAACAGGCGCGACACGCGATATAATCGAGCGCGACAAAAAGGCACCGCTCGTTGCGCGACTTGCGGTGCCTTTGTGTCGCGCGCGATTTTATCGCGTGTCGCGTCTGTTTGAAGGAGCCTTAAACGGATGAACATATAGGGGTCAAATTAAATTAGCTAGCGAAGCTCTGCAGACAGGATGGGTATATCTAAACACGATAAAATAAAATAATAAAATTATTTATAATGTTGTTTTGGGGGTCAAAGACCGATCGCGTGTCGCGTCTGTTTGAAGGAGCCTTAAACGGATGAACATATAGGGGTCAAATTAAATTAGCTAGCGAAGCTCTGCAGACAGGATGGGTATATCTAAACACGATAAAATAAAATAATAAAATTATTTATAATGTTGTTTTGGGGGTCAAAGACCGCTGATAGTTTTGTTATTTGAAGTTAGAGTTGAGAATAATCTGTTTTCTTTTGTTTTATCGTATTTAGATACCCATCACGTCTGGGAACAGATTTTTTAAACTGTGACTTTTTTTATTCCTCAAAGGTTAAATCATTTACCTTGTCACGAGTAATAGTCGTATCGTGTATCTCGTCAAAACGGTTCAAATTTTAAATATTCAAACTCAAAAAAAAAGAATTAAAACCAGTATTTCTGCACAGCGAGCGTGACCTAAAACTAAAATACGTAATACCTATGCACAATTCTAGCTGTCACTTTGACGGATGGTACAGGGTGTCCTACGAATGGCAAGCGCCATGATTGATGCGCTCACAGTTCAAACAGCTTCTGCAATGCTGATTCAGTGAAATTATTTTAGTGGGGGCATGTCGATTGTGCCCTGTGGATGATGAAACGTTCAATATGCATGAGAAATGAAAGATTTTTGCTTCGTACGGCTTAAAATGGGTTTTGTTAATTTCTTTGGTTTTAGGGTTCCGTACCAAAATGGTAAAAACGGAACCCTTATGGTGAAACTAAGTCTGTCTGTGTGTGTGTGTGTGTGTGTTTGTGTGAAAGTGTGTGTGTGTATCTGTCTGTCACAGCTGGTTATCTCAAGAACTACTAATGCTATCAACTTGAAATTTTGAATAGTATTAGATGACCAACCAAGAACCAAGGTAACCGACATAGCCCGCAGAATTGCCAAACTTAAGTGGCAGTGGGCAGGGCACATTGCTCGCAGAACAGATGGCCGATGGGGCCGAAAGGTTCTGGAGTGGCGACCACGTACCGGAAGACGTAGCGTTGGAAGGCCTCCCACAAGGTGGACCGACGACCTTGTGAAGGCCGCAGGAACCCGTTGGATGCGAGAAGCACAGAACCGGTCGAAGTGGAAGTGCTTGGGGGAGGCCTATGTCCAGCAGTGGACGTCTTTTGGCTGAAATGATGATGATGATGATTAGATGACGTTTGCCCAACTATTTTTCAAATAAGAAAGAATTTTTTTTTTTTTTTTTTTGCAACAGGGACTGAAAGGGAGGGGTCTGGAAAATTAGAAGTGGGGCTAATAGGGCATGTGGGGTATCATATAAAAGAATGCAATTTGCACATTCTCTAACATTTTTCTTTTTTTTTTAGGCCGCATAGTTTTAGACTTTTGATGAAAAATGTAAAAAAATACCGTTCCCCCTTATCTCCGAAGTTTGCAAAGAGAAAAATCTGAAATTATTCTATGTGATAGAAGTTTATTTAAAGATTACAGGAAAAATAAAACGAAGTCTCTAAATAGCACACTTTTTCAGAAATCATCAACAAAAGTTACATTAGTTCCACTATCGGTCAAGAGATGGCGCTGACATAAATCTGCAATATTCTACACCGCAGTGCACAGTGTTAAAATTCTCTGATGAATATAGGCCTCGCCGATGAAAATTTAAAACGATGGTTTGGAACCCTCCGTGCGCGAGTCCTAGTCGCTCTTGCCCGGTTTCTTTATCTGGAGCGGTTGAAATCAGAGTGTTCCATTAAAACTTCATTTTAGACGATTATGTCTTGGAATTTTATAAGGATTTTATGCTGAAAGTATTTAGCTCACGTTATGTTTATGACGGAACCGGGAAGTATGGCAGAAAAAAGTGGAGGTCTATGCAGTGAGTGATTCCGGGCTGAAATGATGATGATGTTTATGATGATGTATAGTGCTTTTCCTGGTCTTAAACCGGTGAATTAATTTATGGTTCGCAGACTTCATTACTAGAATATATGTTACCTATGAAAAAATATGCTACTATGTGTAGTGAAGGCATGACAATAAAACCACGTACCAATTGTTGTGAACCCAAAAGTCAAAATATAGTTGTTCCCAAAGGGAATTCATTTCTAAATTTTGTCTTAGTACTTTTCAACAATCTAATTAATTAAATACAAGAAGTCTCCACGCTGACGGCTAACGGGACAAGTGAAATGGAACACAGCACAATATGAGCTTCATGTGCTAAGTTATGTATGAGTTGGCGCCCGCAATCTCATTTATTATTACGTAGTCGAGCTCATTTCAGGCCCAAAAGTTTTTGCCAGGTGAAAAATCTAGTCTTTAGGAAAAATGGAATGTTCTAGATTATTAAATTATAGTGGAAATGCGGCAGGCTATTGGAACGAAGTTCTTTAACGCGGGTTGCGGTAGGAGTCAACTGGTCCAAGGGTGGCAGAGACGGGGTCGTCTGGCGCCCATGTGCTGGTTTGGTCCCTGGGGTGGTCACGGCGTGCTTTGTGTTCTGGTGCGCCGGTGATGGGGAGTACTCCCCGGAGGAGGGTCCGGTGACGGACACCCGCGGCGGGTTCACGGATGAGTGCTAACGCGTGCCCGTGTTCCCGCCATAAGCGGCAGAGGAGGACACCGTGGAGTTTTAGTGGGTTAGAGTCCCACATAACTGCATTATCTCCCCGTGGTAGTGCAGAATGCATGAGCATTTCTCCACGTAAAAAAAAAAAAAAGGAGTCAACTGGTCCCCCCCGGTGGGTTCCCGCATTGTCGAGGCGGGGGAGCTCAATAGCCGTGGCTTGGACACCCACGGTGAAGCGAAGAGGAACCCGACGAGGGGCCGCTCGTCAGGGCTTTTGCCAACAAGCCGACGACGTAGCGGCCAACATGTAGGTTGCGGTGCCGCTTGGGCGACATCGCAACTGAGGCGGGCCGCGATGTCGTATCGGAGGCATCGCGGCTGAGGGTTGGAGGCCGCGGCGGGAGAGGAGTGCCGGTATTAGGGTGCGACGCTCTCCCTACCTTCCGCGGCCTTGACGGGGTCGCCACCGTTCGATGGCGGACGCGGTGGGGCCGCAGGGGAAGAGGAGTGTTGGTATGACGTTGGCCACTCTCCCTATCCTCTGCGGCCGAAAATTGGCAGGCGGCGGGGCCAATTACCTGACCCGTCGCAGGGGGACCAAGGGTGGCAGAGACGGGGTCGTCTGGCGCCCATGTGTTGGTTTGGTCCCTGGGGTGGTCACGGCGTGCTATGTGTTCTGGTGCGCCGGTGAAGGGGAGTATTCCCCAGAGGAGGGTCCGGTGACGGACAGCCGCGGCGGGTTCACGGATGAGTGCTAACGCGTGCCCATGTTCCCGCCGTAAGCGGCAGAGGAGGACACCGTGGAGTTTTAGTGGGTTAGAGTCCCACATAACTGCACTATCTCCCCGTGGTAGTGCAGAATGCATGAGCATTACTCCACGTTAAAAAAAAAAAAAAAAAGGAGTCAACTAGTAGAAATCGTCACGTAACAAAAAAGCGTTATGGCCCCTCCATGCGTCTCTCTCTCTTTCTCGAAGGAGATATAATTTTAATGGTTTTCGAGGATGCTAAAGCCGATAGTGAGGTCAAAATAAAAATTCAAGAGGGCGGCTGCGAAAATTTAAAAAAAAATTCAGCTTGGGTGTCGTTTTCATGGTTTTCGAGGGTGCTAAAGCCAATAGTGAGGGATGTATTTTTATAAAAGAGACTTAAAATACCTGCGAAAATGTATCACCCTAATATTATAAAGGCGAAAGTTTGTGAGTGTGTATGTTTATATATTTGTTACTTCTTCACTCACTTCATACAGTTAGTTTATAACCAGGATTAACACATAGAAGGGCTCAAAACTTATGCGGGTGAAACCACGGAGCGCAGCTAGTACTTTATAATATCTATTATTCGAACATCAACAACATTATTACAACAACTACAAAATTCCAAATCAACGTGTACGTCACTAATCCCGGATATTTGAAACATTCCACACATATTTCAAAAATGTTAGAACTACGTACCTGTAATGTTGCTACCACATTTATCGCCGCTTGGTAAATGTAGCTGGGCAAAATATTTCAACAAATTTTCGTGGTCGGTACTCGATTACTCGTGCACGAATTTCAGGGAAGTTATTTAGACATGAGTAATTTAATTAACACAGATAAGGAACGAATGTATTGTTGCATCGCCATTGTTGTATAGGATTTTCGTATGCTGCATTCAAGCTGTAACTTTAAAATATCTGGTTGCGCTTTTACATTGTTTGAAGACGAGTGTATTACTAGGGTGTACTCGTATTATAGTGAATGACGGGCTGCCTGTCCGTACTGGAGTGCGGCAGCGGTCTGCGTGGTATCGTGTCTAATGTTTGTCAAAATATAATATGGATGAAGAAGACTTATTTTTACTAGAAAAAAGTTTAAACTAGTTTGAAGACCCCGGCACCGCGCGGGCCGCCCGCGCCGCGCTCCGCTCACCGTGCCTGCGTACCCACTATGGACACTCAAAGGAAGTTCATATGTTTGAGTTTACCGCGCCGCACCCGCCCCCGCCCGCGCTGCATGTCTGGCCAAACACTTAGCATTTGCTATGCTATATTAAAGTTTTGAACTTTCTATCATGAGATTTGGGTATGTATGAGACTTCAAATTATTTATTAAATGAAAGACTCACAAAGCTTCTTAACTGAACGAAAATAAAAATAATAGTTTAGCATGCTATGCTAGATTATAGTCTGGATAGAGCCATTGGTTGATAGTATTTCTACAGCATGATGTCGAAAATCTTTCAATTATTACTGTTTCCCTATAAATGCAAATATTGTCAGTAATCCCCGACACTTTCCATGCTATTTGGCTCTACTAAATTAGAAAATAACCATACATTATACTTAGCTTCATATTAAAACGTAATCAACGACTAACACATGAGTTACGGCTCCCTGTGAAAATTAACTGAGGGCTTACCGGAAAACGAAGCTTTATCTGTAATTAGCAATTTGTTCAAAGGCAAATGAGAGGTGTTTACTTCAAAATCCTTTCTATTGTAGTAGGGAAAACAGTAATTAAGAAATAATTACGAGCCCTTCTGGGTTGAATCCTTTAGGACCAAGTAATTTGGAGACAATTATGTAAGTAATTTAAAATAATAATATACATCGATACACAATTATTATAAATTAAATCCGCTTTTCGAGTATGTTTGTGGGGCCGCGTTTTTCTAAACTACGCAACGGATTTTGATGCGGTTTTCACCATCATAGCGAATGCATTCCGGAAGGTTATTATGTATGAGAATGCATTAATGTAAAACTTACACACAATAAAGAAATCTCGATATTCTGTCAAGCTGTGCGTAGCAGGGGCGGGTTGCTAATTTGTAATAAATTTAAGGCTCCTTCAAACAGGCGCGACACGCGATAAAATCGCGCGCGACACAACAGCACCGCAAGTCGCGCAACGAGCGGTTTGTGTCGCGCGCGATTTTATCGCGTGTCGCGCCTGTTTGAAGGAGCTTTAACTCGGCCTAAACGCACACCACTGATCGACATGGATCTCTCTAGTTACACCACAACACTTGGTTCCTCTTCCGCATCTAGTCTGTCCTAGCTGCCGTTTATTGAAGCAGAAAAGCAAACCAAAATGCAGTCACAAAAAATAAAATAATACATTCTTCTTTGTTATATAACATGTGACCTCTAAGAAAGTTTTAGTAATAGTCTCTAAGTCATTAATGTGTTACGAATTGAGAATAGAAAAATAACGGGAGGAGTCAGTTTAACTGACAAACGATGTCATGAATAATAAAATCGGTCAAGTGCGAGTTGAACTCGCATGGAAACTCCGTACGATGCGCACAATATTTAGAGATTTACCATATTGTTCTAAGACCACCAGACTTCATATAGGGTTTCCTGTAATCTACAGGTATAGAACTATTTTCTGAATTTTTTAAAATTTTAGGCTCAGTAGTTTTGGAGATAAGGGAGAGGGAGAATGGTTAATTTTCGTCTATATTCTTAAATAACGTTAATACAATTTATTTTAAAATTATGAAAAAAATATATTTGAGATCCTCACAGTAAGTCCTTTTATTTTATGTGTCACATCATACGGTAAAGGTTGCGAAACTTTTTTTTTCTATTTGCCCCCCAAAAATTACCACCATATTCAAAATTAACTTATTTACGTTACACGTCTGTGTTTGAGTCACAGAGATTCATTCATATGTGTACCAAATTTCAACTTAACCGGACCATCAGAAGATCATGAAGATTCGTAAAACCTTGCGATTCGCTGATAAATTCTGGGTACAATGGGTGCGTGAATATCTGCCGACGCTCCGACCGAGAGGCCTCCCTACTAGCAACACAACAAATCTGAGTGAGGGGGATGTGGTGCTGATCGCCGACCCTAACCTGCCTCGTGGCTTATAGCCCCTAGGAAGGATAGAGAAGGTGTACATAGGATCCGACGGAGCGTTCCGCGTAGCAGACGTCCATACCAGAGGCGGCCTCCTGCGCCGACCGGCCCGAAAACTTGTCCGCACCCTAGTCAGTCTCCACCGGTTGTTAGTGTTCCACTGGGGCTCCGGTATGTTGGCGAATGGCTGTGGTGTGACCATTTTTGTAAATATGTCATGTTTTTTAAATATAGTATTTTTGCTTTTTGATATTTGTTCTTGTCAGGTCTGAGCGGTTAATTGTCAGTGTCCGTTTGTCTAATATTTTCTAATAAATTTATATTATTGCATATTACGTGTTTCTATCATTTCATCTTTATACAGTCCACTAATCAAATCCGCTAGCTATCATTTTGGGAATCTTCACTTCATCTTCTAGTCATGACCGTAACCTAAAAGTATTCCGTAATAATTATTTATTGTCCCTGAAAGATATTGTTTGATTGATGTTCTTCTCTTACAGTACACAGTCTTGTTTAATAATATTTTTTTCTCGTTCATTTCCTATATGATACCTGTCAGAACCACTATCCTTAGAAAATTACAATTTCCGTTGCCTTGGTTCTTCTTTATTTATTTCTAACTCTTAGTACAGAAAAATAAAACCTTTCCCGGAAAACATATTACTAGCAAAAGCTCTTTGGTGGCAAATGTTTTCGTAAGTTTGTCGTAGACGTTAAGATTAGGAGTACTTAGTAGCTATTTGGGAAAATGCGTTTCAATGTGGTATGTGCAGATTTTAGGGAAGAATGAGAGCTAGTTTATTAACGTATAAGTTACAGCGTGATTGTGGAGTAAAAAAAAACTAAACACACAAAACAGAACAAGTAGGGGGAATATGCTTCACATCCCTCCATTATGCTGTGGATTATGCTGAGCATTATGCAGAGCATTATGCTGGCCCTCTGCGAGACAGAGCCACTGGTTTTCAGCGACATCATCATCTGCCTAGCCTTTTCCCAACTATGTTGGGGTCGGCTTCCAGTCTAACCAGATGCAGCTGAATACTAGTATTTTACATGGAGCGACTGCCTATCTGACCTCCATAAACCAGTTACTGGGTAATACGATACCCTTTGGTAAGACTGGTTGTCAGACTTTCAGGCTTTCTGACTACCCACCCGTAACGACTGTCAAAGATCCCCGAATGTCAGCCGGGACCAACTGCTTAACGTGCTTTCCGACACACGAAGGGGTCACGGTATGTAAAGATGGTCACCCATCCACAGACCAACCGCAACAATCGTAGCTTAACCTGATCGATCGACCTGTGCGGCTGTTATTATTTAGCCCCTCAGTTTTCAGCTGTCGCAATACATTTTTATTTATTTGCCAAAACAAGCATTTCATTTTGGTAGATTTCTTTTCGAAATCAAAATTGCCTTTGTTCAGTCTTTTATAGCTCGATAAATATCTATGTACATATTAATTCTAAACAAAGCAACATAATGATTAATTACTACACCTCATAAGTTTGTGCAACCGACCCATCAGCAACACACGAGTTATGACCGTCCTGTAGAAATTAATCGAGCAATTTGTGAAGTTCTAAACTAATTAGCTTAGTATGTTCTACTGATAGGACACGTAGCTGCCTCTTAGTTAGAAGTAACTTATGTAAACACTACGTCATGAGAGTCTTTTGAACTAAGAAACGTGTGGGGTCGGGGAACCACGGCAGGATCGAAGTTCAAAAAAAAATTTAATTTTTTTGTGACTGACATTTTTGCAACTGCCATCTTGGATTTTCATTTAGACCTCATTATTGGTTTCAGCTCCCTCGAAAACCACGACAACTAAACTCTCTCCCTCTCTCTGACTATTTCTATTACCTATACAGGGTGTTTGGTGACACAATTTAAAGCATTTTGAGCCATACTTGTCTTAGAAGAAGTATGTTTTTTTTGTTTAAAATTTTTAACTACAAACATTTAGTCAAAAATAACATAGGTACCAACTTTACTGGGAAAAAAAAATCTCTCTTAACAAAACATAATATGTTTTGTTAAGAGAGATTTTTTTTTCATGATATTATCATGACGCCTGTAATCTCCAAAGGGTTAGAATTAGGTGCACCGTACACCCACATTTCGCCAGTTAGGTTTAAGTCCCATGTAATAGGGGGCGAGCCTATTGCCATCAACCGAAGTGACATGAAATGAAAAACCCAATTACACTTTGCTCGACTTGGTTATCGAATCTAGGACCTCGTGCTCAGCAGTGGGACTTATGATCACTAGACCAACGAGGCAATCAACAAAATCACAATCAAATAACATCTACAAATATTAGCATGTAATATTAGCAAATATAAAATCTACAAATATGTTTAAACATTAATTGAAGAAAATGTTAATTGATAAGGTATTTTATAATCTGCATGAGTTTTTTTGATAAAAAATAGAATTTGTAAGTACCCAATTTCTTATTACTATTGCATATCCGACTCGGGTACAGACTGTTGAAACAAAAAAATGTTATGTATAAGAACTTTATGTACACAGTTATGCAATAAATATATCTTTATCATGATATTAGGTCACGCAGGGAAACTCCAAGCATAGCCCTCTCCATTGCCCTTTGGGTGACTTTTAGCCTTCTTATAAGGCCCATTGTGAGCGACCACGTTTCAGTGCCATAAGTCATCACTGGCAACACGCACTGGTCAAAGACTTTCGTCTTGAGACACTGCGGTATGTGGGACGAGAAGATATTGCGTAGCTTCCCGAACGCTGCCCAGACCTCTTTTTGACCTCTTTCTCGAAGTTAGACCTACCTAACTGGACAGTTTGTCCGAGGTAAACATACTCGTCCACGACTTCGAGTGTAGCGTCTCCGATCTTTATGGGAGTGGGTGTTACATGGGCATTTGACATGACCTTCGTTTTGTCCATGTTCATTTTAAGACCCACTCTTTCGGAGGCTCTACTGAGATCCGCAGGAGAACCAAGGTAACCGACATAGCCCGCAGAATTGCCAAACTTAAGTGGCAGTGGGCAGGGCACATTGCTCGCAGAACAGATGGCCGATGGGGCCGAAAGGTTCTGGAGTGGCGACCACGTACCGGAAGACGTAGCGTTGGAAGGCCTCCCACAAGGTGGACCGACGACCTTGTGAAGGCCGCAGGAACCCGTTGGATGCGAGAAGCACAGAACCGGTCGAAGTGGAAGTGCTTGGGGGAGGCCTATGTCCAGCAGTGGACGTCTTTTGGCTGAAATGATGATGATGATGATATTAAGTAGGTTTTAATACAGAATGTATGTAGTGAACATTCCATCTTTTAAGTCAGAAATGATGCCACTGGCATGCGCATTTCTAGTTGAATTAGGCGAGCTAGTAATTAGGCTTAGGAGGTCAGACGGCAGTCGCGCTCTAAAAAATAATGATTTATTTAGCATCTGTTAATCCTGGAAGCCGACCCCAATAGTTTTGGAATAAGGTTCAGAATGAAAATTCTCTTAAACCTAATTTCTAAGAAAATCATTCTCAGACTAAATACCCGATCAAATTTTCACTCACAAAATGCTGTTTTATTAAGTGAATAAGGGCCAATTTCTTTATGTTTCCTTTTTATTTCGGCCAGCGTGCGAATTAGCTCAGCTATAAGCCAAGTTAAGCTACTAATTAGCGCTGTGTGTGCTGGTATCATGATGTAGGAGTACCATGTCGTGTTAAAATATGAACCGATATTTCTAAGATATCCCAAAAAAGTCATAAGAAGGTAAATAGGTGTTAGGCATGGGCCTGCGGGCGGAGAGTAATGGGTAGCTCAACGTCCGAACAGGACCAGGGGGTCTACTCCCTAAGTCCGTCGTCGGAACAAACCCTACTCCCTCCCTAACGATTTCGGATTCATCATTTCAAACGGAATCATAGACAATATTCGTGAACGAATGACGCATGGCGATAGAGTTGCGTTATTTTACCGGTCGATTACCGGTTTGCTTATTTTGTAGTTTTCTAGCTTATTAAACAAAAATTAATACTTTTTCGTTAGAAAATGACCACATTTTTAAAAATATCCTTTTAATTACCTATGTCTTTAAATATAGAATTGAATTATTTTTGCCATTTATGTACGGAAACCGGCATCATCCTGTTGATACCTTTGCCTGTTTACTTTTTGAAGGACATTTTCTCTTCTTAGTCTGTGACATTTTCAAATGAAATGTCAAATAGTTAGCCGGGAAGTTGGAAAATTTTCCTTTATTTTCTTAGCTATAGAGTTATTTGTTTAAAATGCCCCTAACCGCTGCAGCAACCCACGAGCAAATTGAGGCCCTTCTCAATTTTATGGGTGAGAACAAAGAATTGGCTCGCAGGTTGTTGAGGGGTGGCGATGGGAGAATTCGCACAAAACGGCTCTGGGAATACGGGAATACCCTTGCAACTCCCTTAACTCAATGGGAGGTTGCACTAAGTCCGTCAAGCAGTGGCAAAGAGTGAGTTTAATACATTATCCGCACATAAGTCTTTGAATAATTCCCGAGTGAGCCTATAGTTCCCTATGAACTCAACGTCGGGAATACTCGCCAACCTAAAATTTTGGCATAATATCTACGTTGCCTCCGCTCTTCCTATAAAGCTTCATCAATAATTAAAAAAGCAACCATAGTTTTAATACTTATCTTCCGTCGACAGCACGAGAACTATTTTGATGTCTTAACAACTGACATAACTATCCGTTAAAATCGGTGTAAAGTTCAACACTTCGGACGGGCAAAAACACACCGGGAGTAGGGACAATTGTCAAATCGCGTTGTCATTCATTCTTCGTTCGGGCCCCGAACGAATCATCCGTCCGTTGGTGATAGGGGGTAGGAAACGCCCGTAACGAAGGCCGAAACGACGGACTTCGTGCTTAGGGAGTAGACCCCCAGGTCCGTGCCGGACGGCGCGTAGGTACGTGTTCCACGCGCGCCTCAAAGGGATGTCCGCAGCAGAGAAGGGGCCCCGTATGGCCGAAGCCTGCCGGGTCAGCGGGATTGTCCGAAAGGGTTACCGCTGGCCCGGAACATAAAGGGCTAAGGAAGGAACATGGGTGGATTTTAGTAAGTAAGAGTCTGACACTCCTTTCCGCGCCACCCAGAGCGGGAGGAGTCAAAAAAATTTTTTTTTCGGATGATTTCCCATCCGAAAAAAAAAAGGTAAATAGGTGTAGTCGTGGGAAAAGTTGTTCTTGTGCTTGTTCAGATGGGTTTGTTGGTTGGTTTAGTTGGTGGTTTGGTTGATTGGTTTGTTGGTGGTTTGGTTGGTTTGGTTAGTTTAGTAACGGTACCTATTTTAATTTAATTACAGAAGCTTTTGAATGTCAAAATTTACAAAATAATAGAATTTATACAACCGTAGCCGACTACATACTAAGTGATATTTTGTTAGTTCCCTCAAAGCCTGACCAATGTGTGGAAACACGGCACAGCCGCAAGACTAACAAGTATTCAAAGTAACAAATTACATGACAAGGAAAAATACCCAGCACTCATGTAAATGCGAAAAAACTCGTCAGAAAAGGACAAACTTTGCAACGTAACAAGCAGAAAAGAAAGATCACTCCAGCTGAAATAGGCATCAATAAAAAGAAACTCGATAAAAGAAAAGTTACCAGTGACAGATACGGGACAGTCCCACTTCAAACACGATTGGGGACACCGTATTCAAAGCAAACTTCTAAATTTAATGTAAACAGTAAAGTTGTTTAAAACTAAGATGGCGGTTCCAACGACACTTTTAGTTTATTGGTACCAAAAGTACCTTAAAGTTTCCAAATCAATTACCGTTTGGTACTTATGATTTATGGATCGTAAGTTGCTGGGTTGACGTCTTTTGGAGTTGGTTGCTCATAAACTTTGTGGATACGAAAAATACTCTAAAACGGTGGATTTTACACGTCATGACTTGTAACGGGCTTAAGTTGTTTATTTGAAGCCTACTGAAGATCTTGTTTCAAAAGTTTGATATAGATTTTTGCTACAGCCTTTTGTAAAATTTTGTGATAATATTCCTATTTTGTACTTTTGAATTCGTGACAAACCTACATTTTCTGAAAGCCTTCAACATAATCCGTTATCTATACTAATTAACCCCCTAAACGTATTATATCAGATGAATAGTCAGTAATTTGACTTTCGAAAGAAGCAGACAGCGTTGTGTAACTATACAGACGCTATACAATGTTTATTACTAAGGGCGTAATAATAAAGCTGAAGAGTTTGTTTGTTTGTTTGAACGTGCTAATCTCTGGAACTACACTCCGATTTGAAATCTTTTTGCATTTGATAGCCCAATTCTTGAGGAAGGCTATACGCTATTTAACATCACGCTATGATCCGTAGGAGCCGAACAAAAAGAAAAAAATGCAGAAAGAACGCTAAGCAAAAACGAAGTAAATGCGCGGGCGGGCGATGCAATGCGACGGGGTGGGACGGGGGGAAACAAAGAATTTCAAAGTCGCGGACGGAAACTAGTCTAATCATAATAATATGTATGTCAAATGATTCGGATTGGCAGTTGCTATTTCCGCTAACCAATGACAGCACCTGAAATTGACTGCCGATTTGTTAATCGGCAGTCAATTTCAACTCTAGAAACCGGAGAATGGTTACATTTGAGATGTTTCCCATAAATCCTATTTCATATTTCCTCTTACCCAACATAATTTAAGACGGGCTCCGCAGGGTTTTATTACGAGATCTCTACTGAGCACGCATCGTTTCGAATAGTACTATCAGTTCGTTATCGCCATGTTCGGAAATCGATTGATCGTAAACTGCTGTTAAGTATGTAATGGTTTTATGTGGGTAGTCGAGAGTGGATAAGAAAATACGTATTATTGAAGCCAGCCCGAAAATTACCCAAGTAAAGTTAATAAAATTAATAAGGGACCCACCCCACCTCGGAAAGATATTATTTTGAACAAAAAGAAGATATCGCTGAACGTAAATACGAAAAGAAAACAGTATATTTGAGAACCGTCTTCTTTTTGAATTCGGTTTAAAATAGACTTAAATGTTGATGCGGCCATGAAGTGCAACTGACAAACTGTTATGCAGTTTGGCAGACTTTATGTATGATTGTTAATACAAATTCTGAATAAATAAATAGGAAAATAAAATAATAAGTGGGAGTAAATGCATGGTGGCTAACGCCTATCTGGGGGCACGGCAGTGCCCCCGCCAAGTCGAGCAAAAAGCGGCACGGCCGTACCATCCTTTTCTCGAAGCAGTTCAGGCCATTTTCGACCCCCTATAACTTCGTTGTGGATAAAACTAGAGGCCTGAATTTTCAGTTACCAAGCAGGCATTGTATAAGCACGGTATATTTCAAATTTCATTCAATTTGAACCAGTAGTTTAAGAATTATAACTAGTCAAAATTTCTTAATTTTGTCACTCACTGACTGACTGACTGACCGATCATCAAAACTCTAAGGCACTTCTAGCAGACATAGAAGCTTCAAATTTAGAATACAATTAGTGTTTAGTGTATAAATCAAGGAAAAACTAAAATATTTTGCAATTTCGGTCCGCTTTTCTAGATACACCAACTGCACAAATAACTTTGTAATCCCATATAAATATATAGGATTACAAAGTTACATTTGCAGTTAATGAATCAGTGTACCTGTTTAAGTATAATCTAATGGAATAATAGGTGTAGATAGGTACCTAGATATAATTATGTTCAAAGGTAACTTGTAAAATGGTCAACGGATTATGTTCAAAGGTAACTTTGGATTGGATTACCTATATTATTTGCCAACGATTTGGACGTTGGTTGGATACTTTTAAAATAAAATATATTAATACGGTTTAAGTACTGTATACCACGTTTATCTATTAATCGTATTCCTGCACAAAAAAACTCTTGTGTTCATGAAGAACCGATAGTGATTATTCTAAAAGTTCAAAGGTTTGAGGTCAAGCTCGATAGATGGCGTTGGCGTCGAAATAGATCTCGCTATGGTTTCGTTACCACGATTTGGTTAGGGTCTCGCAATTTTAATGAAATATACCAGCTTAATTGTGCCTTTATTTATTTTCAACCTTATTAGTGTTCTCACAAGTGCGTTAGTCCAACTCCAACGTATTACTAGCTCGGTATAGTATTAGTAAACATTTTGCGTAGGTACCAGTACTAGTAGTCGCAATACTCGCAATGGATTCGGAAATGCTGTGTGTGAATGACCATCCTTGGCCTTGCCCACACTGGGTTGTCCCTATACCTGGCGATGGTTCGTGTTTATTTCATTCTTTGTCATTCTCTATGTATGGGAATATTGAGTCGTCGTATGAGATTAGACTTTCTATAGTCGAGTATGTGGTAGCGCATTGGGATGAGTTACAACTGTATACTTGTGACGAGCGTGGAGACCCCTACATTAACGCCGATTTGTACACGACGGCAATGGTAAAAACAACTACCTATAGGTTCCGTGTCTGATCTAATTTCGACTTTGGAAGTATTAAAGCATAGAAATCCTCAATTTGTGAATACAATAGATTAAGAAGCATTTACCGTCCAGACTTGAAAAAATTGTAACATCGAAGCCTCCGAGAAAAACCTATAGAGACAGGGAGTGGGCTTTGAGAAAAACTGTAGCTGAAGCTCAAGAAGTAGTACCGGAAAAGAAAAAGAGGATGACTACCTACAAAAATCTCATAAGACAGAGAGTGGGCTTTAAGAAAATCCGTTATTGGTATTAAAGAAGTAGAAGGTACCGGAAAGGAAAAAAAGTAGGACTATCTACAAAAAGAAGTGAGATGCCATCAAAAACATAACTTGTAAAAAAAGCCAAGTCTCGCAACTCAGTTCTTCTACCGTAAAAAGTTGTGAGATCCATGTAATACCAAGTCGGTTAATTTATTCAGTCCCTACTTCAAGGACCTTCTGTCTTAAGTTATTACGTAATTAGCTAACCTAACAACATCTTATAGTGACCATATCAATATTAAAAATCGTTTATGTTTTAAATAAATAAATTGACTTGGCAATCGCACTAAACAATCTAATTTAATATGTATTACTTGTGAGATACGTTGTGTCTTCATGCGATGGCCAAGTCAATTTATTTATATAAAACATAAAAGATTTTTAATATTGATATGGTCACTATAAGATGTTGTTAGGTTAGCTAATTACGTAATAACTTAAGACAGAAGGTCCTTGAAGTAGGGACTGAATAAATTAACCGACTTGGTATTACATGGATCTCACAACTTTTTACGGTAGAAGAACTGAGTTGCGAGACTTGGCTTTTTTTACAAGTTGTGTATAATGTTTTTGATGGCATACTGTTTACTTTTAAGACAATGGTTGTGCATATTTATTGTTTGTGTCCATTAAAATCAAGTGTGCTTGCTATATAAAAACTGCAGTTATAAATAATGTCTATATTATTCCAAAACATGGAGTGTTTCCTCTAACGTCCTACGCTTCCTCACTTTCCATGTGGAACGAGCAACATAAATAACATATTTTTATTTACATACTAAAATACAGTTCATTCAGGACCCAAGACAGGTTATACTAAAAATTTGCTTAGGATCATGTTATTCAATACCGAAACTTGGATAGGAGTAACGCATTATTATACTTTATGAGAAATATTGAAAGGATCCATCATGAGCCGCCTTTACAAAATCCTGCAAAGCATAATTTACTTCTATGAAAGGGATATTGGATGGTCATATACAGGGTGTCCCGTAAGTCGACGTCAAGCCGGAATCAGGTACCTAATTGGCCAAGTCACAATAGTTATCAGAAAAATCCTATTCATAATTTCAGTCTTTCGGCTGAAATGATGAATAGGAATACGAAAAAAATAACTACTACCTACCTGTCAACCAAAATATCGTTAGTTTTTCTGAAATTCATTTTATTTCAATTGTTAATATCGAAGCCCTTGATTATTGTTGCAGCAATCAAAATAAATTCTACGTAAACGAAGCACAAGGAGTATAAGGATCGTAGCAGATGGCGTTCTGTCTACTTAGGCCGGCTACTACGCGGACACTTCAAAACTACAAAATTACAATGACGTGGTGTTTCAAAGTCAAATCATTTATTTCAAATAGGCACATTAAAGGCACTTTTGAACGTCAAAAACAGTAAAAAGTTTAACAATTTGGATATGATATCGCACCGACGTGCTGCAGCACGCGCCGCTGACGTGCACGCTGCGTACACTCAATACGGTTTCACAACAGATTTACTGCTTCAAATGTACAGTGAATTCACACATGCCGCATTTTGTAAAATTACTCTTGGTTAATAATACACAGTTGTAAGTCATACATAGTTGTAAGTCTAATTGTAAGCACTACACTATTGTATTAGGTAAGCCTGTGATGTTAGTTGTATGTGTTTTAAAATTTTAGGATTCCGAAGATATCAAAGACCGAGCCAATTTATCAGGGGAATAACATTGAATAACTTCTATTTTTCGTGTAAATAAAATATATTGAATTCATTTTAATTACAAGCAAGTTTTATTTAATAACCTAACGAAATTCAAACCGTACATGATGCAGCCGGTATTAGTGATCTCAATGGATTGGAGGGTCGATTAGGATTGATAAAAATAAATTGTAAGTGATACGAAGTTCACCGGGTCACCAGGTAGCAGGTAATTAAATTAGGCCAATCAGAAACAAAATCAAAAATGGCACTTGCCTTCGAAAGTAAATTCTATAATCAATAACAGCAATAACCAACAAGATACTGGCAACAATTGTTTCAAGCACTTGCATTTGAAATAAATTTCATGAAAAATACTGCGTTTTATTTATGTTTTGAACATTTCATATTTCTCGACGTTCCGAGCACTTTGCGGCGCTCACGGATGGACGGTCTTAAGAGCCAAGCCTGTAATAAATACTAGGACGACTTTTCTTTGATTTTGAAAAGCATCTGTAAGTAATTTTGAACGACGAAAACGAAAGAAATTTTAACTTCTGTGGCAAGTGGGTTTATTATGAAGCATGCGAAACGAATTGGAAACCAATAAAATTATAGAGAACGCCATTTATGTATGTTCTGCGTTTATACCATTGAAGACTTCCGAGAAGAGAATTTGAAATAGAATACAAACATAAATTCATATTGCGTTCAACGTTTATTCTATTGAAGACTTCCGAGAAGAGAATTTGAAATAGAATATAAACATAAATTTATACCTATTGCGTTCAAAAGTCTAGGAAACGTCATTGCCAGAACTCGTTCGATAACAATACAAAACAAACTGAAATCGGTGAACGAACTATTTCAGGATCAATTATTAACATTATGATAGTGGTTCATATTCATTAAGTTTGAACAGTGTGATGATGGAGGGCGATTGAAGTGGGTTCACTATGGGATTCTGATTGTTCTACCATAGTGTTTAATTCGCGTTCTGAATAAATTATACACGATGAATAAAGTTTATTTAGGTGTGAATTCAGGTAGTTTTGCCGTCTACGTGGCTTTCATACAGCACTACATACTAACTCCGTTTATTTGCCTTTACTCGTATCTACTTGACTTTTGCTCGCAATTAACGATTGAAATGAATGACGATAACCACGGATGTTCAACTTTTTTTTCAAAAGCGCGTTCGTGACTTTTTTCTTGTTTTTAAGGGGCTTACAGGACCTACACACAAAATCGCAAGTTTTAGAAACAATAAAAGTATATGATCGACTACAGTAAACAAAATCAGAAAAATATAGGTATGATATTCTTCAGGATATATGTTAGGTAGATAGCGTGTTGAAAACATAATACAACTAATTTGAAACGATAGAAAAAGATCATGAATATACCTCTAAAAACTTTCTTTTTTTTACATTAAAAACCATACTAATATACAATCATTCTGATTTTTTGTCAGATTATTCTACAAGTAACATTTAAAATACTAGTGTTTTATTTTTTTTAGTCCAAACAACAGATTTTTTGTAATTAAATAATTGATTCATATTTTGCAATAAATTACCAACTTTGTATCATCGCGCTTCTCTTTCTTTTTTAAGCAGTCTGACAATGACCGCGGTTTAGGTCATGTAAGCCCCTTAGAGAAATCAATTTTTATCATTACTTTGCAATTGAGAAAAGTTGACGTAATGAAGTCTACTAAAGAGTTATTTCCTAATACTACTCTACTAACCTAATCTTAATTCGACTACTTCATAGAATCCAATCATAGATTTTTATATACTATGATGCAGTAAACTCCTCGAATAAATTGAGTTCTCCGGTCTTTCATTCCAGATTATCCGTATACCAAACAGCAAACAGCCATTTATAAATTCCGTACCTGCAAGTTCCAAAAAAATCGAACCTGTCAGCTGCCATTACTCTATAGAAATTGCTTCGAACCGGACCGAATTCCGGACTTATAAACGAGGTACCAATTGGGTGAACCGATCCCTTGCTAATGAGAAAAAAAACCATGAAAATATGAATAGTTTGCACCGTTAAAACGCTGAGGAAATTCTAGGATCGGTATTTTTTCTACTAAACAAGTTTTCGGACCATTGGGCGAAAAAGGCTCGATTTTTATTCCTTCTCGGTTAGGTATCGCTTTTGTAGTTTTATCGCTTGTTTTTTGTAACTGTTAAAGAGAAGGAACACAAACAGAAAGAACCCGTAATGGATAACGTTAGAAAAACTTTTACTCACACTGTTTAGTTTCGTAGTTCCTGGGAAAGTGTACGTACCTACCAAGATTTGTAAGTAATGTATACCTTAGTATTCACTTAGTACCAAAGAAAATTTAAAATACTATAGAGAGGTTACAAGAAGAGATTTCATAGAAAAACTGTGATGTCATGTCTCAGTGACGCCATCTAGCAAAATTACATAAGCAATAGTCAAGTTTCACGCGATACACTTTTACCGACGCAAACCTTTATCAACCGTTAGATAGGTTGAAGTATCTAAGAAGATCATAGATATATGAAAGAAGGAGATATGCCCGGCAGTTGAAAATGTATCAGAATTTTGACTTTTGTTTTTACAGGAAACCACTGAACAACTCGGCATTTTTATATTTTATCACGATCACGGTCGAAAGCGCACTAGTTCGCGGAGACGGTCATTTGCCTAGTAACCTACAGGCTCATGTTGCTCATGACGCGTGGACATACACACGCCTCCTTGCCACTTCTCCTGTTTTTTACATTTCTATGAAGAAGATTATTTAATTTATTTAAATATATGGTAAGTTATAACATACTGACAAAAATAAACCATAGCTAAGTCCAGTCATTTTATCACTTCGAGGTTTGCAATACAATTCGGCATATCTTCGAAACTAATTTCTTTTGCACACAATGCGATCAGTCATGTAATGTGGGGCGTATGTCACAAGACATAGAAGTAAACATAGCGAGGTGATTGATATCTGTAGGCATTGTCAAGTAGATATTGATGTTGATAGCTTTCTCCCGTCTAACGTAAGTAGGATATTTAAATCTTTGTCTGGTGCTTTTAGAATAATTGAGAATAAATCGAACTCATCTGGGTGAAGTTTAAATTCCAATATTGTTTTTGAAAAATTTACACTGTTGACACAAAATCACGAAATGAGAGCTGTCAGCGTATAGGCATAAATGGCGGGTCATCTATGGTGGGAGCAAAGAGTCCATAACAAAACCCTTTTTTTCTGAGCAGTTCTTAGCTTTAAAAGTGTGACTGGACAGCATCATTCTCCGCGTCTGCTGCATGTCATTATAGCATGGTCTTTTCCCAACAATGTTACGGTCGCCTAGCAGTCTTACCGGATGCAGCGGAATACCAGTATTTTACATGGACCGACTGCCTATGTGACCTCCACAACCCAGTTACTGGGTAATACGATACTCCTTGGTACCCCCGCGTCTGCTGCCTGTAAACAACAATTATCTTCGGTCAAGACACCTGTATAATATCCTCATAGATGAAGCGGTAGAGTGTAGATATTATATTAAGTATTGTTTTTAAAGGATAGTGTTGCAAACTTTTTTACATTATTTATGTTATTTTTTAAGGCCTGTCGTACTTTATGGGTCTGAATGCTGGGCTGTGAAGAAGACGGATGAAAAAAGATTGCATGCAGCGGAGATGAGAATGTTGAGATGGATGTGTGGAGTGACGAGAATGGATAAAGTAAGAAATGAGTATATAAGAGGAAGTTTGAAAGTGGCGCCAGTGACAGAAAAGTTGAAAGGAAATCGTTTGGCTTGGTATGGGCATGTGATGAGAAGGGATGAAACGCATGTGACTAAAAGAGTGATGAATATACATGTTGATGGATGGAGAGGGAGAGGAAGGCCGAAGAAAAGATGGATGGATTGTGTGGGGAATGATATGAAAGAGAAGGGAGTTAATGATAGCGTGACGGTTGACAGGGGAGAATGGAAGAAGAAAACGTGTTGCGCCGACCCCAAGTAACATGGGATAAGGGCAGGAAGATGATGATGTTATTTTTTAATAGTTTACGTTACTCTTTTCTTTTTGACAATAAAGGAGTTCGTGTCAGCGACTTGGTGACTTGATCAGCGTGAAAATTCAACCTAATAGATTTTCCACTACATTTTAAAATGATTACTCTACGTAACTGCACATTTATATTCAACTAGCTGCGCCCCGCGGTTTCACCCGCTTATGTGTCGATTCAATGGGAATATCGCGATAAAATGTAGCCTATATGTTAATCCAGGGTGTCAGCTACCTCCATACAAAATTTTATCAAAATTGGCCCAGCCGTTTGAGCGTGAAGAAGTAACTAACATATAAACACACTCACAAACTTTCACCTTTATAATATTAATGTCATTACAAAACTAAACTCTGTGTTTATCTGAAGTCTTCCGTTTAAAATTGCTTTGTCAAGAATAAGTAGAATAATCCAAGCATTTTTCTACAGAACCTCCTTTCGCTCCATCGGGTATCCACTCCAAAGAAAGTGATAGAAAGTATTTGCGCATGGATTTATCGCTTCCTGGGCGTGTTTTCGATTATGCACAGTGAGCATAGAAGTGGAAAAATGTGAGGCAAGTTTAAACATAGACTAATGTCATAAATGTAACGATGAAAAGCTAGTTTGAGTGTTGCTATATTTTTATAAGCAAAAAGTTGGATCAATTCCTTAGAATATTCCCCTGGGTAATTTTACTTTATACGTAAGTTTCCTTGCGAAAATGTATTAGTATTTTGTGTAAAGGGTTTAAGGTAACCTAACACAACCGAACCTCGGGGTGCCCTTCGCTCGCTCTTGCATCCTATGTCGTGTGTGTTGGAAAAATCGTCTCTATCTTAATATTGAAGTTGCCCTCTCTGTATTTCCAGTCGCTCACTTAGTAATGTAGTCGCTCGGATAAAATTTTAATATATGAAATGGATTTATCACAATCCACTTTTTGTAAGCTTGTTCTGGATTTTATTATTAATCAATATTCGTCGTTAGTTTAGTTCATTTTTCGCTTACTCAAATTCATACCGCTCAAGTTATTAATACAGTATGTCATCATCAGTCGCAAAGCTTTTTTTTAATCGCTCGTTTTATAATTCCCCTTGAAAATTTAGGTCACGTCAAATGTCTTAGCGTTTACTATCGTATACTTATAAGCTGTTGCTTTAGTTTAAGACTACAAACTTAGCCCGTAAAGGTAATAAACCTCAAGATTTCGATTTATGCACGTATTTGAAATTCTCGCGTAGAACTACGCGAGAATTTCAAATATGTGGCATTGTAAAAACAATGTTAGAATTAAATAACATAAGGCCTACTCAAATTAATGTTTCCATTTGATCAACTTTATTGTAGTGGTAATTAAGTAGATTTTAGAGTGACTTTTGAAAAAGTAATAAAATTTTTTGAAGTTTTTGCGTAAATTGAACTATATCGCGTAGGAATTAAAGTTGTTTTTTCATTTTTGGCAAATTAATCGCGAACGCTTCCTACATAAACAGGGTGCTTTGTAATTTGACGTGTTCCATCCAGGACGTGATACCATTTTTAATTTGCAACAATTAAGCACCACAAATAGTATACAACATTATGCTCACACCTTCTTTTCATGGGGAGAGGCTGAAACTACAGGAACACCACCAGTAACGATCCATACAAACTCCTTTTAATTCGTTTACGTTCATAATACGGTCAGCAACAAAAGTCGATTAACTCTTCAGTTTTTTTTTTTATTTCAGTTTTTGAGCAAAACATTTGTTCAAAATGGCAGCAAAAGTACAATGTAATTTTAAACAAATATTTTGCTCATTATCTGAGATTTAAAACACTAAAGGGTTAATATTTTCTCAATAACTGAGATTAAAAAGACTGAAGTGTTAATCGACTTTTGTTGCTGACTGTACCTGGTCATACACGCTTGCAGATTTCGAGTAAAAAACAATAAGTATTTTTTGGGGTAAAGAAAAATCTTTGAAAAAGGCAGCCAATTCAAAATTGTTGTAGCAAAAATGAAAAGAAACATAAAATAGAGACACACAAAAATACGGAAACAACCCTCCGTATGCAAACCACATTTTAAAAGCCTTACGTAACAGGCTTTTATGCTCCAGCAATTCTATTGTTCGATACATATACGAACAAACAAACATAAATATGTGTATACATTTAAGGAGAGCAAACAAATACAATATCACGGTTTAAAAGCGGACGTAGCACGGGGTGTAAAAAGTTCAAAGACATTCGAAGTAAAATACAACTTTACATAAAATCTCCATTTCTGGACTAGAGCCGTTTTATCAGCAGCACAGGAACGAAAGAATTGCCTTTTCATTTCGTATAAAAAAACAATGAGTTTCCTTATTTTCTATAGAAAACCAACAATTAAATTAACGATATTTAATTTTAAGTTGAGCAAATATTACCACATAGATAGGTACTCCACCATATTAAAAGTCCACTCAAATCAACTGGCAATGGAACTTATATAAATCTCAGTTACTTTCAGAAAACTGAAAAAGGCACCCCAAGATTTAGGTACTACATATAACTATACTCCATTTATTATAGCATTAGAAAAAAGAGGCTCGCAGAAGCAGGAGTACGAAACCTTTTATTTTCAAGTTAAGTTCAAACGATTTTAATAAATAATGTATGTGCTTTTTTGTAAGTAACAATGTATGGCATACAATAAAGCATATTCCATCCATCTACTCGTCACAATGCTTGGATAGGTACATAAAATGAAACAATTTTTAGTAACAATCAGTTTATTAAAAACAACTTTATCACAATGGCATGTCCTTATTATGTTTTTAACAAACCAAATAAATACGACACAAAACGCTACTTGACTGATGGTGACAAGTCATAATTTCAACTATAATAATTTAGAATGCCAGAGGATTAACAAAAATACACTTTCGCAAGCTAAATACCAACTATAAAAACATTTTCCAGAGACATAGTAGTGTGAGATGAGATTTATTGCTATTAAAGAAGAGAAAAAGTTTTGCCACCTTAATGATATAATGGAGATGATAGATGTTCCATTCCCAATTATTCATCATCCTCTGATGATGATGATGAAGAAGTTTCACCAACGTTAATAATAAATCTTTCTACAACATTATCCATTATACCATCAAGTTCGCAAAACCTTTCCACTTCTTTAATTGTATGAGCAATGCAAGATTGCCATTTCTCTGCAGTTATGTTTATGAGTGCTTGCCGCTTCACTTCTTCTAATTTAAAACTTTTATTGTTTTGGGCTACATACACTACTGCGCATACACTACTGCGCATTTGAGCCCAAACTAATTCTATTGGGTTGAGCTCGCAGTGGTAAGGGGGGAGGCGCAATACTAATATATTTTTTTCTTTAGCCATCTCATCTACAGCAAACTTGGAGGCGCAATACTAATATATTTTTTTCTTTAGCCATCTCATCTACAGCAAACTTTTGGTACAAATGTTTTATTTGTTTCACTTTTTCTAATAAAGTGGCCCTAAGGTCTTTTTCCTCAAAAGGAATATTTTTGTTTTTTAGCCACTCTTGAATATCTGCCTTTCGTGTGGCTGTAGTTGGCAGCTTCTCCACTTTCCTTGAATGATATGGCGCATTATCCATAACAATAACGGCACCATTCTCAATTTTTGAAAATATTAATTTGAACCACTTTTCAAAATTGTGTGCATCCATTTCAGAATGGTACTCTCCATCACCCTTTTTGGCTTCAAATATTAATTCACCATCCATTAAAAACCCTTCTGTAGATCCTGTGAAATGAAATAAAAGCAAATCAATAATTGTGCACCGGTGGCATAGATTACTTGACTGCTGGAAATAGATCTCAACCTTTAAATAGCAACCGAAATTGACTGCATCATTACTGTCCTTGAACAGGTAAATCTACTACCATAAACCCATAATCTACCCATAAACATCTTTCTCCGAGGGGAGGCATTAAGACTTAATTTCAGTGACAACGGAGAGATTATTTTATTCATGATTTGTTATGTAACAATGGTAAAGTAATTAAAAAAAAATACATATAAGTAAATCAAGTTTTACCAATATGGCCAATGATAAGCCGCCTTCCTTTTCCAGTTAGCTTGCAGAATCTTGTCCAACGTTGGTAACTCATTATCAAAGAAAAAAGAATGAATTTTTCTTGGTATTCCACTTAACGTAATATCATCATAATCATCAGATTTTGAGTATTTCCGTTGGCGAGGAGGTGGCGATTGCAGGCGACCTTCTGTATTGTACTCTTTGAGTACATTATAGACTGTTGCACGAGATATGCCTATAAATTAAGATTAGTAATGTATGTTATTACCTTACAATGCAAGTTACTTTCAAATACATTTATTTTTTAAGGTAATCATTTTATGATCCTTACCCGCAATTTCTGCAGTTTTGTTAATTAACTGCGTTCTATAAACAGGAGTACCTTCGGGCCCCCTTAACATCTTCATAAATATTTATCACTATTCTTTTTTCTGTAGAACGAAGCGGTGTTTGCTTTATTCTATTTTTCTTAGGAGACAATATTTTAACATCGTGATCTACTTTGGGGCCTCGTTTTTTTCGCTGCTGACACTGATCAGCGCTAATAGCAGTTCCAGAGCGCACATGTTGCGCTTGCAAGCCACTCGGGCCTGCACCGGGATCGTCCGTGTCCATAGTTCAACAAAACGTACCGCTTTGTACGAACAACACAAAACTAACACTAATAACGATAACAATACAATAACAATAGAAAAACAGTAACAAATAACAACTAAACCACGAAAATTCAGCAATAACAAGTATCCACAAGTGAGTGAATGACAATTTGACAACTGCAGATTATTTACGCAATTTGACGTATGGACGGATGATATCATAAACCGACAAAATAAAAAAACACGTGCTGCCACCACTTAGAAGGGAATATGTAACATTTTAGATTTGGTAGAGTTATAGTCACATGAAAAACGTTCCGGGTCCTGTCCTCCCCTGCTTCTTTTAGATTTTAAACCTTGACACGACAATATTTTATGTAAAAACTAAATAATATTAAATGAAAGCCTTGTAATTTCAGAAGGTAGATAGGTTAAATAAGTACAAATAAGTGTGACAGCTGTTACTTAAATTTATTATATTTAACTCCACATCAATCTTGACTGTAATAATGTTTGTTGTACTTTTATTACAAAGTGTGCCCCTAAAAGAGTATTTTTTAACTTCTGTCTAATGCTATTGTAAATGGAGTATAGCATGAATGAACTGTAGTATACATAACATATTATATTAAAGTATATAATAAAAAAAGGTTAAGGGTAAGGTTCTGGTGTACAATAAAGTATATATAAATAAATAATAAATAATAAAAGGCAGGAGCTCATTGGTCATCAAAAAATTCGTCCGCATCGCTGTCAATGGGATAAGTGCCCAAAAGGCTGGCAGCATTACCACGTTGGATGGCAAATATGTAGGTATATTTTAGTGTTAAATTGTAAAATAGGTTAAGTGTGTTAGAAATAAATTGATATACTGTAGTATACCAATGGGTATATAACAAAACCATTTCGAGTGAAATTATAAACGATCAGTACGGGAATGAAAATATCACAGATGCAAATATTTCGCTCTTGCAACAAAAAACGAAAAATGATTCTAAAGACAAGTCTGATTACTGATAAAGTGCCATGTTGACTAGAGATTTGTCTTCAAGATCGGATGCGCAGTGGCTTCATACCGTGCAAGATCAGTTACCATCATCTACCTATTGCTGAATGTCTTGGCTAAAGATTTGTTTTCAAGATCGAATGGGACAGAAGTCTTGCTGAATTTCCCAAGACGGATTGCATTAAATATCATCATCTGCCTAGGCTTTTCCCAACTATGTTGGGGTTGGCTTCCAGTCTAACCGGATGCAGCTGAATACCAGTATTTTACATGGAGCGACTGCCTATCTGACCCCCACAACCCAGTTACTGGGTAATATGATACCCCTTGGTAAGACTGGTTGTCAGACTTTCGGGCTTCTGACTACCCGTAACGACTGTCAAAGATCCACGGATGACAGCCAGGACCAACGGCTTAACGTGCTTTCCGAGGCACGGAGGGGTCACGGTATGTAAAGATGGTCATCCATCCACAGACCAACCGGGGCAAGCGTAGCTTAACCTTATTAATAACAGCCGCACAGATCGATCGATCCGACCTATGCGGCTGTTATTATTTAGCCACGGGCCCCTCACAGATTGCATTAAATATAAGGAGATAAATAATAATAGTTACATAGATGCGCCGCACCGTACGCAAAATATGCGCATTGACGTGGAGTTGCGGACACCAGCCCGTATTACCTATTATCTACATAGGTGCAACGAAAGAAAAGTCGCAAATATTACAGAATACCACATTGTCTTCAGAAATCTCATTTGGAAATTCCAATATCTTGAAACAACGAGTCTGGTACAAAATCTGGTTGAACTATAAAGTAGTGACATTTTTTTTACGATGTCCAATAAAAAGTGATGGTTTTAGTAATACACCTCAGAGCTTTGACTCAACACAATTGGATTTTTATCGTCCAATCAGAATACAGCAGTATTATACAAGTAGTAGGTAGCATTACTCATAAACGTTTATTGCAAATTGCGTTTTTGGTATATTTTTATGATTGAGTATCATTATGTCTTAAAAGCTTGTTTAAATGTCTTCATTTTTAGGGCTCCGTAACCAAAAGGTTCCAACGGGACCCTATTATTAAGGCTCCGCTCGCTGGTCCGGCCGTCCGTCCGTCTGTCACAGGGCTATATCAGTAAATATCGTAATAGGTAGACATTTCATATTTTCACAGACTGTGTACTAATAAAGGCAAAAATAAAATAAAAATGTGGTCGACGATTCATGTCTTCTTCTTCCATATTATCTTGTGTGTAGATTTAATCATTGTGATAATTTTCATCACCCCTATGCTCTTGCCTCCAATAATTTTTGGTCATTAAAGCATCTCCTTTTCTTCCATACATAATTATCTTGTGTGTTATCACCCACTGTCTAGCGATTCATCTTTGAACATGTACATTTACCATCAACATTTTATGATCTATGCCTGTTTCATGCCTTACAAGACGCGCAAATAAAATTATTTTCTTTAACAAGACCATAATCCCTTCATTGTCTATCTGGTATTTCCTTACAGCCATAAGGACACATTCATATTCAACAAGTCTCCCACAACATGTCCCACATTTCTGCGCATAAGATTTTAATCTATTATTTAAATTATTAAAACTTTACGTAATTCCAACGAATTTGAGATTTTCCAATCAATTACTATTTTCAGGTACTCGTAGAATGTAATTTGTTTCATTTTAACGTCAGGCCACGTGACGTTATCAATTAGTTCAAGTAAATGTTAACACAGCTTTATATTATTAATTAAACTAAAATATAAGTGACTTCGGTTTTTCTCAAGGTGATTTATGTATGATATTTGAATATTTCCTACACTTGCTACGGTAGTTCCGTGGATGGATCTTATCTATATATCTTTATATACCCAAGACCACGAAAGCATTTTCAAGTCATTGGTCCCGGCTGTCATTCCTGGATCTTTGCAGTCGTTACGGGGCGTCAGAAGCCTGAAAGTCAGACAACCAGTCTTACGAAGGGGTATTGTATTACCCAGTTATCTACTGGGTTGTGAAGGTCAATGGGCAGTCCCTTATTAGACTGGCGGTTCGACTGGAAGCCAACTACAGATTTAATTTTGACTTGAATTTTTTCCTCGATTGAATTTTACAGAAAGTGCGTAGGAATATAGAGACCGAGAACTTTTATTTTATTTACCGCTCATCAAAATGAAATCTATTTTAGGTAAAACACGATTCTTTTCGATATAAAATTTAATATTGAGCACCTTTATTCATAAAATGATAACCGTTTTGGAGAGCAGCATCAAAGTGTGCTCAAAACGTTATGAAGCTCTCAATTCAAGTTGTTATAAAATTTAATATTATATCGTATAACGTTTATTAAAGGACGTTTTAGTATTTTTCAACGGAAATGCTCAGCGGTTACTTAAGTTTATAGTTCATGAGTTCGTGAAAGTTTCTTCGGTCCAGTTGGATATCATTATGTTGTCTATAAAATTTCAAAATAGATGATACAACTTTAATTGTAAAAAGATGTGAGAGTCTAGAGAAAGCGTATAGAGAAAAAGGATATCGTACTAGCATAAACTATCGCTAAAATAGGGCAGTCGCTCTATGGTAGATCATTATCTGCCTAGCCTTCCAACTATGTATGTTGGGTATGGCTTCCAGTCTAACCAGATGCAGTTGAATACCAGTATTTTAAATGGAGACACTGCCATTTGAAAGCCAACTCCCGTAATAACGTTCAAAATCTAGTCGCAATCTCATCTCTTCGTCAGAAATGTAGGGAAATTAGAGGTAGTTTTGACAGATTGAGACTGAGATCAGACTGTGGCCGTTCTTAAAATTACGAGAATTGCCCCTCAGACCTCCTCAGCCCAGTAACTGCAATTCCACTTGGTAAAGTCTTAAAAAGGGATAGCTTTACAAAGTTCGTCAGACTTTTGGGCTTCTGCCTTTCCGTAACGACTGTTAAGATCTACGAATGACAGCCGAGACCAACGGCTTAACGTGTTTTCCGAGGCACGGAGGGATCTCGATATGTAATGGATGGTCACCCATCCACGAACCGACCGCTGCAAGCGTAGATTAAGTTTCGATTGATCCGTGCGGACGTTAATAGTTAGCCACGAGCTCCTATAAATCGCTATATGGTAGATAAGAGTTTGGATAATGAGCAAACCACCCATTTCAATATTTTTATAACCTACTGGTAGAAGTAATTTAAAAGAGTGTCCATGGAGTTTCTTGACCATTCTTCTCCATAGGTTAGATACCTATTTTTTATTACCTACGCTTTGGAATGGGCAACTACCTTCATATTTTCTGACTGACCGACTTCTTGATAATTCAAAAGTGCCTGTAAATGGTTTAATTGAATAAATGCTTTGAGTTTGAGTACTGTGTTCTGTCTATGATCGTTACGACCAAAATACGATATAATAAAACTCCATATAGCCGCAAATATTTCCAGTACAAGCCGACTTCTCATTTTACGAAAAGCCTATAGATTGCGAGGTCATCCAAAATTGGAAACGTATAGCTTGATTGAAATTATATCGTTGTTTGTACTAAAAATACTTCGACAAGGAATATGCCGAATTCAGCTTAGCGTAAAATCTATAACACTTTTGCGCGGCACAAATGATAAATATCAACATAATTTTATGTAGATTCGTGTCACTTTTAACACCGCCCAAGACATTATTATCTTCCCATACGTGAAAATACTGTTACAAAAATAGAATACTTATGTCCATCATTTTTATCTAAAAAACATTTATCTTATATTCTGAAACGAAATGCGACAAAAGCTGTTAATATGTCAGTTCTGCGATACGTCCCGAGATAAAGGTGAACAAGGAAATTGCATCTGAAATAAAATCTTTTTGTATTTGCGCAACGAGATATTCCTGTAAAGAGTGTCGATTAAAACACTACTACCCCATGCTTTGCGCGTGTGCAATGGTGTTAACTTCACAGAACATCGAGATTTCTGTGAAGTTAAATATTCATTTATTATACCAACACGTTTAATGGAATGAAGTTCTTTTGCGGAACTTGCGGTAGGAATACAAAATGGGAGAAATCGTCACGTAACGAAAAAGCGTCATGAAACTCCATGCGACTTTTAATTTATGTATTAGATAGAGAGAGAGAGATAGTTTACGTGGTTTTCGAGGGTGCTGGAGCCGATGGTGAGGTCAAAATTAAAATCCAAGATGGCAGCTGCAATTTTTTTTAAATTATATGTCTTGGGTGTCGTTTTCATGGTTTCTGAGAGTACCGAAGCGAATAGCGAGATCAAAATGAAAATCCAAGGTTATTGGCTGCAATAATGTAAAATTTTTCGTCATTTTGAAATTTTCGCAGCCGCCATCTTGGATTTTTATTTTAAACTTTGTTCCTACCGGGGTCCTCCGAAACCCACATTTTTTTTTCTGCGTCTACATAGGACCTGTGTCAAATAAATATTTATTTCTCTCTTTTTGCTTTACATACTTAGCCCTTCCGGAATAATTGCTTCAAGTCTAAATGATGGTGACTGCATCAAAATCCATTGTGTTGATTAGAAGATCGACATGAAAAGCTTCTTTGTTTTATCCATAGTATGTAAAAATTTAATAATATTACAGTTATTCAGTAAGACTTAGAAAACCACAATATTATACCTACGTGAAAGTTATAGCTACGAAGTTCTAAATTTAATCCAGTCATTATTTCATTAGTCTGTATTATTAAAAAAAAAAAAAACTTAAGAACATTTATTTTTTGAGTTTTAGTGTTGTTGAAAAATAAACAAATTACTAATTTGTATGGGTGACAAAAAAGAAGTCCCAAGTTGACCTGTAGAGGCAGTCGTTTCGAACAAAATTTTATTCTTGATATACACACATCAAAAGTGTCTAGGGATCAAGCATTTTTATGCGGATTTCTTGAGATTGAGATGTGGCTTTGTAATAAATTTATGATTTTATAAATTTATATGGATCCTTTTTGGTGCATTTCATAATTTGAATCAGGAACTGTGAATCAAATTCGAGTAAAAGATGCAGCTGTCAATATTTTCCCTATAAAAACATACAACGCATTGAAGACATTATTAGTGCTACTGTTTCCCTACTACTGATTAAAACCAACGTTATTATGGAGCGGCGACGTCATTTAAGCAGGGAAGAAATGCTCAGAGCCGTGGGAATGATAGAAGCTGGTTCCCGGCAACGTACTGTGGCTTTAGCTCTGAATACAAGTCAGAGTGTTATCAGTCGACTTTGGACACGTTACCGAAGCACTGGTACCGTGGCTGAGCGCCATGGAGGACGGTATCGCTGCACCACACGGAGACAAGACCGATACATTCAAATCTTAACTCGAAGAGCTCCAACAATAACCGCCATGATGTTAGCCGTGAGGCTTCATCACTCTTCAGGGAACTTAATTAGCGACCAAACAGTCAGAAACCGCTTGCATGAAGTGAACCTTCATTCCCGAAGACCGCTACGGGTACCACCTATAGCAATGCACAATCGTAGGATTCGATATCAATGGGCTCTTGAACACAGAAATTGGGCAGAAGAACAATGGCGTTTCGTGTGCTTTTTTGATGAGTCTCGTTTTGGTATGAGACCGGATACAAGACGTATACGACACTGGAGAACCCCTGGACGCCAACAGCGATTAAAATCCTGCCAGGAAGTCCATCCTTATAGTGGTGGAACCATCATGGTATGGGCGGGTATTTGGATCGGCGGAAGAACTGAGTTGATTTGGATCAGAGGCAACCTCAACGCTCAAATTTATGCTGAGACGATTGTATCAGACGTCATCGTTCCTCTACAAGTGCAAATCGGTCCCTTATTTCAGTTAATGCATGATAATGCACGACCGCACACCGCAAGAGTTGTAAGACAGACTCTCGCCGCAGCTAACATCAATGTCCTGCCCTGGCCTGCTCAGTCGCCAGAAAAATTGTTTTGTTTACATTGCCTTACAGTAACAGTTTGCCACAGGAAGAAAATAACTTAAGATTTGATATAAACATGACATTGCACAATTTGACATATAATGATAACTTATTCCAGTTAATTGATACTAACTATTATGTTGGTAATAATTTATATTTGACAAAAGATAGATATAATATTGTTATGTACTATCTTTCTAACTATCAAAAAAGACAGATAGCTGTGTCGCTATCATATTTTTTTTCTATTTCAGCCAAACATTTGGCTAAACAAATTGCTCCTATTGAGCAATGCAATGACTTTTTAAATTACTCTGGTAATAATTTGGTTGAAATTATTGACATTAATAATTTAAATTAGAAATTAAGACAATAGAGGCAACCTCTTGCAAAAATGTAAATAAGTCAAATGAAAGTGTAAAAAAATTTAATAGTATCAATCTGGTGCATCAAAATATTCAAGGTTTTTCAAACAAAGACTTAGAAGTAGAATTATTCCTGAATTGTTACAATATAGATATTCTTTGTATGACAGAACATTGGCTTAAAAGTCACCAGTTCATGTTCAATTTTAGTAATCACCAGGTTGGTAGTTTATTCAGCAGAGTAAATGCTATACATGGTGGCTCATTAATTTTAATAAATAACCAGCTTAAGTTTAAAGACCGAAAGGATATTGTGAGCCTCTCTGTTGAACGGACAATTGAAATAGCCTGTATAGAGTTGGAGCAGTTCATTATATTAAGTGTGTACAGACCTCCTTCAGGATTGTATGATTGTTTTGAAAAAGTTATGGATGAAGTGTTGCACAAAATCTGTAATACAAACAAGTCCATCATCATTTGTGGTGATTTTAATGTTAATTTGTTAGAAAATTCTGGGTTAAGTACTAAAATTATAAGTTTGTTTCAGTCATACAATCTTGCAAACCAATTTTTGGAGCCCACTAGAATAACTCCTACTAGTGCCACATGCCTAGATAACATTTATACAGATGTTATACCAACCCACAAAGACATTATTAACCTAATAGACTCAGATCATTGTGGACAATTAATCACTATTCCAAATAAAAACAAAAAAATTACTAAAAAAGATATCACTGTTAATCCAAAAACAACTAATCGCTTGGAAACATTTAAAACTAAACTCATGGGTAAAATACCACTTTTGTTCACTAATGATGACTCTAATCAACAATATAATGATTTTTTTAATATGTATTGCACACAATTTGATAACACATTTATTCCAAAAACATTATCGGTTAATAGTATTGCTTCCTTCAGTGACTGGGCCACCATTGGTATACATAAAAGTAGAAAACGACTTTATGAATTATATGAAGAACGGATTTGTATAAACACTGCTGAATTTAATTTGTATGTTAAGAATTATTCTAAAATATTTAAAAAAGTTTGTAGTATTGCCAAGTCACGTTATTTGAGTTCAAAAATTAAAAATAGTAGTAACATTATTAAAACGACTTGGAATGTCATTAATAGCGAAACGGGAAGGTCATGCACCCGAAGTAATGACTACAGCCTTGTTATTGATGACAATATAATTAAATCAGATTGTCAAGTCGCCGCGGCCTTTGAAAATTTCTTTGCAGAGATTCCCGTATCAACTACTAAATCTCTTAACTCATCACCCATTGCTGCAGAGTCTTTACTTAAAGAAAACGTTCCAGTTTGCGATTCTGAATTTCACTTCCAATATGTAACCTGTAAAGATATAATTAAAACTTTTCACACGTTAAATGTTAAAAAGACCGCAGTTCTATGGGGTAATTCTGTGGATGTTGCTAAGTCGATTATAGACATTGTAGCACCTACTTTAGCTACTTTAGCTGTTATATTTAATAATTGTATTGACCGTGGTGAGTTTCCTGATCTTATGAAAAACAGTAAAATAATACCGTTGTTTAAATCGGGTAGTACATCAGACCCTACTAATTATAGACCTATTTCAGTACTACCTACCTTTAGTAAAATTTTTGAAAAACTTATTTTAAATCAATTGCAAAGATTTTTTAATAAAAATAAATTACTACATAACAAACAGTTCGGATTTACAAGGGGTCGTTCGACTACCGATGCAGGAGTTGAACTTTTAGGACATATTTATAATGCATGGGAGGACAAATGCGATGCTTTGGGCATCTTTTGCGATTTGTCCAAGGCATTCGATTGTGTTCTTCATGAAACATTAATCAGGAAACTGCACCACTACGGAATCCGGAACGCCTCTCTGGATCTTCTTACTTCTTACTTAAGTGATAGGATTCAGAGAGTTGATGTTAACGGAAAAAGGTCACCCGGATCTGTGGTAAGAATGGGGGTCCCCCAGGGCTCAATTCTCGGCCCATTTTTATTTATTATTTATATAAATGACTTGCCTTACCTCATAAGGGATGAACATGATATAGTGTTGTTTGCAGATGACACTTCACTTTTATTTAAACTCAAACGTCAGCAGCTGGTTACTGACAATGTAAATAACGCCCTTGCAAAAGTAGTTAACTGGTTTAATGTCAATAACCTACTTCTTAACGGAAAAAAAACGAAATGTATTAAGTTTACCATACCCCACGTTAGACAAGTAGAAACTAGTGTTCTCATTAAGGATGAAGAGTTGAAACCCGAAGATACCACAGTGTTCCTGGGCATAACGTTGGATGCCAAGCTTCAATGGGGCCCCCATATAGACAAATTGTCAAAAAAGCTTAGCTCTGCAGCATACGCCGTTAGGAAAATTCGTGATTTAACTGATTTAGAGACAGCCCGTTTAGTATACTTTAGTTATTTTCATAGTGTGATGTCGTACGGTATTCTGTTGTGGGGAAATGCCGCCGATATTCAGACAATTTTTATATTACAAAAAAGGGCAATTCGTTCCATTTATAAATTAAGTCCCAGACACTCCCTCAGAGACAAATTTAAAGAGATTAATATAATGACTGTGGCTTCTCAGTACATTTATGATAATCTTTTGTATGCACATAAAAATATTAATCTGTTTAAAAAATACAGTGATATCCATAACATAAATACTAGGAACAAACACAAATTTGTTGTTCCAACAACAAGGCTCAAAAAAATAGGTGGCTCGTTTAGATGCCAATGTATACGTTTTTATAATAAACTTCCTAGCCACATTCAAGAACTAAGCCTTAATAAATTCAAATCTTTTATAAAGCGAAAACTATGTCAGAAAGCCTATTATACTGTAAAAGACTATATTGAGGACAAAAAGGCTTGGGATTGAGCTGCTCCAATAGGTTTAGAATGTTGTTTTTATTTTTCTAATTTACACTTTAATAATTTTCTTTTTTTAAGTATCTATTTACTTAAATAATGACATGTACATTTACTGTATAAAGTATTATATGATTTTAATTATTGTGAATGTGAGGACTATGTGGGTAATTTTTTTTGTTTTTTTCTCTCTTCGTTTTAATCATGATCTGGCAGTTTGAGTAGTTTATTCGGCCTACCCAAATGTCCTGTCTTTGGTATTGTTCGTCGAATCGTTGAGCTCCTTAAGTTCTGAGTTGAGCTGCACGGTTACTGACAAATGCGTGCACTGACTGGACAGGTCCGCTCAATCTGTGTGGTTCTTTCCTCAAAAGACCATTTCAGACACTAATCTACATGGTCCTCAAAGATTATGTCCGGATTTTTTATATACACATTGACATTGATGAATTTTATTTAGACAATGACATGAATATTTACTTTGTAAGTAATTTATATTATTATTATTATTATTTTTTTATTTAATTATTGTGAATGTGAGGACTATGTGGGTCATTTCTTTTGTTCCTTCTTAGTTTTAATCATGATCTGGCAGTTTGAGTAGTTTATGCGGCCTACCCAAATGTCCTGTCTTTGGTATTGTTCGTCGAATCGTTGAGCTCCTCAAGTTCTGAGTTGAGCTGCACGATTTTTGACAAATGCGTGCACTGATTGGACAGGTCCGCTCAATCTGTGTGGTTCTTTCCTCAAAAGACCATTTCAGACACCAATCTACATGGTCTTCACACGATCTGACCAAGATTTTGTCTGGACTTTAAAAGAGACTGTGACTTCTGAGTTTGTTTCGGCCTTTCTTCTCAGAATAGTCAGTTAGGAAACGCCGACCTCATCTAGTTTAAAAAAAATATGATTGACGTGTAAAAGTGTTTGTACAAACCTACTTACAGAAATAAAAATCATTTAATCATCATTTAATCATTAATTGTTTAAGTTACCCAATAAAATTTTAAAGAAAACTGTTATTTCAGTCTTTTTTTCGAACTTTTGTGTTAGTGGTTCAAATGTCAAAAATCCCTTTATTAGGAAAATGGCAAATTTCTTTATTAATGCAAAGGTGACTTGGTTTATCGTTACTGTGACAAACGAAAACACTTTATTTGATGAATCCTTAAAGAAAATTTTAATTAATATCAATCAGGAGAAAAGTTATTGCAAAAATATATGTTGATCCCTAGACACTTTTGATGTGTGTATTTAATAAAGTCTGCGAGGCTGAAGTGGGACTGGACGGGTCACACTTATAGGATGCATCCAGACAGGTGGGCCAAGGTCGTCACACAGTGGGTGCCTGAAGACGGGCGTCGCCACCGAGGCAGGCCTAAGAAACGCTAGCGTGACGATTTAGACTCGTTCCTAACCGACTGGCCGGAGAAGGCCCTGTATAAGTAAATGTAGAAGGAAATGGGGAGGCCTTTGCCCAGCAATAGGACAGAACAGGCTAACCAAAAAAAAAAAAATAATCATTGGTCGCAAGCTCTACTGCTGAGCAATTATAGGTCCTGGGTTTGATACCCAGTTTAGGTAAAGTGTTATTGGGTAATTAGGGTCCGAGTCCGGGTACGACCCCGGAGTCCGTATGTATGCCCGGTTGATGGCAATAAGCTCGCCTCCTATTAAATAGGTTACTAAACATAACTAGCGCTATGTTGTTGTACAGTCACGAGCACTGATATATCAACACTTGGCCACTTTCAATTGCGATTTTTTCGTGTAACGACGAATGCAAAGTTGAAATACGACACTTTACATAAACCTATGGGTTCGAAAATACTATGTTCGTAATAACATAAAATTTCATTAAAAAATAAAGGAGACAATTGCCTTTGAATAAAGCCAAGTGTATACATACTTATGCTCGTAACTGTACCAATGCTACAGTTTGCCCAACTCTACGGAGAAACAACGCGTGATGTTATGATGTAGCTTTAATCAGTATCTATGAAAAAACTTAACCCAGATTTACCTCCACCCCAACGTGCACTGGCGCTGGAGATCAAGCGTCAGTTCCAACAGCTTTATTGACCGTAAACAGTGGAAAACACTTTTATTTACTGCACTTTTCCATATAAACCTCGCCAAAGAGGATTAATGAACTACAGGGGTAAAGTATAGTGTTTTCGTTTATATACACTTTAGTTATGTGCATTATAGTTTATTTAAAAAGTTGTTATTCCTCTGGTAGGTGCAGTCACCAAAAGAGATAAGTAAGCAGGGTCGTCGGATATAGTTGAAGTTTAGAAAAAAACCGATGGATGCTTTCGAATGAAATTTAATTTGATAGACGACTGTTTTCTATTCATTGTAAAATTTTATTTTTATTTTTTTATCTCCTTTGGTGACCGTACCTGATCGATCACTAAAAGTTGTTAGGTAAAATGCACTCTCAGACTCTTAACAATTTTATCCACGACTAGTTTCTGCCCGTGACTACGTCCGCGTAAAATTTCTTGTTCCCCCGACCCACCCCGTCGCATCGCATCGCCTGCCCACGCTATTACTTCTTTTTCGCCGACTTTTTTCTTTTTGCTCAGCTCCTAATGGTCCTAGCGTGATCTGAAATAGCCTATAGCCTTCCTCAAGTATTGGGCTATCCAATGCAAAAATCAAGTCCGACTGGTAGTTTGTTTGAACGCTCTCAATATCTGGAATATTGAGAGCGTTCAAACAAACAAAATCTTCAGCTTTATTATTAGTACCTATAGATTTGATATTTGCTAAGCCAGAAAACGTTAAAACATGATTCGGAATAACGAGCGAGTTTGCGAGATTTCGTGCGAGCAGAAGTTTTAATAAATTAACTAGTGCACATGATTTGGACATTTTCAATATCAGTTTTTTTTTTTAAATGGGTTTGCTCTTGACTCTAGTCTAGGTCAGAGGTGACAGAGACAAAGTCGACGATGGAGTGAGCTTACCCAGAAGAAGCCTCTTCACTCTTACTTTGAAGAGATTCGGGTTGTATGTGCTCGGAAACACAGTCGCAGTGTTTCTGCAAAAGCAGTTGTTGGTGAAAAGCTTTTTTACGTAAAAGTTATTGTTTGCATCTGAATAATTTTTTATAGTTTGTATTAATCGATCGTGTTATTTTGTTTCCTAATTTATGTTTAAGGTATTTTGTACTAACCTTTTTTGTTGTCTTTTTAGTTTCAAGTATTTATCAGTGGAAACTTCTAAATGGTCTTCAAATGCGCATTGCTAGAGAACACTGTTTATATTAGCTGTAAGTTTCCCGAATAGAATAAAATAGCGCAATGAGATGCTATTCCCGGAAACAAAACAGATTTAAACATCGGAAACGTATGCGGTCATAACCCAAATCAAAGTTTTCCTTTTGACTTGTTTCAAACTCAAACTCAAAGCATTTATTTTCAATTAAACCATTTACAGGCACTTTTGAATTGTCAAGAAGTAGGTCAGTCAGAAAAATATGAAGCTAGTTGCCCATTCCAAAGCGTAGGTACCTATGGAGAATTACGGACAAGAAACTCCATGGACACTCTTTTTAAATTATATTTTACAAAAATATTAGTTACATCATTACTTTTGAATTTATAATTAAATAATGTGAGAACGATGTAAAAATAAACAAGACGTATGCGTTAAAAGCGTCCAGAGTACAACAAATGGTACTAAAACAACAATCCAAAAATAAAATAATTAAAAATAAGCCGAGGCAGCTAAGTGATGACCAGCCTCAACCATGACCAGCCTCAAACCATCGAGACGGGGACCGAATTACGTTACCTTGTATGGAATAAAGTTTGAAATACAAAGACTGTCTCGAAGGATTAATTAAGCTCGGAATCTCACTTTGAAATTAGACGGATGGGGTCTCATCAGGCTTGGGAATCAGATTAACCATAAAAAACCTATTTCTCATTTCTGGACAATTGTGTAGAGCTTGATAAATTACGTAATTTCAGTACACAACATCATTTTCAATTTAGTTTTAAACAGTAAAGTAAATACGAAACCAATTAATGTAGGTAAACTAAAGTGTTAGGTAATTACCAAGAACCAACCAAGCTAATATTAATTAACAAACCACACATACAGGTGATAGTTACACATTATAATAAACCTCGAGATAAACATACATAATTATGTGTACAGGTTAGTTTAAGAACACTAAAACAGGAAATCAACATTCACCTATGCAAGAATTCTAAGGTAAGTAATCACTAAGTGATAAAACAGCAGTGGGGGTAAAAAAACGGTTGCGACTACTAGTTCTTGGTCGTGGGTTTGAAGCCAAGCAGACACTTATTGCTCTCAAAACGGTGAAGGAAAACAGTCTCTCTCTAATCTCTTCAAAGTAAGAGTGAACAGGCTTCTTCTGGGTGAGCTCACTCCATCGTCGACTTTGTCTCTGTCAACTCTGACCTAGACTTAGAGTCAAGAGCAAAACCATTTCAAATAAAAAAAAAAAAAGTGTGTGGAAACCGATGTCATATTTAAACAGTACCCTAATTGCGTAACATACTATCCATTGCTTCAAAGTTCGATAAATTTGTCTGCTCAACACGCGCAATGAATGTTGTTGAACTGTCAAAATTAAACCGATACCGATTGATAATGTGTTACGCAATTGCCCGCTAGACGGTCTGCAGTAGGTTAACGTGTAGAAGAGAAAAGAACCTAAATGAGCGAAAAGGAAAAAAAAAATAGAAATTCAGATAGAACAAAGGATCACTGAAGGTGTAATCTAGTGGATAATAGAAAATTAAGATAGAAACTAGCTTTCACTAAAGCCTGAGCCACCATTTAAGAAACAATATGAAGCTAACTTCCAGTCTCAATTTTTTATCAACCGATATAATGGCCGGTTATATTTGTGGGCCATATTTTTCACCTATGTAGCTTCATTATAGAAATAGTTCTGTTTGTATTTGCACCAGGGACTCACTATTAACGTAGTTTGCTGTCCCAAAAGTGTTTTTGTACGAGAAAATGAGAAAATATATTTATCTAGAAAATGGCCTATAAAAATGTCTTTATTGACTGATGTATGAGGAGAGCATGAGGCTGATATGCAGGATACACGCAAGGTAGCCTACTGGCAGTAATTGAAAAGTAAGAGGTAAAGCATGCCTCTGGGAATAATTTTACGACTATGCAGCTGAATACCAGAATTACGTCAAAAGTAATCGGCGAATAAGCAAAGGTAAAAAATAAAACAATACATTTCATGTGGCGATTCTCGTACATTATTATTGAACCAATTTTTATATGTACATACCTATATCAATTGTTTTATAAAAAAAATTAACTCTAGACATTTCAATAGTAGGTAGGGTAATTATCAGAAAAACCACCACTAATAAAAGCTCAAGAAACTACTACAAACTCGAATAAAAAAAAATCAAGAAACTACAGGAATGATAGCTGCCAACGACACATCGCATCGCCAATTTATATTAAGAAACAAACAATAGGTACCTACACAATTTGAAGAAACACTAAGAAAACATTTTATTTTAAATTCTTCGCCCCTAAACGAGTTGATTTTTTTTTCGATCTCGCGCTCGACTTGTAAGGTTATATTTCTATGCGACCTGTCCGACCATAGACAAAGAATAAAACACTATATATAATGAAGAAGAAGAATAATCCATAATTATATAACTTCACAATATCAATACTACATTACGTTTGCCGGAAACATTTTCAATCCAAGTCGAAAAATTTAGTATTTTCCAATATCGTCCCCGTTATCGTCTCGTAAATATTTATAGCACACACACAAACGCACACTGAGAAGATTAAATCTTTCGAACATTTCATTTCATTGGATTTTCCATTCCTCCGTTTGAGGTGCAAAATTGTTGAATGACTGAGTTTTCCTCTTCCATGACGGTTGAATTTAAGCCCCTTCCCTCACCCATGAAACTAGGTTGTTTCTTACACAAGCGATGGTAGGTAGTTTTTAATATGATAAGCTCATTTCGTTGGACTTTCCATTCCTTCGTTTGAGGTGCAAAATTGTAGAAATTACTGAGTTTTCCTCTTCCATGACGGTTGAATTTAAGCCCCTTCCCTCACTCATGAAACTAGGTTGTTTCTTACACAAGTGATGGTAGGTAGTTTTTAATATGATAAGCTCATTGTAGTCTTGTTTGTGTCAAAGAATAAAAAAAGATAAGGCTCTTATAGAGCTTTTGAAAGACGTATGCTGCACAATTGTGCGGTGAGGACTCAAGTTTGAACACTGCAGTATCAATGTTATGAAATATTTGAGAGTATATGACCTTCATATGTCGTGTTGATATATTTTAAGTTCAACTTATGTTATCTACGTAAATAATAATAGGAATCAGCAGTCATAACTGCAGTATTAGTATGTTTATTGAAAACGAAAGAATTGCAGGAAAATCATACGTTTTGGATTCGGCATTTTGTTTTACCTTTTTGTTAACTGGTATAAAACATCAACTCAGTCGTTATCAACAAAATTCTTCAGGAATTTAAAGAATATTCCCATATATTTTTAAATTAAATCTCATATCATGCATCCATTTGATTCTTATTAACTAATTCAATTCAAACTTTCGCACTAGACTCATTCATAGTAAATACCTCTGAAGTATTACGAGTATTACTGTACGTTCGTCGCATCGTTGTCAAGGTGATATATTTACATTTCTGAATTAGGTATTCTGTCAGAAAGCGGGAGTTAGGGAAAGTCGGAAACTCCGGATTCGTGTCCACGCGGGATAAACCACGTTGATTTGGCAGTGGGATATGGCTATTAGATTTATTATAGTGTTTGAGCGAAAACTACTTTCGTTGAAAGGATTTTTTCAAATTCAACTATAGGAAACCACAAACATAATATGTAAGTACTAGTATATGCAATACTCAAACCAGAAGTATAAAAACATCGGTTATTATTTTTGTTATGAATAAACAATAAATACGGGAAAGAAGTATCCATTCATAAATTTAACGAACCGGTGTTTGTTTCTTCCGCAGGGGATACCACGATTTCCTCCAATAAATTAACAATGAGTGTGAACGAAACATGTACCGAATACTTTACAGTACATTTCCGATTATTCACCACGTATTTTAATTTAATAATAACATTGCATTTTAAATATACTTAACAAAATATTCATTGCACCTTTTACAAATAAATCTCTACTGGGGATTAAAACTGTGTTCTTGATAACTTTTCCCAATCATAATACAGTTAAAAGATTAGTTTATTTATTATTTAAACTTTTCGCACAAAAAGGTACAAAGGCGGACTTAATGCCTTAGTAGTGTAATGTGTTATTACTTTATTAGTTCTAAATTATCTTTTCAGGATAAGCATACAGCTTATAATGTTCCTACTGCTGGGACACAGGCCTCCTCTCGCTGAGAGGGGAGTAAGCCTTTATCCACCACGCCGCGGCCCAGTGCGGGTTGGTAGATGTCACATGTCTTCGAATTTTTGGTTCGAGGATATGCCTGTTTCCTCACTATGTTTTCCTTCACCATTATGAGAGCAGGGATAATTAGATAATTTTAATAAAAAGTAATTTAAAAAAATTAAACCGGCTTCAAAAAGAAATTAACTCAAAATTATGAAATAACTTTAATTTCGGAAGTCGGTGTCTTGGGATCTGTATTTTAGTTTTATGCCACCGACTTCCGAAATTAAAGTTATTTCATAATTTTGAGTTAATTTCTTTTTGAAGTCGGTTTAATTTTTTTAAATTACTTTTTATTTCGTAATTTTTAGGTTTTGCACTAGTATTTGACCAAGGTTTTGAGATGTTTTCCCTTTGACACTACACCCGTAGCTCTTATCAATAAGCTAGGCCGTCACACTTACACGTATAAGTCCTTATCTTGAAAATTACTGAATCGATCTTGATGAAACTTGCACTGTTCCCTAAGTTGAAGAAAATGTAAGCCAATAAAAAAAAAATGGTCACGATCCGATTAATAGTTCCGGAGATATGCGTGGACAAACATACATACATACATACATACATACATACATACATACGTCTATGAAATTTTGTATATTTGTTTGGAAGCCCTAATAGATCATCATATGTGAATATAATGCAATTCCAATAATATTACATACATACGTATCGAATTGATAACCTCCTTTTTTTTTTGAAGTCGGTAAAAACTAAAGCGTCTCTCTGAGTTCGAACCTACGACCTACAACTCGTAAGTTACAGGTCTTTTCAGGATATTATGCCAAAATACAAAGTAGTTTTAATTTGTTTGTGAAATAATCTTTAACAATAAACATAACCCCCATTTTATCTTTGCCACTGACGCATTAAAATATTTGATTTAATAGCAAGTCGAAATGCCAAGTTTTAAGATTTTATCCAAGATATAAATATGATCGATGACCTTATAAAGGCCACAGTAATCCGCTGGATACGGGAAGCACAGAGAGCCGATCGAAGTGGGGGTGTTTGGGCCCTCCCAAGCACCGCCACTTCGATCGGCTGCTGAACATAGGCCCCTGCCTATGTCCAGCAGTGGACGTCTTTCACCTGAAATGATGATGATGATAATATTATGAGCATTATACTTGTCTTAGTTGTTTAGAGAGTCACTTTTTATGACATCTTTGCTACATGATTAAGGGCACAAAGTTGAAAGTCTCATTTTTACATAGCAAAATATTTACTCCAGCATTTTATGAAAAGCTATTGGATATTTTAACAATAGTTGCGTATAAAAAACGGGAGTTGGCATTTTTTGTATTTGCACCCGTGAGCGCTCCAGGCACTCATATGTGTGATTACTTCCACCTGGCGGGTAACGTGAAATTTAAAAGCTTTTATAAAATATTTTTTGTAATATTTATTTTTAGTGTGATTTCGCACAGGAGTGACGGCCACAGGAGTCTCGTATTTCCGTCGTTTAGTTCGTAAATTTGAAATTGAAAATTCTGCTTGATGCACGGTACAAATAATATTGATACGGCAGCATTATAGACAAAAAAAAAACTTTTCGATGACATTTCAAGCAAGTTCAAAAATAGTGGCAGTGCGATATAATTTTTGAAGACGCTGTTTCGTAATTGACGAGTTAGGGTTAGGATGTAAGATGAGGTTTAGATTTCATACAAAATGAAAACAAAAAAAACTGGCCAAGTGCGAGTCGGACTCGCACACGAAGGGTTCCGTACCACAAGGCAAAAACACCGAAAAAAACACGTTTGTTGTATGGGAGCCCCCCATAAATATTTATTTTATTTTGTTTTTAGTACTTGTTGTTATATTTGCGGTTCTTGAGATACAGCCTGATGACAGACAGACTGACGGACGGACGGACAGCGAAGTCTTAGTAATAGGGTCCCGTTTTTACCTTTTGGGTACGGAACCCTAAAAAAGGTTTAAAGGTAAAAAAACTAAAAAAATAACAATTCTTTGTTAATTTAATAAACTCACACAAAATGCCTTGGCCCAGTAACCAAGTCGTCAAACACTAATTTATAACTCATGATCAATTTATTTAGCATACGAAACTACTACCTATACTGATAAACTAGTGTGTGCTTAGAGCTTGAAGAGAGACTACAAAATGATAATCCAACGAGCCACTGTAATTTGCATACTGATGATGATGGATGAGCTAAGTGCTTCAGTGGAACGGCCAAGGTTAATATGAAGCTCGATAGCAAATAGCACTTATGGCTTCGCAGAGACGGCTTTATCGATTCGGAAAGAAGCGCTTCAAGGGTTTTGATCTTGAATTGTGACGTAGTTCGATGAAGCGAGGAAAAATGTTTTTGTTCATAGCTAGTGGGGGAAATTGAATTTATGTTATGACAAAATAAAATATTAGTACAAAGGAAGCCACTGCAGTTCTTATGAACTAGTTAAGGCGAAAGCGCCAGGGTAGCCCGCGATTTTTTTTTTTTTACGTTTTTTGCAATTTGCTGGTCAGTATTAAGTTGTAGGTACGTTGATTAAAATATGATTCGCGGCCGTAACAAATATGTATTTACAGAATTATAGTCATCAACACAACTCTCTAAGACCAAGTAATCCCACTGAATGACTATTTCATGAAATGGGATTACACTAACTTAACAAGTTGTATTACTGATTCTAATGATTATTAATTAGCATGGCAAGAATTAACGTCTGCGTAGAGCGGTCAGGGGCATGCAGTTTTTATATAAATGTTGATAAATTTATTGTTCATGTTTCTAATTATTGTGTTTTTGTTATGAAACATTCTGATGGTTCTAGATACAAGACTGGTTTTTGATGTGTATCCGATGTTTGTTGTTAAAGCTTCATAATAGCGTTATTTTAAAAATGTTTTTTCACTGTCTCTAGTTTTGACTAAGATTTCCCCTGTATGTAGCGTCATCATAAAAAAAAAAGTTAAATAGAAATCATGGAGCGTTAACATCTCATCAATTATTTTTATATCATACAATAATCATCTTGTAATTTCATAAAGTAACACCAACTTACATTAATTTCCTTACCAATCTGATTCCAATTTGTAACTGCAGATGCTCCACCAACTAGAAAACCGTTCAGCACATTCATCATCCCTAATCAGAACATTACACAAATCGGAAATGCATTACGGGTGCAGTCGTTCTGAAATCGCGTCAGCCTGCTCTCGGATATTGCGACACTTCCATTCGATTGCACGCTAACCACGTTCAACATGTCTTTCTACAACTTCATACATCACAACTGTGTGTTCTTTGAAGGATAGATTAATGATTAAAAATAGATTTTTGAAATTTGCACCTACGTACTCCATGGATATTTTGGCGCCTGGATGACTTGACATGTGTGTGTTGGTAAACATTTGTGAAATTTATTATGTCACAGATATTGTATTGAGAGCAGTGGTGGCCAAGTGGTAATAGCCGCGACTTACGAGTTGTAGGTCGTAGGTTCGAACCCAGTCAGGCGCTTTACTTTGTGTAAATTATTTCATCACCACTGCTCTCAAAACGGTGAAGGAAAACATCGTGAGGAAACCGGCATGTCCTAGAACCAAAAATTCGAAGACATGTGACATCTGCCAATCCGCACTGGGCCCGCGCCGTGGATTACGGCCCACTCCCTCTCACCAAGAGGAGGCCTCTGTCCCAGCAGTGGGAACATTATAGGCTGATTATGATGATGATGAAGATATTGTATTGACAAAATACGATGACGACGACGTTAGTTCCGATTCTGGCCACGCGGCACAATAATCTAGTAGCGTTGTACAGTTTATCTCACGAAGCGATACGCGCTTTATTTGTGGTGACCAAGTGTAAAAAAAAATTGGGAACGGAATGTGCTGAAGAGGTACCCGAAATCTGGAAAAAGATTGATAGAGCGACCACCAGTGCAACGGAAAAACTAGTGCATGATTATATAAAAAGCAAAGGAAACGACGAATAAAGTCTGGTGCCTATGGAGATCATACAAGTAAAACGCATACCTACAGATTGATGAAGTTATATTAAAGAATAAATAACGCAACCAGTAATCAAATCATTAATTACAGAACCCAAACACAAGAACAAGTCAAACACAACGGTACTTAAATCGGCAACAAATGAGGCGAAACAGTTTAGCAATTAATTCCAGCGTTATCCCGAATCATCATCAGAGGTGCATCGAAAATTCGATTAACCAAATGTGTTCGGCCGTTCAATGTTCGAACGTGTGAAAAGACAGAAGTGGTTGGCACTCTAATTGGACATCATTTCCGGGTACTGAGGCCCGAAACGAATGGAATTTTGGGAAATTGTAGGGAACAGTTCCTGTCTGTTGAACTTTATGACTGAAAAGGTTTTTATGACTGTTGAATGTGGGTAATGCTCGTTGTATAGTCTATCTTTTGTACTATATAACGGAAGTATTCCACTTTATTTTATGGGTTGTGTGTTATCCTCTACAGTATGTTTTAATTTTAAACTGTACCCTAGTAAACCTCCTTCATCGCTGCCACCAACTTGCACGTTCTTCTCTAAATAATATTCCAGATACTAAATAACTTAAAGTTACGTAAACCAATAACTACAAAGTTTATGATTGAAATGGTTAGCTTGGTATTTCTAGTGCTTCAGCGTAGAGTATTGAGGTTACCTACACTGCAATATTGAAAATACGAATATTAAGTGCGCTCTGAGAACTACCTTATGGGAAAGGAAAGTGTTTTGTAATCAATGATCTATATATTTAGCCCAAAATGTCCCAATGCTGGGCAAAGGCCTCCCTTTCCCACATACGTCAGCCCACTGCCATTGCGGGCCTGTCCTTTCCGTAGGTATCCAAGTTCATCCCTCGCATCTTCGTGTCAGTCTTCGTTTTGCGAATATTTTATAGAAAACATTTTGACCTATGCTAGCGACGACCTTGATCAAAGTAATAATTGTTTTTGCTCTCATGACAGAAAGTTGTTTCTCTTTCTGTTAAGAAGCGGTTTTGCCCTTGATTGCATTGCACATTGCATTGCCATTTATCAGCTATACCAAAGCTAGCACATCATATGCTTTATATGGTTTACTTCTTACGCATCTTGTTTATGTTACACTTTTTGCTTCTATTGTTATTTATTTATGTGATATAACGTTACGATATATCATTATCATTTCAGTCGAAAGACGTCCACTGTTGGACATAGGCCTCCCTCAAGCATCGCCATTTTGACCGGTTCTGTGCTTCTCACATCCAGCGAATTCCTAACTTATAACACGTTATAACATGTTATTATATCCTCGTAAATGCCTAAACACGACTCGGCGGTAGAATTTTCATTATAAAGCCACTGTCAATATAGTGCGCAGGATATTGCGTGGAAAGCGAAAACTGTGCGAGAACGCAGACAAATCACTATCGTTCACGGTTTCATCTCTTTTTGAGTCAACAGACGGCAGTATTCGTTTAAAAGTTAGGCCGAAGCCACACAGCTAGGAGCACGAATGTGAACCTTATTCTCATGCATAGAATGTTCATACAGGCGAATATGACCTAGCTTTTTATTATTATTATTATTATTATCAGCCATTTCTGTCCCACTGCAGGGCAAAGGCCTCCCTTCCCTCCTTCCACTTATCCCTATCCAGTGCTGTTAAACGCCAATCCTTCTGAAAAGAGTCGAGCTCGTCCCGCCACCTCATTCTGGGCCTGCCGCGCCGTCGTTTACTGCTGTTTGGGACCCATTGTGTGATTACTTTAGCCCATAGTTCCTCCGGCATGCGACAGATGTGACCAGCCCAGTTCCATTTTAGCTTGGCAGCCGTGTGACCTACATCAGCAATTTGAGTTTTAGAACGCAGTATCGAGTTCCTTATACGATCAGAAAGTTTAACTCCAAGGATACTGCGCTCCATTGCTCGCTGACAAACCCCAAGTGCGGACTTTTGACGATTGGTTAGTGACCATGTCTGCGCTCCATAGGTGAGGGTAGGAAGAATGCACATGTCCATGAGTTTTCTCTTCAGTGAGAGAGGTAGACTTCCTTTCATTATTTGCTTCATCGACCAATAGCTCTTCCAGGTGTTCTCGGTGCGTCGAGCAACTTCTTTATCGTGTCTTGCCTGGAAGGAGACTATTTGGCCGAGGTATATATACTCATGGACATATTCAATCCTCACACCCCCAATTCCTATGTTACGCTTGGTGCTGTTGGTCATCACCTTGGTCTTCGCCATATTCATCGCGAGTCCGACCTCGAGGCTGGCACTGTTCAGTTGATCGAGCATTAGGCCTAACTCGGCTGCCGTGGAGGAGAAAAGAACAATATCGTCGGCGAAGCGGAGATTTGTTAATCTTCTATCGCCCACGACGATGCCCTTGTCCCCCCAATTGCTACTTAGTTTTCTAAAGACTTCTTCAAGCGTAGCTGTGAAGAGCTTTGGAGAAAGAGGGTCGCCCTGTTTAACCCCTTTTTGGATAGGGAATGATGGTCCTGTGGTGTTTATTTTTATGGCTGCTGTGCTATTTTGGTATATTTTTTGTAGTAAGTTAATGTATGTAGGTTCGATGTCTTGGTTTTGAAGAGATTTAAATATGGCGTTGTGCGATAAACTGTCAAATGCTTTTGAGTAGTCTACAAATGCGAGGTATAAAGGTAAGTTGAATTCTAGATGTTTTTCTATAACCTGATTAAGGGACTGTAAATGGTCGGTAGTGGATAGGCCACGGCGGAACCCGGCTTGTTCGGGAGGTTGATGTTGATCTAATTGGCCAGAAATGCGATTTTCAAGAACTATTATGAATATTTTGTAAAGGTGTGAGATGAGCTTTTTATACGAATATGAATATTGACGGTATACGAATAAACTTCACATTCGTATGGTGACGCTTACTATACCTACTTGAATCTTGTCCTGAGTCATACAACGTGGCAAGAAGCGTCAGTGTGACCATTGAAAAAGTAAACATAACTTAACTACGTTGCAGTTGGTTCGCTAGGAGTGTGTCACCTAATCGTCGCATGACACCATGCGAAGGACCTAACTCGGATAGTCCGCGCGGAACTAGTTGGCCGCGCCTTGGGTGGGGACGGGGTTGGGGGCGGCGGGTTCGCAACGCACGTACTGAGTAATGACAAAGCGACCCCGCCGCTCCGTCAAACCGCTCACGTACCTAAGGCACGGACAACTAGTTCCGCGCGGACTATAACTGTATGATTTCGACCTTTTCGTTAAAAAAATCATATATTTGAATTACTTGGAAGGTATAAAAGACGTCAATAATGAATGATAACAAATAGATTTTAGACCAATACCTGAAAAACTATTACGCAAAATAAATAGGATTTATTTTTGAAAATGTGTAGAACCGTCATACAAAACACGATAAAGTGTTAGCCAAACTCCGAAAGTTTCCTAGAAATTGAAGTCGCCTCTTTGGATGGAGTTTTGATATAGAAGTTTCGGAACCTCTTTCAACGAAGTAGTGAACAATTTCCCGGAACTCTTTTCTTCTTTTCCTGTGATTCCTAATTAAGTTCGCTTCGTGGTATTATACATTTCTCTTCTTTTTTTTGGCTTGTCAATATGGCACCGCTGGAGAGACGAAAAAACTGCAGTCACTGCAGATCGAAGGCTGATAGAAGGGAATTTTGTTAATCCTGTTGATTATCGGAATATTGAGAGATTTCACAGTGCGTTGTCGACGTTGCTTCATGCTTGTGTTGCGTCCATGGCGACATTCACAACGCCCAAAATCCAAAATTGACTGTTTTGTGCGACATTACTAGTTAGTCTAAAGGGTGTCAAAAACCCGTCACATAGCCGGCTAAGTAATATTGAGCTAAAAATTATACCTTATTATTGTTGGGAAACAACTTTTATTTTTTGTGTGAAAAATCGCTGTTGCGCAATGTAACGCACGCAAAACAGAGTGCTTATGATGCATGCAATAGTGCAGGAGTTGAGGTGATATTTTTTAAAGTTAATTTAAAACTTGTTTTCGTAAAGGAAATGTTGAAAATAAGACCTTCAATATCTTCGTAACCAGAAAGTTCCGAAGATATTACCAGTACAAAAAATTACTTACAATGTCGGGGAGTAAAGTGACTCTCGGCTTCATTAAGCGTCTTTTGGCACCTGTCATAGTCTAGGTTTTCTCTTATAGGAAAAGATTTTTCTTAAACAGCCTATTTATTACATTTTAAATATTTGTTTTCAATAATACAGTTACCGAATGGGCACAAATTCAATAGAATACGTATAAACAACTTTTTACGTGTAGGTAGATATAAAGCCTTTCACCGTTAAAATACTAACTCCATTAAGTATTCCGCACTAACAATTTCTTAAATAAATATATTATTATGATAAAACCACACAGAAAGTTTCAAGCGGCACTTATCCCAGGAGATTTGTTTAACAATAAAGTAATAGGTAACATTTGTACCTAAGAGCAAACTTTCATCGTTACAATTTGTTATATTTACATTTTATTGCTTTCTTTTACGATAGAAAGTAAAAATGTAGTAAAAAGGTAATGTTGCTGACTGTACTAACTTTGAACTTTATATTTGTTGTTACAGGAGTTTTTCTACATCTAATATTGTAAAGTGTAAAATTTAATGTTTTGCTAAGTACTGTCTACCACCACCGTTTTATTAATAGGTTAGCTATTTTATCATCAACCTATAGCTGAGCAGTCAACTACTGGACATAGTGCTCATACACACGAGCAGCACGCTCCAACGGCTGAGGTAACTGCAGCCGTCGACGACGAGTGTCGTCGCCGTTGTCGCGTGCCCCTCGCTTGCATGAGCATCGTCGACCGTAGGTTCAATTAAGGTAAGGGACAAAATACCCAAAATGAGTTGAGTATACAGTTTTGTTCAGAATTTTGCGCTCTTTCGAATGGTGTATATGAAAAAATTCTAGCTTAAAAAAAATGTCCCTTACCCTACTGATTTTTGGATTCGAATTTCGAATCAGCCCCATAATAACAATGTATCTCAAAAACGATGCAATATAGCAACTTGAAATGGTGTAATTACCGCCGCCAATCCACTTCAAATAAGGTAAGGGTCTTCCCAATCAACGAATTATTCTTCACACATTTTTTCAACAAGATCTTTACACTATTTTTTCATTATAGATTGGATCCAACGAAGAGATCAATTTAATGTAAGGGACATTACTAACAAAATACGTTGGTGTAAGGGACGTCTATTTTCTTAAATAGCTAACTTATTTAAATAAATGTTACACAGGTAGATAGAGCACTAAAATACAATATTATGTGTGAAATCAGATCCGAAAAAGGTTAATAACAAAAAAAGTTATAGGCGATTTAGTCCAAAAAAAAAACTTTGTCGGCCTCTCCTGAAAAATCGTATTATGTCCCTTACCTCAATTGAACCTACGATCGACGAATTATAAATCACCTGAAATCGCACGTCATTTAAGTCGACCCGTGGCTACTCTAATACAGCTGCTACGCTACCACTCTACAAACATCCGAGCTTCACCTTGCATTTACATTTGCCATTTTCCGAATGCATGACAAATTGTTATTACCATCTGCTAGTTTTCAAGTTATTAATTATCTAAAATATACATCTATCTCCTCAAAGCGGACGTAATTACCATCCTCATCTCTCGATCAACTCGCAACTAATTCCCAATTCGAACTTAAACTAAATTGATCAACTCAAACGCAGTCGACTTCAGGAAGAGATATCAAACGTTCATCCAAGCTATCGAAATGACGCGCTCCCGGATATTACAAGTCAGAGCTAGCAATTTAACTGGATCCGTTGCGAGGCGTAATATTTTTATAGTTTTTGCTGTGGAGTGATGTAGTTGCTTTGATTTGAGGGAATGAGTAAGGAAATGATGAATGACATGATTTTGCGACGTTTCTTATTGGCAGTCGTAAAGAAGTAGACAGGTAAAGTCATAGACAAATTAATGGTCGTATACTCGAATGACAAAATGTAATTTTTTAACAGTTGTATGAAATGGAACTTGAGAAACAATTTATTTTCCTGACATGACGAAAGGAGAAAGAGAAATTCAGAATATATACATATCACAGACATAGGAACAGGTGTGTGTTGTGTAGAAATAGACTGTGCAGGGAAGCTACAAAATCGGACGTGGAAAATCAAGCAATTACCTCAAAATTCAGTAGTGAATTATTTACTTAAAATGGGGTTTTTCAGATTGAATGTTTGGAAGCTATCGATTTGAGGACTTCAGCAACTACAATCAAGTATTGGCAGCTAATTTATTTGGAAACACCTACAGACTTTACTTGGAACTTGACTTCAATTGGATTATCTTGAATGAACTGAAGTTTCAAACAAAAGGGGTTTGTAGAAGACTGTTTGTCAGACTTTCGGGCTTCTGACGACCCTTAACGAAGCCGGACCAACGGCTTAACGTGCTTTCCGAGGCACGGAGGGGTCTTGGTATGTGAAGATGGTCACCCATCCACGGACCAATCGCGGCAAGCGTAGCTTAACCTGATCGATCGACCCGTGCGGCTGTTATTACTTAGCCACAAGCCCCTCAACCTCTGATCGACCCGTGCGGGTGAAATTATTTAGCCACGAGCCACTCTCAAATCAAAAACGATTTAATGTACCAAACATTGACCAAACAATAGATAATACTCGTATATTCGTTGTTCATTGTGCAAGATCAGCTAGCAATTTTTTAAAGCCCAATTTCTACACAATCTGTCTTTCGTGACATCGTTAGTTGATCTGAATTCCAATCTATCTGAATTTCAGACAAATAGTCTGTGGCATCGTCTGCGACGTGCATCTAGCAATTTGTTTATTGATAAATCTTTTAAAGCATTTGGCTAGACATTTTTTGACCTAACTACGTATTTTTTTAGAGTTGAGTTTTCAATCCTTATTCTTCTCTCGTTTTGGAATTAATGTATGACAATAGTTAACTATCATCATCTGCCTAGCCTTTTCCCAACTATGTTGAAGTCGGCGGTTTCCAGGCTAACTGGATGCAGCTAGAATACCAGTATTTTACATGGAGCGACTGCCTTGATAAGCCTGGTTGTCATACTTTCGGGCTTCTCACGACCGTAACGACTGTGAAATATCCACGAATGACAGCGGGGACCAACGGCTTACTGTGACACGTAGGGGTTCTCGTTAAGTAAAGATCACCCATGTACGGATGGACCGCGCCAAGCGTAGCTTAACCTGATCGATCGATCCGTGTGGATGTTATTACTTAGCCATGAGCCCCTTCAATACAATATAGACAATAGCCAATACAATATAATTATAAGTAGACAATAGTTCGTCGTTGAGGAAATGCTCCAAGATCTGAGCACGGCAAGTCTTGAAGTTGGACTTTCAATGAACAGATCCAAGACTTAAGTCATGACCAACAGCACAAAACGTAGGGTCGAGGTAGATGGACATGTGTAGCAATATGTCGATGAGTTCACACACTTGGGCCAGATAGTGTCTTTCAAAAACAGACAAGATAAGGTAATCGAAAGACGAGTCCAAAATGCTTGGAAGACCTACTGGGCCCTTAAAGAACAACTTGTCAAGCAGTGAGAATATTAGTCAGCTAGGAAGCAAGGTTTTCAAACCATTGCATTTAAGTACCGCCATTCAAGAGCTATTTGACTGAGGTAGGTATACCTCAATTTCCGTGATGTTTCCTTTATTGACATATATAGATTAAATCGGCTAGTGAAATATTCCTATTCAATTTATCGGTCAGGCAGCCCTTTTATCAAATCAGAGACGTTTTCTTTCAACTACAGTTCGCGTCAAATAACTTTGCCGCTCTGAAGCTAGGCTCTTTGCTAGCCGCGCCAATCAAAGTCAAAGTCAAATCATTTATTTCAAATAGGCACATTAAAGGCACTTTTGAACCTCAAAAAAAAACTAAATAGAAATGATTCTAGTCGCCCATTCAAAAAGGTAGTTTTCGTATGGAGAAGAATGGGCAAGAAACTCCACCGTTACTCTTTTAAAATGTTTTACAAGGTCTTGTATACATAATATACACACGAACACGATGCACCCATAATAAAATTAGTCTACCACAAAAGGTAAAAAAAAAAAAAAATTAAGCAATGACAGGTAAATCAAATAAGTGATAGATACATGGTGCTCACATATTTACAAATTGCGATATTGTAAAATCCGCGCCATGCGCGCTGCTATTTTTTTCATAGGATTAACTACTGCGCAGTGATTTGTTGCCTACTTCAGAGCGGCAAAGTTATTTGACGCGAACTGTACGTAGTAATATTATCATTAATCACTACAAAACCGAAAGTACATCGGAGAAAAGTAGAGTGCTTGCTAAAGTGAGTAATTAATGCACTCGTGTTAATTTAGTGCCCTCGCCTGCGCTCGGGCACCAACATAACACTCGTGCATTGATAACTCACTTTGCGCTGGATGCCTCAATCTACTATTATTTGTGACCATAAAATACATATGTCTGGCTTACATTCGGTAGTTAAATGAAGCAAAAGGATTATGTTTTCAAGCGTAAATTCGAACTGAAGAGCAACAATGTTAACGTTCGATCGTAAAATCCGCAGAATTGCCCGCTACAGTAGTTTCAATACGTAAAGTGGTGGTCAATAAACTTAGGGGTGAATTTAGTTTAGAATGGAGAACACGTCTTACCAATAATGTAACCCCTTTTGGCTGTACAAGCGTGGATGGTTGTGTAAATGTGTATGTAGCCTTTTCATTGTAATTGTATGGGGTGTACGAACGTCATACATATAACAATAAAATACAATTGTGTAGGTGTGTGTGAATAAATGTTTTTAGTGTTGACATTGTAAATAATAATTTCCATTGCGTGGCTAAGATCCCTACTTCAATCAGAAAAGACCTGATTATCTTAAAAATGGCTGAACAGATTTTCAAAACACATAGATGACCAACCTGATTAAACCGCATTGAAATCGGACCACCGGTTTGGGAGCTACGATGCCACAGACAAATACACAGATACACACTCAAACAAAATGACATAGCTGTCAAACTTATAACTTTATAACACCCCTCTTTATACGTCGGGGGTTAATAAAATAAATGGGTCTTGATTTTTCCCTATAATTAATGCACTTTGTTTTATTTTCCGTGACCAATATTTCCAATAAAACCACTGCCATAACAACTGATAGCAAAATTGAATTGAATCTTTGTTTGGTTAAGTATTTCATTTTCAATTCAATTAACTCAACTAATGTAAGACTGTTATAATCTCATAAAAGGTTTTTGTTCATAATTTTTACATTACGCATGAAAATGTTGTCATTACAGCAATTCTTTGTAGAATGTGTAAATTCTAAGCAATAATAACAACTCACGGATGTTATCCGAACGTAAAACGTATACCTATATTTATATTTTCTACTCCACGAATTTCAGGAAAACAGTTCAATTACGACGGTACTACGTAGGTACTCCTCTAAACCTCGGGGTATTTAGTAGGTACCGGGAATAGAATATAGATAGGTAGTACATAATCCTTAGGGCAAGCCAGAAGTCAGGTTCCGGAAACCATACTTCCAATAAACGCTTTTGAAACTAACTTCGAAAATAGAGTTAGAGGAAAGCTTTGAAATAAATTAAATTTGATGTTGGAGAAATGAAATATGAAAAATTGGAGCGTATATTGCGTAAGGAGTACCTACTACGGAAAGGAGTGAATGAGATTTATGTCGTCACGTGCTGCAGTATACTGATAAAATATTTATATCTCTAATGTTGAAGTTAATTTTGAAATTGCCGCCTTCTAGCATTGACAACATTTTGTTGTTCGTTTTTTTTGACGTGACAACGTCTTAAATTAGGTTGCGACTGGGAGTCACTTATGAAAAAGTGTAACGCTCGGTAACGTTACGATGAGTCACCGAACGAGAGAGAGGCCCGCCGAATGCCTTGCGTCTCTCTCCCACTCAACTATGATCGGATGATCGGTCGTTGTCACGTAAAATCTTCGCCCGTAAAACCGACTTTACAGGCAACCATTTTTTTATGTATCAATCCACCATTGCTTGTCTAATCGATGTAGGTATGTTGTAACTTGTAATAAATAAAACATTTCGAACTCGTATTTAATTTAACAGGCTATGACCCTGGCTTCCTCTGCGTACATTTGATTGATTGAAGATTGTTGAATTTAATCTGAAAATGCCGCCTTCTAGCATTGTCAACATTTCTCTATTCGTTTTTTTATGTGTCAATCCGTCACTGCTTGTCTAACCGATATGTGTTGTATCTTGTAATATATAAAACATTTCGAATTCGTATTTAATGCTTGCTATGAATCGGGTTCCTTCTATCTGGCAGAATATTGATGCTTCGTAAATTTGGTATAACACACTTGGCATAATCTTGCTTTAAACGAATATTTTTAAGGCATAAAAATTATTTAACATAATTTATTATTGTTCGGCCGAATGTTTATAAATGTCCGAATTTACAATGGCATACTTTTAAGATGGCAGGATTTTATTTGGCGTAATTTTACTTGGTATACTATGAAGATGGCAGAGTTTTATTTGGCAAAATTTTACTTGGCATACTGGTAATGGTATAGTATGTCTGGGTTCTTCAGAGATGGAAGAACCCAGACTTATACCAGGATGCTAGAAGAAATCATTATGACACGGACAGTACAATGCTGTCGAGCACGATTAATACAACGCACACACCCAACATCTTTGGGTTTGTCACTCAGCTCTGCCTTGCAGTTGCCGGAACCTGCTAAGATAGAAGCTGTATCTGGGAGAAGGGAAAACTATTCCAGGCCTATAGTAGATTTTTTTTTCAAAACAAACAAACCTTGGTACACATTAACCCTGGATAGAAATAGCGAGTAGAACGACGAAGAAAGGTTTTTGTCCAGTAGTAGGATACTGCAGGCTGATAGTAATCAGTAAATTATTACAGCACAGTTATCTTTTATTAAATTCAGTAAACATAGCTATGTTAAATATTTTATTATACTTGCCCCATTCTCCTAAACCTCTAATAGTAAAAAATCTTTTAGAAACACATTCTCACAATTAAAATATTTTATCTCATATAAGTAATAAACATACGCTACGTACAATAAAATACGAATTCCATGTCACGAGGTATTCAAATACAATTACAATTAAGTATATTGATACAAAAGCTTTTGAAGCCTCGTATTCCATAGAAACAAAAACAAACAAGTTTAAAAACAGTTGCGAAACATTGTTTCCTGGAAACACCTTGAACATACTTTGACTTTACATATTAAAAACTAGCTTCTGCGACTTACGCGATGGCTGCGTGAGACTTGTTTTGACATGAAATATATCTTATGCTATTCTTTAATATTGTATCTTCCCATTACTGAAATAATTTTCGGAATCGGATCAGTAGTTCTAAATACAAATTCACAAATTTTACCTCTATAATGTAGTATAGATTTATTAAACATTACCTTGGTATTGTAAAGGTTGTCTGCTAAAGTCAACTTTATGTAGTGCAGGCTGGCAATAAAATTAGTTCTGGTCGGACTCAGTTTAGAACGAGTTTTTTTAGAAATTAGTGGGGAAAATGTAAAGACGTCCAGTCAAAATAAACGTAAAGAAATCTTAACACTGTTTGATTTCTTAGAAGAGCTCATCAGGTCTTCACAGTACCTACAAGACTAGGAATATGTTTTCTGCAATACAAATGTTGTTAAAACAATGTTGCTAGAACAATGTTCCACACACCCTCGCACACATACACACACCCCCACTCACACACACCCTCACTCACACACACCCTCATTCACTCAAATCACCTTGTTTTTGATTATGTACTTGTATTTTATAGTTTACACTTCTTGTTTTTGAAAGAGCGGAGTCTCCTAATACAGGCATTTTTTGCTTAAAAGGAGGCTCCAATCTCAAATTTACGTTTAAGATTATCAAATAAACTATTTATTATTATTTTCGTTTATTTGTCTATTTACACATCTAATTACATTTTTAAATATTTCTTAAAATATAAAATAAGTATAAAAAACATTTAAAAATATAAAAAAAAAAAATATTTATTATTATTATGTTCTCAACTTTCGTTTCCCAATAAACATGGGACATTAGGTTGGAACCTTTCGCTAACATTCGCAGCCAGCGCTCGAAAAATATCAACGTATTGAATATAAATGGGGGCATTTAATTGGAAACAAGGAATACATTTTTGGGAGACCTCCGAGGGATATTATCCAAATAAGTTTTCGAGTGGTTTATTAAAGAGTATCCCCGCGATGACTATTACTTTGTATTGCTAGATACTCTACCTTTAGTGTTTGGAAAGAACCAGCTATTTATTTAGGTGTATGTACCTAACATGGCACTGGTATAAATTGGAATCAGCAGCGAAGTGTAGGTTCACTATCATGGCCCCAAAGACGTTATGCAGTCCAGTTTTAATCAACTGCTAGGATTTTTTGTTACCATTTTATAAGGTACAAGTGATGTAAGAAAGACCGCTAAGACTTTGCCTTCTCTGACACAATAACACAATCACTCTCAAGAATCAGGGTTAGAGACAAACAAGCTTGCAACAGTGAAAAATAGTGCAAAACTAGCTGCGCCCCGCGGTTTCACCCACATAAGTGTCGATCCCGTGGAAATATCGATATAAAAAGTAGCCTATATATTAATCCAGGGTGGCAGCTACCTCCATACTAAATTTGATCGAAATTGGTCCAGCCGTTTGGGCGTGAAGAAGTAACAAACATATAAATACACATACATATATGTCAATCTCAAATTGTCAATGTCAAGTAATAAAATAATGTGTGTTGTCTTTGGTCCCTGGCCCTGACATCAAGCAAAATTGTCAACATTTTTTTAAGCTTGAGTACGAGGCATTTGATTACGTCGTGTGTGTATTTTTATCTTTTATTTTTTTGTTTATTATTTTATTTTTTCTTTTTCTAAGCAATGTGCGTTTTGTTTGTGCAGAATAAACAGTTTTACTTTCTTTCTTTCTTTTTTAAACACACACACACTCTCACAAACTTTCGCGTTTATAATATTAGTGTGATTATTTAAACACAGGGACTTGTATTTAACAGAGGTACATTTCGAAATACAAGCAGATTGCTTGCAGCAGATCCTCTATTTTAATAAAAATAAAGTTAAAGTCTGATTTCCCTAGCGGTTTAACAGGTTAGACGGAAGTTGTTTATTTCTGTTTTAACTCAGAAATGTTCGAAACTTCGTAACACCTGCAATCAGGAATACTTCGACTGTGGCTTTTCTAGTAGGTGTAGAATTTTATTATCCATATATAATACAATTCTACTTTCTACTTTAGTAAAAATACAAACATGTGTATCGTTATCGGAGATAACAGAGATAAAATTTCTGTACCTACAACAAAAAAAAAAACTAATTCCTTAGTAATTCTTATTACGTTTACCTACGTGAGTAGTATTTTTCCTTCTATTATCTCAGCATAGGGCCAGTCCACTGCTCTACATAGGCCTCACCCAGGCTGCACCACAATATCCTGTCCTCCACCTTCCACATCGAGTCCGTCCCAGCCACCTTGATCCATCTAGCTGGGAGGCGCTCCAGGACTCATCTACTTCACCTGACATCGGTCCTTCGACAAACATGTCCACCCCACTGCCAGTTCAATTTGGTTACTCTGCCAGCTATGTCGGTAACTCCGGTTCTTTTCCAGATATTTTCATTTCTGACTTTATTCTACAAATAAATTCCGAGCACCGCCCGCCCCATAGCGCGCTGAGCAACCTGTTAGCGAGTATTTTTCCTTGCATCAACAAATACCAGTTATTTTAATAACAAAGAATACATGAATGAGAAAAAAAAAACAAATTGGTTATGAATTTTATATGAGGACTTCTAAAGAATAGATGCGTCCAACTTTTTGTAAAAAAAAATCACCCTTGCTCTACTTGTAAGAAAATGTCACTGGCTTGGAAGAAAAAATATGAACGCTTGAAGTTGTTTGAAACGAGAAAGACAGAAAAATGCTACATTTTCATGTGTGACAGCTGTTTATTTTTAAACCTACCTAGGTTTAAAAATAAACAGCTAAAAAAAATTAATAAACATAAAAAAACGGTTAAAATAATGTACAATAAATAAATAAAACTTTATTTCAGACTAGTTCTATAATTTTGATAATATTTTGGTGTTAGTAACAATAATGCTTATGTAATCAGGTTAGTATTGTTAGTTTTCAAACAGTAACAGTTTATAAATTTAGACCTAGGACTGTCCCCACCCAGTGTCCCTGAAAGGGACAGTCCGCTCTGGCAGCGATAATTTTTTTTTAGGATGATGTTATTACTACCATGCAGGCGCTGTAGTAAGGAGGCCGCTTTATTTTACATAATGGAATGAAAACCATCTGTGCGAGCCTCTGCGAACATTCCCGAAGCCATACAATGCCATGGCAGTATGTGCTTAAATTGTAATATTCTCTTTGAAAGTTCAGACTTATGTGACGGAAAGACGCATCACGATCAAGGTGAGAAAAATAATTAATCGGTTGGCGTACCTGTAATGTCAGATTTTCTTTGCTGTTCGTTTTATGTGGTGTGTTGAGGCTTCATTTAGTTGAGTTGAAATATTGAAGTTTGTACGTAAAAGTATCAATAATCTACTTTTCGGCTCACTTACAAAAATTGGTTTGATCTGGATCAGTCGAAATAAGCAGCTTGCAGTCAAAATAATGTGAAAAAAAGAGTTTATTTCCAATTGTATCATGAAAACCACTAAGTACTTATAAAGACCGCTGGTGGGGCTACCCAAGTACTCCAATAACTTAGGATAAAAACATTCGGCCTAATAATTCAGCAGGGGGTTAACAGACAGTTCTCCGAACCACTTACCCTCGGCAACTCGTTAATCCGATTTGCGGCTAACTGCACTGGCTTGTAGTTGTGAGGAAATAGTTAATAGCTGTCTAGTTAGAAATAGAAATACGTATACTGGAGTTTAGATATATATGATAAATATCACACTAATATTATAATATATCACACTTAATATTATAAAGGCGAAAGTTAGGGTGTGTATGTGTGTTTATAATTATGTTTGTAACTTCTTCACGCTCAAAACCCCATGGAAAGAAGGTGTGAGTTAATATTATTATATTACTAGCTGCGCCCCATGGTTTCACCCGCATAGGTATCGATCCCGTGGGAATATTGTGATACAAACTATCTTATGTCCATTCCCGGGATGCAATCTATCTCTCTGCTAAATTTTATCGAAATCCGTTCAGTGGTTTAGGTGTGAAAAGGTAACAGACACACAGACAGAGTTACTTTCGAATTTATAATATTAGTATGGATTAGTAGGATTAGTGTTTATATCTCATTATCTCATGTTATGTGCTCGGTAGTCAAAATGGATTCAGAATATTCTGTTGTAGATTTTCCTTTAATGAAGTAACTTTATACTGCATAGATAGTTGTTGCCCTATTAATCGTAATCATGATGAAATTATCGTGTACTATATGGGCATCCCTATTATTACAACAGCAAACTGTTTAATGATAAATTAAATGATAAATGATTTTATTTTTATAAGTACGTTTGTACAAACACTTTTACACGTCAATCATATTTATTTTTTAAACTAGATGAAGTCGGCGTTTCCTATCTGACTATTCTGAGAAGAAAGGCCGAAACAAACTCAGAAGTCATAGTCTGTTTTAAAGTCCAGACAAAATCTTGGTCAGATCGTGTGAAGACCATGTAGATTGGTGTCTGAAATGGTCTTTTGAGGAAAGAACCACACAGATTGAGCGGACCTGTCCAATCAGTGCACGCATTTGTCAAAAATCGTGCAGCTCAACTCAGAACTTGAGGAGCTCAACGATTCGACGAACAATACCAAAGACAGGACATTTGGGTAGGCCGCATAAACTACTCAAACTGCTAGATCATGATTAAAACTAAGAAGGATAAAAGAAATGACCCACATAGTCCTCACATTCACAATAATTAAAAATTAAAAAATTACTTAAAAAGTAAATATTCATGTCATTGTCTAAATAAAATTCATCAATGTCAATGTGTAAATAAAAAATCCGGACATAATCTTTGAGGACCATGCAGAATAGTGTCTGAAATGGTCTTTTGAGGAAAGAACCACACAGGTTGAGTGAACCTGTCCAGTCAGTGCACGCATTTGTTAGTAACCGTGCAGCTCAACTCAGAACTTAAGGAGCTCAACGATTCGACGAACAATACCAAAGACAGGACATTTGGGTAGGCCGCATAAACTACTCAAACTGCCAGACCATGATTAAAACGGAAAAAAATAGTATAATTACAAAGCATGGCGGACGGATTGATTGTCGCAATCAGTTGTTAGCAGTCAGTTACACTGGTCCATTTTTATTAATGTTGCCCTTAGCATAATCAACCTATAATGTTCCCACTGCTGGGACACATGCTGGTCCAGTGTGAGTTGGTGGATGCAGTGTGAATTTTGGTTATACGACATGCCAGTTTCTTCACGATGTTTTCCTTCACCGTTTTGAGAGCACTGGTGATGAAATAATTTATAGAATGTAAAGTGACTGCTTGGGTTCGAACTAACGATCAACAACTAGTAGTCGCAACCGTTTCCACTGAGCCACTACTGCTCTCCATGTTGCCCCCCCCCCCTTTTTTTTTTAGGGTGGCATATTATCAAATGATCCCTCCCGCTCTGGGTGGAGCGGAAGGGAATGGAGGCTTCGTTATAAGAGACCTGCACGCGCCCCGCACACCGACACAAAGTACGCATTGAATCCTCATTCCCGAGCGTTCGCTATCGTAAAGACGCAAACGCACACGGGCGAGCGAACGCACACGGGCGAGCTACGCACGCGGGCGAGCGAACACACACGGGCGAGCAACGCACACGGGCGAGCTCCATGTTGCCCTTAGGATGTAGATTTTGCTGTGTTCTAAACTAACTCTACTATATGCTAACTTTCACCTAAGAAGCCCGTTTTCACATCAAAACTTAAGCTACAGTTTCCTTGAAGAGCGGTGACCGCCATAGAGCGACTGCAATTTACCGGCGAATGACATAACTGAAGCGTTGTTATGAAAGTAAGTTGGTGTCATTTTTTGCCACATTAAGGAGATTACAGAACAGTTTTAGAAGCAATAAAGGTATAAATGATCTGCTACAGTAAACAAAATCAGAAAAATATATGATATTCTTCAGGATATATGCTAGGTAGATAGTGTGTTGAAAATATAATACAACTAATTTGATACGATAAAAAAAACCATGAAGATACCTCTAAAAACTTTCTTTTTACAATAAAAACCATACTATACATACAATTATTCTGATTTCTTGCCAGATTATTCTACAAGCAACATACTAAAGCACTAGTGTTTTAATTTTTTTGTCCAAACAATAGATTTTTTTGTAAAATGCTTCACATTTTGCAATAAATTACTAGAGTTGTGTCATCACGCTTCTCTTTTTTTTTTGTTTCTATGCAGTCTGACAGTGACCGGGCTATAAGTCATGTAGTCCCCATAAAGCCAAACTCGTCCGCTGCCATTTTTAATAATAATAATAATAATAATTTATAAGAAGATTATTAGATTATAAGAAGGCCTATGACTCGGTGCCACATACATGGCTCATGAGGGTGTTGGAGTTGTACAAAGTAGATGCAACTCTGCGCACCTTCCTGATGTCGTGTATGGGGCAATGGAGGACGGTCCTTCGATATCCAGGATGTCGAAATATTCAGAGGAATAGCGAACCGATAAGGATCGAGCGAGGCATATTTCAGGGTGATAGTTTGAGTCCGCTTTGGTTCTGCTTAGCCTTGAATCCCCTAAGCACGCTGCTGGAGGATTCAGGTCTAGGCTATCGGCTGAGGAGAGGTGGTCAGGTTATATCGCACCTCCTCTACATGGATGACCTAAAACTCTTTGCCCCCAACAATTTGCAACTAATGGAGCTACTGAAAGTAACTCAAACTTTCAGTAGCGCCATCAGGATGGAATTTGGTGTGGACAAATGTGCGGTCATGCATGTAAAGCGAGGGGAGATTGTTGAATCCGTGGGAACCCAACTCTCGGATTCCACAAACCTTAGAACCCTCTCCGCATCCGAAACCTATAAGTATTTGGGTATGTCGGAAGCGTTAGGCATCAATGTTACTGACATGAAGCAATCGTTGAAGGAGCGCTTCTTTGGCCGCCTGAAAAAAGTACTTAATAGTCTTCTATCAGGCGGAAACAAGGTGCGCGCCTTCAACGGTTGGGTCATGCCGGTTTTGATGTACTCTTTTGGCATACTCAAATGGACTCAGACCGAACTCGACGCCCTGGATAGGAGGGTCCGTACGTTGCTGACTGCAAATCGAATGCATCACCCACGGTCATCGGTAATGAGGCTGTATATCCCGCGAAAGTGTGGAGGTCGAGGGTTTTTAAACGCTAAGACCCTCCACAATCGCGAGATATGCAGTCTCAGGGAATATTTTCTAGAAACCGACGTGGGGATGCATCGAGATGTAGTCGCCGTGGACAAGGGCCTCACCCCGCTCTCCTTGGCTAAAGAGAACTGGCGCAAGCCAGTAGTGCTTGACACTAATGATCGCATGGAGGTATGGCAGAGTAAGGAGCTTCACGGACGCTTTTTCCGGGCCCTACATGGACCCGATGTTGATCTATTAGCGTCCGTAGCCTGGCTGCGTTTCGGTGACCTCTTTGGGGAAACCGAAGGTTTTGTCTGTGCAATTATGGACGAAGTTATGATGACGAACAATTACCGGAGATTTATTGTGAAAGACGGCACGGTTGACATCTGTCGGGCATGCCACCGGCCGGGAGAATCAATCAGGCATATTATCTCCGGGTGTTCTCGTCTAGCTAACGAAGAGTACTTGCATAGACACAACCTTGTAGCCAGGATAATCCATCAGCAACTTGCTCTGAAATACAACCTTGTGGAATCGGAGGTGCCGTACTACAGGTATGTGCCCGACCCAGTTCTCGAAAATGGTGATATCACATTATATTGGGATCGATCCATCATCACTGACAGGACTATTGTTGCCAATAAGCCTGATATAGTGGTGGTGGATCGACCAGAGCGGCGCGCAATGATTGTTGACATAACCGTCCCGCATGATGGGAACCTCGTGAAAGCCGAGAAAGATAAACAAATCAAGTATCTTGACTTGGCTCACGAGGTTGTCGACATGTGGGATGTGGACTCAGCGATCATTGTGCCGATAGTTGTGACAGCCAATGGTTTAATTGCCAAGAGCCTCGACCAACACCTGAGGAGGCTCTCGTTGGGCAGCTGGATCAAGGGCTTGATCCAGAAAGCGGTACTTCTGGACACGGCCCGAATAGTTAGGAGGTTCCTCTCTCTGGAGCCCTGACCGCCGGTAGCTTGGACCCTTTTCCCGATACCGGTGGGCTACTATTTTTTATATTTTTAAATGTTTTTATATTTCTTTATACTAATATTTAAAAATATAATTTATAAGAATTTAAATGAATAAAGGAGATAATAATTTTATGACAGTCGCCACTGCGGCCGTTATGTGGCAGCCACCGCCACATAACGGTCTTCTAGAAGACAGTAGTTTAACAGGGCAATGCGTTGACATTTTCTTATAACATCTAACCATTTTCCACATTCAACCTCACCAAATAGTCTAACCAAATGAACACTAAACTAGGTCACACTATAATAATATACCCAACATATTATACACGTCCTAGCGTAATTAGTTTTAGCGGTTACCTAGTGCATCCCACATTTTGTGAAGAAACTAGCTACTTAGTCGATTGCGCCGGCACTCTGTACCAGGACTGTACGTGACTTCACGTACATCGGAGGTATAAAAGGGGGAATTGCACGGTAGTGATTTTTAAAAGTAAATAGAACACGCCTTTTATTTGGTTTTATTTTATTGTAAAAGCGATTGCGATTGGATTTTTATTACGTTTGCTTTTCCGGGGTTGAATAGGAATATATTGGGTTTGATTTTTAGTATTTGGAGGAATTGGATATTATTTTATACGTTTAATGTGTAGCAACCTCAACCTATTTTATCAAAAGAATCCCCTGGGATTTGCAGTGTCATGCACTTCGGTCCATCTGTGTACTGTATGTGCAGAGATTCAGTGTAGTCACAAATAACGAACCAGATTATTCGAATAAAGAGTCTTTGGGGACTTATTATTCTACTATCAACGAAAGACACGAAATAATAAACCAATATTCTACAATGAGACTAATATGTGGCTTCAAAATAAAAGTACGTATTTATACTTTTCCAGTATCAAATTCCCAGTTTTCACATACGTCAACATCACTTGCACGCGGTAAAACTTTCCACTGACCAATGAGTCTCTGGTGACTGCAAAATGGCGGCATAGCAACAATTTTGATGAAGCCATTGTAGTAGGTACTATGTACTGCAACTTGCTTTCATTTTAGTGCACCTTTTTTAAAATCTTTTTTTTTCACGAGCGACACGCGTCAACTGCAGAGGTAGGTAACTGCCGCAGTTGACACCCGTTGCCAGCAGACGTCGACGGTAGCAGTTGCCTTTGCCGTTGGCGCGTGTCGCTCGTGTGTATGAGAGCACTTACATGCAGAACTTAACATCTAGACATTATCAATAAAATAAATATTCTAGCAGCTTTGGATGCTGGAAAACCTAGAAAAGTATTACATGGTCCTAATTGACATATATTTGTATTAAATTTGTCTTGAATCATATATGTTTCCTCCCCGTTCCGCACACACATACCCCCTTACTAATATACGTATTATATCAGACCAATAGTTACACACCGATTTATCTCTTTCAGTCGTTAGTAATTTGAAAAACGGGGATAATATGAAAAACATCTTCGACCACATTGCATTCTTTGCAATTTGGAGATGTAACTTTGCCATCACTCCCTGACGTATCGAATATACATTAAAACCGAGTACATGCCGAGGACAGCCGAACACATCCGAAGCGGGTATTTTTTTAATCGTCTTATAAGCAAAACACGCGCGGTGTCGCTTAGGGTAACAGTGGCGCGAGTTCAATGGTTTTTTCCCATCTCAAAAAATGTCCAACGTACCTAAAGAAATTATCACGTCAAAAAAAAAAAAAAACGTGACGTCATGTATTCTACAGACAGCATACAAGATAATTCCCCGAGAGTATCCAACTTAGGTACTACCTACTTTAAGAAGGCAGTTCAACCCGAACACAAAACACAGCGACTTGGGATTTAAACTTATCTTTACTAATGCTGTAAACTGTACGTGTTGCCTGGTTAGCTAAATTAAATGTTCGGTGAAATATAATTATATGCGATAGCTTGAATGTCGAAAAGACCAGTAATAGTCCCTCGGTAAAACATGGACTAATAACAAGTAAGTGATCCCGAATTTGACCCCCACCCGATTTCTAGTACTATCAACTAGCACACAAGTTTGCGACACAATTTTTTTGTCATCATCTGCCTTTTGCCAACTATGTTGGGGCAGGCGTCCAGTAAAGCCGGATGCAGCTGAATAGCCATAGTTTACAAGGAGCATCGGCATAATTGACCTCCACAAACCAGTAACACGACAATTCTACACTTTATTATACGTGTAAAACACGAGGGACACCCCTTAAATAGGTAATTTATATATTCCTAAAATTCCTATCTTGTAATTAATTAACGGTTGGCACATAAAACAAAAATGTCTATGCTCCTTTCATAAATAACTATACATCCACATCGCCGCTGATACTAAAAAGCAGTGATAAGCAAAAAGGTTTGAATACTTTTGCAAAAAGCCTTTTTGCTAATAACGAAAGTTCTAACCACACAATTGCATGCAAAACCCACAACTCTATATGGGAAAATTTTCTCAAAAGTTGGGCACACAAGATCGAAATTGTGGAGTTGAAAGGTTACTACTCGTGTGTAACTGTCAAGTCGACAACAGGACGAAGAAGCCATGGTCCCTTTTACGTTGTTGATACGGTGACCTTTTCACACAATGCTTTACTTTACCATACACACACATCACGCCTTGTTTCCCCAAAGGGTTCATCAGAGGTACCTACACCCAAATTTCGCCAGTTGTCCCGATAAAAAAAAACAGTCATAGTTAAAGAAAGACTAACAACATTAAAGTATTAATAATAAGATGGTAGTTACCTGGAATTTGGCGAAAGTGGCTTCGAAGTTAAGTAGACTTCGACGGAACCGCGGTGATACGACGATCAGGCGTCGTGAAACATAAAGGGCATGCCAGTCTCGTACGGAGTACAGAGATGCTATGTAGCTGGCAAAGGCGATACAATAGACTCGCAAGCCTGGTAGATAATCCGGTATCCAGAAAAAAAGCTGGAAGCAGCTCTTTTTAACTGGTTCTTCACCTAAGACCAATAAATAATGTTACACCAGAGAAAAGGCAAGGCTTCCGCTTAGAGAGCAGTTTAGGAAAAATACGTACCAGATTTGAAGAAACACGTGCACAAATTTTACTTTTCAGGCTAAGAAACACTGTCAGTCAGTCTGCACTATTAACTGCTTATCATGGATATGTTGCCTCAATCTTAAGCTACGGCATCATATTTTGGGGCAACTCTGTAGAAAAAGAGCTTGCTTTTAGAGCTCAAAAACGCTGTGTGAGATCGATGTGCAAATACACCAAGTGGATTCATGCAGACCACATTTTACAAATTTAAAAATATTAACTCTCCCTAGTGTATACAAATATGAAACTGTAATGTTCATAAAATCAAATCCAAACTTATTTGAATTTTGCACTAGGGCCAGACAGAAAGACAATCTGCGCACTGTAGCCAGTAAAACAAAGCTTTTGCACCAGAGCATCTTTTGTATGGGCCCACGTATCTCTAATAAACTTCCACCTTTTCTTAGAAATATGAGCGATATAAATGCCTTTAAAAAAAACTACGTGAATTATTGTTAAGTAAATGTTACTACTCTATAAGAGAATATCTAAATGACAATACATTGACTAATTTGTAATTTGACGTAAATATTATTCAGGACTAGGTAATTTGTAATTTGACATAAATATTATTAATGACTAATTTGACATAGATATTGTTCTAATTTTATCTTAATAATTGATAGTTTGATGTATTGTATTTTAATTATGAACCAAACATAAAATGTGAATTTTGTATGCCTCAATGGCGGGACATAGCAGACTTACCTGTACTAACACACCATCCTATGAACCTATGATCCACAATAAATTATTTTGAATTTGAATTGAATTTTGTGGCGACTTAATTAACTGTTAAACGATTGCAGAAATTTGAAAATATACGGATATCCGTACTAAGATTCCATTAATATTGAAGAAATACCGATAAATTCTAAGAATCGACTCGTCTTGATTTAAATTTTTCCGCAACTGAATTTTTTAATATCAATCAAATATTTTTAAAAAGATTAAGCACCAGACATATTAATTAGAAAAGAAGGTTTTAACCGCAGAGGTAACGTTGCAATATTTAGGTGTAAACACTGTCCAAAATGGGTTGAAAACCGTTCCGATACATAGAGATATTTTACAGTTAGATATGTGGGACGATGTCAATAAATAGAATGTGTCGGATGCAGCCGTTGAGGGTAGTCCTAGTTCTATTGTTTATCGACGATGGGTGGACGACCTAATTCTACGCTCTTTTATACGTGTAATGGCATACATTCACGCCATTATTACCGTACATTGCTGTCGTAGATTCATGCGAGCAATTATTGTCAGCGAAATATGCTTCGCTACTTGACAATCGTATAGGGTAGCCAATTCGGATGTATACCACTTTTGTTTAGCCCCCATTCTGATTTGACGCCAAATTTTTCAGTTGCTCAATGTCTCATAATTAGTTAAAATGCTGCAAATTCATTATGCACTATCTATAAAACCGTGAACACCACAATTACATTCAGTAATTTTATCCTGAAGTTCTTAAATTAATTTAAAAACGATCCAATTTTTCTAACAAAAAATCGAACGAATATAACGAATACCATTTTAATCGCCGAGGATATCGCGTCAGGTCCTGACTTTTTTTTCTGTGGAGTTATCCAGGGAACTGTCGTAGCCAATCTTGAATACGAAAAGCAGAATACTTTTGTGACTGTTGGTTGGATACCTAATAAAGTATTCAAAAATGTAATGTGAAACACGGTGAAAAGCGATGTATTATAAAAAGAGGAAGAGATTAAGCAGATCTTATTAGCCGTATAAAATTGCCAAGCCTGAATAATGCAGTTTTTTTAATTAAAATTAAATTATATTCTTCCGAATTGCCAGCCTGTACTTACCTATTATAAATTCAAGTTACTTTTCGTGTCTCTGTGTGTGACCGAGTTGTTCTTCCAAACTAAATAACGGATTTTGATGCAGTTTTCACCATAATTTAGAGAATTTATTCCGAAATGTTTATGTGTATTACACATTAATATTAAACTTACAATTAAAGAAATCTCGATGTTTTGCCAAGTCGTAAAAACGCTAAGCAGGGTCGGGTCGCTAGTAACTCTTAAATAAAAGGATATGGGCGTAGAAGATCGTTCTGAAAAGTTTAATTAACTCGATTCTGGTACTGGAATGTAAGGGAACTGGTACAGGAATTTATGATAGGACAGGAGGAGGACATGATGAATACTGCGACTTTTGCACAACTAGCTCAAGCTGAATGATGAAACATGAGGTATGACGAATCATCCTTAGATTACATGTTAATTGTTGAGAGATGATAATAAACTATGATAGAGGCAGACGTTAAAAATATTGAAACACATAAAAATAAACGGAATAAATCTTATTAGTTGATAAACGACTCGACTGTCCACATTACTCAAGCATTGGAACAAAATAAACAACAAAAATAAAGAAAACACTGAATTAATCAAAAGATCTTAAAGTTCTGAAGAAGCTTTTTTATATCTTCACTTTCTCGTCAGCAAATATGCAAAGAGCGAATGAAACGCAGTTTTTCATACCCATATTTGCATTTACTTTGACGATCTTTTTATTTGCATTCCAGAAATAGTCTTACTTATAAAAGGAAAAAAAAACGGAAATGGCTTCTTGATATGCAAGCTCGAATTGCAGAAATTGAATACATCTCTTGTGATTTCTCGTACTCAGCTCATAACGTGGAAACCATGAAACTTTAAATTTTGGTAAAACAATGTGAAAAACTAAAATGGCATAAACCAATTTATAAAAAAAATGTGAAAAACTAAAATGGCATAAACCAATTTATAGAAGATGTGCAGCATCTATTGATTATAACGTAAATATCAGAATCTGCTATATGTTAAAATTAAACCATTTTGGAAACTTGATAGACCTGGACAAATATGACCAGATTGCGTAACACACGATAGTGTGATATCAATCTGAATAATTTTGAAGGTTATTGCTAATCCATTACTTGTGATGTTCGAAAAATTTGTCTGCTCAACAACGTCAAAATGAAATCCATTGCTACTGATACTGATAGTGTGTTACGCAATTATACCGCGGGACAAATATCAGCCCACTATGCATTGTACCAAACCATTTCTAAATAATAAAATAATGACAGGCCATCAATACCAACCAGCACTGGTCTGCAGCAAGATCATAAGTGAATTTATCCAAGCTATATAGTTTCCAAAGAAAATATTTGATTTCCTAAAGTATACAAACTTAACAGAGTAAACCTAGGCCAGGCCTAGCGACAGTCAATATTTTCTCTAGGTTATTGGAAACGGCTGTGAGCTAAAAGCTGTAATACCTGCTGCTGTTTTGAGATCGTTTTGGATAAAATGAATGGCTATTGGAAATGCAGTGTGCTGTTGACACTTAGAAGTTTTCTCCTAAATTTGTGCACGGTATTATATTAAAATTTGAACTTGGTTGTACTTGACACAGTATAAAAAATATCTCACGATTATTATTAAATATTATTGGTATTTTTTTTAAATACCTCACGATTACTTAACATATATTTTTTTATGCAGGAATATTAGAGTATATGTTTTATACATTTCTTGTCTTACTTAGATTTATTACGCACAAGCTGACCTTTCCGATAGCCTGAGAAGAGAATAAAAGATTTGTTACAAAAAAAAATACTTGACCATAATTGCATTGCAATATAATAATATATTGCTTAGGAACAGCCGGTCGATTCTGTAAAACCTAAACATGAAATTTTAAGTAAAGTATACTGTCAGTAATGTCAATCCCTAGCGTCAGGTGGAATGACCGCTTACTTCACCTAAGTTTTCACGGTGAGTTTTTTACAGAATAGTCGGCAGGTGCCCAGTTATAAACTTCAGTACCCTTTTAAACTTAGCCTCTAATATTTATATATAGCTTAAAGCTGAAAATAAACATACCAGACCATAATTGCATTGTAATATATTGCTAAGGAACAGCTGGGCTATTCTGTAAGAATCTTACCGTGAAAACTTAGGTGAAGTAAGATTGCAGTGACCTGTCACTTCACCTGATGCTACTGGCATTATTGCCACCTAAGTTTCCATGGTGCGATTTTTTACGGAATACATCGGCAGGTGGTAAGTTAAGTCTTTTGTAACTTTTTAAACTTAGCCTCTAACATTTTTATACCGTTACTGTTAGCCTGCATCATCCCACTGCTGGGCAAAGGCCTCTCCCAAGACTTCCAGCTCTTTCGATCTAGGGCTAAAGTGAACCACTGGTTGTTTTTATAAACAATATTTAAAGCTGAAAATTAACATGCATATATGCAACATATAGCCATCTCACGGCGTTGCTCTCGCTATCACAAGCAATTAATTTAAATAGGGATTGCTAATGGTTTCAGCGTGTACGATATAAATACTGTTTTCCACTTAACGTCCGAAATACATTATTATAATGCAATTAGAGATTAATCTGTTTATCAGTGACAGTAATGCATTTTGGGCTTTTAAATGGATTAATTTTTTAACTAGATTAATCGTCAGGAAAATATGGGGAAGGACTTTGCTTGCCAGTATCGGTAGAGATCGACAACAGCAGTAATTTTTTGGTTCGAGAGAATTTTATTTGGATTGCGTAGATGGTAATATATTAGCCACGAAAATACCCGCAGTTTCGAAAGCCTAATGGGAGATGAGATTGCGACTTGAATATGAACGTTTTTAAGTACGAGAATTGGTTTTCTGTTAGTGCCCGCCCAGTAAATTTTACGAAAGAAACCCTAGACTGGGGTTTAAAAAAAAACACCGAAATGCATTTTCCATCAATTTAAAAACATTTTTTTCTTTATTTCCAGGTGGCGGCGCGAGCCCGGGCGTATCGGTTTCAACTCAGGTACGTTAAAACTCTTCACCATTTAAGGCTTAAAAGGATTATATTGGAGTGGCCATACCAAAATGTGAATGATTTATTAAAAGCTGGACTTTAGAGGTAAATATAAAAATATTTATCGCCACGCAGTGATGCGTCAGAGATTTTGGACTGTGACAAAATCACGCATCTGTGTCATTAAATGGCAATGGCCAATGACCAGGGAATTGAAGTTTAATATAAAACCTCGTCTGGGTCCTATCACTGATAGTTTAGTAAAGGTTTAATACGAGTTGTCATATAAGTTCAGATACTGAAAACAAATGAAGCAAAACATGGAATCATCGAAATGACGTAGATTTGGAAGAAGCATAATCACAATTAGCCTACAGTGTTCCCATTGCTGGGACATAGGCCTCCTCTCGGTGATATAAGCTATCTGCCCTGTCACATTGCATATTATATTGAAACCACAGCAGTGATTTAATTTTAGGTAGTCTTGGTTACTGTGTGTGAAAACCATTTCGATATTTTGTTATACTTTACTTTCAACATTTTCATAAACGCTTTTCGTACCACTGCTGCACTGGTTTTTTTTTTGTTGGTATTCTTAAATATAATACTAACACAATTTCGTTAAAACCAAACAATCGATAAGTATAACGTATTCATAAAATGGGAGCAAAGATTTTGATCAAAAAGCAAATTTAAAGGCTTTTGGAGTCAGTAATTGGAACATTTTTGCGAACCAATTAAAAGATCGATTTTTTATGAACCTATTACTTTTTATAGACCAATAAATTGTGCTTTTAACCCTGGTCGTATCTTTTACAGTTCACTGCGTATATTATGAGATAAAACACAGACACAATTTGTTAATTGTGTCCTCGTGGATCAGTCCATTTATGGGTCCCAATAGGGGATCACATGAATTGGACTGATCCGGTTCAATTAAAAATTTTCATTCAATTTCATCGGTTGTAGACCATTTTAGGATTATGAAATTAATGAGGGAAATTTGAATTAGCGAGACAGTAATGGGAAAACGATCTAATTTATCTCTTTGGTCTCCTTACAAAAGAATTAATAAATTAAACATACTTAATTTGATTTAGTTTCATTACAGAAATTGTTTATTTTTAGTTTTCGATAATTTATTTGGTATGTATTTTTGTGGTGTACAATGAAGTTTATATAAATAAATAAATACATTTTGAAATTTTCCCTGATAATTACTATTTTCAGTCATTTTAAGGACTCCACAAATTGATAGGTACGAATATCACGATTTCGCTAAATGATTTAATTATTAATAAAATATAACTGTTAGTGGATTGTCTTTAGTGATTAAAGCTGTATGAGGATTGACAGTCAGTCAGTAATAAAACTGGTACTAGTCTGGTACTTATATATCGGTTTACGGTTCTTCGACTGAGTAAATTCTACGTCGTCGACCGAACTCAGAAAATCGAACCAAACATAATATATAAAAGATATGAGTGAGAACATCAAAGTGAGTGAGCACTACTTCAACCGAAATCGTCTAATGACAGCCCATAATTAGTGTACGTACTCGCTTTCTTTTATTAAGTATGTTCGGTTCGATCGACCGAGTTCGTCCAATGACGAACGAGCATAATTCGGCCGATTACAGATTGAGCGTACGCATTGTACGCCTGGTATTGTACGCCTGGTATTTTACGCCTGGTATTGTACGCCTGGTATTTTACGCCTGGTATTTTACGCCTGGTATTGTACGTCTGGTATTTTGTCTGGACTAATCAAGTTGCGGGTCTCGAAACAATTCTAAAGAAAACGATACAATCCAAACGAGATCTTCGAGCCGCAGTTTCTATTAAACCTGTTAGACTAAGTAATTGTTGAACAGTACTTATTGTTGTCTTCAACAATAGCATCTATTAGGAAGGAAACTTGAGCTGATTTGTTAACGTTGACACTATTAATTGAGATTATCTTTCTCGTCTTACCTTTGAGATTTCAAAAGCTCTTGGTATCGATATTCTATTCGTTGTTTTACTTTGTGGTTTCACTAGCTATCTTGATCTTTGGCTTGGCTTTCGATGTTGAGTTTGCTATCGAGATTGGTTTATGTTAAGTTTATGGCGTTGATTATGAAAAACCTGGGGTCTGTGTCCCATTAAGAGCCCATTTACTGGAAAATAAACTTGAACAATAATAATTCTTTAATTGTCATCACGCTTATTACTTTAGCCAAGAAAAAGAAGTTATTGAAAACTATTAGGCCGAAAAAGAAAGGATTTTTGAGAAGTCAGCCAAAAAAACCGACCAAAAGAAAGGGTCCTAATACATACCCCACAGAGTGTGCAATTCTCGGGTGTTTATCGCAAAAGAAAGAATATAAACAACTAAGAAGTAAATCAAAAACATCCAAACTTGTAATTAGCAAGTTCTCGAGTCGCTTACGTGAGAACACAGGGAAAATTATCATTGTTACTAAGTAAGAAGTTGGCCTAACAACAAGTGCAGTTTGTCAAGTCGCCGACTACTTGATTATCAAGTTTGTCTTAGTCGCCAAGCTTAATATTAGTTTCGTTATCTTCACACTACTTATCCTAGTGGGTAAAGGTGCCCGTCTAGGGGTTTGGATTGTTTGATACAGCTAAGGAAATTGCTGAAATTATCATCATCATTTCAGCCGAAAGTCGTCCACCTAGTTAAAGGCCTCCCCCAAACGTCATAACATAGCTAAAATAATGACTCAAAATATAATTGCGATAAAGTTTAATGTAGACGTCTGTAGCCAGTGCCTAACATTAGGTGCATGAAATTGTCAGTTTTAAGAATTGATCTTATAATAATTAGTGTCAATGACTAAACTTGAACAGTTAAGCAGGTATCATACCTCCGCCGCAAAACCATAGAAGCGAAACTGCCATGACTTGTCCGTTGCGAAGAAGTCCTGGCAGAAGCTAGTAAAGAATAACATACAATCCGTATTCGTAATACATTTATGATTTCTCTATTTTGTGCAATTCAATTCTTATAACAGAAACAACAACCATAATAAGTGTCAATAAAACAAAACAACTCTTTAAAAACTGGTAAGACAAAAGCTTCAGTATTATATCAAAGGATTCCACAAACAGATTCCGTAAATCCACTTAAAACTTCTCACGTTATACTTAAAGCCAAGTAAAAACGGCGTGAAATTTTACTTTCAAAAACAATTGATCGCCCAATTTAATCAGTCGTGTTTTTTTTTATCATCCCATTACCAAAACTCGTTTAAAACGCGATTTTCTTGTAATGAAATTCCGTCTGGATCATAAAGAGGAACCCTTTATTTTAAGACGTCAGGTAAATGCCCTTACAATGGTGCAAGGCATTTGTTGAAGCGAGGATAACATTACTTAAACTAAATGATAGTCTAATGTGTTACAATTTAAGCTCGTTTTCATAATTATGTAACTAAGTTTAGAGGGCGTTAGTTGAGAGGCACCCCCTAATTGCGTAACACACTCTCAATCACAATATGAACGATTTTGAAGGATATTGCTAATCCATTGCTTTATATGTTCGATAAATGTGACTGCTCAACAACGTAAATAATGCAATGAATGTCGTTGTCCAGATGAAAGCCATTGCTACTGTTAGTGTATTACGCAATTACCACGCAGATGATGTTGATGATGATGGTGATGTCATTTTCATATGAAAACAAGCTTCAATTCAAGTTCCCCAGAACTGAGCCCGAAGTGCATCATAAACAGTACAGTTAACATTTTATGCGGAGACATCAAAGGATTTTTGTTAGCATATTGGCATGTGCTAGCTGTCATACGGGAAATATGTGATTTAATTTAATGTTTTGTGTTTCTTAATGTTATTTATTTTGCATAATTTTGTATAGAATCAAGTTTTTCTTACTGAACAGACAGCTGTGTGGCTGGGGAGTTTGTTGCGCCACTTCTTCTCCCCAGCTAAAGCACTAGGAAGTGGTGAAGGGCGGGCTTCTAGGGGACCGTAATAAGTAAATTTGAAGTTCGAAAAGTGCTGATTCTCAGCCTAGTTTGAAAAAATTACTTTTGAAAAGGTTGGCCTTAAAACAATGATGAGAGATCGAACATGATTCACCCTCAGTCATTGTATGGTTATAACAAATGAAGGCAGTAAGCGCATATTTACTAATGAGCAAACAACTCTTTAATAAACACAATTAAAACTAGCCGTAGGCTATTTAATTACCGGCCCCCTCAAACGCTGGAAGAAAGAATATCGTGTTCATAGCTATATGATGTGACATTCAAAGCCTGCCCTCTTTTTTTCTTCGACGGATAATTCTTAATGGATACTCTCTATCAGGGGAGAATGAATCAAGGATTTTGGAGTCACTTTATTTGTCCTGTATCACAGCAGTGGGAACATTATAGGCTGATTACGCTATACTAGCTGCGCCCCGCGGTTTCACCCGCGTAAATGTCGATCCTGTGGAAATATCGGGGTAAAAAGTAGCCTATATGTTAATCCAGGGTGTCAGCTATCTCTCTACAAAATTTTATCAAAATTGGTCCAGCCGTTTGAGCGTGAAGGAGTAACAAATATATAAACACACACACAAACACTCACAAACTTTCGCCTTTATAATATTAGTGTGATAACGTTAACTGCTAACGTAACATTTAACTTTTTCAATTAATGATAATATAATAATAAATAAAACCATGCTGAGGTTTTTTTGCACATAAATATCCGTCCCGTTTTTCCAAGTGTATTCTGTAAGTCTTTGTACACTTACAGAATACACTTGGAAAAACGGGACGGATACTACGGATACTCGGTAAAATATTGATTGATGACCGCTTGATTTGTTATATTTGATACTTACATTTTATCTTACAAGTTAATATCGTTCTATTCGATTCATAAAGTACAATATTATAAAAGATGAGAGACATTTTTCAGAGGTCATTTTTTATCAAAATAGCTCTACTGGAAATAGATCAATGAACTCAGTGAACAAGAATCTGATATCACTCAAAAGAAAAATATTCCAATAGAATTGCTCCGTTACTTACTTACTTATATGTGAAAAGAGAGAATATTTTGTGATATAGGTTATTTGAACCACACTTGACTGATTTCTCAATAAGTGGTATTAATGAAGTAATTTGAGATGAAAATAAATATTAAGTTAAAATATTGTCATTAGACTTATTTTCCGTAAAATATGTCTAGTTGTGGGATAATTAATATTAATTAAATAAAGCAATATTGTCTATAAATATCATAGACAAGTGATGTTGGATCATAGGGCCCGTCGGACAGGGGTCAATCATTATGTTAATTTTACATAATGACGGTTTTTATTTCTTTATATTGTTTTCTAAACTATATTTTATATTCCATAGTGGGATTTATGGATGATTAAAAATATTTATTTTCTTTCTAGGTGTAATAGAAGCTAGTTAGCACAAGACGCATACATATGACGCCAGCATATAATTCACTTGCAACCTGACCGGTAGAGCTTCCAAGCGTAGACAGCAATAGGTAGGTTACGAACTTATGAGGACAGCAATAGGTAGGTTACGAACTTATGAGGCCAGAATAGGGCTACTGAATAGTTTAACGTGTAAAATACTGTATGTTATATACTATGCTGTCTTAAACAGTGAGTGTAAACTGTCGTGTCCTACTTCAGCAAAGTTTCAAATAACATCGTCTATACACCGTGTTTCAGACGATATACGAGTACATAAACTTCGACCAGATGTTCAGACCATGGAAATAAACATTCTTCATTATGGACACATTAATTAATTCTTTTTTTTGTAAATTTTCATATAAACTTGACGTAAATCACTCGATACGCATGCCTCTTTGTCCGAATTGGCAACGACGTATTTTCATTCATAAGATTTGGCGGGCTGAAACTTGTCAAAAATAAGACCCATTCTTAATGCATAGCTCAATTCAATTTCATTAAATGAAATTACAAATATCTTTGTAACGAAGGCTTTTTAAGTACTACTTCCTTTGTTAGATTTAATTTGTAAACGCTATAGAAGCATTTGACAAGATTTATGGATAACGTGCAGAACACGGTGTATAGACTACAATAGTATATTTCATTACAAGTGCGGAAAGGCTGTCATTGCAAATAGTTCCGACAAATGTCTACCCGAGCCGAGGTGCAGCCGAAGGCGAGGGTTGACAGTCGGAGCAAGTTGCAATGACGGTTCCGCAGGTGTACTGAACAACTATTTTTAATACAGTTGCGAAAAAATGAAGCAGTTTAATAAAATAATAAAAACACAATATTGCTTTTTTCTCTTCTCTCCACGCAAAAAATTTGTCGTATGTGGATATGTAACGACTTTTTGACTTTTCCGGTAAAATGTTCTCCGAAGCATTTTGTGCAATTATACTGACTTCCGGTGGTGTTAATTAAAAAAAATAGGGTCGAAATTACTCATTTTGTGCAACAAACAACTAAACTCGCAAAGAAAATTTCTGGAAAATGGCGCCAACCGTAGAATATAAGCAGAGTATTTTTTTCTTCACCCATTTTGGTAGGCAAAGGGAACTATCCACACAGCTTAGTCTTCAGTATATTTTTTTTATTGATATGAAATGAAAATGAAATTTAATGAGATGAAATGAAATGAAACCTAACCTAACTCATTCAATTAAATCATTAAATCTGATATTGAAATAAATTAGTAGCTTCTTTTTAGAAATATACGTATTTGTATGAATCACAAAAACTCTTTAGTAAAAACTTCATGGTTGGTTTTTCTTTTTAATAGACATTATTTTGACAGTTGGGAAAGAGACACGCACGAGTTCGGGAAAGGTAAAAAAAAAGCACTAGTATGTAATAGCCCACATCCCGAACGCTATACGTCCCTGCAATACACCACTTTTTGAGCAACTGTATTAAAAAATAAATAACTTTATAGTTGATTTATTGGATATCCAACAAGAGGCTACTCAATTACTTGCAACTCTACATAAGTATTACAGAAATATACAAGTGTACTCTTCCAATTATAGGAGACCACATCATATACTAATAATGTTGGTACAGTAAGTTTGAAAGGTAAAAATATTAAAATAAATCAAAAACTTATCACGAATGTTATTTATTGGCAGTAATAGTAATTTTACGAACTTTTGTGTGCTACGATAGTAAAGAGTGATTATCTATGCCTGAAAGGTTATTAGTAAGACTAACCACGGTCCATTAGCGTTTTTATCGGGATCTGGTAATAAGCCGAAACGAGATCAAGAAAAAAAAAAACAAAGAAACCGCAAACTAAGTTGACTTTTAATCTGTCCAATGCCTCATTAGTCTTATCTCATTAACTGCGTATTTAATTAGCACCCCATCTCTTTATTTCCAGAGACATCTTTTATAAAGAACTAGGTTCTTTGTTCTTGGAATGTCTAGTGCTGCATATTAAATCTCTCTCTCCTATGACTTTAGTTTCGTTTTAACTTGATTTTATAGACTTAATTATATAACAATCCATTTAGGAGTTTTATGAATTTAAAGTAGTAGAATTTATGAAATGTTTAAGTTGCTTATATCTTTTTTTAACTCTATATATTTTTTTTTATTGATTTTATCTTAGACTTGTCTAAAAACAGTTCATTTGCCAATGTCCGGTCTCTTACTTCAAAATGTTCACTAGTCAAATTGAAGTCCACATGAATTACTTACAAGCGTTCTCATAACGTTGTACACTCTGATTTTTAATTTACTAGACTAATATGACAGCTGCGTGGTAATAATAACAGTCAATATGACAAAAAAGGTCGATCGCAGCTGTTTTGGTCTAATTCATTTAAAATTTAAATCTGCTTTTGAAAACGTAGCGATGCAAATACAATTGCGGTAAAGAAAACCATAACTAAGAATTAAAATTAAAAATTAATGTATTTAATATTGCAGTCATTATACTTTTTAATACCAATCATAATACTAACAACGACGATGCTGCAAATGTTATGGTACCCCAGCCAGTACACCTAATCCAAAACTATTGAACTATCCAAGTTGGCACTCTACTCAATGAAAGAGGCGCTAACATCCTAATGACTGTGCATGGCCCACATACGACTGTGAAACCGCTTCTAAACGAAACGGCAGAAGCCTTTTAACGCGCTATTGCGCTTTTGCAACGTTTTAACTTTGACTTGAAACTGTTGCAGTACACCTCTAATTTGTACCATTTACTTTGTATCGTGGATATAGAAGTTACACACTTCTAAGTAAGAGAGTTATTTGAAAGATGTTCTATGTATTTACACGTGATCATAGTAGGGAGTTGAACTCATTGTTAGACAAATTCGTCTAAGTCTAACAGAAATCAAAGATGGATAATATCTGTTATGGAAACCAGAAGCTAAGCCAGCAAGATTTTGCAAAATTTAGATGCCAGGGGATTTCGGGAACAAATAGAAGTAAGAGGTCTTTTTTTTCAGGATGGGAAATCATCAAATAGCCCTCCCGCTCTGGGTGGAGCGGACGGGAGTGTCAAACTCTTACTGACTAAAACCCACCCGTGTTCCTTCCTTAGCCCTTATGTTCCGAGCCAGCGGTAACCCTTTCGGACAATCCCGCTGATTTCTTCGATCCTTACATACTCCTTTTGCTTCGTTTGTAAATGTATAAAACTATCTTGATTATATCAATAAATAATCAGCTAGGTATTCATCCACGAAAACCAGAAATGCTAAAATAGTTTAATGAAATTAATGCCTAGTTAAATTAAACTATTTCAGATTTATTCACCGAAATTGTTAATTTCACGTCCTCTATAATATTATTCAGTTCCTCAGATAAGTATTTCATTAAAACTCACTTGTTTAATGGAATCTGGTGGAAATTCAATTTCCATTCCGCTTGAAATACGACGGTAATAATTGTTTTGTTGAAAATTTTACATTATAGACGATAGACGCTTTCATCATCAGCATTCCAGCCAAAAGACGTCCATTGCTGCACATGGACGCTTTAGTTCATCCTATTTAGTAGTGATTAGTAACACTCAGAAAGACATGTGATATGGAGGAATGAGGAAAACGTCATGACGAGAGTTTTGAGCACGAATTTCAATGGCTATAAGAGTAGGGGAAGACAAAAGAAACGATGGATAGACTGTGTGAATGATGATATGGTTAGAAAGGGGGTGACTACCGAGATGACGACTAATAGAGAAGTATGGAAGAAAAAGGCATGTTGCAGCGACACCAAATACATTGGGATAAGGGCAAGAGAATTATGATGAGAAAGACGAAGTATTGTATCGGTACAGTCAACAAAAGAGATAAGTATGCAGCTTCAGAACATCCATCGGTTGTAAAAAAACCGATGGATGTTCTGAAGCAGTGGTCGCCCAGTGGTAACGGCCCCGACTTACGAGTTGTAGGTCATTGTGTAAGTCCAGGCAGACGCAAAAAAAGAAAAGAATAAAACCATACCACAAAAAAAAATACTATTACCACATAAACAAAACATAAAAACATCGAGAAGAAACCGGCATGTCCTAGAACCAATAATTCGAAGACATGTGATATCTACCAACCCGCACTGTTAAGAAGAGGTTTGCAAGCGTTAGTACTTACTGGTGTGAAAGATGACGGATGTTTGAATATTTTGTTAGGAACATGACGTGACTTTTCTATTCATTACTTCTGTATTGGTGTCAAGAATAAAAACAAAATAAATTCTATGTGCTGATTATTTTACTCTTGGTTCTTCACCACGCACTGAGTCCGCGTGGTAAATTGTAGCCCACTCCCGTTCGATTCTCGAAGAGAGGAGGTCTGTGTCCCAGCAGTGGGAAATTACAGGCTGATTATACTATATCGTAGTAATTTCCTCACAAATGATTACCGTTTCCCGCAAGTGTTACTCGTTGAAACCCTAAACCAAACATAATAATAATAAACCATTTATTTTCAGATAACAATGACCCAATACATACCTTAACCTAAGAATACATAATAATACAGTAGGTAACAATTTTGTTAGAAAAATACTTAATAACTATGTTAGTATCACTTAGTTGCACTAAGTTAATGAAACAAAGAGCGAATAGCCAAAACCTTTTATTATTTCATCTTTTCCCATAATTTACAGTCAGTGCATATATCAAAAGATTAAACACAATACGGTAATTCTCGTTTCAAGCGTTGGTGAAAATGGTAAAGTATTCAATCTATGGAGTCCTGTCTCATTTAAATTGATACGTGACAGAAGACTGACAAGATATAAACACGAAATAAGCACCCGTTTCTCTTTAAAATCTGCTGCGTGAGCTCTGAAGCAAAGTTTTGTTGTAAAAAACAGAAACGGTGATAAAACTTAGATTATTTTGTTAATAGCTACAGTTTTTTTTGGAAAATAGATATAATTAGGACACGAGCAACACGCCTTGTAATATGTTCATAGCAAGATGTTCATTGTAGTTACAATGTACATAATATTGTAGGCGTCTGACTTCTCACTTTTATGACTGTGACGTAGAAAGCTATCATTATGTGCCTTGGTTCAGGGCTCGGAAACCGGTTGAAATTCTTAACCGGTTTTCACTTTACCGGATTTTACCGGTTTATGCGGGAAACCGGTTTTTCATGAATTTTGGTTTTGATAGTGGAAATTAACCGGTTAAAACCAAGTTTGAACCCCCCCGGCCCCCGCCACTCTCGCGAGCACGGTCTGGACGTTGCGATATCTTTTACTTACAAAATTTTATTACGGAATTAACCGGTTAATTTGGGTGTCACAACCGTTTGTGCTTAAGTAACCGGTAACCTTTATCATTTTATAAATAAACGATATTATTATTATTATTATTATATTATTTGGGTTTCATAAGAACAGTTCACTTGTTTAACCGGTTAATGAAGGAACGATATATTTACCGGTACTTAATCGAAATTAACCGCTTTTTAAACCGGTTCAGAGCCCTGTGGTATACCGGGTGGCAGGGACATCAACGCGCAGCCTGTTACATGAACTCAGTACCCAATTCTAGACGACCTTTCGACCGACTTTCCCCTAGCGTCTCCAGAAATAGTTTTAGATATTGATTACTTCAACATGATAACTGAACAGCGAACATAAACGAATTAAGATGTTTTTAGGCTATAGATCTGACAGGTTTTAGACATCTGTCACGCGTAGTTCTACGTGTCCCTTACTTTTTTTTTAACAGTGACGTAGATATTCACTTTTCTTATTGCTTCAGTAATATTGCGTGGCACTCTATAAGCAATAAAACACTCTCGTAATTACTATCGGGAACTCTCAATGCCAGACGACTGTAGTTATAATTGTTTCATTCGGCACTGGATAAGTTTTCTTGCGTTAGGCGAATGCTTTTGGGAGTAGACAAAAGACGTTTCCATGTTAATTATATACAATAAACTGTATCTATAATAGACTCGGTAAATTAATATTTTATCGAGTATAGTAACTTATATAACGATTTGTGATTTTTGGATAACAGTGAACGTATTTTGGTTGGCTATTTTCTGGGTCGAAGATCATCATCTGCCTAGCCTTTTCCCAACTATTTTAAGGTTGGCTTCCAGTCTAACCGGATGCAGCTGAATACCAGTATTTTACAAGTCACTCCATGTAAAATACTACCTATCTGACCTCCACAACCCAGTTATTGGGTAATACGATACCCCTTGGTAAGACTGGTTGTTAGACTTTCGGGCTTCTGACTACCCGTAACGACTGTCATCCACGAATAACAGCCGGGACCAACGGCATACCGTGCTTTTCCGAGGCACGGAAGGGTCACGGTATCTAAAGATGGTCACCCATCCACAGACCAACCGTGGCAAGCGTAGCTTAACCTGATCGATCGACCTGTGCGGCTGTTATTATTTAGCCACGGGCCCTTTCTGGGTCGAAGATGAAAATCAAAATAAGTATTTCCAAAAATACACCATTTCTTCCATACTTCAAGTCTGCTATTAGTTAGTCGTCATCTCGGTAGTCACTCCCATCCTGGCCATATTACCATCCTGGCCATATTACCATCCTGGCCATATTACCATCCTGGCCATATTACCATCTATGACGCAGTCCATTCATCGTTTATTTGGTCTTCCCCAACCATACAGTTATCCACATTCATAATCAAAAAACGCATTAATGTATTGAAATAAATCAAGCCACACAAAATAAGTTAGCTAAGTAAAATTGATTGGCTATAATTGCCTTTTTAGAGTTATTACACTTTTTCCCTCATCATTCTACAATGACATGACATTTTCAGTATCACAGAGTTTTTACATCTTACAATTTGCACTGCAAACTTTTGGATATATGTATCTTAAGGGCCTGCGCCCAGTAGCATGACAGGGTATCCCTTCAGCATCACTATATGCAAGCGTATACTGATGGAAACGATGCCGCGGTATCCTTAGACATGGCTGCGACGTCTTTTTGATTACATCATTGAAATTTGATTGTCTTATCATTAAGTTATATTCCTGTTCGTCGCATAAAAATCCCTTGCCGTACCGTGCCACCAGTGGGGGGCAGGTCATAAGCCCCGATCTTCGCTCGCCTTTAGGTCCTAAACATGGATGTATTTACTTTTATTGCCCCACTAATCTTGCGTCACAAGTTATATGAGCAATAAAGCACTCAAGCACTTTCAATCAGGAACTTTCAGAGCCATGTAGTTGTTCCATTTAGTGCTTCAATGCGTTCTGTTCGCGATTATTTGTACTGATTCTTTAGGACTGGGCAGACCTCCACACTACGATTTTAGTTGGTTGAAAGATTGAAGTTTGTCACACGCCTGTATCATCCGGTTTCAATGCTGGCTGGAAATGATTTGCATAAACCAATGACAATGGGTGACGCAGGTTCAAAGTAGAGAAAATCTACCATAAGATAGGAATGAGCAGAAGTTTAGAATATCACGTGGGTATTGGGGGGAGGGGGGGAACTGAGGCTGGGCATGTCATGCTAAACTTTCTGGGAACGTGACGCGATTAAACCATTTAATACATTATAAATTAAAGTTACTTTTCGTGTCTGCCTGTCCGCGTTGTTCTTCCAAAATACGCAATGGGTTTCCACCATCATTTAGACCATGTTGTTTATGAGTATAAAATATTTATTTATTTTTGAACATAAATAATTACGAAATAATGTATTGATATGTGTTCTACCATTTTTTTGAAGACCTATATTAGCATCATACCTACCACCTTTACCTTTATTGACAGATAAGTTGACACGAAGTTGGGCAAGACAACTTCATAAAACCACACACCCAACCTCTTCGGGTTCGTCGCTCAGCTCCGCCTCGATGTGATGTTACCTTATTTTTCCCATATGAAGCAGGAGCGCTAGTAGTTATTAAATCAAAATAGTTGTGGCATAGTTGTCCAGTTAATAGGCTATTTGACTGGTTTCTGATAAACATCTCAGATTATTTAATGGTGTCTAAAGAGCCCACAAAAACCTATTATTTCAAATTGCATAATGTATTTCTTATAAAAAATAGTAAATAAAAATGTACTGTTTAAATAAGCCGCCAAAACGCTATCTTTAACAATATGGCGTCGTGACGTCACGATTCACGTAAACAAACGTTGAAACGGTCGAGATACTAGACAAAAGTCATCTGTTCTGTCAACGATAGACAGAAATTTACTAAATCATGACGTCATCTTAAGTTCAGCCAATCCAGACCGTTTTTGATTACGTGGCGCCAGATCTAAAAAGATGAAGTTTTTTCGAGATCTTTTTTATAAATAATACTTTGTTTTGTAGTAAAATTAATGCAAATCGATTTTAAAAGCGATAATCTATACGAGTGTCAATAATTATGACCTTATTTTTTACATTGTCAAATAGCCTATTGTCTATCTCTCTAACGTATAGTTTTGAAATTCATGTCGCGCATTTGTTCTTGCGGTTAGAGTCTCAGAGATAGATTTTTTGGGAAAATAAAGTGACCAATGAGGTCCTGGGTTCCCGGGTCGCGCAAAGTGTTATTGAGTTTCTCAAATATTGGCAGGTGTTAATATTTAAAAGATATATTTTCAGGACAGTTAAAATGATACGGTACCTATCACACTTTGATTATAATCCGCGCGGAACTAGATGGCCGAGCTAGTGCGCGCGGAACTAGATGGCCGCGCCTTAGGAATGTGAGCGGTGGACGGAGGGGCGGGGGCGCTTTGTCATTACTCAGTACGTGCGTTGCGAACATTAGGCAACCCCGCCGCCCTCACCCAAGGCGCGGCCAATCAGTTCCGCGCGGACTATAATCAAAGTGTGATAGGTATCGTATCATTTTAACTGTCCTGAAAATATATCTTTTAAATATTAACACCTGCCAATATTTGAGAAACTAGGAGTAGGCAGGTTTATTGAAATTGTAGGTACTGAATATATTGCTGTTTGTTGTTAGTTTCGAACTTGAATTAGAAACACCGACGCCTACATTATTCAAAGGTAGGCTATTTATTCTACTTTCCCTTGTTACTTGTTTGTTCTACTTGTTTATTTTACATAAGTTTTGATGAATGGAGTGTTCAAATGTTTTGTAGGGATTTAATAAGGGGCGTAGTAATAAGGTTTTGAATACATAGATAAGTTTATGTAATATCAAGACCTAAACTGTCGTAGTAACAATTTTTACTGTTACTGTTAGTCTGCATCATCCCACTGCTAGGCAAAGACCTCTCCCCGTGACTTCCAGCTCTTTCGATCCAGGGCTAAAGTGGACCACTGATCGTGGTCACACTTTTTACTTATAATAAACTCTTGCGATCACTAGCCCGTGACTGTTTGGGTGAAATACAAAAACGGTCATTTAACAACAAAAATGTACAGACAGATACACAGAACGCCAACTACAAAAACACGAAAATTTGATGCTCGCACTACACAATTCTGCGCTTGTAGAATTCACGAAAGAATTTGCTGTTGAAGGTTTCCGACCTAAACTTATCAAACGGCGCCGATTCTGTTGTTCACAAACTAAACTAAATTTAAGTTCATGCATCTTTTTCTTTTTATTTCAATAAGAAAAGGACAGAAGATAAATATTAGTTTAGTCCTGTCAAATTAAGATACTCCATAGACAATTTAGACGAGATTAAAAAGTTGGCTACTAAAAATACGTCAATTTACGTCAGGCGCTGACTAATTTGACAGGACTAAACTAATATTTATCTTCTGTCCTTTTCTTAATGAAATAGAAAGAAAAAGATGCCTGAACTTACATTTAGTTTAGTTTGTGAAAAACAGAATCGGCGCCAATATCTTTTTTTACGATGCGTTTTCAGTATGTCTTGCTTCAAAAGAGGAGCGCCGTCCTCACTCACTGCACTCATGTTTGAAAATTTTATAAGAGGAAAGACATTAATCAACAAGACAATAATCGCATAAGAAATTATTATAGTTAAAGTAAACGCGACCTTATTAAAAATGTAACATTGCAAAATCATAATAGTACATGTCTACAAAAATGTCTTACGATGATGCAAAGAGGTAGCGTTATTTCTGTCAATTAGAATATAACCATAATTTATAGTAGATAAATTATTTACTATTTGTTTAAGGAATTTTAGATACGTAATACTTATGTATAAGCACTTCAGTGAGATACCTGAGATACAGGTTTATTCCTAGTTCAGGTATAATCCAATTATTTTTACCTACATCTAGTATAAGGCCCAATTTTGTAAATATTTATGTAAATCAATTATTTCAATAAACAATTTCAATTATGTAATTATGTAGTTACATTCTTAACTTAGCCTTATTGAGCAAGAATGTTGTGTTGTTTCGATGATGCCACTAATTTATTGCTTTAATTTTATAGTATGCATTAGGCAAGAAACTTGTATCGTGTAATTGGAGCCTAGACAAAACGAACTAACTTTCCGTTATAGTATATTTATAAGTGTATAATAAAGTCATTCATTAGGACAATTCTTATTGACAAGGGTCATGAACATTGGACAAGCCAATATAGTACAAATTTTATTTACATCAAGTCAAACATTTGTAAAGAGTTTTGAAGTATGAAAGATCGTCAATCTCAAGTCCACCCAATCGGGAAAGTGTTAGAATTATCTTCAAGTTTCTAAACGCAAACTAAAACGTCCCTTGTAACAGGACATCTGAAGGCCCGTTTAGCGGGATTGTCCGAAAGGGTTGCCGCTACCCCGGAACATAAAGGGCTAAGGAAGGAACACGGGTGGGTATTAGTCAGTAAGAGTCTGACACTCCCTTCCGCTCCATCCTCAGCGAGAGGCGTCATTTGATGATTTCCCAAACGCAAAAAAAAGGCTAATTCTCGTAACTGAAAACGTTAAAAAACTAGTCGCAATCTATTTCAGCGGCAATCAATAATATGTCACCGAATGTCCCATTTTGTAACAAAAATACTAGCTTCTACAATTGCAATTTTGCTCCCTCAATATAAAACAAAACTAAACAGTTCTCATAATAATTACACTGAGAATGCCATCTCGCAGTGCTGGAACAAATAAATTATGAAAATGAAATGCCATTGCACTGGAAAACAAAGACGTTAGCCTGAAGCGATGTCGCCGGCCTATGCAAACTAGAAAAGTCATTTGACTCGAACTCATTATAAGTACTCAATTGTCTGTCAGAAGTCGCAAGTTAAAATAATTATTTACTGTTGTTTTTAATTGACCGTGTTTATTACTCAAGAAAGTTTTATTCGGGAAGTTTTCTAATTGTTATTTTGTTACTTTATTTAATTCTGAACTTAGAGTTAAAAATCTTAAAATTTTACTTATGCTTAAGGGTCATATCGTATCTTAAATTGATTATCCATAGGTACCTAGTTACCTACTACGCTTTGGAATGGGTAACTAGCTTGACCTTTCTGACTGAGCGCCCTTTAACAATTCAAAAGTGCCTGTTATTTTTTATAAAAGTTAGCTATTTGCAACTCTACCTTGACTATTCAAGTCTGAAAGTGCGCGCACTGTCATACAAACCCGTAGACTTGATATGAGAGATAAATTAGTTGCTGATACAAAAGTTGCTCATAGGCTCCCTTATCCTATTTTTGAAGCAAGAAAACTAAACTGTACTGCATACAAAATCTACCAAAAATAAAAAATAATCCTATGGCCATATTCCCGCGCACTCCCCCTTCCAATATTTAATTTTAACGTTATTTTTTACTATACGACTAGGCTTCGTAGCCGCCATCTTGAATTCGATTCAGTGATTTCATTTACAGACGCTGAGATCAGTGAAAGAGGCTATACGACTATTTCTATGTATCAAACATCAGTTATTAATTTTATTGGGAGGCTTAGAAAGGATTTGAGGCCTCGCGGCGTTTTTGTATTTGTGAATTAGATTCATCTAAAGTCGATTTTCGTCTCTATCGCAGTCCCAGAGGACTGCGATGCTCTTCTTAAGTACGCAATGGATTTTGACGTGGTTTTTACTTCGAAATCATCATTTAAAGAATTTATTCCGAAAGGTTGTCAAATTTATATGAAACATAAATATCTCAATGTTTTATCAAGTTGTAAAAACCGTGCAAAGCTGGGGCGGATCGCTGGTAGGTATATATATATATTTTTTTAAAGTCGTTTTTGTCATCTTTAGAATAATTACGTGTTGTAACAAGCTCTTCTTCACTTTGCACAATCTATTACATTTTTACATTTCTGTCACGTTTGAGCTTTGAACAGTTTCCTTGAACCTGTGCCAGACAGTGCAACAGGACCAATATACACGCTCAACAGAGCAACGACTTGGAGTTAGAACTTACGTGTGTACTCACCTTAATTGGCTTTTACAAGTTAAGTTCGAGATGCTAGACTAGACTAGCTTAGATCTTTAAACTTAACTCGCTGTGGGGTTAAACGTATCGAGTTGTAACATAGTTTTAATGATTTTAACTGAAACCATGTGTGGCGACTTAATTTCCGTCTGGCTCACAGAAACTGCCATTCCTGCTACAGCTTCGAAAACTGACTAAAGTGCCTTACTTTTTTACCACTCGCCGCATGAATAGGCAGTAGGGACCTGTGACTTATTAACACCATCTGATGCTGGACGTGCATCAATCCGTGTTCATGACAAAACAACAACAACAACTTTACTAAAGTACTTACCAACTACGGAGGAAATGCGGTCAGAGAGACTTTTGAGAAAGCCTAAGTAAAAAGTCATTATTCGAGGTTTGGCTCTCGCCTATTTCCTCCTCCAATATTTGACCAATTTAAAAGATATTTCATAAACTAAATAAGAAGGATATACGACTTCTCATTAATAGTTGTCTTGTCTTGTACATTACGCCTATGCTAACAGCGGTTTGAATCGGCAATTTTGATTTTTTTTTTAGGGTTCTAGTGCATATAAGAATAATGTATCATCAAAAAGGAAAACATCTATGTTTAAAATCATTGCTTTATGGAAAGACAACAGGCGAGAGCGTTTCTATGGAGAAAAGTCCACACGCATTTCTTCTTAATAGTGATATGGCTCAGAATGTTTGGTTATTCGTTTATGCTTTTAAGGGGAATGTAAAAGCGGTTTATGTATTATTCTCAACTTATCTCAACTTACTGTAATAGGTATCGAATAGAGACTTTTAACTTTAGGAGGCCAAAAATCCTAATTTTAATAAAAATATAGGTACATAACTAAATTTCTAAATTTTAAAATCCAAAAAATCTTTCACTCACAAAAAAAAAAAAAAGTAAAACAGTTCAAACACAAATAAGATCTTCAAGAAAAAACCTTTTCAATGATCAGAAACAAAGAGATCTCACAAATCCCGTTTAAAAGAAAGTTTCGGATCATTCCTTTGCCTGCTGTGAAACTTAAAGAAAGTGTCGGATTATTCCTTTGCCTGCTGTGAAACTTGGTTGCAATTAAACTTGAACCAATAGATGGTATCGGCGATGCAAATGTCTGAAGTTGTGCTTCTCTGAGCCTGCAATTTGTTGAAATTCAGTTCGTTTGTGAGAAGACCGATAAAACTTTGCTCTGTGATTGGTTTGTGCTGTCTGTTGCTTAGTGGTACAAACTGTGATTGAAAACTTGGGTTTCATGCAGATAAGTCGTAGTGAAAGATGTCTTGTTTGATGTGCAGTTCTAACGAACTTGACTTGGGTTTGACTTAAAGATGGTCCTATGTTGAAAGTTCTAAATCTGCGCAGATTTAGATCTTTCAAACCAACCACCACAACCAAATTAGTAACCTGTTATTTAATGAATTCACAGGTTACTGGTTTTGGACACGATCCTGTCGAAAGGTTGTAGGATCGGCCGGTCGATTCTGTAAAAATCTCACCATGGAAACTAAGGTGACTTCACATTAGTTTCCCACCCCACCCAACTAAACCTCACCCCACCTCACTTTAAAGTGAGCTGACATTCAACCTGATGCTAGCGATTGTTGTCACTATTGACAGGTCACTTCACCTAAGTTTTCACGGTGAGATTTTTACAGAATCACACCGCTGTACGTTATCTATATAGGTACGTACAGACGCCAGCACATCGAGCTACTACAATCTGTCAAAATTATTTAATAGATTTTTAACTTTATCGCTAAAGTATAAGGTTCAAAGTTGATTGGGAAAATTTGACAGTTTCGGGTAGCTTGATGTATAAATTAAAGTCGCTGTTCGTGTAGCGTTGTTATTGGAAACAACGCAATGGATTTTGATGCGGTTTTCACCATCATTTATATATAATTTATTTCGGAAGCTTCATTGTATAATACATTAATATTAATGATAAATGTTATAAAGGACTTTTGATGTTTTGTGAATACGCAAAAACAGTTCGAAGCAGGGGCGGGTCGCTAGTACCTACCCTAAATAAATATCCCCAAAGTATTTTATGCAAAATTTAAGCAAATAAGGATCTAAATGGCGGTAAAATTTTCACTTCCATTCCATCCAATATTTAGAAATCTTCTGGTGTTCATAATCTTTGTACAAAAAACCATTTTCTGTATTTCTTTTGCAGGCGGACATAGCACATTCGGCCAAAGGCTACGAGTCAGAGGATGAGAACGCGGGGAGAAAGTGGCAGAGGGCCAGCGACGAACGGCCAGCCAGTAAGACTACCATGTACTCTAAGCAGGTGAGCAGTTTCAACTGATTATATAACTAGAGCAGTTGTGGGCCAGAGCCGTATCGGTCCCGACTTACTAGTTGTAGACCGTGAGTTCGTATCCAGGCAGGCCCTTTACTTTGTGTATTTAATTTCATTATCACTGCTCTCAAAACGGTGCAGAAAAATTCGAAGACTTGTGACATCCATCAACCCGCACTAGACTCGCGCGCTTTTTTTTTTTTTTCGGATGGGAAATCATCAAATTACCCCTCCCGCTCTGGGTGGAGCGGAAGGGAGTGTCAGACTCCTAGGTACTGACTAAAACCCACCCATGTTCCTTCCTTAGCCCTTTATGTTCCGGGCCAGCGGTAACCCTTTCGGACAATCCCGCTGACCCGGCAGAACATTATAGGCTGATTATTTATACACCTTTTTTTTTGTTTTCGGAGGGAAACCTTCAAAATGCACCCGACCTCCGGGAGGTCGGGGAGTGTGGGACTTTTACCTCACTAAAACCACCCTGGTAATCACCATCAGCACATAGGGGTGGTCCAGGTTCCTCTTAAAAGACCAATCCCGGAACCCCCCCGTGCAACGCCTGTAAGACACATCCCTAGATTATGTATACACGTACTGACCGATGACCCAGTGAAGGTCGCGGGGATCCGCTGGACGCGAGAAGCATAGTATCGGTCGATGTGAAGACGCTTGGGTGAGGCTTATATTAGCCCAGCAGTGGACATCTTACGGCTGTAATGATGATGATGATACATCTTATTACCTGATTTCGATAAGAAGTTCGTGATAAGAATTAACCGTAGGAGTACGGTTACGTGAGATAATTTCCGAACTCCACGCAGGCAAAGCTGCGGGCAAAACCTAGTTGTACATTATAGAATCTCAATCGCTCTTACTTTAATGCTACAAATTCAAAGTTTAGTTCAAATAAGATTAAGAAGACAGCACCAAAATAAATGGTACAATTATTTGTTTAAAACCATAAATCGATTGCGAATCACTCAATTCATCTTTATTAAAAACTAAAAGCTGAAAAGCTAACAGTCTGCCCAGAAATTAATTGGCTTTCCAATAGAACAGAGAATAAATTGAATGTTTTCTTGAAATTAATTTGAGTTTAAAATACAAAGGCTACTGAATTGGGTGCTATTATTACAAAACTTTCTTTATTACCCTAAAGGCTTTAGACATACATCGCTAAACTAAGCGTTTTATGCTAAAAACTTGAAACTACGGGCATTCCCTTATTAACCAATAATCATTTTGGAATCAAGCATTTACTGCACTCGGATTAAAATGAGCCTCCTCAGTTACCAACTAGAACCTGAGGGCCAAGACTATGAGCCTCCTCAGTTACCAACTAGAACCTGAGGGCCAAGACTATGAGCCTTCTCAGTTACCAACTAGAACCTGAGGGCCAAGACTACTAATTCACTAACGTTGCGGTTGCAATGGTGGACACCATTGCATTTTGAATGTTTTTTTTTATATACACATTGACATTGACGAATTTTTTTTATAAACAATGACATTTGCTTACTTTGTAAAGTATTATAAATTTTTTTCATTTTATAAGAGAATGTATCGAAAAGAAATTAGTGACAATTCGTTATAAGGACACAGAAAATATGGAGGCAGATATTTTAACGAAGGCGCTGCCACAACCAAGGTTGTTAAAGTTATTAAAGATCATCGAGAGAGGTCATCTTCGTGAGGGGGAGTGATATGGATAATATTGTCTTAAGTACCTATATTGTCATATTACAAAGATGTCATAGGAAATGAAAATTATATTCTTTCTAGCTAATGTTGAAATTATTTAATTAAAAGGCTGCTTCCAATATAATAATTTTTCATGGTGATATTTTTACAGAATAGCACCGCAGCCCATTTTCAATGGTTTCGATATGGATAATATTGTCTTAAGTACCTATATTGTCATATTACAAAGATGTCATAGGAAATGAAAATTATATTCTTTCGAGCTAATGTTGAAATTATTTAATTAAAAGGCTGCTTCCAATATAATAAGTTTTCATGGTGATATTTTTACAGAATAGCACCGCAGCCCATTTTCAATGGTTTCGATCTCGTTTTTATGTACATTTCAATTAAACTACAGAAAAGGTAGTATTAAAAAACTTGAAGTTTTTCCATACGTCCATGCAGTTTCAATACCATTAGTGACGTTAGTGTTTAGTGAGAACTTATATGTTTGTCATTGTGCTTAGAAAAACAAAAAGCAGCATTTAAGGACTTCAAACACTTCTTTACAAATGTGGAAAAGTTGCCATCGAGTGAGGGTAGAAAAGGTAGTATTGAAAAACTTGGAAGTTTTTCCATACGTCCATGCAGTTTCAATACCATTAGTGACGTTAGTGTTCAGTGAGAAATCATATGTTTGTCAGTGTGCTTAGAAGAACAAAAAGCAGCATTTAAGGACTTCAAACACTTATTTACAAATGTAGAAAAGTTTCCATCGAGTGAGGGTGTAGTATTTTTAAGGACATAAGTAAGAATTTTTTCGTTTCGTATGACACCAAAAGCCCTATATCTATCTGCAAAGAGACACTTAATTTATTTTTTTGCTAAAGAAAACCTGCAAGATAATGAAGGTTCCAACAGCGCTGAATCCGTAAACGTTGAGGACGATATAAATTCTAGTAGCAATAGCATTACTAATAACGTTGACGTGGAGTCTTTTAATGTAGACCGTGATTCGTGGCACAACGTGAAGCCTATACTGGTAACTGGCAAAAGAAATGATATCAATAAATGTGCTAGAAAAAAATTTATCGATGACATTTTTTGTGCAATTCTTTCCAAAGTTTGTTTTGACTGTGAAATGCGTCTAACAAGAAAAGTTTCGATTATTCCTTTAAAACTTGAAACTACAGGCATTCCCTTAATAACCAATAATAATTTTGGAATCAAGCATTTACTGCACTCGGATTAAAATGAGCCTCCTCAGTTACCAACTAGAACCTGAGGGCCTAGACTATGAGCCTCCTCAGTTACCAACTTGAACCTGAGGGCCAAGACTATGAGCCTCCTCAGTTACCAACTTGAACCTGAGGGCCAAGACTACTAATTCACTAACGTTGCGGTTGCAATGGTGGACACCATTGCATTTTGAATGTTTTTTTTTATATACACATTGACATTGACGAATTTTTTTTATAAACAATGACATTTGCTTACTTTGTAAAGTATTATAATTTTTTTTCATTTTATAAGAGAATGTATCGAAAAGAAATTAGTGACAATTCGTTATAAGGACACAGAAAATATGGAGGCAGATATTTTAACGAAGGCGCTGCCACAACCAAGGTTGTTAAAGTTATTAAAGATCATCGAGAGAGGTCATCTTCGTGAGGGGGAGTGATATGGATAATATTGTCTGTGATTTATATTAAAACTAAGTGCGCTTCTGCTTCTTGTATACCTATATTGTCATATTAGAAAGATGTCATAGGAAATGAAAATTATATTCTTTCTAGCTAATGTTGAAATTATTTAATTAAAAGGCTGCTTCCAATATAATAAGTTTTCATGGTGATATTTTTACAGAATAGCACCGCAGCCCATTTTCAATGGTTTCGGATCTCGTTTTTTTATACATTTCAATTAAACTACAGAAAAGGTAGTATTAAAAAACTTGGAAGTTTTTCCATACGTCCATGCAGTTTCAATACCATTAGTGACGTTATTGTTCAGTGAGAAATTATATGTTTGTCAGTGTGCTTAGAAGAACAAAAAGCAGCATTTAAGGACTTCAAACACTTATTTACAAATATAGAAAAGTTGCCATCGAGTGAGGGTAGTATTTTTAAGGACATAAGTAAGAATTTGTCGTTTCGTATGACACCAAAAGCCCTATATCTATCTGCAAAGAGACACTTAATTTATTTTTTTGCTGATGAAAACCTGCAAAATAATGAAGGTTCCAATTGCGCTGAATCTAAAAACGTTGAGGACGATATAAATTCTAGTAGCGATAGCATTACTAATAACGTTGACGTGGAGTCTTTTAATGTAGACCGTGATTCGTGGCACAACGTGAAACCTATACTGGTAACTGGCAAAAGAAATGATATCAATAAATGTGCTAGAAAAAAATTTATCGATGACATTTTTTGTGCAATTCTTTCCAAAGTTTGTTTTGACTGTGAAATGCGTCTAACAAGAAAAGTTTCGATTATTCCTTTAAAACTTGAAACTACAGGCATTCCCTTAATAACCAATAATAATTTTGGAATCAAGCATTTACTGGACTCGGATTAAAATGAGCCTCCTCAGTTACCAACTAGAACCTGAGGGCCTAGACTATGAGCCTCCTCAGTTACCAACTTGAACCTGAGGGCCAAGACTATGAGCCTCCTCAGTTAACAACTTGAACCTGAGGGCCAAGACTACTAATTCACTATCGTTGCGGTAGCAAAATGGTGGACACCATTGCATTTTGAATGTTTTTTTTTCATATACACATTGACATTGATTATTTTTTTTTATAAACAATGACATTTGCTTACTTTGTAAAGTATTATATATTTTTTTCATTTTATAAGAGAATGTATCGAAAAGAAATTAGTGACAATTCGTTATAAGGACACAGAAAATATGGAGGCAGATATTTTAACGAAGGCGCTGCCACAACCAAGGTTGTTAAAGTTATTAAAGATCATCGAGAGAGGTCATCTTCGTGAAGGGGAGTGACATGGATAATATTGTCTGTGATTTATATTAAAAATAAGTGTACTTCTACTTCTTGTACCTACATTGTCATATTAGAAAGTTGTCATAGGAAATGAAAATTATATATCGTCTGCTTACTGGTAAAACAAGATAAATGCATTTTGTTACTAAATCGAGTTGAAAATGCAGTCACATGTATTTTTTTACGCGCTATCTACTGGTAAAACCGAATAAATGTAATATCCAATGGCTGCAGAGATAATGAGTTTGTAAAAGTGATATCTTCTCACATTTTGAAAAAAATATACTGGTCTAACATAATAAATAATCTTATGGCATAAATCCGTTTCAGTTTATATAGTTAAAAAACAATAAATACGGTTACAGCTTTTTACATTTTATAATTTAAATATTAAAATGGCAAGAATTATTCTGAGAAAAGGTCATAAACGCATTTATTATTATGAACCTTATAATTTTAACACCATAAATATGTTAAAGTTATTTGTTCCATTTTACTAGTTAAAAACTTCCACTTGGTTTGCTAATTTATCTACAGCAAAAACGAGATAAATGTCATTTATGCTTTTTTACCAGTAAGAACGAGAGCGATCGAACGCAGTTGTCATATTGCGTGCGCGCGTGATCCACGTGCTCCGCGCAGAAATAAACATTTTAATTATTCAATAGTTGTAGTTGAGTGTTTTGTGATAACTTACTATGGAATCCAGAGGAAAAAGATTAGTGTCCATGATCAATAAACCTAAAATACTTGAAGGTGAGTGATTTTAACTGCATTATTTGTAAATTTTAAGGTTATGTTGGTAGCTTTTGTTTCGATTTACCTGTGGAATATTTGCTTGTACGGTGATTTTAGTACCTATGTACATAGCTTATTCACAATTTATATAGGTTCGTACAGTTACTATGATACTTAACTCCATTTTTAAGGCTACGATGTTGCTAGATTTTGGTTTATTTCAAAAATTTACGTAAGGAATTATTGTTTTTAATAATTACTTGGGTGTGTATATGGCTCTGTAACACTTATGTCGGTACCTACAAAGTTTCTATGATACTCACTTTTCTCGATTGTTAACATTTAATGTTGAGTTATTGTCAAGGTCAAGCGCGCGATTCGTTATTTACATTAAAATCTTATAATCTTCTAACTTTTGTTTGTCTTTTTAATTTTTTACAGATGATTTTGATGAAGAGCCTGGTCCTTCGCATCAAAGGTTTTGTAGCCCGGTTTCAAACTGCACTTCGGCTTTGAGCGACTCTAGGGAGAAAATAGTGGCAGAAATGGAGCGTATGTTTGACAGCGATGACTCTGATAAAGACCCTACTTACAACCCGGATCCAGGCTCTTTAATACAACCAGAGGATTTATTTGGAGAACAATGGACGAAAAACAAGGATGAGAACTTAGAAAATGTTGTGCGATTCTATGGAGACGATCATGACGAAGCAGTTCAACCTAACAACGGCGACGTTATAATCGCGCAGGTGTTGCCGAGAACTGATGCACATGAAGTCGTAATATCTCTTTGGGGGCTCTTATTGAAAGGTGTATTTGATGCTACTCGGAAAAGGAAACGTTGGATGAAACCAGAACCTGAAAATTGGAATGTAAATATTGCGAAGAAAAGACGATCTGAAGGTTTACCTTATTCTACAAGAAAAAAGGAAAGGAGTGCTAAAACACCCAAAGAGATTGACTGTGAGAAATGTTTCTATAAATGTAGTGTTATCTCTCCTGAAGAAAGAAATAATTTATGTCGTCACTACTGGAGTTTGAGGTATACCGAGCAAAAGAATTTCATTCTCACTAATGTGGAAGTAGATACTCCGAAGAGAGTTCTTGCTATTCGTGGACCAAAGAAACAGCGTCAATTCACCAAAAAATGTTTCTTTTTTCACAACGGAGAGAAGAAGCAGGTATGTCAGAAGTTTTTTTGTTACACGCTAGCTATTTCTCCGACTGTTGTGAATGATGCTATTCGAAAGCGAAATGATATGGGGCTATACAAAGATAGTGACAAGAGAGGTAAACATGAACCCCCCAATAAGACTAATGACGCTGATGTGAACTTTGTGAAAAAACACATAGAGTCCTTCCCTGTCATGGAACCACACTACATAAGGCAAACTTCGAAGCGTCTATATCTGGATGCTTCGTTATCCATCACGAAAATGCATCAACTTTATAAAGAAAAATGCACTGAAAATAATGTGATTCCGGTATCTGAAATAACGTACAGGAGAATATTTTGTAACCATTACAATTTTAGTTTTTTTGTACCAAAAAAAGATCAATGTTTAACATGCTCTAATTTCAACAAAGCTAGCAATGACGAAAAAGTAGTATTGAAAGGGGAATACGAGAATCATTTAGCAAGGAAAGAGTCCTGTAACTCGGAAAAAGCGAAGGACAAAGAAAAAGCAGAGAAGGATAAAGAGTTTTGCTGTGTAACATTCGACTTACAAGCTGTGTTACAGATACCTTGTGGACTGGTGGGACAGCTTTATTACTGTCGAAAACTATGTGTTTACAATCTCTGTATATACGAAGCAGCGCTGCCAAACGACGCATATTGCTTTGCATGGTCTGAAATTAATGGAAAACGAGGCAGTTCTGAAATTGGGAGTATCCTGTATCACTACCTGTCCACGTGCGTTCCTTCTCATGTAACCGAAGTTTGTCTGTATTCTGATACTTGTGGAGGACAAAACCGCAATCAATATGTTGCTGCATTACTTTTATTTGCTGTCCAAAATATTTCCAACTTACGAAAAATTGAACACAAGTTTCTTGAATCAGGACACAGCTACATGGAGGTGGACAGCATGCACAGCAGTATTGAGTCAGCAAAGAAAAATTCCGAGGTTTACTGCATGCCTGATTATTTATCAATATTCAAACGAGCAAGATCGAAAAAAACAAAAACTGTTGAAGGTAAATCTTTCATGAAAACGCCCTACAAAACAAAAGAATTCAAATTTAACGAGTTTTATGATTTAAAAAAATTAGCTGATGAAACAGTTTTCAATCGCTCAAAGGATAGTAATGGAAATCAAGTGAAGTGGCTGAAAATAAAGAGGATACGGTATCTTAAGGAAGAAAGTTCCAAAATTTATTTCAATTATGACATGTCTGAAACGTTCTTATACATCGATGTCTCAAAAAATACGGAACCTTCTCAACGTCTCAGTACTAGAGCTAAAAAACGCATAGACAACACTATGCCTCAGACTATTGTCTTAAAACCACTTTACCTGAACCCTTTACCCATAAGTGAAGCTAAAAAGAGAGATCTTCTCAGTTTATGTACTAAAAAGATTATTCCTGAGGAATACCATGGTTGGTACTCTTCTTTACCAACTGCAACCAATCAAGCAGATCGTTTACCTGAACCTTCGGTTGACGAAGAGTCATCGGAAGATTAAGATACTTAATTGAATTAAAAGCCGTTTACCCAATAGGATTCGTCTTAATTAATAGACTTTGATTGTTTTTCATTCGTGATCGAAGTATGATTGCCATAATTATGTGATAAGGAATAAAATTGTTTTGATTATTAACTAATCGTTTCATTTATTATCGTTCATAGATTACTTATGCAAAAAATAATTTATTTTTATTTAATTGATCACTTTTGTATGAAGGTTATAATAGTACCTACCTAATAAGTGACGTACTTACACTAAAACTCTACAGGCAAAACAGGTTAAATTTATTAAAAATATCATTATTTTAATGAATTTTGTCAAAAAAAGCTTTTCAGTCCAAGTAATTAGTGTTAAATACAATAAGCCGTTATACAAAACTGAAATGAGCTTTTGAAATAATTGAATTCAGAAGATATATCACGTTTGTTAATTACAGGTAAAACATATTAAATGCCGACCCCTTTCGATCTAAATTTAATTATACACAGTTTTTACTAATAACAAATATTATATAAGAGTATATCTGAAAAGAAAGGTAGTTAGTGCAATATTTTGCTTTTACAGTTTTTTAATTAATGACTTTTAAATAGTTCTAATTAAAACTTAAACTTTGAAAATTCATTTACTCGAATTGACACTAACTGCATTTATTACTTTTTACCCGTAAGCAGACGATATATTCTTTCTAGCTAATGTTGAAATTATTTAATTAAAAGGCTGCTACCAATATAATAAGTTTTCACGGTGAGATTTTTACAGAATAGCACCGCAGCCCATTCTTAATGGTTGCAATCTCATTTTTTTATACATTTCAATTAAACTACAGAAAAGGTAGTATTAAAAAACTTGAAGTTTTTCCATACGTCCATGCAGTTTTAATACCATTAGTGACGTTAGTGTTCAGTGAGAATTTATGTTTGTCAGTGTGCTTAGAAGAACAAAAAGCAGCATTTATGGACTTCAAACCATTCTTTACAAATGTGGAAAAGTTGCCATCGAGTGAGGGCAGTGTTTTTAAGGTCATAAGTAAGAACTTGTCGTTTCGTATGACACCAAAAGCCCTAAATCTATCTGCATAGAGACACTTCATTTATTTTTTTGCTGATGAAAACCTGCAAGATGATGAAGGTTCCAACAGCGCTGAATCTGTAAACGTTGAGGACGATATAAATTCTAGTAGCGATAGCATTACTAATAACGTTGACGTGGAGTCTTTTAATGTAGACCGTGATTCGTGGCACAATGTGAAGCCTATACTGGTAACTGGCAAAAGAAATGATATCAATAAATGTGCTAGAAAAAATTTAATCGACGATATTTTTAGTGCAACTCTTTCCAAAGTTTGTTTTGACTGTGAAATGCGTCTAACAAGAAAAGTTTCGATTATTACTTTAAATATATTAATGATATCAGATGGTAGTGTGGCCTCATTAAATGATTCATCTATGTTGGTAAGCGAAGGCTCTGATTGCAAATAAAAATGTACTGGAAAAGTATGCACAGAATATTTAATTTCCTATTTTTTTAATTAGATTTGACGATGCGTCTATGCGACATTCCAGAGGAATTACTTCTCTGCGACAAAATATTTGAAATAGCAGCTGTAGTTGAATTTATTCCAAATTCCGGAGGTGTTGGTCATTATAAAATTACGCCGTAAATTTGAATGGGAGTGCTACGACGATATTATAGCCCGTAAGGCTGTTCCAGTTAAGAACAACATTGTAGTTCCCATCTGCTGATATATAGACGCTGGAGAGCATAGTTTGGAAAGTGATCCGATGTAGATCTACTAGCGTCCGTAGCCTGGCTGCTTCTCGGTGACCTCTTTGGAGAAACCGAAGGTTTCTTTGTGCAATTATGGACGAAGTTATGATGACGAACAATTACCGGAGATTTATTGAAAGACGGCACGGTTGACATCTGTCGGGCATGTCACCGGCTGGGGAAATCAATCAGGCATATCATCTCCGGGTGTTCTCGTCTAGCTAACGGAGAGTACTTGCATAGACACAACCTTGTAGCGAGGATAATCCATCAGCAGCTTGCTTTGAAATACAGCCTTGTGGAATCGGAAATGCCGTACTACAGGCCGACCCTGTTCTCGATAATGGTAAATGGTAATATCACATTGTATTGGGATCGATCCATCATCACTGACAGGACTATTGTTGCCAATAGCCTGATATAGTGGTGGTGGATCGATCAGAGCGGCGCGCAATGATTGTTGACATAACCGTCCCGCATGATGAGAACCTCGTGAAAGCCGAGAAAGATAAACAGATCAAGTATATTGACTTGGCTCGCCAGGTTGTCGACATGTGGGATGTGGACTCGGTAAGCATTGTGCCGATAGTCGTGACAGCCAATGGGTTAATAGCCAAGAACCTCGACCAACACTTAAGGATAGGCTCTCGTTGGGCAACTGGAATAAGGGCTTGATTTAGAAAGCGGTACTTCTGGACACGACCCGCATTGTTAGGAGGTTCCTCTCTCCGGAGCCCTGACCGCCGGCCGGTAGGTTGGACCCTGTTCCCCATACCGGTGGCTACTATTTTTTATATTTTTAAATATTAATATTATTTCCTAATATTTAAAAATATAATTTATATGTATATAATGAAATAAAGGAAATAATAATTCATAATAAGTGCAATGACTGGCAATGCTGCCAGTCTTCTGGGCACGTTTCCGGATGACAGCGATGCGGACGAGTACTTCGACGCCTGTGTCCTTTGTTTTTGTATTTATTTGTACAGTAAGTTAGTTATTCATTTATTTTAGTATCTAGTGTAAATACATAGTTAGTTACGTCATTTTCTCTAAATAACCTTTAATTAAAACTATTTAAATTCGTCTATTAATGTAGACTTTAAAGAAAAGTAATGCAGTGTTTTCTTTTCGCAAATAAACATTATCTATCGTATCTTATTTATGTTTTTAATTTAATTGTAAGTCAGATTGTCTACAAAAACTTTTGCTGACACAAAATAATCAGGCGCTTACTATGAAAATTTGTGTCCGTTTCGACTGCTCGGCCATAGTGTCGTAGAAGAAAAACGACTACGTCAACATTACGAAGGAATTTGTAAAACACTAACAATGAAACTCGCAAATTCGTAGATCCAATATTCAGAAAGTTGTAAAGGTTTAACCATGGCCGCGCGGTCGAAACGTGGAGAACCGCGCGGCCACGCAGGTCTCTTAAACGGAGCTTAGTAGAGGTCTCATTCTTTTTGCTAACCACTGATACGATTTCGAAGAAAATGTAGACAGCATGAATGAAGTCCTAATGTTTGAACTTCACGACCTACAGACCTTAAATGCTATGGCCGCGCGGTCGAAACATGGAGAACCGCGCCGCCACGCAGTTCTCTTAAACTGAGCTTAATAGAGGTCCCATTCTTTTTGCTAATCACTGACACGATTTCAAAGAATATGTAGACAGTATGGATGAAGTCCTAATGTTTGAACTTGCGACCTGCAGAACTTAAAACCTATAATGCATGTCAGAAGAAGGGTGACCAAGATGTATGGTGCGTCAATCGGACATTTTCAATTTTATTAAGATAGGTAGGTAAGTACCTTGAAGAAAGAGAGAAAAAAACTACATACGATTTAGTTAAAAAGTGATTTTTGCAAAAAGTGGGCATTGGACCATGCAGATGGCTCAGATGTCAATAAAATGATGATAATAGTTGATGTAAATAGTTTATTATTTCAATTAAGAAAAAAAAAATCTTTGTTTTGTCAATTCTTTGCGACCGACCGACCTTGTGAAAAAGCTTTAAATATTATTGTACTCTGTAATGTGCAACTTTTAATAAGGGTCAAACCTGAAATCGCGAAAAATAAAATCTGTTGTTCCCTACATTTTGACGAGTTATGGCGAATATACCTAAGTATAGAAATGTTGATGATGATGAAATGTAGGGAACAGCTTCATCCTCGTCTGTAGTGAGTTACCTACTTCAAAACATTGAATCATTTTTTATTTGAAACTCGTATATACAAATACAACATTGATGAGTTTTTTAAAATTCATTACCGTTTTTTACAAAGAGAAACAAAAGTTAATTTCAACAGTCTTGATGATATTGCACACAACATTAATTATTGTAAAGGGCGAAAACGAAGATCAAAGCGAGTCAAAACAAGCAGCATCAAAAAACAAAAAGAATGCTGAGGTAACCTTTACTTCTGACTCTATATTTGCAGAGGAGCTCTCGTACACCGAAAATTGAAAGGGTGAGGGATATGAAGCTCAAAAAATAACATCATCTTCAATCTTGTTTTTGAAAAATGAAAATAGTTTTTTTTTTTTTTTTTAATTACTTGTGCGTTTGATTCCGTGTTTTTTATGTTGGCATATGGATACCAAACAAACATTTATATTCGCGAACTCTTCAACACTTGCAAAAATAATTTAATCCTTGATTTTATTCATATTTTAGCCTAAAATCAAAATGAAAACGAAGCATACAAACTAAGAGAAGAATAATTTCGCACTTTTACGAGAAAAAAAAACAATTATTACGAATGCAATAGTAATATAGGCTTTTGTGTTTGAGCATATTCGTATTGATTTCTTGTATAGTGTTAAACGAACCAAAGAATGTAATATTACGTCTTTATGTGGCGATTTTGGAAATAATTTATGTAGTGTTGGATACTACTACCCGGCCCAGGAGCCCGGGGACGCGGTCACTGAAAGGAGGCTGCCGCAGGCGGCAGGCCAGGCTCTCTGGTACAGTTTCTATAATTATGTATGTAATTTATATGGTGTATATAATAAAGAGTATTCTATTCTATTCTATTCTGGTCTTTGTTTGACGGTCTATGGTTTTTGACAGCGTTGCGTGCAGAAGCGCTGTCCGTCATCCGTCAGCCGTTCGGTGTAATCTGGTTTCTCAATAATCTCTTGTTGATTTCTTTAATTTAATTTGTGATGATTTTGTTCCTCTGATTGTAATTTTGCTATGGTTGATAATTATTTTTATAATTCATGTGATCAGTTTTTACGATATCAAATAATTCTTCTATTTAATTGTGATTTCACTTCTGTCCTAACAGTAGATTAATTGTTTTTATTCCTCAATTTAGACATTATTAACATGTTTGGAATCAAAAGCCACTAAAACAAGCGACTTAGTTTCTCTCTAGGTTTGAGAGCTACAAGCATAGTACCTACAATGGGAGAATTGGTGCGTTTCACTGGAGATCTCGAACGATCACTGTGAATGCATAAGCATCACATGTCCTAGAAACAAAAATTCGAAGATATGTGACATCCACCAACCCGCACTGAGCCCGTGTGGTGGATTACCTCTCATAGAGAGTAGACCTGTGTCTCAGCAGTGGTAAAATTTCAGGCTGACTAGACTATGCTATGATTATGAATACAAGTAATCAAAACTACCGATTATTCGGATAGGTACTAATTACTAGCTTGATTAATAATATTATCATTCTGTTTAATTTTATACACAAGGAAGGACTTGCTATCTACCTACTCATGATAAGTAGGTATTATAAGAAATGAGTTGATAAGATTAGTAATGCTCATGACGATTTTGATAATTTAAATAGTCCTTATTGAAATATAATTTTTGATTGATTCATCCATTTGTAGCATTATTACCATACAACTTTTGATAGATACATAGGTAGGCTATAACGATTTTAACGAGAAACATTGTCTTATTTGAAAAAAAAACATTACCTGTAGGAATCCTAACAACAATCTTTATTTTATCTGTAATAGTAAACGCAGCTACCAAAGAAATCCTAGCTCAAATAGATAGGATTGTAATAGAAAAGTAACAACAACAACAAGACGTAACAACAAGAGTAACATGCTGAGAGAGTCAGAGTGCTACGAATGCTTGCAACGAGACGTTCTCTCGTTTTATCGTAAATCCCATTCGGCATGACACGTGCACTATCTATCACCATCATCATCGTAATTTTACAATGGTCGAGGTTCCTTCTAAAGTTTCTGTTTCAGGGATAGTTTAAAATCTGTGAACAGTATTTTTTTGGTCGACAACGTCATGATTATTCCTTTATTCTTTAAGGAGATAGGCAGGGGTGTAAGTGTATAGCACCAGATGGTATGGTAAAGTTTCATAAATGATAGATGATTTCCTTTTGCCTTCAACTGGGTATAATCCTGACTCCGGGAGGCTTGAAAAGTTTCTAATTTAAAAACTTTGGCCAACCTGTGACAATGAACCCTGGACAACATGCTCATGCGTTCTTGACTGCAAAACCAACAAAGCATCTGAGGCAGTTTCTTTTGTTAGTTTATTTTTAAATGTGGCAGTTTTTCAGAATCACTTTGTTTTATATACCATAGTTTTGTTACATTTGAAGTGGATGCCAACCAAACAATTTGTCTTTAAATAACAGTACTAATAAGTTTCAAAGTTATGGACAGTTGAACGTCCATTCAAATGAAGGTGAAGTAGCAAGTAGATTGAAAATCGATTTTGATGCTCAGTTAGTTCAGCTTTCGAATACGGTGCAATTTCGTATCGGGACAAATATTTGCACAGCCTACAGATATTAGTACGGAAACTCCGGCTTTCAATGAATAAACTGCGATGACAAACATACGTAAATAAAGGTAACTGGATAGAGTTGTAGACAATGTTGTAACAATGTTATAGAGGCGAACGGAAAATAAAGAATCTCACGTGCCATTTTTAATTAAATATTTTTTTTATTAATGTCCTTTTGAATGTGTCTTTACAGAAAACAGGATTAAATCGTTGGACAACCAATATTGTTTATTAAAAAATCAAAGTAATTTGATACAGAATTAAAAAAGCTTTGATCACTTTAGATTTCCAGTGAAACACGGAAATCCTATTACAAACAAATTAAGTACCTCACTCAATATCTCAAATTGATTACAAGAGAAGGATCTCCTGCCCACGCGTACTTCTATGTATTTGGGATGGAGATGTTTCCCACTTTGTAATGGCTAGGTGGGCGTTAAACTTTCAGTTCCCAATTTCAGTTCTAATGAACACAGATTCTATATTGTTAGATGAAAATTGAGAATTAAGCTTTAAATAAACAGAATTTTTAATTGCTAATACATAAGATCCCTCCGTGCCTCGCGAAGCCCAAAAGTCTGACAACCAGTATAACCAAGGGGTTTTGTATTAACCAGTAATAACTGGGTTGTGGAGGTCAGATAGGCAGTCGCTCCATGTAAAATACTGGTACTGCTGCATCAGATTAGACTGGAAGCCGACCCCAACATAGTTGGGAAAAGGCTAGGTAGATGATGATAAGATAAGATAAGATAAGACATTTATTTGTAGACATTTATTTGATGAATACTTATTTCTTGTTTGATTCGTTTTTGTTTCCTTCTAGACCGGAATAACTCGTATTTAATGTAGCATCACATTTTGCCGAAATTATGCGACGCAAAGTTCGAAGTATGTACAATGACATGCCGGTGTGTCATTACGCTAAGAAACCAATTCTATTTATCCAACCGTTTATTGCAAGTAATGCCAAAGTCAAATTGATGTAATAATAATAATGGAAAAGCATGACAGGGTGTGCTTAGGGAATAACAAAAACATTTTTACAATTGGCAATATAATATATATATTTTTAATAGGTACGCCAGTCAATAGCAGATACATTGTAGCTAAATACAATACATTTCTCATTTTTATTTAAACATGGCTATCATAATCCAAACTAACTGAAAGCCAAGTTTTGATACTCCTTCCTTTACTTGTGGATAAAGTATTACTTAATACACAAGTAAAGAAGTAGGTATTAAAACTTCCAACTTGGCTTGGAACTTTCATTAAGAAGGATATTTGCTTAAAATTTTGCATTCGTAAGAATGAGATCATCTATTTTTTTGCTTGCTTCAGCTGTATTTAATACACTCTACGCTTTTTCGTAATTATATTTGGAAACTTTTGCCTAGAAAACTTTATTCGGTTAGTAGATCTTTGGCGGTTGGTTTCAACATTATGATTAAGTTTTTAGAACAACTTCGATGCTAGATAAGAAAACGACTGTCTATTTACAAATCACACAAACGTTATTTTCATAAGCGCCATTAGCCCGCAGAATTAAAATTTTACCGCACTAAGCGTTTTCAAATGTATTTTATAATGCGCACAGCAAAAGAGTGGAACTCTTTACCTGCGTCTGTGTTTCCGAGCTTATACAACCCGAATCTCTTCAAAGTAAGAGTGAACAGGCTTCTTCTGGGTAAGCTCACTCCATCGTCGACTTTGTCTCTGTCAACTCTGACCTAGACTAGAGTCAAGAGCAAACCCATTTCAAATAAAAAAAAAAAAACAAGTATGTATTTACAGAATTATAATCATTATAAAATAAGATTGTATTTATAATTATAATTCTTCAACATACAACCTGACAATGACCTACAAATTGCAAAATAAACCTAAGCAAATTTGAATTTCGCGGGCTACCCTGGGGCATCCCCCTTAAACCTAATTGGAGTAACGTGTGCAGACGCCAGCACATCAAGCTTCTGTCAAATTTCTTTAACAGATTTTTAACTTTATCGCTAAAGGATTTTAGCGATAAAGGAAAGGAAATTGGCGAAGGGAATTTGGCTTGCACTGATAATGGATAAGCCAAGGCAGTATTACAAATACCAATTTCACTGAGCTTCATCACGCCAAGGCTACCCTTAAGTTCTCATTCCGATTACTTTTATTAAGATTATAGTTTTTTTCAAATCCAGCCGTTCTATTCTGTAAAAATATTACCGTAAAAACTGAGGTGAAGTGAGCTTGAAGTGAGTTGTCAATATTGTCAATTCGTAGCATCAGTCGGAATGACCTATGTTTCCGGTGATATTTTTACAGAATACCACTGCAGGATTATTTTATTTATTTATTAAATACAAAGTAAACTCACAGTACAAGAACACCAAATCGCTTGGGTATTATGCTAAATGAAAGATAAAGAAAATGTTGCATATTAGAAGAAGTTTAAAAAACTTGTTAACCCAAAGGCCTAAATTGTACACTCAAAAACAACAAGAGTTTTCTTTCAAATGTGAAATGTTTTCCATTTAACCTCCAACTCTAAAATAAACCAAACATTTTTCCTTACCAGTGTGTCTACTCGTCTTCACCAAATTATAAAGGAGATAGAATGGCATATCGACTTTAATAACTTATTTATTTTCTTTTTTGCAGGAGTTCCGGGAGCAGTACTGCATCAACAACAAACAACTGGATCTGCTGGAACTGGAGAAGTCCAAGAAGGATCGATTTCTCGGATGCCTCTCACAGTACCATATCGAGAGTCCATGTTCCAGAGCCAATAGGTAAGGTTAACACCGTATTTTCGTCGTGTTTTTAGTGAAATATTGTGGCTATGTTTATAAACTAGGTTACAAAAAAAAAACCACCATGCAACTTGAAAAATAAATCTGAGACCTTAAGATACAAATAACCCCACCTGTTGCAAGATCAATGATACGACTTTCCAAAAGAAAAAAGTTAGGTAAAAAACAACTTCACAAAAGCAAAAAAAAAAACTCACGAGGCCCCATAAAAATACAATATCCTGAGATATTTTCCATGCCTGCCAAAAGAATTATTTTCACCGGGTTTAATTTATAACATATGTACAGCTTTATATCAAGGTATTCCGATATACGGGAAATATGCACATAATGGGTAAAGTCGTTAACAATGCGAATGCGGAACCCGGTAGTTCTTTATGCAGTCGAAATAATAGGGAGTAAGGATTCAACTTAATATCATTGTTGTCATACGGATTCATAGGTGAATGGATTTTTTCATGCTAAAACTTCAACTACACACCCAATTAACTGTGTGTACTCTATCCAATTGAATTTGTAGAGAGAAAACTGCCATTAAATCCTTCTCAACACGGGTGAACATGTAACTGAATTTATTTATGGAAAAGTTATTTTAACAGACGTGTAAATATTACCATTTCAGCAGTTCAATATGTGTGAAAGCGATATGGGGCGGAAGTGATGTAGTCGTATATTATAATATCGAAAACGGAAGTGTTAAAACTTGTTGTATGAGACTCGACTTAAAATTTCGTTTTGTTGATAAGAATTATCGAATCGAATTTATGTGTCTTGAGTTTCTTCGTCTGCGAGCGAATGACTGAGCTCTCATGACACGTCAACTCCCCTCCCGCAACGCGCAGCTACCTCAGGCACCGTCTCAGTTAAGCGATAGGCCTATAAATGTCTTGTTAGGAAAATACTAAGTAGCAACCCGACTCCATCTTGACGGTCATGATTTTCAGTAGCTAATGCACAACGCTTCCGTTAAACTAGCGGCCCGCCCGAGCTTCGCACGGGTGCCATTTTTTTTTCGAATTTCCGAAATTTTATTTCTTATAAACCTTGTCCTGGTAATACCGAAGAACACAAGAAAAAAGATTTATCCAATTTAGTGCAGTCGTTCGGAAGTTATGCGCGTACATACATTTTGGCGATTCATTTTTATTTATATAGATAGGATTTTATACACTCCTAAGTAGTCTGTGGTCTCCTCTACCGTCTAAATTTTCTTAATTTAAGTCAACTTTATTTAGTTCGAAATCCTTACAGTCCAATTTCATTTCCCTAATCTGCAACATCTGTTAAGGCTATGCATTTTGGAATAGGTAGTATACTTGTTCCAAAATTCATAGAAACAGAATTATGATTAGTAATATTTTGAACTTAACGCTTGAGTTTATTATCAGTATCCTCTGTGACCGCGTTCATATTCACAGTAATCGGGAACTCGGTATGTCTATCAGTAGACGTTTACATGTTAAAAAAATTGCACTATAATGAAGACAAGATTGCAAAATGTAGAAAGGACATCACCCATTTTGGCCGGCGACTTGGGATAAAAAATAAAAATTCGCGGCCAGAATGAATTACATATTATTTCAATGAAAATAAAATGTAATTCATCATTAACATTATCATAATTCATTACAGCTTGCATTACAGCTTTGTTTGACGACAAGCTGTAATGAATTTGAGAACAAAGATGTACAACGATCTAAATTTTCGATCCGCCTCCAAATATAAAAATATATCTCCGAATCCAAATTGTTCTCGACTTTGATGCCTTAGTAATAAATTTATGTGTATTTTTAAACTTATGTAATTATTATTGATGGATATAATATATATGGACGCCAAAAAAAAATATCCCAGAATGGGTGATGTCATTTGATCTGAAGCAAACAAGGCAAGGGAATGTTCCCTAGCGCTTTACTAGGCTTTACCCGATGAGACTGGCTTACGAATTGTCGGATTAGTTGCCGAGCATTACTGCCTGGTTTCATTTGCTTTTGGATTTTCGGATGACTTAAAGTAGATGTACTTAGCAGTAAATATAGCTCTCGAAAAAATCTTCCAACGAAAATTAAAAATGTTGTGTTCTTATCTTATTGAAGTTTATATTGGTCAATGTTATATCATAACATGTATGGACTTAAAGAAGATGTACTTAGCAGTAAATATAGCTCTCGAAAAAATCTTCCAACGAAAATTAAAAATGTTGTGTTCTTATCTTATTGAAGTTTATATTAGTCAATGTTATGTCATAACATGTATTTAATCGAACTTCAAATTCCTATTTTACTTTCCTAAAAATGTGAATGAACACACTAACATTACGAACTTTGAACCTTTGTGAACCACAAATAATTCTTATTTTGTTGTCCTAAAAATACTAAATAGCCAAGTAACTGTGACAGATTGGGTGTAGCGCTTGCAGGCCGCTGCTGCGGCACCGCTCGCTACGCTCGCTCGGCTCGCGCGCATTTGGTCACATTTCTAATCTAACCCTAAACTGTTTAGTCGTGCTACCCTAGTTTGGCTTCTGCAACCAAATGTGTGAAATGACCAGATGATTCTTTTTTTAGAAGAGGCATTTTTGTTTTAAAAGCGTGCATCGTTGGGTACCTGAAAAGTTTTTAAAATTTCATTAATTTTAAAAAGCGTAGGTACAAGTTTTTAAAAGATCAATTAAATATTTTCCTTGTATGTATGTGCCCAGTGTACACACAGTTACAGTTACTGCTACTTCACAATTTTTTGTGATGCAAACTACGAATATCCGTGATTTTTTAATTTTCTTCTCAAAATAATATTCTCTACTTACCTTCTGCATATATAAAATCTATGTTTCATCTTGTTTCGTCGAGTCCCATCTGAGCTGTTTAGCCGGAACCCGCCATGCATAAGATATGAGCAAACTTGACCCATTTTGTACAAGTTAATATAAATATTATTCCCCTAAGGAAAAGTTTGTATTAATAAAAATACTTTTCCCTCTGTGCCCATAAAAATAAATATCTTCGGGGATCTCGTAAGCGAGGATATCGGATATTTTATTTTTAGAATAGGTACTTGATCGTGATATTACTCGGTAATTATCATTTTAAGCGGCTATATGATTACAGTGACTTTTTATAAAAACCTAAAATCAAATAAGAATGATCTCATATTTACGGTTAACACTGCAAACAAAGTAAATTTATACAGCCTTACTAATAAAGATTTACACACGATGTCTACCGGAGTTATAACGCTTACTCTACCAATAAAAGATATTTGACAGTTCAGTTGTACACATCTGATAAAAATTAAGGGTTTTTATTGTATGAGAAATTACGCAACTGTTATTCATTCCTTACCGCTTGTATAGTGAGCGCGTAACTGTAGTAATCGGAGATCTGGCGGGCAATTTTACAAATTTTTAGGAACGTTCGCATCCAAATCTCAGTCTCAGTGATAGATTATTTCGATGTTTTTAATTAAATGGATCGTTTTATACTCGTATCTAAGCTAATATTATAAAAAGTAAAATGTGTAAGTTTGGATATAGGAGGTAATCTCCGAAACGACTCATCAGATTTAAAAATTATTTCAATTATTGAAAGCTACACTATTGCTCCATCATTTCAGCCGAAAGACGTCCACTGCTGGACATAGGTTTCCCCCAAGCACCTCCACTTCGACCGGTTCTGTGCTTTTCACACACACTATTGCTCAGTGTAATAGGATATGTTTTATGGTATATTTGACTTTCACGCAGACGAAATCGCGAGCAGAAGCTAAAATAAACTTAGCAATTTTAATTAACCTCATGTTTCGTTGCAGAAGCCAAACTAGGGTAGCACGACTAAACAGGTTAGGGTTAGATTAGAAATGTGACCAAATGCGCGCGAGCCGAGCGAGCGAAGCGAACGGTGCCGCAGCAACGGCCTGCAAGCGCTACACCCAAGCTGGTCACAGTTACTTGGCTATTTAGTATTTTTAGGACATTGAAATAAGAATTATTATTTGTGGTTCATAAAGGTTCAAAGTTCATAATGTTAGTGTTCATTCATATTTTTAGGAGAGCAAAATGGGAATTTGAAGTTCAATTAAATACATGTCATGATAGAACACTGACAAGTTTTATGCTCATTATTATATTTCACTTCATCAAATCATAGTTTCCGTTTGAATTAATTATTTTATGTAAACATGGTATTTTACGCACCTTTTTGCGACCGCATGCCAAGCAATGGTATTATTTTTGTTGGTATTCGTGTCGGTTTTTGGTTCTATTATAGAAAAACTCCTTTATACAGCTTTTCAATAAACTCTGAAAAGTAAAATGCACGAATTTGATCACAAACGATGACCGTGTGGTTAATAAGTATAGCGAAAAATCTATGTGTATGGGAAATCATCAAATGACCCCTCCCGCTCTGGCTGGAGCGGAACTGTCCCAATCTGCAGATCGTTTTCTTTTTGCCTTCAACAGGTCAGTATAATGTGTTCGCCATTAATAAAGTACATATTTAAACACCAAATTATTATTTAAAGTGACAACGTTGGGACATCAATTTGACATTTGAAAGGTGTTTAGTTTGACATTTGAAAGGTGTGTTTTTAAATTTAACGACGAACTTAAAAAGTATGCTTATTTCTTTCTTTCGTTTTACCCTAAAAAAAAGGATACAATTATTTTTAAATACATTTCGAAACAATATTTTGGGCACAATTTGTATTATTAATAAAAAAATTACATTTTTTATACTGTTTATAAGGTTTTCTAAATGTCTCTACAGCTTGGTAATCTAGTTTCAAAACGTTTCCAAAGAATGTTACCATTGACTTATGCTATAACAATTCTAGAACTATACCATGCTTATACAATGTAAAAGTGTACAGTTGGTTTGCACAAGTGTTTTAAATATTTTTATTAGTAAGGCTGTTCATTATTTTTATTGCTGCCGTACATACATACAATGTGATACATTTTTCCCTTCTTATTTTCCCTTTCATAATTATACACACAATAATTTTACATGGAGGTCAGATAGGCAGTCGCTCCATGTAAAATACTGGTATTCAGCTGCATCTGGTTAGACTGGAAGCCGACCCCAACATAGTTGGGAAAAGGCTAGGGAGATGATGATAATGAATTATACACCACAATGTACAGTCAACAAAAGAGATAAGTATGCAGGATCGTCGGATATAGTTGAAGTTTAGTAAGAAACCGATGGATGTTCTCGAATAAAATTTTATTTTATTAATAGAAAATAAACAGCTCATTTATCAAATTAAATTTCAGTCGACAACATCCATCGGTTTCTTACAAATTTCAACTACCTATATCCGACGATCCTGCATACTTATCTCTTTTGTTGACTGAACATACTAATCGAGATCGACCAAAAAGAAACCAAAACATACCAACATGTTTTTCTAACAATTAGGGTCATTAACAGAAAATAAAGATGGCGTATCTAATCGAGAATCGAGTATCGGCGTCCTAAGTTGATTTGGACGATAAATGAGCTTCTTTTAGAACAGGCAAAGGTAACAAATTGAGCATTTTATTATTCTATACCCTTGTAATCGTATTGGGCTCAAGTGGAGGTCACCGGGAACTTTTATATTTTTGCTGGCTTTTCTTTTTCTGGGTTACCTATCTATTTTGTTAAGCTGCTTTCTGTAATAAGTTAGGTAGTGTGTTTTGTAGCTAGCTTCTTCCTCGATGGAAATCCAGAAAAACATTTCTATGAATGTGTTTTTTCTATAATTTCTATATTTTTTTTAGTACCTAATAAATAATATTTTAGGTAAAACAGTTTACCTTTTTTTTTTTTAAAACCCTCCGTAAAGGCACGGCCTAACAGTTGCGAAATTGGGTAGATGATGTTACTATTCTCAAATAAAACTTAAACGATGAAACTTTAAAACATTTTTAAAAATGCTGCATGAAAAATGCCCTTTGGGTCTGACATCCATTGTACAGTCACGGCCAGAAGTCCACTTACACCGCAATGACCATTATCGCCTGCGCTATACCACAGATTACTGAATAGTTACTACGTAAACGTTCTGCGGCGCCTATACACACATACGCATATTTATCCGTGTGAGTGATGTTCCAAGTGTTCCAACCTTCGATCAATAATAGTACTAGATGCCCGATAAGCGCTTCAAAAACGGCCCGAAAAATACGAGCACGAATACTTTTGTGCTCATATTTCAAATTAGTATGGTCCAATCATAGCCAATGTTAAGACGTCAAAATGCCTCAGTGCGCGTTCAAAAGTTGTGTAAATAACCACCGTAACACCAAGATTTTGGAAGGAATATCTTTTTTCGGTAAGTTTTTATCATTAAATGTTTTTCATAAAATAGTAACACAATTAAATAGTAAATATAAATCAATTAGCAAATATTATGATTGTTTGGCCAATGTTTGCGACAACGCGCCAACCTCTCTAACAAACATTGAAGCATTGAAACGTAATTCCAAGAACTACGTCTAGTTCCAAATTCGAGTAAGTACGAAATTGTCAACAAAATGTTTTTAACCTTATTGCTTAGACGTTAAGTTTCATTTTAGAATAAATATTTTTGTACTTATTATAAAAATGACTTTTTATTTTCAAGTGACATTTTAAATTTATTGCTTCGATGACAGAAGGACTTAAATATTAATCATTTGCAATCGTAATTGAACTTTATGTTAGAGTGTTAAGGTTTATAATAATCTGAAGTTGTTAATATTATTAAACTTTTTTCTATAGTTCGTAGTAAGAAATATAAATGTTTATCTGTGTGCAAACGTGGCCACTTTAGCGACTTATTTTTGTTCCTAATCATTCATCTAGTACTATTATTGATCGAAGGTTCCAACGCTTACAAACTAACATGTCGTATAGCATCGCGCTACGAGTAGTCATAGATGTGGTAAATGCTAGACAAGGATGACAATATCAGTAACTTGTTTCTTTATCGCAGTCTGATTATTTTTTTCATAGTAATGCAAAATTTCAACAAGTGAATATAAGTTAACTTTAGCTAGATCGGTAACGAGGCTGCACTCGCTAATGTGAACGGGATAGGTGTAGGTTCGAATCCTAGTTGGGCCAGTTTTTTTCTGATGTTTTATATAATTATTATTATTTGTATGTTTTAGTAATTTATTTTAGTAAATTACTTTGAACAAATAGATATTACAATAAAGGTAATTTATTATTATAATATGATAATAAATGAAACAAATTTTGATATGGTAACATTGTAATATTTTTTATACAAAAGAAATCCTTTACACTTATTTATGTTATTATAGGGCCACAATATTTGCCTTTGCTTCAATACTAATATTAGCCTGCATATTGAAATCAGAAGAATACTAAAATAGCAACAACAAGATAACACAAACGCTCGTAACTATGTTCACCAACCAACAATAGCGAATAGTGGAATAATTTAGGTAAACTAGTAAAGTAGTTAAAATATGAGGGTAGATTTACAAAGTGAACTTATCACTTTGTTTCAAATCTACCCTCATATTTTAATAACGACGCTAAGATTGTAATTGTAAAACGAAAGAATATTCGTTTAGTTGTGAAATATTTAAAATATTTGTTAGCAACTCGGCATTCTTATTTCACATGATTGTAATACTTAAAAAACATTTTTCATGTTTGATGTGAGATTCGAACCCGAACGTTCGCCATGCGAGGCACAATGCTTACTACTTTGGCCACCGTAACGCTCTCTTAACTTATTGAAATTTGTAATAACAATCATAAGCGGGCAACAAGTTGCCAATGTGTAGTGTTGTCAAACGTTCTTATAGAAGAAGGTCATAAGTACAACTAATATTCCTATGCCATAGTTTTGTAAGATTGCTAGTCGACTTCTGACTGTTATACCTAGTACATTTGATTGTTAAATATTAAAAAAATAATTCAATATTTTTATGAACACAAACATATAAACATTATCTGTTTCACTGCACAGCACTAGTTGATAATGCAAGACGTATACATGGTGCAGAAATATTGTGTGACAAACACGAGAAAAAAAAATCATATTGGACACACTGGTGTATCTACGAGTCGACACCCGGTTGAAACATTATTATACATTCACATAATTTTATTGAACGAACGCAGAATAAAACCTGAGATATCCGCTCAAACAAATTCATTTTTATTTTGCCTAAACATTGAAGTATCTTTCTTCCCTTTACCATAATAATCTTACCATAAACAATGCTTACTGTAAAGGTGATTATTTTGTTTCAGAGCATCATTTCTATCCGTGTGTGTCAGGAGGCGTGTGCCCTCAGATGAGAATCTCAACACCGATTATGCACCAATACAGAGGTATCCCAGGTAAGTCATAGTGATTATTCTAACGGTCAGCACCCATTAAGCAAGTAAATTGGAAATAAACTAAATCAAAACTGAAATAGAGTTGAAAATAGCATACGCGAACACTTAGCTACCAATGCGCACTGGATTAGCGTGTTCCCTCTCACAGAGAGAAGGCCTGTGTCCTAGCCAGTAAGAGTGTTATTCTTAGGCTGATTATGTTGAACAGGCGCCTACGCCAGGACACTATCTCTGGTACGTACGCTATTGTCAACTCTATTTTAATAATGATTAAGTGCGAAAATTGCTCTAGCAATTTGCTGCTTTGTGGGCGCTGACCGTAACAGATTGGTAGCGGCTGTGTGACATTTTCCCTCAGTACTCAGTTAAAGATATTTCTGTATCCACCAGGTTCGGCCAACCAACCCCGGCACCGCCCGAGCTTTGCGCATACGACGCCGATTTGGAGTGCTCATACTTCCGCAGACGGCCGCGGTCTGTGTGCAGCCAACCTGACCCCAAACGCTACACCTGGATGCCAGAGGATGAAGACTTCACCCGGATGGAGTGGCCACAGTCAGTACTGTTATTCCTAGAACTTGAATGTTTAATTTAATTAATTTGTATAAAGAGAAATATTGCCTGAGCCAGGTTTGGAATTTTGTATTTGAATTTTACCAGAAAAAGCAAAGAAGAATGATAACCAATCTATTTTCATCATCAGGACACTAAATTAAAATAAACAACATAAGTAGTAAACCAATGATTCCCAAATAGCAAATGAGACAGAAACTACCTTTTCAATGACTCATCGACGCTTGCTCAGAGAAAATTCCAGACCTTTCATTAATTGCCGAAATTGCGTACACACTTATTTTGATAAACAGAATAATGTTACTGGTTTCAAACGAACAAGACAATTTTCTAGCATGCAAAAACCCTTAAATATCGATCCTTCTATTTTTGGGCATAGACAATTATCAAAACAGAGCAGCCTTTTGAAATTTACATAACCACGGAGAAAAAGAATGAATCATTTGGCTTCGCTACTCTTCTCGCATAATTGATTCTGAGGTTACGACCATTAAAATTCCAATGAAAATACACAATATTTTGTCGATTCTCAAGGCGTTTTTCCAGAGAGACAATAGAACTCAACTGAATCATATTCCAGATTCAAATTAAATCACAATTTTATTCGTTTTGTGTTGATGATGTTATAATATAAAATATTCAATGCAAAATAAATACAATATTCATTATCATTAATGAAGATATAGATACAAAGCACCTTTGTGGGTGGTGACAATCACAATAATAACAGATTCTTTCACACACACGTACACAATTGCCACAGAACACAATACTTGTATCCCACATATGTCATAACACTGTCAATTATCTTCAAACGGGATAGCCTAAAACTCTAGTGCTTAGTTACAGCAACTAAGACCCTTCTAAATACTATCTCATCCTATTTAGTTTGCAAATAAATCTTGTAAAAATCAGAAATATTTCAACACCTTTATGTTGGGATATTTCTGATTTGTCGTCGTGTTCCGTAAAAAGGTTTCATTTATATTTAATTCAGAAGTTAAAAGATAAAAGTAACGAATGATTAATGTTTTGGTATCCTATAACTGTGTTATTCAAGCTTTTACTTAGATCAAGGTGGCTATTCTCTTTTTTTACCTTTTCGTAAATCTAGTTTAATCAAAGAGATTTGTAAACAACGTTTAACAAGTTTTCTGTTGTATAAATGGTTTTTAAAGCTAGCCTCAAAAAGTTAGCGTGCCTAAAAAGGCTATTGTAATATGCCTCAAGCATTAAACCCGCCTTTGTACAGATTTTTGTTATTAGGCATAAAGTTTAATAAATAAATATCTTACACAATTTGTGCAGTGAAGATAATAGGAGGCAACATGGCGTGTCCCTTCGGATATCATTGCTTTTTTTTTATACTAGTGTAATTTTATTTCAGTCCCACCATATCTGGACCTTCTTTTACTTTTAATTTAGACGGCCATCCAAGTTACTTACTGATAGCTTAACCGGTTGAATGTCGTAATTAAAGAAACAATTAAAAGCCATTGTGTCTCGCGTGAATCCACGTTCAAAATACGAAGGCTTAATCTAGAACTAATTTCTCAAGCCCATGTCAGTTCATCATCAAAACATGAGAAGAATTTCCTAAATGCATGAGACACGAAACAATATTATAATGTAATTCTAGGCAGGGACTAGGAAAATGGCTTCTTGCTTAATTTTTTCATTCCAGTTCTACAGTATTTTTTCGCAATTTACATAAGTAGCTCATAAGACCTTCGCTCTTCAACGTTGAAATCTTTGTATCAATTGACTTTATAAGTCCGACCTTCGTAGTACCTACTACGTGTGTTGTAAAGTAAAAGCTCCTCACTTTATCAGCACGACACGTTTCTTTACTTTATTGAAGGTATTTTTACTCCAAACAGAATTTATCGAAAAAATTTGTGACTATGCGTGTGCTGACTTCTCTTTGCACGAAAAGCCTATAACATTGCGAGGTCAGCTTAAACTGGAAATACATAGCTTGATGTATCGACGTGTGTACCTGCGAAACTTTTTATAGGCATTGAAAAATATTTAGTATGTCCTGGCATTTTCATCACAAACTGCAAAATTCGATCAAGTTGCTAAAGCACCATCATGGAATCATGTATCATGCCAGGTTGTGCGTCGATGTCCTTGCCCCCTGCACCTGCCTGCTGTCTGCCTGACGGCTCTGAAAGAGGTCCGTGACAGAAGTTATGAGCTCAACGCACTTTCGACGCTACAAATTTTATTAGTACTGTCATCTAGTCGTTGCTGGCGATCCCGTACTCTATGAAAATCCCAGATAAACATTCCTCCATTTAATAACTCGGGCAAGTTGATACAAATTCAATAAACTCCATGATTTATGTTTCAGATCGGTAATAGAAGATAACGCGGGTTGGCCCCAAAATTATAATGTGGACCAAATCGCGTCAGTCAGTCGAGGAGGCTCGTTACCTCGACCACCTTCTATAATTCCGTAAGTATCACAAATGAAATTATTTATTTTGTTCCAATTTTGCGAAGAGGCGTTAGTCATTTTGCTCAGGCAGCTAAGGCCTACTAATTTTTTTACTTACTACCTCAAACTCAAACCCAACATCATGCCGCTCGACAACATGGCGCTCGTGTAATGGAACACCGTACTCAAATACACGAGCGGTACAATACAACCGATGTATCTTGGCGAGTCCGAACTTCGCGCAGAAGGCTGCGCAATAATCTTTTTAGGAACCAGATGGTGATATGAGGCAAGTGTGAGTGAGAGAACATGCGCGAAAGTTCGCAGAGACTATACTCAGCTCGCCAAGTTACGTCGGTCGTCGGTCGTATGTTGTCGACGGCAGCAACAGCAGGCATTTCCATACTTTAAAGGGCTTACAGGACCTAAACACAAAAACCGCAAGCTTTAAAAACAATAAAAGTATTATGATCGACTACAGTAAACAAAATCAGAAAAATATATGATATTCTTCAGGGTATATGCTAGGTAGATAGTGTGTTGAAAACATAATATTACTAATTTGATACGATAGAAAAAAATCATGAAGATACCTCTAAAAACTTTCTTTTTACAATAAAAACCATACTAATATACACACAATCGTTATGATTTTTTGTCAGATTATTCTACAAGCAACATACTAAAACACTAGTGTTTTAATTTTTTAGTTCAAATAATAGATTTTTTGTAAATAGATAATTGCTTTATATTTTGCAATATGCAGCCCAACAAAGACCGTGCTTTAGGTCATGTAGTCGCCTTAAATAAAGCCATAGTTTCACAGCTGTACGGCACTTAGCGCCAACTTGTTAGAAATGTCCTGAACATCACGGGCTTCAATTTCAGGCAGCACAAATTCAGTTATCATGGCGCGATATTTGGTGAATCCAAATACCCCTCGAAATGCTCGGACGAGTCATAGAAAATTAGAACTTCAGAATGGACCATGTTAACAGCAGTTACGGTCAACTTTGAAAGAAATAATCTTTAAAAATAAATTTAATAAATATATTAGTTTTTATATATTAATAATAATAATAATAATCGTTTATTTCAGGCATTAGCACCCATAAAATTAAAATTGAAAACTTACACTAAAAATAAAATAAAATAAAACTTATACTAAATACATAAACATTTCACACCAGAGAATCCAAAACACAAAGAGGTACAATTATTTTGTCTCCCTCAGTACATGCACCGCATGAAACACAACTTTTACAATAGCATTTTTACTTGCTACCACACGTGAAAAGAACGACGCCCTGAGCTTCCTCATGAGCGCAAAGAAGTCGGTAACTCCGCTCTCAGCAAACATCTCAGTCGCACTACACCGCCAGGGCAGGTTGAGCATGACCCGAAACGCGTTATTATATTGTACACGAAGAGTGTTGTATGCACTCTTCGTGTACTTGTACCAAAGTTGACTGGTGTAGAACGACTGACAGTAAGCCTGGAACAGGGTTACCTTTACTTGCTTCGAGCAATGGAAGAACCGTCTATTTAGCATGTTACTTCTACATGCAATGCTACGTCTTTGTCTTTCCATGTCATCGTCATCTTTTAAGTTGTCCGTTATGATGTGTCCAAGATACTTAAATTGCCTAACTATTTTTAATTTTGTGCCACACAAAGTAATTGGCAAGACCTTATCAGGGCCATTGCCATGTTTAAAAATCATTACTTCTGTCTTTTTAACATTATATGTTAGTTGGTGTCGAGCAGCATAATTCTCACAAATGGAAATGAGTTTTCTGAGGCCATTGACCGAGGGGCTGAGAAGAACCATGTCATCTGCATAACTGAGGTTATTTAAACATTCACCGCCAATATGGCATCCGACTCTGGTGCTGCACAGCTCCTCAATCAGGTCGTTGACATATAGGTTAAACAGCACCGGGGACGTCAAGCCACCCTGTCTCACGCCACTGGTCAGCCTATACGTCTCCGACAAGGCGTTATCCCATCTGACTTGGTTATTTTGATTGTTATACCAATATTCAAACAGGTCTACTATTTTATTCGGCACATGCGTTTGTCTCAACTTGTTCCAGAGTATATTGTAATTAATTGTATCAAAAGCACGGCTGAGGTCTAAAAAACATGCGTATACTGTTGTATTTCTATTAGTGTATTTATGGATAGTATTTTTTAGAGCAAAGATAGCTAGGTCAGTGGACAGGCCCCGACGAAACCCAAACTGTGCGTCATTAAGCGGAATGTTCGTTTCATTTAGGTGTGTCATAATCAGATTTTCGAAATTTTTTGATAATATGGTTGCTAGTGATATTGGGCGGTAATTAGACAGACTGGACACATCACCGGTTCTGTTTTTTACTATGGGTACAACGGTGGTTTTCATGAAGTCTTGAGGTAAGTAACTGTGGTCAATACAAGACTTAAATAATAACGCAATTTTATCAAATAGCAAAGCAGGTGCAAACAAAACGTGTTCTACACTGAGCCCATCGTGACCCGGGGACTTGCCGCGTTTCATACCTTTAACACACTCAAAAACATCCTCAGCTGTGACATCCAGTTCAACGGACGACGTCACCTCCGCAGCGCTCACCATCTGCGGCGAAGCGCGCGGCGGGTGCGTCACCGTCGGCGGGGTCCCCGCACCACTATGGGCCGAGTGCGACACATTCGAACAGCTGACAGTAGTGGTCGGAGATGGCGGTGGAGGCGGATTAAATTTATTAAGAAACATATTTGCAATATTAACAGGATTCTGATCACCATTTATGGATAAAGGGAGACTAGATTTATAATTTAATTTATTGGTTTCCTTCCAGAAATTTCCGAAGTCTTTATTGTATCGGTGTGTAGCTACGATATCCATTTTTATTTTATTTTCATTTAACTGGCACCACTTTAACTTATTTTTAAAAACTTTTTTACTGTGAATCATGTCATCATAAATCCTTCCCTGCGTCGGTCGTTCATAAAATATCCATAATTGATAATACTGTCTAGCTATCATGTGACAATCTTTAACATGGTAGTTCCAACCAACAACTGTTTTTTTGGTGTTATATGTTTTGCCCTGATAGGAGTATTTAGCAGCTTTAGATATACACTTAACTACTTGAGAATAAAACTGATCAATCAAGTGAAAGTGATCATTACTTTGGCATGAGGTACCTAGGCAAGGAAAACTAGGCCAGTCACAAGAGTTCAAATACTTAACACATAACTTAACATAATTACATTTCTGTTCAAAAGTTCTAGAACCCCAAATTACCTTATTATTTTTCTGACAATGTGATTTATTAATTTTAGGCATAATAGCATCAATATTGCAACTAATTACTAATGGAAAATGATCTGAGTAGTAAACATCGTTTAAAATCTGGATATTATCAATAATAGTCAAACCCGCTGAGGTAGCTATGCAATGATCGAGCCAGCTTGTGGTGCCATGCGCATCACTTAAATATGTAAAGGAATCTGAGGACATACCAAGCATAGCAAGATCCGCACAAACCCAGCCCAGATCATTGCAGAAGTCCATCAGCTTACACCCGAATAAACTGCTTGAGCGTGAGACGTCAGCATTAAAATCACCAAGCACAAAAACACTCTCCACATCGTTCACTTCCATAACCGCACTGATCACACCTAGGCATTCCGTAAACAGAGGCAGGTTGTCCGCGTCCTCAGTAGGCATGTATACCGACATTACGACGAAACTCCGTCCGCCGTCAAGCTTCATACACACGGCCGCCACGCGCGTCGAGCCGGTGTCGATCGGTGTAACATTGACAAACAAAGATTTCTTCCAAAGTATTGCAACGCCTCCATACGGCCTTCCTTTTAACACACCCGCGCTCGTGTCCACTGCCGATACTCCGTGGTATGAAAAGTCAGGGTGAATATTATTAAGGTAACCTAAGTCATCAGGTAGCAGCCAATGTTCTTGTAGGGCAACTATTTCATGTGTTTTACATAGGTCTGTGACATGGTTACATGACCGTTTTATAGATCGGCAGTTAAAAGAGACTAGGTTAATTTTCATTATTTTTGTGCGCGGGAGGCTTATTCAGGTCTGTATAAACGCGTTTCACTCTAAATCTTCTGTACTCCACACCACGAGGCCAGAACTCTGCGTCTAGGAGGGTGGACTCCTGATCTTGTTCGATGGTAATTTTGAACGAAGAAAAAGCCGTTTCCTTATATTGTGAAAGTTTTTCAACCTTCACAGCCGTGTGTCCGCAATCCGTTATAAAATCCAAAATATCTTTTTCCGAAGTCTGGGTATCAAAGCGTGACGCGTAAATGTAAGAATACCTAGGCACTATTTTAATTTTATTAGTGGTCAGTATAGCTTTTCCTTGCTGATTTCTATTTTTCTTTCCTAATTTATACTTCTGTGACTTATTTACTACAGTCGTAAAACTGTCGTCGTTGTCAGTTTCTATTAATGTATTGGATATAGGACTACTAGTGCGTTGTATCGGGTTAAATTTGAAACTCTCTTTATGTTGAACTGTTTCTGCAAAAGTCCTTTTCGTGTTCGTCGAGCGATCAGCTGGCGAGCGGTCGGGGTCACGCACCTGCGAGTGCGCAGGACGCGGGGTCTGAGACGCGGGAACGGGAGACGGGGAAGCGGCGTATATTATTTTGCTTTTGAAAAAAGTACCTCTTAGTGAATCACCATTAGATTCACGGCATTGTCATAAGTACTATTTAAAAAATTCGTCACAGTTCCCAAACTGTGATTTTAGAACTTTACAAAGTAAAAGTTTTAATTTTAACTAAGCTAACATTCGTATTCATAAATCATAAGCAAGTTTGTCTTGTGATAATAAAATAGTATTACAGTGCCTAAAGAAAATTCAAGTTTTTTTAATTAAAAGGGTACAAATGAAATCTTGAGACGGGCCCTAAGAATGTTCGATATCCCTGTAGATATTATTTTCTTAGAAAATGTTTCGCCTCAAGATAACAACGCAATGTAATGCTCCTTTGACGACGTTGGTTTTGTTCAATTTCTTTTTTTTTTTTTCTCGGTATTTTTCTTTTGTAAGGAACCTTTGACGACCTAGCCCGGTGAAGGAATTGTGATATTTTTATTAAAGAGTGTAAATAAAACATTTCTGTTTTATTCTGACTGGAATGTTTTTCTTGTAACTTGCGCAAAGAAATTGCGCGTCTGTACTGTGGCGACCGAGCCAAGGAAGTGGGTTCCGAACTCGGTATTTTTCTTTCTAGAGTGTCTCTTGTACTGTGATTTTATAGTATCATTATGTTAAGGAAGCTCATAAAGTCTTTGTTTTATGGAAAACTGGACCTAGAAGTCGCGTCAATTTAATAAGTAAGTATCCAGTGGACTAGAAATGTTTTATATACAGTAAGACGTCTGAATAACATACATTGATTTTTATTGTATTGATAGGTAGATATACTTTTCAGAAGAACTCGTGTAAAGGTATGACGTCTCGTCTATTGAGCCCCAGCCTGTTACCATGGATCATGATTCTGACCGACGAAAAATCTCAACGCCCGCGCCCCGACGTTGAGAATTTTCGTCGGTTATTAAAAAAAAATGCTGTTGAGTACATTTTGACGGCGTAGGTGTTGCACTTTTGTATGAAACATCAGTTTTTTTTTTATATGTTCCGAATCTTTTCTACGCTAGGACGGGTCTAGGATTATGAGCTGAATTCATAGTTACAGTTTGCGCGTCGATGTCCTGGATGCCATCTTGTTTTTTCTGATCAAAATTACGATTATTCCTAGATAGGTACCTACCTACTTTTATATAATTGTGAAGACATTTAAAATTAGTAACAAAAATGAAACAAATCATAACTGTCGACAATATAAACTTAAACTCAAAAACTCAAACTCAAAGCATTTATTTCAATTAAACCTTGTACAGGCACTTTTGAATTGTCAAAATTAAAATAGTCAGAAAGTTGAAGCTAGTTGCCCATTCCAAAACGTAGATCTCTATGGAGAAGAACGGGCAAGAAACTCCATGGACACTCTTTTAAATCAAGATATTACAAAATCCTGGGTACATCATTCTTGTCGCTTCTATATATATTATGTATAATATGAAACAAACCTCATGTTTCATACCTACTGATGAATCTACCCACATAACCTCAATACTTGACTTCTGAAGCATTTTATTTCTGTTTCATCCCTTTGTGATGTAACATGTCATGCGATGTAAGGTCAGTAAAAAGGTCAAGTGATGCATACCCACTACTCGGAACTCTTGAACCGATGTTTGCGGACTTTTTATGTTACAATGTTTTAGTTTTCTTGTGATATCGCAGAAAAGAGCATTGCTAACGATATCTAGGTATTTGCTAGTGCGAAAAATAATATAATATCAAAGCAAATAAGTAAGCCCCCGTTTGTAAAAAAATATCGCGACGGGATTTTATCGCGCAGTGGATTTTCAACTCTCGGTGTTGAGAATCCAACAGAGTGCGTCCCAGTCCCAGCGTCAAAAAACACACTGTTAGATTTTCAACCTTCGGAGCTAAGCAGTGCATTTAAAATCCTGTGTGCGAAAAAAAATCGCCGCGGGAAAAAATCGCCCGTACGAAAACTGAAACTGGGCTCATATTTTTGTAATGAGTCCGATTAGTTTGACTGAACCTTTATTTTTTAGTTCATGTCTACTTTACGGGCACAATCGAACGATTTATTCTGGTCTGATCCCCTAACGATGGCTATACCAATAGGCACAAATTGTTTCATAAACTTTCAAAACACAAAACGCAATACCCGTTGCAAAACCCGCTACAATACCCGCTACAGCATTGTTTGACGTAGTTTCAATCACCATTCCGAGTTTTGGTCGGAACTAAAACTAAACTGTACTAAAACTAAGCAACTCGGGAGCAAAAAACAAAGCGTTGTTTTTAGCAAATTGTTGTTTGCTATTCCTTGATAATTTTTTGGCGTTAAGATTTTTGACTTGAAATTCTGCAGAAACAATTACCTATATCTATATCTCAATATCCTTAAAGAGAAGGTGGTTGGAACTAAACTGTACTAAAACTAAGCAACACCAAGTGAAAACAATAAACATTACGATGTTTTTAGCAAACTATTGTCTGCTGTTTTTTTATTTTTTTTTTAGCGCAAACGAGTATTTAACTTAAAGTTCTAGACAAACAATTACGTATATTAGAGCCAGGAATTTGAGATAATTTTTAAGTTGAGGAACAACAAACTGAATGTCATACTTAACAAAGTTCAAATTCCGTTGCAACCAAAAACTTATTACGACCTTTTTTTGTTACAAATGGTCACTCAAGAATTAACTTAGATTTCCCTAACTAACTACGACTTAACTGATTAAATGGCGATGAAAATGTAAATCATCTGAGATATCCCTACAAGAGAACACTGTTATATACATAATATATAATACCCTTAAAGAGAAAAGGACACACGTACTTTTATAATATAATTTTGAAATTATCCTCCTGGATTACCCAAAATAATGTAAAAGTAAAATGAATGATTGGAGGCATAACGTAATTAATTTTGCTAGATCTCTATGGAATTAATAACTAGACATTAATTATGCAGAATTTGTCGAAATAACATGAAGTTAATCAACCAATATTAAATCTAATTATCTTTGTGTGTGATGCATGCGAAATTAATGGCTTTGAATACGAAATTGAACTAATGAATATATATATTACCTTGGTTAATACCAAGGTTAATATCGAAATGAAGACGAGTGAAGTGTTACCCTAGTAATGGTAATCCATTACTAAGGTAACACATCACTCGTCTTCATTTTGACATAATTATAGCTTATGTTAATAATTTCCAAGCACATTTTGACTACCTAGAGCAATGATAATATAAGTATACACTTATAATATCATTGACATCTATGATATTATAAGTACACTTATAATATAATTGACCTAGAGTACTTTATCCACTCTTTCACATAAAATGATTGCCAGAAGCGATGTAAAGAAATAAATTAAACACTGCTTTGGAAATCGAGAACTCTTACTAACTTTTCTTTCCTATCTGCATTACGATTTAACAAAAATAATGAAACAGGAAGAGGTGGCGAGACGACCTCGACGCGTACCACAAGAGCTGGATTCTGGAAAAAGATGCCTGGAACGATTTGGGGAGGGCCTTTCTTTGCTCAGCAGTGACACAGTGTAGGCTAAATTAAAAAAAAAAAACTGCTACAGCAACCATGACACACAACACAAACTAATGGCAATGTCTACGGATCATCTAATAAAGATTATATCCCAGAAACAGCACCACAACAGATGTCCACAACCGACTTATCGCGTCATAGATCATCGTTGTCACATACAACATAATACAATTTCTAGAAATGGCCCATTTCCTGTAGGCTTTCAGGCTCTGGCAAACTAATGACACTCGTGTGGGTTAATATGAGGTAATTACCACAGCCGCGGTAAACCGAAACACTGTCGTGACCGTAATAGATAAGGATGGGATAAAACCCAGCGGGTTTTATAAATTGAAGGTTATACCCGGGAATGGGGGCTAAATTGGGTACTGTGGTGCTGCTGCGGCAGTTAGGTTATTAATGTTGAAAGAAGTTAGTTAATTGAAAGCTGAGGCAAAACGCGTAAAAATTGCTACAAAATAATTAATGATTGATTCAGGGGCTCATAATAAATAAAAACAGTTTTGCTTGTTTCTGAAGATTTAATTGACAAAATGTATTTTCTCCATTGACATATAAATTACTAGCGTAAGGACCGGGCTAACGGCGCGACTAAATGGCACCAACGCGCTGGCCCTAAAATGACGGTTTTAGGGCCAACGCGACTCAGTTGACAGTGGTGCGCGCGAACTTCGAACTTCGAACGAAGAACTTCTATGTAAAATGTTCAGACGGGCGTATCCTTACTTTTGAAATCATTGATTTTCTCAATCTTTTCTTCTTTTGATCTATTCAAGTTATAGACACATTCACGTAGACCAAAATAAATCTAAAAGCAATATTGAAAATATCAAATTACGATTCTATCTTAGAACATTTAAGTAATAAGAATAAACTTCTAATTTTGTCAATGTCTATTAATGTCATTTTATAATATTACTAACCATGTGCCAGCTGGGATTTCTCATAGGCAAAAATGATGAGCTTCCATATAAACTTTCAACCCCTATTTAACTCATTTAGGGGATGAATTAACAAAAATCCTTTTTTAGACAGATAGATAGATAGATAAAACGTTTATTCAGTGGAACAAAAGACACACAATACAGGTATTAAAAACATCACACAATAATACAGGTATTAAAAATAACAGAAAGGTGAAAAAAAAAATTAACAGTGATTAAAAAAAGATAAATTGACCCATAGACATCTAGATGTATATGAGACATCTATAACGGTCGATCACTACGGTATTTATGTTCTGTGATCACTACTGGGCGGTGTGTGTCTCATGGTTGCACCAAATGGGAGTCCAGCTCAGCATATGCCAGGTATTAGTGCTCATCTTCGCTATAAGGAACACTTATACAAAATTTCAAGCTGTTAGACCCAGTCTAGGCTGTGCGTTGTGTGTCAATGAATGAATTACTTAATTTCTTGAATAAACTAAGATTATTCTCTATCAGTGCTGCAGTTCTGATGTTCAAGTATATATTTTTAAGGCAGATGACGAGACAACGAGATGTTTTTACCATAACATTAATTAAAACCAATAAACATGTCTAAACTTTAAAAAAAAACGCCGGACACCAACCACCGCGAACCACGCCAATAAACATAGATCAATATTTGTATTATAGTGAATATAGTAAAGGCTTATATTTGTTCGATTATATTTATATAGTTACATATTAATGATATTTTCAGATGCCCTGCCCATTCACCTATACCGCCGCCGCCCCCGCCACCCCCTCTCACGATACCACCCCACAGGTAATAATAGTATTAGTCGTACTATTAATATCACACTACATAAAATGCTATCCTTTTCTTTCTGTCTAATTAGAACAATAAGTACTATTTTTGCGTAACGGACTTGATAAACCAAAATACAAACAAAAACAATAAAAAGTTGATAAAAAAATAACCGGACTGCAAAAAAAAAACTAAAGTGTTTAGAACAACACCACTTTTCAAGTAGTCTGGTGCAGTTGGTGGCGTTTTAGATAGTTCGTGGGTAATTCCACTTTTTTCTTTGTAGACTATTGTAGACAAGCTGTTAATAAACCTAAAAACGATGTCTTACATATTCAAACTTCATTGTGTAACCGAAAGGTAATTACTGAACCACGGGAAAGTAAATATACCATTTGATACACACCACAGGAGAATAGATTTATATCAACTGAAACACAAAGAGATACATACATTATCGATACACAAAATCTATAATACTTAATATTATAGATTTTGTATAACGATAAGTTAGTTAGTGGTATATATTATATACCATTAACTATGTATGGTATAGGTAAAACGGGCTCCGCTGGTGTCCGCAACTCCACGTAAATGCGCGTATTTTGCGTAGGTACTGGTAGCTTAGGTATGGTTTATAATCTATATGAATTATCTTCGTCGTCATAAATAAAAACGTAAAAAACATTAAAAATAAAGTATTCAGACATAAAAAAACAGGAATCTTAGGAAAAAAATGCTCAGTTCTGTATTACCTATTTTGTAGAAAATCTGACATAAATATTAATCCAGTACTTAGAAGGTCTCTTGATTGACATATTTTTTTTTTATTACTAAATGGGCCCGCTCTTGACCCCGATCACGCCTGATGGTAAGCGATAGATGAGGTCTATGATGGAACGAGCGTGCCCAGAAGATAATCATATCGAGCCTTTTCAGGAAGAACATCGTAAGCGCCAAAATTCCCAAAAACGGTTTTAATTATTAACCGCTAGATCAACTGATTTTGAATCTATTGTCACTTACTTGAGTTCATAGTGGAAATGGTAATTAACTTTTTTTAATTACGAAATTTTCATCGTAGTATAGTACCTGTTGCTTACGATATAATCTTAGGTAAATAATTTTATTGCAAACATCCTACTTGGCACTTACGATAATAAATTATGCAATTTGGAACGAAACGGAAGCGAAAAGAGGGTGTAATGAAATCTGTACTATTATCTTTAAATATCTTAAAATGGTTGACGAGAGAAGGACCCAAAATTAAGTTGCATTATACTGTGACAGTTGCGCAGGACAAAATAAAAATAAAGCCATGATTGTAATGCTGTATTATTTCATGCAATATCATGCGAGTTTTGTTGAAAGGCTGACTATAAACTTCCTCATTCCTGGACATACCATGATGCCAGTAGACTCTGTGCATGCAACAATAGAAAGATTTATACAGAAAAGAACTATTTACGCACCATCTGAATGGCAAACTTTGATTGGAAATGCTCGGACAAATCCCAAAAAATTAAAATACAAACAAGTAAGCTGCGTAACGCTAGATTTGAAAAAAGGCGACAAGTTCTATCTTAAATACGACTATGATGGACCCGATCAAGCTGTTGATGTGTCTCTTATATTGAGGTCTCGGCAGAATCAACAAGCTATTCGTGAACCTAAAACTGCTTACACTGAAAAAATTCCCATTTCGAAGGCGAAATACGAAGATTTAAAGAAATGTGCGAAAAGGGTATCATACCAGAAGTTTATACAAAAGAATATCTGGGGGTCTACTCCGATTCCGAAGTGGTTGATTGTCGTGTCGGCCGAATGTTCGGTCATTTTCTGATTCGAATATTATTGTCCTACTACGAATTTAAATTAAAAAAAAGGTAAAAATAGGGTAAGGGTTCTAAAAAGGTTCGGATTGGCACAGTTTGCTCGAGACCTATAGTCAATATATAGGAAATGAAAGGTAGTAGAAAATGACCGAACATTCGGCCGATACGGTGGTTAACCGCTTCGGAGTAGACCCCCTGGATTTGCCCTGCGATAGAAACACAAGAGACGCTTTACCTCAGACTGATGAAAACGAGGACTGATGACTCTTTTTGTATTTAATTTTATTAATAAAGCTCAAATTCACTTAGAAGTACCTACTTAATTATTTTTTTTACTTTTTTGTATTTCTGACTCTTTGTCCTTCTCTGCCTGCCTCGTAAAAACAGTTTAAAAAAAAAACACAAAAAATATTTCTACTATTTTATGATATTTAAGAATTATCGTAATCGACATACTCATATCAGCTCTACATAATAACGGTCATCAGTTTTAACGTAAGCGACAAATGTATGTGATTTTATAGTATTAAGTCAAATCTTAACATTTGAATTAATAGGGAGGTGCCCATATAACACCAAGTAAAAATTTCAAATTGATGCTGTAAATATTTTGAGAAATATTAAAAAAAAACGTTCTCCTGTAAAATATGCAAAATGGCGGTTACGATCTTCTTCCTGAAAAGGCTCGATATATCGTGTTCATCCTTCTATTTTTAAAGACTCATTTTTACTATTTTGAAATATACAGAGAGAAAATATTGAAATAAACAGAAATGTCTGCGATTTTATCAAACTATCATCTAGTATTATCGTAGTCCCAATCACGCAGGAAATTAATTTTCCTGATATGCATCTTCTAAATCTGATATAGGTACGCGTACATACTCGTAGGTACATCCTTTGAGCGACATTTCTATTGAAAGCGAATGTTCGCTCAGATGCATCCAATGTATTAGAGTGTAGTCTGTTACCGAAGCTAGGTGAATATTGTAGATCTAAATCTCTCTATATTAGCTGAGATTTTACCTATCCGAAGTTCCTGTTGATAAAAAAGATTCCGGCGAATCTCAACCTCCTCCTTTTTTGAAGACGGGTAGAAAATAGAAATTCACATATCATTACCAACCTATAATGCTCCCACGGCTGGGACCCAGGCCTCCTCTCTTCGAGATGGTGTGGGTTATAAATCTACCACGCGGGCACCGTGCGGGTTGATAGATGTCACATGTCTTCAATTTTTGGTTCTGGGATATGCCGGTTTCCTCACGATGCTTTATTCACCGTTTTGAGAGTAGTGGTGATAAATTTATTTATACAAAGTAAAGCTCCTGCCTGGGTTTTAACCCACGACCTACAACATGTAGGGCCCCCGTTACTACTGGGCCACCACTTGCTCTCCAATATACATAAATACTATGTAAATATTGCGGAAACTTTTAACGCCAACTTTTCTTATCATGCGAAGTTTAATACGCCAATAGGACCATGGCTCTTTGCCTACCTTTACATATTAAACAACTTTATGTTCCAAGAATACTGTGAACTTTGATAATAATTATGTTTTCTTGTAAAGGAAGATTTATGTCTTCTCAAAAGAACAAACAATGCAAAAACTGCTGTATGTTATTTTAAAAAATCATTGATTATTTCGTCGTCCCGAACATTTATGGAAAGAGTTGTGACAAGAACTTCCGTAGGAATCGTTGATTTAGTAGCCATCGTCTTTCATAAATTTTTCTCAATCATGCCTTTCCGCTTTCCATCTCAGAACGGCAAAATTGATATGAAAATCTACATCTACACCTCGATATTAAGAGGAAATGCGGTCGGAGAGACTTTTGAAAAGGTCTAAGTAAAAAGTCATAAATCGAGGTTTGGCTCTCGCCTATTTCCTCCTCCAATATTGAACCAATTTAAAAGATATTTCATAAAATTAATAAGAAGCCACTTATACGGTGTCCCTATGTTTTTCTTTTTTCATTAATAGTTGTCAAATTTGTACACCAAGCCTCTGTTGACAGCAGTTTAAATCGGCATTTTTTGGGACATAGAAGTAGTTAATATTTATTATTCTGTAAAAAATCATTGCTTTATGGCCATTAACCAGAAAGAAAACAGGCGAGAGCGTTTCTATGGAGAATTAGACCAGCATTGCCTCTTAAGAACTACCACAAGCCATCAGCCATCATCTGTCACCCATTTTCTTCAATTATGCTTTTTCCTCTTCATGTTTTTCCAGTTTCCATCTCAAATCGGTAGGATCGTTACGAAAATCTACATGAATAAAATATTTAGTTTCATCTCTAGATGTTTTTCTCTTCCAGAACAAAACATGTATCTTTCGCACGCTCTCACACTCTGACCACGTTTGATGATTCCGTGATGCCGGCTGCGGTCAGTGGCAACCGATTCAGGAGAGACTGCGAACGGCTCATCGATGGACGTATAGTAAAGGTACGATCAACATGCAATTGGAATTAGAAATCAACTTTCCTAGGAAAGCCAGGAAACGACAATGCGGCCCAAAGTTGGAATAGACCAGGAAAAGTGGAATAAGCTTAGGAAGGGAAGAATTCGTCCTGCTCAAAATAAAAAATATAAGTTTGCCCTAAGACTTGGTAAAGCCAAAATACGAGAGAATAAGATAGAATACGAAAAGAAAAAGGCCCTACTTAAACTTTTTTTTAAATTCACTATGTATTCCTCATCTTCGGAAACAGTTTTTTTTTTTTAAGGAACTTAAGTACACTAATCGTACACATGACCACATTATCAAGCTATACATTAGTCTCACATCGCATTGTATAAGATTTCTGGATAATGAAGTCGGCTTGTACTGGAAATGTCTAGCTTGGATCGACGTGGTTTCCAATAGAATACTAAAAGACACTGACTAAAACATATTTTTCATTTACAGCCAGAACCAAAGCCCTACTCAACTTTGCCGGTGATGTTTCAACCGTTCCCGCCATACCCACAGTTCATGTCACAGGCTGCGCCAGCGCCTATCCACTATCCACCGCCGATAACGCCGCACCTCTCCCACCCGCCACCCCCTCTACAAAGGCAAACGCAGTCAGAGCAACCAAAAGTAGTAGTAATAGGTAAGTGGCTTTTTACATTTATTTTGACTTTTAGTATGGTCAAAAAAATATATGTATTAAGACCTTTTTTTTTCAACGCCAGATGTCTTTACCAGTGGATTTTTTTTTAAATTTTTGACTGATTTTCTATACAAAAAAAGCGTCAATTATATTCCGCAGATAAAAAAAAAATACATTGGAAAAACCAGCTCTAAATATGCATAATCGGTGAAGGTCGCAGGACTCCGCTGGATGCGAGAAGCGCAGCACCAGTAGATAATAATATGGCGACGCCTGGGGAAGATCCAAGTCCAGCAGTGGACGTCTTTCGGCTGAAATGATGATGATGATGAATGCGTAATAAACCATCAATAATAAATAGTCTTATTAATATCACCTCTGTTTTCAGATTCTTTCAAGAAAGGAGTAATGAGAACTCAAGCAACACAGACAGAAGTATGTTTAGGTAGAAAACCGTTGCCACCCAATTACTTATCTTTGAGCCCACGGACAATCAAAAGGGTAAGCTCACCATTTTATTATTCCCTCATTTGAAATACCTATGAAAAATGTATGAATTTTTGCAATTATTAATGGACGTGATCTGCAGATTGTGGTAGAAGAGGATGGAGAAATACGTACCAATATTTTAAATAATATTATTGTTTTGAATTTCAGGTTAAAATGGTGGCAGCTGGGGTACAAACAAATGGATATACTGTTGGAGTTAGAAGACTTACAAAGTCTTTCTCTGAAGTAGGAGGCGAAAGATTAGCTGGCCGTGAATCACCAAGTGATATTGCCACTACAGTGGAAAGGTAAAAAACTTATCTACTTACATCATGTTTGCATAAATATAAATAGTTCATTTTAAACATGACCACAGACCAGAGTAAATTAAAGAATTTTTTGTTTCAACATTCGCAGTTTCATCAATAGCGATCACGAAAAACTACATAGAACCCAGTCAGAGGAACCACCACGATCCCCTCGATCTCCAACAGCTATGATGATGCCCTCATCTCCACTCCAACGAGGAGACTCCGATGATGTCACATCTTCATCAGTTAAATCTGTAGCTTCTTCATCGCAAATTGATAAATCATCAGAACTAAGCGCTTTGCAGAGACAAGCTCAAGAATACTTCCAACAAAACTTTCAATTTATTCATGAGAGTGACAGAGATGACACTATAGACGACGACATAGAAAATATTGAAAAAAGTATGGCGCTAAACCGCAGGAATTTGGAATATCTTCAACAAGAAATTGCTAAACAAACTAAAGGCGACAAATCGCTAAGGTCTATTCTCTCTAAGAGTACTAGCGATGCTTCCCAAAAGACAATTAATTCTTCGCATCCATTCTCAAAAACTTCAACATTCCAATCTGAACCTTCTACCGAAACTTCGGCCACCACAACTGATGACAGTGAAAAGAATGAAAAGGAAATTATCATAGATTTTGAGCCGAGACCAGATGATGAAGCTATACCATTTACAACGATTCGAAGGAAAAACAGAAGAATGCTGCAGAAAACTTTGTCTGAGGGTGAAATTCTTCTAGATGTGTATGTATACATTTCTATTGACATTATCACATGTTCTCGAATTTGTCATTTGACATTGACTTGTTCACATACGGCATCACTAATTTACACGTCATTTCCTTGCACTATTTACAACATTTCTGCATTTTGATGCTGATATACCTCAACAACCTTACATCTGAAAACAATAAAGCCTGTAGCTAAATTTGGTATAATTTTATTATGACTTTCTTTAAAAGTACAAATTAATTATCAAACTGACTGAAAAAATATACCGCAATAAATTGTATCACAATATAATTAGAATGTAATCTTTCAGAAGGAAAACTGAATTACAGAGTAGTGGTGACGGTATAAAAGATGCTCCCATAGTTATGTCAACAAGTCAAGAAAATATGACCAGGGAAGACCGTGAGAGGGAAGCAATTTACACGCAGTATATTGGGCAAAACTATAGCCAAACGCCCATAAAAGATGAAGGTATCTTTGGATTTGAACCAGACGGATCTTTCAGGTAAAGAAAATGTAGTGATACTATTTACTATTTTGTACATAGATTATTTTAAACACATAGGAATTAGGCCCATTGCACATAACATCCACCGACTGGCATTTTTTCTGAGCATAGGTCTTTTAACAGCATATTCTTCTGTTTCCAACATTCAAAAGCCGTTAGTTTATGGGCTTCCGATTTGAACGCTATGCTTCTCAGCGCTCATTCATATTTCTTTCCATAGTTCTTCAGATGGGAATGCACCATATGAAGACTTTCATGAAAAATACATTAGTTACAAGCATGAACCATTTAGAAATCGAAGCGTAAGTTTTGAAGAAAAGACAGAAATAATAGTTGACAAGGACGATATTCCTGAGAGCAGGTATGCACGCATCACAATTAGCGGTAAACCGTTTGGTTAGCAAATATTAGCAAAGCATCTTGAATTGTAGCTATAGTAAAGCATCTTTCCTTTTGCCAGTTTTTTCACAAAACACCCAATTGTCATTGTTCAATTCACCCCGTCAATGATTCCTTTAAGCACATATAGTAAGAAACAATAATTAAAAAATACCCTACCCTACCTACCTACCCTACACGACGTGCAATTATGAAGTTACATGCCTTGTAATTATAGTAATTTATTATTTCTTACAGTACTGCTAGATCGAGCCCAGGATCACCAGAGCCAGTTACTATTGAAGTAGATATAGAGCCAAAAGTAAAACGAGCTGTTATTTCTAACACTGTTACTACAATTCTATCACCTGTGGATAAAATATCACCATGCGCTTCAAATGAATCTCTAACAGTTGATCAAAGCAGGTATTTATTATGACTAGTGATTTCCTGCAGGGCGACTGAATAACCTACCATTATTTTAAAGCCTTCATATTTCTAGGGACCATTCGGATGGCATGTGGAATGAATCACAAACAACTGTATTGCAAATCGATTCGGGTACAGAAAATGGGACTGTGATAAGGTAAACATAGCGCCCTGGGGGTCTAAAAAGGCCACTTTGGTAGAATCATAAAAGGATAACATTATGAATCATAATATGGCGAAGACAGTACGTGTTTTTCTATTTTTCGCTGCACTACGAAGGTATAATCAAAGAGATTGGGCTTGAATTTGGATTGGATTGATTGGTATTTTAGCACAGACAAAAAAAAATAACTCAAAAATTCTTCACCAATGGGATTTGATACGATTAACTTATCAGTTAACTATCCATTATAATTCATAATGTTATCCTTTTATGATTCTACCAAAGTGGCCTTTATAGGCCCCCTGATGGGCAATTCTCGTAATTTTAAGAACGTTCACAGTCTGATCTGTCTCAATCTGCAAAAAAAATCCCTACATTTTAGACAAGTGTTTGACATTGATTGTTGCTGAGATGAGATTGCGACTAGATTTTGCACGTTTCTAATTACGGGAATTTGCCTTCTGATATCCTCAATATTGAGTGTTGCTAATTTGTTTTACCCAACATTTCTGAATAACAGAAGTATTTTTTTTTTACAGTTCATCAGATCTTAGTTCTTTGGCTGCTTCTCCGGGAGCATTAGCATTGCTGACCCCGACATCAAGAAGAAAACAACTTCTACTTTTGCAACATCAGCAGCGGTCGTCTTTAGATACAGACGCCTTGGATGAAGAATTTGATGCGTCACAGGTAAGAGATAAATAAAAAAAAACATTGTTTACATTACTTTTCAAATCGATATAAATTATTATTTTTTTAATAGAGTCAGTCACCGACATCACCAAGAAATAAACTAGACACATCGAGTTCTAGCTCACAGCCACGAGCGTCGTTATCTCCACCTGCAGTTGTCCCAAACATTTCACTGCCCATCACGAAACAGCCAACTATCTCAAAATCAATTTCCCCAACAGCACCTCCAAAAGTAAACCATAAAGTAAACCAACCTGCCATTGCTATTACCCACCCAAGCCTGGACTTGGCTGATGTTCCATTCAAAAGAACTCCAAGTTTCATAAATAAAAAACGAGAAAGAGCTTTGAGTCCATCTAGAAGAAGAGATTTGCAGAAAAAAACACAGCAAAAAGAACCAAATGGAACAATTCCTAATCAGATAGTGGAATCTCCAACTGAGCCACCACTAGCCAAAGCTGCAAGCAGTGAAACCAGTTTGGCAAGAACTGATTCAGGAAAAATTAATACCACTGACGTATCAGAAAGCACGACAACGACTGAAGATTATGTAACAGCAAATTCTGACAGCTCTAAAAAAAGTAATAGTAAGATTCAAAATCAAAGTAAGTATTACAAATATGGTATTAGAAGACATTCGCTAGTTTCTTATAAATCAATTTTGCTTATAGATCCAGAAAATAACAAAACACAAGACGGGTCATCTTTTGAAAGTGCTTCAAGTCTCTATTCTTCAACTCGCACAGAAAACATCGCTGAAGATTTGATCGTACCGAGTTTTTCCCCGCCATTAGAAATCAATGATGACTTTATTGTCCCAGACCTTGCATCGCCTCCATTGCCCTTGCCTGATAGGTTACCTAGAGTTTCTATCGAAAAAATTGAAGTCAAAGCCGATATCACTCCGACCATTGAACACATCAAGAGAGAAAAGACTGATATTAAATTTAAAGACGATTTACCAAAAGTTTCCAAGGTATGTTCCGCCGCTGTAAAATTAACCGACGACGGTCAAAATGACAGAAGTGGTTTTTTTTATCTGTAAATTTTTTTTTAGACTATGCGTGGCACAATTAGTGGAAAGAGTAGTTCAAGTGGAAGTTATAGTATAGGTGGATCAAATCCTAATGTTACTGAAGCTAATGACGATAAAACACCCACTGAAAAGATTGTAAAACTGCCGGAACGGAGCGAAAGTAAAGGAAAAGAAGACAAAACAACCGCAACTGTTCATGAAAAGGAACAACAAGTACCGAAAATGATGGTTATATGAACGAATTTAACACAATTTTAATTATTTTAAGACTCATTAGTTACTCATATCATTTTTATCTTTTATTACAGGGTTCTTTATCAGACGATGAACGAAGTGTCCACTATTCATCTTCCGGTTATTATGAAAGCCCCGTTGAAGATGACGATGATGGTGGTTTGACTTATAAGCATTCACAAAGATATAAATCAACAACCAGACCTAAATCTTGGTTAGCAGATGAGAAACGGAGGAAAAAGAAAGCTTTTACTTTAGAGTTTTCGAAGTCCTACGATGATTCTGTTTCAACTTCACAAGATGATTGGGGTAAAAAGACTAAAGACCCAGACAGTATAAGTCAAAAGTCTGAACGCGGTATCTTTAAACCATCCAATATTAAATCCCCCCAGGAAGAGAAAGCACCTGAAACTAGGAAGAAGAAAACTCATTTTGCAGATAAGACCAAAAGCGTTCAGTCTTCGCCAAGAGAAGCAGTAGATATAGAAAAATCGATCAAAGAAAAAATACCAAAAGAAAAAGATTCGGAACCGAAACGTCCAGCTGAAAGAGAAAGATATGTTAAAAGAACAAAATTAAAACCAAAAAGCCCAACCCAGAGTAAAACTGGTGATGGTAATAATCATAGCTACAGACCGGCTCATTATGACAGACGGGAAGCTATGGGGTCTAACATGAAATTACACCTGAATATTCCAACATCAGATGATTCTAGTGAACAGTATAGGAAAGAAGGTAACAATTTAAATTGTCAAAAAAGCTAAGTTCTGCAGCATACGCTGTTAGAAAAATTCGAAATTTAACTGATATAGAGACTGCTCGTTTAGTGTACTTTAGCTATTTTCATAGTGTAAATGTCGTACGGTATTCTATTGTGGGGAAATGCCGCCGATATTCAGACTATCTTTGTTTTGCAGAAGCGAGCTGTTCGATCAATTTATAAATTAAGTCCGAGACACTCTCTCAGAGACAAATTTAAAGAGATTAATGTAATGACTGTGCCTTCTCAGTACATTTATGAAAATCTTTTATATGCCCATAAAAATATAAAATTGTTTAAAAAATACAGTGATATCCATAATATAAATACTAGAAACAAACACAAATATGTTGTACCTACAACCAGGCTCAAGAAAATAGGTGGCTCGTTCAGATGCCAATGTATACGCTTTTACAATAAACTACCAAGCCACGTTCAAGATCTAAGCCTTAATAAATTCAAATCTTTCATTAAACGTAAGTTGTGCCAGAAAGCCTTTTATACCGTTAAAGATTATATTGAGGACAAAAAGGCTTGGGATTGAGCTGCTTCCAATTTCTGCATTTTGAATGATTTTTTTCTTTTTGACGTGACAACGTCTTAAATTAGGTTGCGACTGGGAGTCACTTATGAAAAAGTGTAACGCTCGGTAACGTTACGATGAGTCACCGAACGAGAGAGAGGCCCGCCGAATGCCTTGCGTCTCTCTCCCACTCAACTATGATCGGATGATCGGTCGTTGTCACGTAAAATCTTCGCCCGTAAAACCGACTTTACAGGCAACCATTTTTAATACACATTGACATTGATGAATATTTTTTTTTTAACAATGACATTTGCTTACTTTGTAAAGTATTATATTATTTTTTCATTGTGAATGTGAAGACGATGTGGGTCTTTTTACATACTTATATATATTTTTTTTATTATTCTCTCTGTTCTGTTTTTTTTTTTTTCATGGTCTGGCAGTTTGAGTAATTTATGTGGCCTACCCAAATGTCCTTTCTTTGGTATTGTTCGTCGAATCGTTGAGCTCCTTAAGTCTTGAGTTGAGCTGCACGATTTTTGACAAATGCGTGCACTGACTGGACAGGTCCTCTCAATCTGTGTGGTTCTTTCCTCAAAAGACCACCTCAGACATCGATCTACATGGTCTTCATATAACCTGACCAAGATTATGTCTGGACTTTAAAAGAGACTGTGACCTCTGAGTTTGTTTCGGCCTTTCTTCTCAGAGTAGTCAGATAGGAAACGCCGACTTCATCTAGTTTAAAAAAAAATACATGATTGACGTGTAAAAGTGTTTGTACAAACCTACTTACAAAAAATAAAATCATTTCATTTCATTTCATTTCAATCAATTTTACTTGATATTTTTTTTAAGAACAACAGTTTTCAACCCTTTTCTGTATTCAGTTCTTATTAGGGTACCGACCTTAAAGAAAAGCGGAACCTTTATAACATCCCTTTTTTGTCCGTCTGTCACAGATTTTTTCTCGAGATTTATGCTACGAATTTTGACCAGCGACCGTTCCACAGATTGCTAAGTGCAAACCACACTTAGCAGTCTACCTTTCGAAACCTTAATTGTCTGAGCCCGACTCGCTCTTAATCATTTTTTATACAGTTAATTTCTAATTTACAGGTACAAGTAACGGCAATATTTCACCAAGAAAACACAGGCGTTTGCGCGACAGTCCACGAAGAAAAACTGCAAATAATTCGAATAATGCTAAATCTCCTACTACAGCTAATAACCACACCGTGTACAGGTAAAATGACGTTTATTCTTTTTTTTTTTTCTAAATCAAAGTAAGAATACAAAATAACTAAAACGTTTTATTTTCAGGCCAAGAAGAAAAAGTGGTTCAAACGAAAGCATATCACTTCCCGGTAGTTTACCAAGAAGAAAACAATCGATTCCTACGGTCCCCCACCTAAGTTCTTTGGAAGCGGAAGACATAGAAACGACAAGAACTCTTACCAGTGCTGGGTCTAGATTGACTCCCCTTCGATACGTTAAAAGTCCCACGACGTCACCTAGGCATAATCGGAAACCAGATAAAGGTAAATATTGCAATTAATCTCTTCAAAAATAAACTATGTACTCGTATACCTAAATCCCTTGCGAGTCTTACATACTTTTTACAAATAAACACCTTATTATTTAAGACGGAAAGTTCGCAAAAGCAGCGTCAGCCGAATCTTTGCGCTCTGTATCACCAGGATCAGATTCAGTATTTTATTCAGAGCAAACGGAGCACAGCTTGGTTGGAGCTGATGGCGAATCTAAAGCACATTGCTTGCACTGTGGCAAAGAAGTCCATATCGTAACTGCGACCCATGAACATGACAGTGTAGCTTCAAGGACGTCTCATACCGATGTAAGTGAAACAAAACCTACATTTATAAAAAAAAAATTGTTGCTTCGTCCAATACAAAGAATATTCAGTACCTATCCTAAAGGCTTTTCTTATCTACAGTTATCAACTGAATGATTAAATAAAAAAAAAAATTTACAGTTTGTTTTTTACTACTGAGTTCAATCCTACCACCCAAACAAGTAAAAAAAAACAACCTAAGTTTAATCCTATTATTTTTACTTCAAAAAACTCACATTTTATCTTATTTTTAGGAATCTTATGCAGATGCCACACCAGACATAGTACCAGCACCTGCTGGCTTTGCTGATTCTCCGTCTTGCGCAACAAACAAGAAACACGCAAACGGAGCTCGATTATACAAGAAATTAGACAAACGATACCGATCTGAGGATAAATCAAGACATTACTATAGAAACAGGCAGGACGTTCGAGCAAAGGTACAATCAACTATTCAAAATCGAAAATATGCTAAAATACATTTTAAATTATCTAGAAAACCAACTTCGCTATCTGTGCTTTTTGAATTAGAAAAAGAAAGGATATCCTTTCTAGTACATCTTTTCTTGACAGTATCGAATGCATATCCCCATCTACAAATACACTGGAATGTTCCAGGTAGGTTTATGCAACTCTCGGTTAAACTATGACAATTGTGTTTGTCAGTTGTACATTCGTTAACATCTACGCACATTCCAAACTCAGATTTCCATTCAAAGTCCTTTTCTCTGCAATGGCAAGAAACGTTCCATTTATTTGCAATAATGCCTGCCAAATTCTGATTATCTTTCCGATCCAATCGACATTGCCGGTTCGTTACATCTGTACTTTTAGCGTTTTCAGTAAAACAAGGATTGTGTTTACTATCACGACACTGCGAGACTGTTTTCACATGTTTCAATGGACAACACGGGTCCGGACAAAAGCTGTACATAGCACAAGCAAAAGAAAGTTTATCATCGGAACGAGGGTCGTGGTTTCGGTTCCCAAATACTGGGTCCAAGCAACTGGCGAAGTTATCACAAGATTCTCCGAGCATTGATAATGCAGGAATTCCTAACATTGTGTACCAACACATATAATAAGATGCAGATGTTCGCCATTGAAACTTTTCTTTCGGTTCATCAAAAGGAAGGCCCGTTTTAACTGCATACAACAATGCTTTCTTGCAGTCAATGTCCAACTTAGTAATTGATTTCTTATCAATATTTTTATTTTTATTTAGCGTTGTAGTAATATCATCATTTCTCGTAAAAGGCGCTGTATTAGTCACACTGTATAAGTATTTAATACATTGGTAAAAGTTTTTGTAGCAATTCTTATAGACTTTCCAATGAAAAGCTTTGAGACTTGGATCAGGAAAAGCATTATAAAACCCAATGGAGATATTTTTAGGTTTCTTTACATGTTTTCTACGGTCCCATTCATTGAATTTGTGGTTTCGCAAAAAATACGCAATATCTTGTAAGGCATTTACCAACCATTTATCATCAGGCACCAGAAATGTTGACTGTTGAGTTTGTGATGTAGTAGAATATGTCGACGACGTTGGATTAAAAATATCATCTAATCCCAATTCCTCTTCATTTTCACAAGCACATGAATACAATATCACGTTTGTGGACATCACAAAAACTAAGGTAATATATTTAAAGATGAACATTTTCATTTATCAAACACATGCGGTATTTTTGCAAGAAAATCAATACTCATTTGTCAAAATCAAAAACAGATGCCATTTAGAAAAAGAAAAGATTTATGGCCAGTAAAAATAATCAATTAAAAAGGTTAAATTTTGTAGGTTTTACTTGATTTTAGAATATTCTTCGTTTGGAAATTTTCTTGGGTTCGGCAAAAACAGTTCCCTTAAAATGTAGTCATGGGCGTCCGTCTGTCCGTATGCCCATCTGACCGTCTGAATGACTGTCCGTATGTCTGTCCGTCCGGATGTCACATATCAATTTTACTCGGAAACTATTTGCAAAATTAGAAAGTATCGCATTCAGTGCATGGCTACAGAATGGTCTAGTGGATTTACGAAAAAAACACTAGGGGTGGCACTCTTCATACATGCAACGGAGGGGAAAAAATCAATGCACATAAGCCTGGTGGGTGGTGTTGGATGTCATAATTAAAAAGATGATGATGATGATGTTTCTTTTGTGATTTTTCTATTTGAGTCAATCGTTTTTGAGATATGGGATATTTTCAGTTACAACCACAGATATAACTTTCTTTTATCTTCTTTTTTTCGAGAACTACTGTGCAACGTAAACTTGATTTTACGAGTGATGAAATCAATACTGCATACGTAAATATTCACACCACCCTTCACTGTGGTTGGTCACCGTGGCAGGCACTTGGCCGAATTGACTTTTTGTAATTATTGTTCTTTTTTTATTAATTCACCAGTCTGAAGAAAGAGGTAAGGAAGAATATGCGACTAGTGAAAAACCTCAAGATAATCGCATAGCAAGATCTGCTGGCAACAGTCTGGATAAACTTGGCGGGTCCAGTGCAAGCGTAGACCCGGATGGTAAGTTCAAAGTTGTTTTTACCCTGAAGTTTAGTTATTTTTGTAGACAATGCATTTGTTTTTTGCAACAATACGTTTGATAATTTTATGAGTTACCTATAATATACTCGTAGATCCAAATATATTTTGATCCTAAATTATGATAGGCATTCAATAATATTTACAAGGATAAAGCTTCATGTTTTGTTGGTTTTTCTGTAAAGGTCCGCAGATAAATAATAACTACGTGCTTCCACATTTTGCCGATTGTGGTTAAGCGCAATTATAGGTAGCGAATCAGTGTCTTTTTTACACTAAATCGCAACTTAAAAACAGAATTAATCTGTTAACCTCGAACCGATACCGGATCAAAAGCTCTCGGGAAGCGCCTATTAGAGTCAGAAGTCTATAATGCCATTAAAACTTTTTTTTATGATTTTGACAGAACACGAAGAATGTTCTGGAAGTTCCGAGGGTGCTGAAGGAGCCCGTGACGAAAAAGGAATCTATGCTGCGCCCTGGTGGTGCGGGAACTGGATCATGCTGTCCGAAAATAATGACCACTGGACTAGGATCCCACCAGGTACTGCCCAAAACAAACTAACACAACAAAACAACAATTGACAATACTTAAAACTGGAAGAAATAATCACACAATAAATAACAAAAAAACTCTAACTCTTCAATTAAACCATTTACAGGCTTTTGAATTGTTAAGGAGTCGGTCAGTCAGAAATATGAAGCCCATTCCAAAGCGTAGTAGGTACCTGTGGGCAAGAAACTCCATGGACACTCTTTAAAATTATATTATTACAAAAATATTAGTTCCATCATTAATATTGAATTTATAATTACAAATATGTGAGAACGATTTCAAATAGGTGTACACGTTAAAAGTGCTCAGACAAAAAAAACATCAAAAATGAAATAATTGAAATATCGTGGTAGCTTAGAGATGACCAGTCCCAACGGACGAACATGATGCACGGATCACCATCAGCTCAAGCATTTTGAAGAGAGCTAAATGATGCAACACACACGCAACCACCAGCGAAACATTTGAGTGAGCATGACATAGCTACTATCAGCTGCTAGGGCTCATTCAAGTCAATGAAGGACATACATAATCAGCCTACATGAAAGACATATTACCCGGTAAACTACTACTATGTACTATGAGTACTATGTACTTAAAAGCTACCGCTTTTAAGTACATAGTACTCACAAATATGAAAAAATTGAATTGTCAGCACTTTGTTTACTAAGCAGTTTTATTTTAAAACAATTAAATTATGAAGCATAAACAAGTTTCTGCATGAGGGTACCTATTACATAATATGTTTTAAAAATAGTTGTCGTCAACGATGATTATTGAGAGCAACCCAAATCACCTAATTCCTTCCTTCCTAAAGATAAAAACAAAAATTGAGCTCGGTGACTTCATTTGAAAAAAATAGGTGACTTGAAATACCGATTACATCAACCTGTGATCAAGATGATACTGCAAAGGAATTTGTGCTGTATTGTAACCAAGTTATGAGTTATATTCTTTCCTAACTATAATACATTTTTGACAAGCTTCCTAGATGAACGTGTCCTAAACATTATTTGAGAAATCAGATGGTGTTGAACGCAAACAGTCAGCATACATTATGTTATGCATACTAATTTATCTTAAATAGTAGCTGCTCTGCTACTGGTTTCTATAGTTTATATTAGAATTCTATGGTCTTTACAATGAAAAAAATAGATTAGAAAAGAAAATTCAGAATCGCCTCATCATCTGTCTCTAAATTATCAAATAAAATTCACGTAATTTAAAAGAAAGAAAATAAGGTCATTTGACCCAGGATAAAAGGGCACACAATATTCACACAAAAACAAAACAGATAGCATTTATTTCAATTAAACCAATACAGCCACATTGTCAAGGAAAGTTGCTCATTCCAAAGCGTAGTTAGATACCAAAATATTTAAATATTCCTTTTGCAACAGATGTGCTAGACTCTGGATCTGATGGTGGACAGGAAGACCCAACGGAATCAGAATCAGAATTCAACAAGAGATACGTGGCGCTAACACATAGGCTGGTTCACCGAAGAGCTTGCATAGAATTGAACCGGCGGCAAGCTGACAACAGTTTTGGTAAGATATTTGGCAAGTTTTTTTTTTACAGAATATCTTTTTGCTTTAATGCAAAGACTGATGTGTCAGACGCTCCGTTTCGTTACTATACAAAGCCACATACAGCAATTATGATATAATATAACATAACATATACAATCCATCTCTGTGCTTTTCACCATGATAAAAGAAAAACATCATTAGATAATCTTGCTACGCACTTCTTATAGTCTCTCTTGTGCTCTATAACTACATAGAAACCTCTCCTTCATTTTATAATAGCTAATAAACGAGGTATCTCGTAATATATCGGTGCTATTCGGCGAGAACATCACGAAGCTAGTTTCATGATCGCGATTACCGTCTATATAAAGCCCTTCATTCCAAGATGGCTATTATAAAACAGATAGGTACTCTATTACGTCACTACTATTAACGAATAGTTAACCAGTCTACTTCGGAAGTGTGACGTGTTAAACTATTCCTAGTACTCTCTCAATTTTTAAATAGCATCAAGAATGTCCGCTGAATTCTTCAGTTCATCTTTGCTATTGGCACAAAAAAAAGTGCGTGTAATTTTCTATAATTTTGGAGACCTTGACATGAAAGTAATGAATTTTAATGTACCGTTTGAATGAGTCAGCGATCAATTTTAGTTTTAATCAGTGAAAGGTACAGAATCGTTTCAGAATCAAAAGTGACCGAACTGTTGCGAACTAAAATATATTCTCGTAGCGTATTTGAACGTCAGTATTCAGTTGTTGATGACACGCTACTGCGGCCAGATGATATTTTTACGTCTGACGTTCAGCAAATGTTTAGTTCGTATTGATTTTACATAGCAAAACTTGTCTAGCCGACGGTTAATGACGTAATTTTCATGCACTCCATGCGGACAGGTATATGTGAGAAACGCCGGTTCAAAAGTTCAAGACTGTAGTTCGGAGTTTTCTTGAAGAATGGGGCATTCATGTGAGTAAAGTGTTTCGTGGACCATTTAATACGTTAAAAGAAGTTAAAGCAATACTTTTATTTTCCGTTTCTATTATTTTATGTTTTAGTCAGAGACATGTTGAATTCCAAGGGGAGTATAAGACAGAAACTGGAGGAAATCCTCAAATTGATGCTGATGTTATGGTGTCGACAAAGTCAAATTAGTAGACTTGTGGCTCCAGAACCATGCGGTAAAAAATATGTTGTTTTTTTACACCGCTAAAATGAATGAATACTTCTAATAATTTTAATTATTTTGTGTGTAGTTTTCTACAGAAAAGGCGTTTGTTACTGCTTTTAGCTTCCATAATAAAAAAATATAACAGTACCCACATCTATTAACTAAATTAATCGTATTACTCACACCGTCCTAGCAACGGATCCACTTAAAATACCACGCTTTTTATTCACCATACGCGGTTCTATAAAACTTTTGGTGCACCTTGTGTCAACAATATCATATCGCGGCATGTTAATTGCATTCTCTAATGCATTGTATGAATGAAACTTCGTGTGATTTTTTTTGGGCATTAGCCAAAAACGAAAGTTTTTCTGCAAATATTTGGACGGATACGCACTTACCATGTAGAGTACGAATGTGTGTCATGGCCAGATCTCCTCGGGCGAGTTTATTGCCGTCTCTAGGCCGACATCATTGTACTATTTAGATAAGAAAATAAATATTAGGCTAGGAATGACGCAAAGAAAATACACGGTATCGCCAACCTGTGATTATTGGTTTATTTTTTCGTCATAATATTGAATATTTCTATACATATTTGTAAACCAATATGGTAAAACGTTTTTGCTGTATGTGGCTTTGAAGTGTTTTTAATTAACCTTTTGATTTTTCCGCAATCCATGAATGTTCATACCGAAATTAATCCGATAGTGTGACAAAGGAAAAAATTGCGAAACAGAAAACACAAAATAATAATTGCAATTTTCTTACGAATGATGTCAACGTAAATGAAGCAATTCATTTTAAATTTGCAGAGAGTGACAAAACAGTGGTAGTGAGGCGTGGAAATGAAGAGTTCGGATTCCGAATTCACGGAAGCAAGCCAGTGGTGGTGTCAGCGATCGAGCCCGACACGCCTGCCGAAACCTCTGGTTTAGAAGTCGGAGACATTGTCATAGCTGTTAATGGTAATGTACTTGAAGAAAATCATTATTTTGAATTGAATTTTGGACCACCTACCGTAGTACAGGATTGATACAATGATAATGTACTTTCTGATGAAGTAGCTGGTTTTATGACAACATTTGAAGATAACATAAAAGCACGAGGAAATATGAGTGAAGACAGTGCAAGTTACAATTTTTGCTAACAATAAGTAGATTTTAGACAGATGTTAATTCAGTTGTGTTTCTGGTTCTATACGAAAACAATTATTACATTTAAACAGTTTGATCTAAGACTATTATTCAGGATCGGAATTACCTACATTATATGCTTGCATTTTCGTTTCAATTGGAAAATTTATTGCCCACTAAATCCACTTGATTGATTTATTGCGATGCATAATGTTCATCAATTTATTTACAGGAATCAATGTCTTAGATAAGACACACTCAGAAGTGGTGAAGATTGCGCATTCTGGATCAGAAATACTTGAATTAGAGGTAAGTTTCTCCAAAAGGGTTTGTTCCAATTCAAAAGTTTCGTTTATGTACTGTAATTGTAAATAACTACTTCTTCTATTTTCGTAATGAAAGAAACTCTCAAGAGTTGGAGTATTCAATCAGTATAAGTAGGTAACCTTCATGGATTGATTACTACCTGAATTAACCTCCATTACATACCATATTATAATCTTTGCAGTTTCTAGTGATCAATCAAATCAACCAAACCATACCACATCGTAACTCATTTTTGTGTTCTCATTTAGTTTTAAACGTTACATCCAGGTTTATACCTACTCACGATCCTAAATATTTCATCTTTACTACCCACTCCAAAGATTTTAGGTTTGTGTATGAATGTTTGGCACTACTAAATTCATTTAGATTTTTGTTTTATTTTGCCATCTAACTCATTCTCTAATTTGTTTATTGGAATTTAGCAATTAGACGATTTAAAATGGGATTTGATTCCGGATCGAATGATAGAATGATGCAATTTGACATTCAAACCCTCAAAAAACCTCAATTTTATAATTTTGTTTTCAGGTGGCCCGAACCTGTGAGGTTGTAGCCTCATTAGCTCACGAAGGAGGACCAGCTGCGTTATACTCAGGGTATCTCTGGCGAGCAGCTCCCGTCAGACCTCACCACCCTCCGCACTGGACCCGACGGTGGTTCGTCCTCAAGAGAGACAACTGCCTGTACTATTATAAGACAGATTCTGTAAGTAGCAACTTCTTAGTTATTACTATCTTTTGTTGTAAAGGAGATTGTTCGCCGTCCATACATCGTTTGCCTAAGAACCGGCAGTAACGTGAATATACTTTCTGTGTTCTAAATAATGCATATATTCGATTTAAACTAAATTAAAATCACGGACACTTCTGAGAATTGTAAAAAAGCCAAAATACTTTCGGATTTTGAGGTTATAATAAATTAACGTTCATTACATTACAATGCCAAGTCGTCGTTCTTAGGCCGCATTCCGAATTAGCTATAATCGTGTTACATTCTCTGTGGATATAATCACTCACAGCACTCACAGCATCTCATAAGCGTTAGAATAGAATAGAATACTTAGTTCTTTATTTGCACAGAAAGTAGGTACAAGTTACAGATGTTAAGTTTAATAAAATGATCCTGTACTAACTACCTTAACTAAGGCATGCAAATAAATAGTTTTAGCTAATTATATTACTTTGTCTTACTTCTTTCCGATTTAGATATTACGACTTAGAGTAAGAAAGCTATAGAGCATCGGGTAGCGTGGCCATAGCTGCCTTGAAAAAACTGGCACGCACTGAGAGACGGAAATAGTATATAGCTTTATCCTTTTCTGTTACTTATAATAACTCAATACTATATTCTTTTCTTGTGGAAATGAAATGGAGCTACCCGCCGTCTATACTTTTCTTTGTCTAAGTATTACGATTATGACAGCTGAGAGCTATTCAAGAATTCGGTACGCTCGTGAACGCGCTCACAGTGCTTACTTAATGTCAAAACGATATTATTACAGTATTTCTTTGTGTAAACACCACATTTCTTCTTCTTTTGGTTAGATGGCGACTGTCAGTCAGAAGCACAATTCGAAAATGCCACGTTAGTTTAATTTAAAGATATGATGCAACTCAAAACAAAACACACTCTGACACATCTACACACACACACTCTGTCAATTTTGACAGCGCTCACGGTGATATTATTAAAAGGCATGGTCGGCGTCGCAAGATGGCGCATGTCATGACGTCATCTATGACGATTCACGGGACATCGTTATCGCGCTCACGCTAATTCGGTACGGGTTTAAGCACGCTCAAATCGTTTATTTCCCAACTCGGAACGCAGAGACCGACTGTCATTACTATCAATTGTCAAAGTGTCATCTATCAAATCATCGACTGTCAGTATCGATGTAGCTCGTTTTACACACCGCTTTCAAGCTCTTTATTCTGTTTTTAACTAAAAAGATTATTCATAGATCAAGCGCTGAGGGTGTTGAGTTTTGTAATTACACTCCGCTGCGCGCAAAGACTTGGCTGAATGAGCTAAAATACCCTTGCCTGTTCAAAACGTCAAATTGATACAAAAAATAATGACGCCGGGGAATAAGACCCAACTGAATTACTTTTTAAAATGTTTTCTTAATTATGAAGTGTCCGTTATATTATAATAATTGTAATGTAAATTATAATAAAAACTAGTAATTATTTTAAAGGTTTCATACGTGCCGATTCATAGGCCATTTTTTACAATGTCCTTTAAATTATCTCGCGCTTTTTTAATGTTATTCTTACTTTCTTTTGTTTTACATTGTAAATTATCATGCAAAGGACATGCGATTGAATGACCGCTGTAATTTTGTCGGTGTAGTTCAAGCACTTTCTAATTAGATCAACGACTGGCCAACAGCTTTGTCTTGGCAAGTCAACGTTCCTCTATCTTTTTACTTTGTTTTAATTACTCGTCATACTCGTTTTCATTATAATGTTTTCTTCGCCAACAAACTCTTTGATGCTATCGAACTTTATTTATGTCGACCCTCCGATAAATAGGTTTTACTCAATCTAATAAAACTGATAACACCGCCATCTATTGACTCAATCCCGTACTACTTTCCAGAGCATTCATCCCGTGGGTGCCCTTATGCTTGTAAACTATCAACTGACCGAAGAGGACTCGGGCAGGCCCCATGGGTTTCGATTACATCGCGGCGGAGGCGTGCGGTTACAACTGGCAGCAGACACTTCTGAGGCGGCCGCTAGATGGCGGGCAGTACTTGCGCATGCTATTGATGCTAGCAACCAGGTATGTGACAGTATTTTGTAGTTTTATCATTCAGTTTTATGAAATGTGGATTTTATGAGAAAAAAGTATCAGATTTCGTGACATTTTAGATGTTAGTCGGTATGATTTTGTGATGACAGTACTTTTTAGTTTATCATTGATATAATAGATGGCGCAGAACTCAATTTAACTTTTTTTACCATACGCGATAACTTCTGTCAACGAACTTTTAGAACAGCCGGTCGATTCTGTAAAAATCTCACCGTGAAAACTTAGGTGATGTGAGTTTGTTTTTGCTAGGAATTGACACTATTGACAGCTCACTCCACGCTCACTTCACCTAACTTTTCACGGTGAGATGGTTACAGAATCGCACTGCTGAAGTAGTTGGCAATCGTACTTTAATTACTAAGTAAGCCCTTTCTTGATAAAGTGCGATTAAAATACCGTCTTGATGATACAGAAATGGAAGTTATAATTTAGAAACCCAGCATCATTTCCTATACCTACCTTTAGGTGTAATTGAGTTTGTTCTGTAGGTTCATATCTAAAATGAATACCTATTTTACCTCGTTCTTACAGTCTTTGCCATTCTTCATTCCATTTCCATGTATGTTTACGTTTTTTACATTTCTATGATGTTCACAATGATTTTTATTCTCTTTGACGGTTAAGAAAAGTATTTTGATATCATAAAAAAGGCCATAGGCATAATAAGATGCTTCTAAATAAACAAAAACAATATCTTAATATGTCATATTTATAACATTTCTTAGACACCTAATTGACAAAGCTCAATTGGGATCTTTTATTTAATTTAATTTCCAGCGCGATGGCTGGTTAGAGGTAACAATGAGGAACATGAAGCTTCCACCATCATCGATCCCTAGGCCCGATTGCTTCGGCTACCTTATGAAGCTGGGCTCCAAATGGAAGTCCTGGGCCAAGCGGTACTGCGTGCTCAAAGACGCTTGTCTCTACTTCTATAATGATGGCAACAGCAAAAATGCTTTTGGTAAGTTCAATGTCTTGGGCTCTATGGAAATCATAACTATTAACAATTATTGATTTTGTTCAAGTTTTTTTCCGTGCTGCATTATCAGCTACGGCTTACAGCTTCAGAGAAGTTCCAAAGTAGTTACCAGAGCAATTGCGATAGAGTGATAAATTCTTCTAAATATATATTTTTAAGCTAGTAATTTCTATGTGGCTGAGTTCTGGTCAAAACTCATACTATTTGGAATCATCGATACTATGAAGAAGAAGATCGAGTTCTCTTGATTCGAGACTCAGGCTACTGCTACTGAGAGTTTATAAGCGGAACACCTATTTATAATCCTGCTTGACCCGAGTGATCGAACCCAGGGTTTCGAATCTCTCAGTCATAGTAATTTTAAACCTTCTTTTCCTCTTTCGAAGGTATGGCCTGCCTGCACGGCTACAGAATACAGACATGCGCGCCTGGCGGCAAGAAATACGCCTTCGAGGTGATGCCCACAGAACCGAAGCAAAGACACTTCTACTTTCACACTGAATCTGAAATGGATAGGAAGCGGTAAGTATCAGATACGGTAATTACGGCTGAATTAAAAAAATCAAACAACTTTTAATGCCTGGTATATAATTGACGTCTGGCAGTTTTTGTATGGGGAATCTGTCAAAAATTCAAAATTAGGTATACCTCGGCTAACGATATCTTGCGTTGGAAATATCAACTTTTAGTGATAAATCAATCAATCAAATTCTTTATTTTAAACCAAAGATCCATTAGTATGTTAGTATCACAGCCTAATTGTTAGCAAATAATGATTTAATAAATTAATTGGCGATGGACGTCTGTGCGCACATGTCTAACCCGTCCAGTGTCTAATAAATGCCCCATCAAATTTGTCCACCAGCGTAGCAAGTATGTTCCCTGAAACGCCATAAAACCACATTGAATCATGTAATTTAAAATTCTGGATGTTTCTTTTTTGCATTTTGGAACACAAAATTTCAGCAACAATCCTAGTCATCATTGGCATTTTATATTTTTACTTTTACTAGTCTGTCTATACGGTGCGGTATATCAACACCAACCCATTCCTCCATTCCTTTTGGATTATAGGCATTCTGAATGTAGACCAAAATAAACGAAGCCAAATTAGCAACAATCGCATCGTTTTTTAAATCGATAAAAACAAAGGTGATGTATCATAAAGCTTCGTTAGGACTGGCCTTAGGCGTTATAGTGATCGTTAACTCGTTCCACACTATAATCCTTTTTGCTAACTAAAAAAGGCCTCAATTATTTATTTATCTTTTTGTATTTTGACCTACCTACGTCATCGTCCCAGTCGTTACGGGTAGTCGGTAGCTCGAAAGTCTGACAACCAGTCTTACCAAGGGGTATCGTATTACCCAGTAACTGGGTTTTGGAGGTCAGGAAGACTGTCGCTCTATGTAAAATACTGGTATTCAGCTGCATCCGGTTAGACTGGAAGCCGACCCCAACATAGTTGAGAAAAGGCTAGGCAGATGTTGATGATATTTTTTTGAAAATCACTTTTGTATACTTCGATTATAATTATATGTATGTTGTCTGCTTTGTTGCGTAACACACTAACAGTAGCAAACGGCTCTCATTTTGACAGTTCAACAACATAAATTGATCGACCTACCTACTAAAATATTATCTCGTTTGTTCCTGTCCTAATACTTAGATTCCCAAGATGCCTGCCTAATGCGAAATTAAGGGAATCTTATCCAAAATGGCGACAATCAGAATCTATTGAGATTTGCTAAGTATTCCACTTCGTATGATAGGTATTCTTGGTAATTGGTGGTTTTGGTAAATCTTGTCTTGAGTGAATTTGGTTACCATCCCTTACCCTCAGTGCTTAGACAAAAGCGTGCTAAAAATAAGCATCAAAAATCCGTATAATTTATAATATTACTAGTTTTTGACTGCGGCTTTGCCCGCTTTGTCGGAAAATATCCCACGGGAACGTAGGTACTACCGGAATTTAAAAGACCCTATGTTTTAAACCAGGTTATAAACTATCTGTGTGCCAAATTTCATCCAATGTATACGCGGCGCACGCCAGTAAAGCTGGGAAGTCGACGTGATTTTTTCCGACATCTTCTACAATCATTATATCATCGTCATATTTCAGCCATCATCATCATCTACCTAGCCTTTTCCCAACTATATTGGGGTCAGCTTCATATATTAACCATTTGACCGCCACACGTCAAAAAATCAAAAACGTGCCCTCGACAAAGTCTGTCATGCAGTCGAACCGTGGCGTGCTGGGCACATTTTGGTTTGTCATCTATACATGACTGTGACAGCCAAAAGGTTAATAATATTTCAGCCAATTTACACAAAATCGTAATGAATTATGTACCGTGTTCAATAGTGAAAATTAACTGTTTGAAAATCCGTTTGGTAGTTTTTGAGTTTATTGCGTTCAGACGGACGCGGTGGGGGGACTTTTGTTTTATAATTATAGTGATGTTGATTCTGTATTCGGATTTTGTAAACACTGAAAATGCATAACATCAGATGGTTGCAATTAGTATTGACACTGTAAAGAAATGTAATCCTCCGATCGAACACATCTGAGCTGAGTCACATGTCAAGCTGTCTTCAGACCCAATCTGATGGCCGATCATTTGATTAACGAAAGAGAACCAACGTTCTTTAATTTGTAAGACCCCTACCAGATGGGTTATTCAGATAGGGAATTAGGGATGTCGCGAAGAAAGATCAACAACCCTTTCAAAGTAGTGCTTTAGAGTTCGTGCTAAATCTGTACGTCTCTTATGTCGACGTTATAATAAACGTTACTTAGCACGTGCTTTGGCTTAGATATTAATATATTTCCGTCTCTTTCTTGCACGTGTAGTTTGACAGTTGTATGACAGTAACTATTTAGCTCAGCCTTAGGTTCGAATCTTATAACTTACTCATAGAATGAGTGTTGTTAAATACAAGAACATACAGGAGTCTACTAGTCGAGTTCATGTGTGATGGTTACGAATTATAGTCTTTGTATCAGCTAAGTAGATCCTTCCAAGCAATGATGTTTTTTTCTGATAAAATTGGCTTATTGGTTTATGCAGACCACCTGTTAGAACGGCAATAAGAACTAAGCATTAACTTAATTTTGTTTAAGTGAAGGATAAAATTCTTACGTCCTAAACCTCAAATAAAACTGAATTTCATGTCACCTCATGCTGTATTGTAGAGACAAAAGAAATCATTACCTAACTTGCTTTTGAGAATTCAGCCGCTAAGGCTAAGTTACATGGATCCAGCGCTGGAATCTAGTGACACAGCATAAATATTGGACCAACGTAAACACTTCTCAAATCCAGTCAGCACTTAGTATCCAGTGCTGGATTAGAATAAAAGGGACGCTAGTTAGTAAAATTATGACCCAGTGTCACCCAAACTGAAAACATTTATTTCAATTGAACCATTTACAGGCACTTTTGAATTGTCAAAGGAGTCAGTCAATCAGAAGATAAAGTTAATTGCCCATTCCGAAGCATAGTACGTTCCTTTATAGAAAAGAAACACCATGGACACTTTTAAATTATATTGTTACAAAATACAACTTCTGAGTTGAGCTGCACGATTACTAAAAAATGCGTTTACATTAACTGAACAGGTCCACTCTGTCTCTGTGGTTCTTTCCTCAAAAAACCGTTTCAGACACCAATCCACATGGTCTTCGCATAATATGACCAAGATTAGGAGATTTTTTCGGCTTTTCTTCTGAGAGCAGTCAGATAGGATAGGAAACGCCGACCTCATATAGTTTTTATTAAAATACATGGTTGATCTGTAAAAGTGTTTAGACCACGGATATCGAATGGTTTAGACAATCCTACTTACAGAAATAAAATAATTTATCAGTTACATCATTACTGGGTTTAAAAGCTGGATTTAAATTCTGGATCAATGTAAATCAAACTTTAGTCTCGTTAATCTTAGAGACTAAAGGTACGAGTATGGTGGTGGGTGGTTCCCCATATTATTGGTACGAGAATCTACTCGTTCCTTTAGGGGGAAGTATTTATAATGTTATTTTTTTCTGTTATAGATGGATGGCAGCTTTGGAGTACTCCATAGATAGATGGATGAAGGCTGGTTGACGATGCGCCCTCCCCTCGGAAGATTCATACGATTTTATATAATTTTAGCCGTATTAAATATATTCAGTGTTATTCCATATTTTGAGTTATTATATTTATTTGACTTATGGTTTTTGATCCCATTCATACAAAGTTATTGCAAGACCTGCTTTAAAATGTTTACAACCTAGTGTATTTACAAAAATGCACCAAAAGTCACTGTATTTTGGATATCCTTAAAATTGCATACATTTTAAATTTTACATCGTATGATTACAATTTTACTTTCCATAAAACGTCGACTTTAATATTTTGAACTTTTCGTAGTTTCGATATCGAAATGCCAAATTCAATCAAATACATAATATACTTCAGAAACCTGTCCTCGAAAAGTTAATAACATAAATAATTAAAAGACAGAAGAAGTGAATGCCATATAAGCAGAGCACCTACCTACAAGGCAGCTCAGTAAAAATTGTTACTACATTTAAACACTAGCAGACCTGACAGACATTGTCCTGCCCGAACAGCGCCACCTACGGGGTCCAATTGTGAATCTATACCATTCATGGTCCCACACAAACACACACAGAAAAATCGATCCCGCCTTTTATTACGAGTTCAGTCACAGATGAATGTACAGAATTACAGAAGAATGATATATTTAAAGATGCCTATGTCCATGTGGAATAATGATTGTATACCTTTTAAATGGTGAAAGATTATACACAAACACAAACTGGCAAAATTCGCTCTCTCTCTTTATAATATTAGTATGTTTATATTGCAGACAAGAATTAGGTAATTATTAGACACCTACTTGAAATTTGTTCCAGTTGATGTTACTGAAAACTATAGGTATTTCCAGTTTGTAATGATGAGAACATACCATTCTAAACTCTTGGAGAAAGAATATATCTACCTAACATTCGCGATCCAATCAATTTTAACAATCTGATACTTTTCTATGAATGGGATTGGAAACAACAGCATACACGTATTTTAAAACCTATCCTTTAACGACATTAAGACTTAGCGCCTTCAATCATTTAATTGTGAGATTTCACATGGCAATTTTCGAATTTTGCTCGGACATGCCTAGCGTGCAGACGGCACTATGAGAAATGAATTGATCACGCTATCTGGGTTCACTGGCACACATAATGTGCTCGAAATTATTCGTTTTATTTCAAAATTTTCATCGAAATTGTTTCAAGGTACTTATATCACTAACGACATAGCGTCCCGTCCTTTTGTACCCTTAAAAACATGCAGATAAAAAAAAAATCAGCATCAAAACATATTATTCAAAAATATAATTGTTCAGATGTAGAGTATTATTTTAGTTACAATAATTATAAATTGCATGTAATTTTTTTGATAAAGTTAATAATATTTAAAGTAGATAATCACGGCAACGACGCATCGAAGATGATACATGTTTTATTAAATGCATAGCTTTAATCTATGTAATTCTAAATAGATATATAAAATAAAATATATCAATGATGTTAATGGCTAAAATCATTATATAAAAATGTCTTTTTATACACCAGATATTACGACTGATGAATATGAGACTAAAACGGAGAAATAACTAATTCAATAAAAATATTCCTAATACAGTATAACCTGTACCCGTATACATTCTTGGAGACGAATAATTTAAATGATGAATAAAGAATGATAATATCAGCAATTTGGAATCTACAATCAACTGCAAAGGAAAACTATACGAGATATTGAAGTTAGAGTAACGACTGACATCGTAACGATATAAAAATATTGATGATGAAATCTAAGAAGATAAAATAAGATGAAATAATATTCCTATTATTAGTTACATAATATTTATTACATAGGTGTGAAACGTAGAGTCATTAGGTAAAAAAATAAATAGTAGGTATCATTATTGATGTGCCAATTCGATAGTAAATACTAAGCTGTAGTTAGAATTTACCCTAAAACGCACGATCCATTGAATATCATTAATTTCATCGTATTTATCTGTAACCCTATAATTAAAATCGTGATTATTATAAGTGTTGTGAATTTTTGAATAATTATTTACAAATAAGCTCGTATAATTTTATGTAAGTATTATTATAATTTCTTTACAATTGTTGTAAATATCGATAATTTTGATGAGGGGGTTACAGAATTTAGAAATCACTTTATATTATTCAAAATATTATATGTAGGTTTATGTAATAATTATAAATGAATAATAAATATATTTAATTGATTGATATAATCCCCTTTAGAATGTGGTCCATACTAGGTGACTTAAATTGTGCATTAAAAGATAAAAATATAATAGGGAGAAAAATAAAAAATATAATAGGGAGAAAAATAAAAAATCCAAATTGATAATTTGTATATAAATAATCAGTAAAAGCTCAATATATGTATTTAAATAATAAATAATAAGACTTGATTGTAACACAGTCAGTTAAAAGCTTATAGAGTAGCTATTATAAATTAGTGAATGTTTACATAGAGGTGTAAAATATTAAAATTATAATTTTTGTTTTATTTGAAGCAAGTTTATAAACGCACGTTGTTTAAACTTAAAGTTTATGGTTTATTGATACTTCATAGTTTTATCAACAATATAAAATTATATAGGTACCTAATATACCTAGTTAGTGTAATGTGTTCAGTAAATAAGTGGATCAGGAAAACAAAAGAAACATTCTATTTAATCTTATCAAAATTATTGTATTCATTGTTTCTTTCTTCATGCCAAAGAAATTGTGCCAGATTTTATTGTGAATGTTGCCAAATACGAAAATATTTTTCTGTTAACCATGTAATATTGATCTATAAATGTTTTATTTATGATGAAAATAAATATTTAATTAGTATCAGTGAATTTTTTTAAATAATATATGTGACTGTATGAATAGATTTCGTTGTAATAAAGATTAAAATAAAATGATACAAGTCTTTTCTAACATAGACCTCTAACTTCCCAGAAAAGTGTTGACTCTCATAGGTAACTACCGGTAAATCTTATGTAGTTTTACCAGCTACGAATTTGTGTAGTCATAGATTAAAAATCTTTAGAAGAACTTTCCTCTGAAATACTTTCACAGGAATAATAATAACAAGGAAACTGATTTCAAATAAGCATAATAAGTACTAAAAATATTATCAATTAGCGACTGCAGTCGAAATTCATGAAGCACGATACAAAGTCCGAGGGCGGTGTTAATTTACACGACTTATAAGCTACTAACTCGAAAAATAAACAATCCAACGATATCCTTCCCTTTTTTATCGCTCCCAAAGTAAAAACAGTATGAAGGCTTCGGTGGGGCGGCGGTGAAGACGCGGGGCGAGGGGGGGGGCGACGCTACAGGAGCGCTACTGCCTCTGACGACGCTCGACGGTAGTACGCGCGCTCAACTCCCTCCAGTCGCGCGCCATGCGCACGCGCAACCTCAACGCACGGTGATGCCACACTGAAAAAAAGTATAGTGAAAAAAACCTGAACCTTGCCAAGGATTACAGTGAACAAACTTAAAGTGCATTATTATCATGTGAGACCAAGTGAGCAAGTGACAGTTTAGCTACGGCAATAACATTTTCGTTCACAGTCTCTATTAACTGTTTTATGGCCTGTACAGTGCGTCTATTGTTGTGTTCGCTTCCACTAATCTCCTATTCACCTGTTTCAACGCCACCTACTGCGGTTGGACTGTGAAATGTGACAAAAAATTGCAATGGACAACCATTGTACGCATGCGGACGCCAGTTTGTAAACTTTGCGGGTTGACTACCTGACTACTGGAGGGTTGGACCTCGACAGATCGGACGATTGATCGCCCAACCGCCTTGTGAGTGGATTTTTTACGATTTTTGTAATTTAATACAGCGGATGTGGAATAAATTGGGTAGGCTGGGTGAGCTTCGCTACCTGTTTTATCGCGTGCCCCTCATGTTATTGTTTTCAACGCATATGCTTTATAAAAACAATTCTGGGAACTAACGGCCCTGCGGTTTGCTCTATTGTTCTATTATACAGTGGTGTTTACTTAATACTTCCTGCCACCGTGCTTAGCAGTAATTATCTTGTAATTGTTTTAAGGATTTACTGTAAATGGATTTGCGAATGCCAGCGGCTATTGTTTTGACGCGTGCCGAATTGTAGAACCTTTTGGCCCTTCCACTTCCATAACAACTTGTACTTATACTTATGTAGTTCAATGACTTTATCTATTTAACAGCAGTAATATTTACCCGTATCGTCCATGCACCTATTTATCAAATATTTATACTAATGCATTTCCTGTAGCTTAAATATGCACATTTTTATTGCTATGTATATCATTAATCTTTAAGTTTTGTTAATCAATTTTTACTGCATGCTCTTAAACGTTTTCGTCTATAATCATTTCGTTATTAGTTATTACTGTAGGCACTTCCACGTGTATAGAAACTATAAGAAACACGCTGAAATAAACCAGGTGCAGCATTCTTGCACGAGACTTGCAACCCTATATCAATGGTGGAGCAGGTCAAAATCGCGTGCGTACCTCGAGATATTACTGACATTGCCGTCTGAAATGACTTCCTTATGTTATTATTCATATGCAATTGCAGCACTTAGAAGCTTGGACATATGGAAACTTAGACAGGAAGACGTTTTCATCTTCATTTTAAGATAATATTCTAACTTTCAAGAAGGAAATTATACAGAACACTAAAACGTACCTAGTTCTGAGAGACAGCAGCCTTAAACTTATGTAATTACAAAATCAATTAAAAGGTTCTGTTCTGATCACCGGCTTTGGGCATAATAACGAAATTTACAACATCCAATCAACGAAACATAATAAAAATCGCTATAAAAACTAATTACATTTTAGATCCGACCGATGGGTAAGCCTTGACTACGATTCGAAATGCAGACCGACTAACAAGTCAAGCTTTTCTACTAGACACTATTGATCGAAATAAAAGTTCAATTATAATGGAACTATAGATGTTTTTTACAGTTTCGAGTATGTTAGTCGGGAAACATGGATTTGCTATCTCATTTTACTTTAACAACACAAAAACGTTTATGAAAATTATTAATAACTTGCTGACCTGACAGATGTTGACACAATTACAATATTCTCATAGCTAAAACCGCCCCTAAGATGACCCACTGACCGCACTTTCAGTTTCTCCCGAATATTTCAATTTTCTGGGAAACTTAACCCATTTTTATTTCCCAAAAAATAGCCAAATGGTCAAGCCGTTCTCAAGTGATGCGCTTACAAGAGTTATCGCCAAAATCGTCACGGAAAAATATTTTGCTATATAAACATAAAATAAGCGATAAGAGCTCAGTTTACGAAAATCAACGCACCTATCAAAGCAAAATGCATCTATTACCAAGTCCGTCCATCAAATTGCATGAGGAAAATTCTTTGGTGATGGTGATGGCACACTTTTATGCGAAGGAATGTTAATGGTTCCAGAGTTGCGACGTATTAGAAAAAATTCTATGCGCCTGATACTGATTTATAAAAAGTAATATCAGAAGAAAAGGTAGATGATGAAAATATAGAACCAGCCATTTTTAACGATCCATTTCACAATTCAATTCAACATTTATATACCTAGATAATACATACTAGAGTTGTTTGTCAAGAGCACGCATATTTTCTCGATCATAAATCCACTGTGATACAGCCTAGAAGTAAGAAAACATTACGCAACGGTAATACAGTAGAAACGTCGGAAGGTTTTAATTGGTCTGCAAATAGTAGTTAATCTTAACCATCAAGAGATAGCAATGTAATCTAATCAGAGAATGATACTTATCGGGAACCTTGCGACACCGAAAATGGATGCCGCAATACAACATCAATAAACCTTTACAATTTCCAAGTATTTTGTGTTTTCTTGGTGGTAGAGGAGAATTACTATTAATTGTAGTTTGATTGACCATTATCTGGTGTCAATAGAAACACAAGGCCCGAGAACACGAAACGGTTAACAGAGTCGGTGTCGGACCAAGGCTGGCTATATAACTCTGATTGGTAATGAATGATGGATGCGGCTTTCTCTCGGTGGTGGTATTACTTGTAGCTTGTAGTAAGGAAACTCTATTGAAAGAAGTAATTAAAAGAAGAAGGTTTCTTTGTTTGTTGCATGGTTTGGGTGTGCTAGAGTACATGTAGAAAAACACCCGTAAAATATTGCTTTGTCTGACCGTTTAAGTTTAACAATGGCCCAAAGTTAAAGGTTAAGAAAGAAAAAAAGTGCCTTAGTAAAGTAATTCCAAGTAATTCGAATTATTTTTTGAATAAAACTAAAAGCAATTAACCATCGGCAAACATTAAAGAGATTAATTAAACTGATAATCCGATATTGAAGTTTATCATCGTGCATCAAACTAAGTAACACTTGTTTTCGCGTAACAACAAACAGTTAAGCGCCATTAAAAAAAAAACTTCCGCGAAATGCCGACTTGATTTCAGATAAGCCACATAGTGCGAGTAATCTAGAAACAGGATTAAACGTAAAATTTTATTTAACTTTTTGAGAGGCGGGTTAGACTTTAAACCAAATTTTTGACACAAAAGAATTTGTGCGAGATCTGATAAATCCTGAAAAGAAGTGAAGAGCAAAAACGTACATTATTTTAACTGGACATTGACAATGGGGATTGAGTTAAACCTTAAAATAAAGGCCAAGTATTAAAAGAATTGTTTGCTCAATCAATTGAAAATTCTCATATTTTTCTCAACACAGTGTTAAACATTAAAATTACATGAATATTCATACCAAAATATTAATGATTTCATGTTCTTGAATAATAGAAATCGCAATGAAATATTCAGTGTGAATTAGAGGTGTCATGAGAAGAACCAGCCTAATTATTAGGCGTGTATCTCGATCCATAAATTTCAATATATTTTAATGGTCTTTCGTAACAGATAGTTCGAAATTACTTGAAACGTGCCGCCTTAACACGTGTTCACCGAAGGCTACTAAGAGTTCGGTTCAAAATTGCTGGAGTCCTTGTCGGTTTGAATTAGTAACTAACTAGTAAAGGGTTAACATATTGTAAGTTTTACCAGCGTTTTAAACGTTGCTCTTGTTCTCTTTTGGATTTTATCCATCTAACGGTTTTTCTAACGAAAATGTTCAAAATGGTTGCTTTGCAAAAGTTTCGTTTAAACATTAATTAATGAATGGTAGCGGCAGACCCGTAGAAGATGGCGGGATGAGCTGGAGACAACAAACGACCAGCGGTCCACTTTAGCCCTGTATCGAAAGAGCTGGAAGTCATGGGGAGAAAGAAGCCTTTGCCTAGCAGTGGATGATGCAGGCTAACAGTAACTAATAGTAACACGTACAAAGTTTTAGGTGGTAAGTTTTAGGGGGGGGGGGGGTAGCTTTTACGAGTGTTCTGTACTTCTGTTCTGTCATTTCCACGGTTTAGTACCTGTTTGAGTTATACAAATGTTTCCAGTACTCAATCTGATACTGTTTCTCGTTCAATATCTATAAAACAGAAGGACAACCACTGTACCAAGAGTACCTGCTAGCCACGAAGACAAGGACCACTCAGCAAGTATAGAAATACCAATAATTAATCAAATCCCAATTATAAATAAAGGAGCTTACATAATTGAGGACATAAACTCCATATTATCCTCAATTATGGTTAGTTCCCATAGAAGACATAATGTTCATTTGTTACTCAATCATAACGGATCAATAATTTTGTCGAAACTTGTATTCTACGCGAATGAAACCGTGGAAAAAACTAAATTTAATTGCTGGGTTTTACTAAACTCTATTGTTTTAGGAGCTTTACTTCAATTTAGGTAACGCGCCTTTTTGAAATGACTGTTGTACCTATACCTATTGAATACATCAGAATCTATCTGTACTATGTTGTTTCCGTTTCGGGATCTACTACATTAGAATTAGTATAATTTTCCAAATATATTATTCGTGTAGGTATGTATAACATTAAATTATAATTTAGGAAGACATTTTTACGATCAGTATACCTTTCCCATTCAAAAGATTTCCTTATGTGTGCATTCGAGAAGAAAGTACGGTCGTACTTTCAGGTGCAATGTATCGAAATATCAACTTAAAATAAAATAAAATGTTTATTTGGTTGACACCAAGTCACTAAGCAAGGTTCTCGTAATTTCTCTCTGTCATCATTAACACAGACACAATAAAGGAGGGTCTTAACATAAGTCATTTGTATTGGAACAAGTAGACACAGGATTGGTTAGAAGTTCCTAAATATTAACCTTTCATAGTTTAGTATAGTTTATAGGAGATATATGTATATATATAGGAAACAAATCATAAGAATAGCTGACCATTTAAAGACAAGCCGTGACTGTTTAAATATATGATACTAAATGTGGGTGGTTATGATAGTATGGGAAGACCAAAGAAGAAAATAATGGATAATGGATAGTGTGCAAATTGATTTTTATGGCTAACTAGAAAGACTACAGAGACGATGACGGTTAATTTATAGATATTTTATTGAAGAACAAACAAGCTGCGAACTAACAAGACTTGCATAATAACACACATACTACACATTATACAGATTCTAGTAATTAGGTGTCCGTAGAAGTCATAAACAATCAAATACACAACGTTGCAAAGTTAATACTTAGTAGCAAACAGGTTGCATCTACAATGTAATGTTATAGGTAGCTCAATGTAATAAAAAGCTGTTCAATGATCGTCAATATAAATAATATTACATGTATGCTTGAGACCGTGATATTATAGATAGTACTAAGGTGTCTGCCTAGTTTTAGTATTTACTGGCAATTTACAGGAGGCTGGTGTATTATTCTGATGCTGTTTATCAGCTCATAAATGGCTAGGGTTGCATTTGGCTTTACTTTCCTAAATTCTCAGGGGATTTTGTTGCAACTCTTTGGCAGATAGTTTTGTAAAATTAAAATCCTTTTGTTGTCTCTTACGACACGTAGCAAGCTGGGCCATTTCTGACTTAAGTTTTCGATTTTTTTTAATTTCTACTTATCTAAACAGACATTTACATAAAAAAAATTTAAAGCTTTGCATCACTTAAGACCTACATACTATTACTTTTGACTTCGAAGTTTATTGATGATACATAAAGGTCTTGGCAAAAATCACTTCAACGTAAAGGATTAAATAAGTGCTTACACTGCATAAGAAATGGAAAATAAGCTTATTTCTTAAATAAACTTTAAACATTTCTTCTCCGTATCGAAACGTACGAGATCAACAGTCAAACGGACTTCACATATCACGCACATAGAGATACCACCATATCTCTACAGAGTTGTAAACACACGTATTCCCAATACGAGAAATTTAAATTTCCAAGGAGTTCGCTTTAAAGTATTCCTTTTAAAAGCTTTATGTTATTGAAATGACCGGTATTACATCCCAACCTCCATTACTAACTGCACTGTCCACATAAATATTCATATCACTAAATTTTCAAACCGAAAGAGAGATAAAAGTAGTTTTACTGCTTCGGTGCAAGTAAGATGGTAGAAATTCGATCAGGCGGGTCGAGTGCGAGAGGGAGATAAGATCTTGGATGTAGGTGTGAGAAGGATAGCAACAAAATCAGAGGCTTTTACGGTAGAACGGGCAGCGAGCAGTGAAATGCGGGCTTGGTACACCTTTTTCGATCTCGCTTGAATAAATTGAATTTGAGATTAATCTTTCGTAGTTGCTATAAATGACGGCTAGGTTTTTCTGATGTTAAAAATATGATGGGCAGAGCAATAAAATGTGTTTATATGAGTAAGAATATGTTAGATTGAAGCATCATGATTCTTAATCCGGCTATATATATACACATATAACATCTACGTATGGCGTACTAGTAGTTCCTAACAATAAGATTATATTAACGGGTAAGCAATTCAATTTTACTGGTTAGTTATACTTACGATAGGTGAATCTGAATACATAGTTACCTTAAAACGTTTAAGCCATATAGGTATTTTAATTTCAAATTAACGGTCTCCATTCATTTTTCCCCAGAAAAAAAGTTAATAAAAAATGTCTGAAAAAATCAACGAATTGCATGTACAAGGAAGAATGTTGGTTATGTCTGTTCTGAGGCTCTCAGATATACTACCAAAAGCTATTATTAAATTCAGAAATGTTTTCTGAAACATAATGTATCAAGATTTGAAGAAACCAAAAATACGAACGATTAGATAAACTCCAGTTAAGAAAGAACAGCTCAAAAACCATAGGCAAGCCAACCTTATAATATCCTGTATGAATTCAAAAAGATTTCCCCCAATACCAAAAACAAACTTCATGACAATCCCACACAAAGAAAACTTTCACGGCACAAGTAACTTTGAACATAAAAAGCCGAACAACAACAAAACGTAAACGACTATTACTAGACAACAGCATATAAAGTAGACAGACGCCGGAAACTTTATGAAAACACACGCTGTGCTCGAGTTGAAACAGTTTTATTATCATAGCATGTTGCTCATCTCAAATGGAAATAGAATAGCTCGTAAATCTCGGAATAGCAATGTATGTGACTTTATTAGAGCTGTACAAATATTGGATAATGTGATCGTTCTAATAAAATATACGGACGTTACATTAGATGGTCGAGTAAAATGCTTAGGAAGTTAATAAAATGTACAATATCTTAGTCGTACGCCTGCAAGGACAATATAGAAAAAGTTTCAACCTCACTGAGATATAAAAAAAGTTGATGATACAGTAATCTTAGGAATTCTCCCCAAAATAAGTAAAGTGTGGGACATAAATCCATTTAAACTAATTTGATTATAAGCATAATTTATAACATAAGACGCAACTTTATCGACTCCTACCACCATTTACCTGACCCATCGGGATTTTAAGCACAATAATAATAAATTTTAAAGTAAATTGCTTAAATTTTATAGTAAAATCAAATCAAAGAACAGTCCATTATAAATCAAGCATTGACACTAATGTCGATACTGTGACCAAATCCGGTACTCATTAACATTTACTGATATCACCAGAAGCTTCAAACTTATACAAAAGTATATAAATTGATGAATGATGCATGAGAGAACTAGATTCTTTTATAAATAAAATTCTGTACAAAACGTTTGAAGCTTAGAATATGCTAATTTTAGAAGTATATTGATAATATTATATAGATCGATATTGTATTTTAATTCGTTTTATTTCGATTTAGTCTGCTTATTTTTATAAATTGAATGAATAATCTTGTTCTGAGGATCTTAATAAAATCAAAGCAAGATGTAGGTAACAAAATTCCTCAAAATTACGTATTATTGGTAATGGTTTATACCTATTTTAAGGCGTTTATATAAGCATGTGCTTCGCTAATATATGGAGGTGGCAGGTCGTTTGAATGAATTGAAATAAACCAAATCATACTACTGCAATTTATTCATAAAAGAAACCAGATCCTTTGGTAACACTTAAAGTGTCTGACATTCACACGAGAATAACAAAACCCAACCATTCTTAATTGAATATGTCGTCACTAATTAACATTGATTTTAATGACAAAATGTATCCCATGGAGGACTGATCCATAAAACAGTATGAAATCAATAAGATGTAAATGAAGCATGGTAACGAATGATCTGATTTCGATTCATCTGTTAGGTGAGAATTTATGTTTTATGCTAATACATTAAAACAATGCAGGGCTGCTTAATTAAGCATGTTTCTCGATCCATAAATCTAAATGTTCATCACTCGTGGGATGCTAAATGGAATAATATTTAAGAGCTGTATCTCGTCTCTGATCAAATGAAAGATTTAGATAAAAATCTACGTTGGTTATATTAAAACTCTGTTAATTGACGTGTTTATCATTAGTTTTGGTGTATCTATATATGGAAGAGAAGCATTAAGTATATTTAGAGGGAAAACGGATTTATTATTTATTTAGCCAAATTGTTTGTTGGTGGTTCCAATAGTTGTATGTGCTTTTTTTAATTTAGGTAATTTCAGTAATAAAATTGGTTGTATTAGCGTTATTGTGTGTAATTTCTTAATATTATGACTATAACTTTACTTTATTTCCAGATGTTCTTGAAAGCGTGATGTCGGACAACGCCGGAACAGTAGTATCGAGGGCGTCCACACCTCGCCCTGTCAATGAAACGCCAGTTGCCGCACCTCTAAGGTCCAGACATGACCAGTTCCTCGCTAGCTCAGCTGATAGAGCCCAACAACGCCCTTCCTCAAGCAGCAGAAATCCATCTGGAAACTTCGAATCACCACCCCTACCTTATCACCGTCAGATGGCAACAGGTTCCTTACTTACCTCATCTCATCGCGAAACCTCAGCTTTTGTTCCTGTTGTACCAACTCGGTCCATGCACCCAGTTATTTACCCCAATGAAATGCATCCTGCATTGATACCCTCAGAAATTATTGAAAGGGAAAGAATGATGGATAGAGAGAGAACAGAACCCGCTAAGGGCTCTCCGGACAGAGCGTCCGGAAACTTTCCTAAAAGAAACTCATTTGATTTAATGGCTATGATGGTGGAAAAACGAAAAGAAGTAGCGTTGCGTGAGGCTGCGGCAGCAATGTTACTTCCACATCATAGAACATCGTCTATCGAAGGCATGATGTCTGATGGATCTTCACAGCCTCCTATTTACGGCCCCCCTGGGCCATTCCTTGGTGCTCCAGGACCGTCACCAACCGCTGCAGGCAGCTTTACATTCCCTGGAGCAGGTCTATTTCCTCCCGGGGCTGGTCCACATCAAATGCACCCACATTTAGATAGGCGGCTCTTGAGAGCGCCAGGCCGTGCCTCAAGACCGAAGAAGCAGTTTATTTGTAAATTCTGTAACCGCCAGTTCACGAAGTCGTACAACCTGCTTATCCACGAAAGAACCCACACCGATGAAAGACCTTACTCCTGTGACATTTGCGGCAAGGCTTTCAGACGACAGGATCACTTGAGAGACCACAGGTACGTCATATTTATCTAACTCATTTCATTATTTACCTTTAACATCATCGTAATTAGAAACTGTAGTACCTACGATATTATTAGTTCACCCGTAAAATCGACCACTCATCGTCCTAAAATTTTCCTCTAATCACTTTTTACATACCTACAGGAAGTGATAATGGTAATTATGACTATTTTTTACTGAGTTTATAATCAAAGTGCCGCTTTCCTGCACATTTAAATTTTCTAGAACACTGATCGTAGTATGTTATACAGCTAATTTGTATGCACGTAACAAGCAGCCGGTGTAACTCAAGTTGCAGATGTTAAGCCGACTGTGGCCGTATCCGCCCGAATACTCGGAATCGGAATATTTATAAAGTTTCTCGATCGTAGCTAGCTCCGGCTTCTAAGAAATCTTTATATCTTGATTAGTAAGTAAAAAGTGATTATAATTTCAAGCTCATGTACACTTATGATGAAAAAACGTCGGCTGACGACTGTTCAGACGAATGCCATTTGTTGAGTAATGTCTAAGTAGTGGTCGTTCCTGATTGTACTTCGAGATAACAGACAAATAATATATCGCTGTCTCGGACAGTACATGACAGATGGACTGATGGATTTTATTAGAGTATCTCTTGCCTACGATGGTAATAACAATAGGTTACCTATATTTAAAAAAAAACTTGAAGCAAAAAACAGCGTCAAAAAATCCTATATTTCTAACCCTGTAATTAATATTATTTACAGAAGACATAATTCATAATTATAAAACGTCAAAATCTAAGATGGTCTAAGAATTTTTATCGTTCTATCAAAACTGTATGTCTTGTGTTACTCACACAAATATTTTTCCATACAAAGGAGCTTGTAATCGGATTTAAATATTTTGTACGTCAATCCTATAATATATAACTCATTAAAACATACGTTTCGTGTGAGGGTCGACGCCTTATGAAGCGAATCGAGTAATTTTATAGCGAGTTATAAAAACTGAATGGTGTCGGAGTCTGATTGGAGTTTGCTACCAAACATCATCCATATTTCTACAGTCACAAGTCATCATCTGCCTACCCTTTTCCCAATTATGTTGAGGTCGGCTTCCAGTCTAACCGGATGCAGCTGAATACCAGTATTTTACATGGAGCGACTGCCTATCTGACCTCCACAACCCAGTTACTGGGTAATACGATACCCCTTAGTAATACTGGTTGTCAGATTTTCGAGCTCTTGACGACCCGTAACGACTGTCAAAGATCCACGAATGACAGCCGGAACCAGCGGCTTAACGTACTTTCCACAGTCACAAGTATATAGCTTAAATTCTAAGTCTTAAAGAAAATTACTGTTCATTCGTTAAGTTTCTAAATATTTTGTATACAGTGCTTATCGAGCCACTTGAAGGATTAGCTTTTATCGTAGATATTGTTCTTGAAATCCTGATTATGATAAGCCAAGGCTTGAGTTAGCAGCTAGTTCCAACTAATAAACATATTTTTTTTATTCGGTCTTATTTTTTTTTTAAACCCACTTCACTTACATTACAAAGAGAAAACCTCAAGTTATGTCAACGCAAACATTAAACTTTCTATTTATAAACAAAAGAAAAGCGGTCAAAATGAGCGATGGATGGTGTTACGCAATAACTCACTATCGCTAACGAATACAAGTTAAATTATTTATTATATCCAAAAATTTTATTGACTATCTATCAATGCCTTTACATTATTCTATGTAAGACCGAAGGTAAAGATATCAACAAAGTTCCGTGTTACTTATTTATTTTAAGTCTAAATAATGACTGTATTATTTTAAAATAATGTAAATTTAAAAAGCCTAAAAAGTAGATGTTAAATCGTTTTGTAGGTAAACAACTGTTGTCCTTAATATCATTAAAAAACGACTACCACCAAACGAGGTGAATAGGGATGCAGGGGTGAATTGGGACAAAACTTTAAAATGGATTTTAGCGTTGAAACAATACAGTTTGTTGCCGAAAAGGACACTTAATCGTTAATTATAATACAATAAACACATTAGACGCCTTTTTGGTAATGAACTATATTATTTCAATGTTAAAATCGCTTTTAAAGTTTCGTCCCGCTTCATCCCTGTATCCCTATTCACCCCGTTTGACGATACAGCAACAAAACTACCAAAATTATCGAATACACTCAATTATTGTGAAAAACTACATAAAATAATTTCGGACAATCTAACCATCATATTTATTATCTTGAAAACATATCGTGTTTCTAATGTGATTCCTATGTCTGTTAAAGTAGACCTTGTAAAGTATAATTTGACTATTTTAAAATTTGGTGGAAAAATACAAACATGTGGTTTTATGGGCAGCATTCGACTTCACAGACACACCTAACTTAGAACATTAATTTAGGTACAGATTCATTTTTACGCTAAAACTCATTATTATAATTACAAAGAAATAACTGTAAATCATAAATGTTTGCAACAATGGCTGCCTAAAAAATCCACGAAAATTGTTCTAAATACCCTTTCTTTTTAGTTGGAGTTTTTTCACTTGCTCATCATCACACGTCCCATCCAAACTACAAAAGAGGTCAATGCGTAGACAGCCTTGTTATTAAAAAACAAACACAACTAAATATTTTCTTAATTCTAAACGTGTCAATTTTATAACGAATTAACTCGTTTCCGTATTGAATGAATTAATATTCAAATTGAATATCGATTTCTTTCGTATCGTCTTCTAATGATTTTGACATTGAAATGAAATGATTTTATTTTTTGTAAGTAAGTAGGTTTGTACAAACACTTTTACACGTCAGTCATGTTTTTTATAACTAGATGAAGTCGGCGTTTCCTATCTGACTACTCTGAGAAGAAAGGCCGAAACAAACTCAGAGGTTACAGTCTCTTTTAAAGTCCAGACATAATCTTGGTCAGGTTATATGAAGAAAGAAGTCTGAGGTGGTCTTTTGAGGAAAGAACCACACAGATTGAGAGGACCTGTCCAGTCAGTGCACGCATTTGTCAAAAATCGTGCAGCTCAACTCAAGACTTAAGGAGCTCAACGATTCGACGAACAATACCAAAGAAAGGACATTTGGGTAGGCCACATAAATTACTCAAACTGCCAGACCATGAGAAAAAAAAACAGAACAGAGAGAATAATAAAAAAATATATATAAGTATGTAAAATGACCCACATCGTCTTCACATTCACAATGAAAAAATAATAATATAATACTTTACAAAGTAAGCAAACGTCATTGTTTAAAAAAAAAAAATATTCATCAATGTCAATGTGTATATAAAAAAGAAAAAAATCATTCAAAATGCAGAAATTGGAAGCAGCTCAATCCCAAGCCTTTTTGTCCTCAATATAATCTCTAACGGTATAAAAGGCTTTCTGGCACAACTTACGTTTAATGAAAGATTTGAATTTATTAAGGCTTAGATCTTGAACGTGGCTTGGTAGTTTATTGTAAAAGCGTATACATTGGCATCTGAACGAGCCACCTATTTTCATGAGCCTGGTTGTAGGTACAACATATTTGTGTTTGTTTCTAGTATTTATATTATGGATATCACTGTATTTTTTAAACAATTTTGTATTTTTATGGGCATATAAAAGATTTTCATAAATGTACTGAGAAGGCACAGTCATTACATTAATCTCTTTAAATTTATCTCTGAGAGAGTGTCTCGGACTTAATTTATAAATTGATCGAACAGCTCGCTTCTGCAAAACAAAGATAGTCTGAAAATTCTTGGGTATTCAAACTATTTGGACTACCTATACATACTTTATATCCATGACGAATTTGGAAATGATATCAATCAGTTTTGACGTTTTGGATAATTATTTTTAGTAGCGTAAAAATTCGGTAAAAAAACCATTAAAAAATTCAAATCCTACACGGATTCGAATATTTTGGACTGAAACAAGAACTGATCCTACTGTAATTTGCGACCATTTTTTGATCTGAAATTGTGATCCCATGTGATTTTATGAAATCTTTTATGCTACTTACAACCTATGAAAAGCCACTGTTACCTATTAAAATTACAATAACATAATAAATTCAGCTGTTCATAGGTTTTCGTATTTCTACTGAAATACTAATATTATAGTTTTTTGTAAACAACACAATTGTTGTTGTTAGTTCGTATATCATTTAATTTAACCAAAAATACTCAATAGCGTTTTATACATTCACTTCATTACATTCATCTAGCGCTAGCCTTATATCAAGTTCAAAGAACGAAGCAATATTTTTTTCTAGATCAGCCTAAAAAGTTTTGCAAAAACATATAATTCTAATCAAACTTACATTACTGGCCGACCACAAGAAACAGTTCCCATTAAAAAAAAAAACATGATCTTTGTGATTTTCTGATGGATTCGAACCACTGACTTAATTCATGCTACATTATACAATAGCAGGTTTTTTACTTACCCGCCCGTAATTAGTTTAAATTCTGATGATTCATCTTTTTCTATTAGCCCAGGCCATAATAGTGTACAGGACTCAGTACCATCGGCAAATAAATCAAACCACTTACAAACTGGAATGCGAAATATTTTACTTCCCGTACATTTTTATAGAACAACATTCTATAGATGTTTTCGACTTTTATTGCGTCTACTGATTATTTTTATTGTCGTTGCTCTAAAAATCCTTTGAATGTATGCCGGCAAAATAGTTTTTGCTCATTAAGAAAATTTTGTGCTGTTTAATCTTGAAAAAATTATAGTTAAAAATAATTTTGATTTATTTTATACTTTTGCTGGCCGTACAGGCGCGTGAATTAGTTGGGCCTTCGTGAAGCAATTTAAAACTATTATTATTCGGTACAAATTTGTACATCCTTTTAAGTCTATATTGAATGGAGGTGAACAAAAAATGTTCAGTATTATTTATCACTTAAATCGAATGATCGGCGACTACATCTAAAGATATTTTTATTCGTAATTATGTGTCTTCACGATATTGTCATACCTAGTTAGAACAGATTTAAAAATATCTAAAGTGGATATTAAATATATTATTATAAAATATATTATCTAAAGGCACAGCATAAGAAAATGTGGAAGAAAATGTGGGAGGCCTTTGCCCAGCAGTGGGACAGAACAGGCTAATGGAAAAAAGTGGATATTAGTATCAGCAAATGTTTTTTTTAAACCCGTCAATAATAAAAGCACTATTTAATTCGGCTACTTCCTTCAGTAGATCATTTGCACCTTGATATTTTAAATACATAAATGCAGCATGATTTCATAACCAGCTAGAACGCTATATATTTTTTTCATCGGATTCGTTTTTAAAAGGAAAACCTCCCACTAAAACAATGTTTGCGTAAATATTATCTACTGGAAATATGAAATCATCGTCTCCCATAATGTGCAGTTATATTTTTTGTCGTACATAATTATGTTATGATTGCCTTTATAATCGAAGTGCATATGATGCATAATAGCGTCCCATTAAACCCACTGCCGTAATTAATACCTTTGCAGCAAAAGAAGCAACCCAACGACAGGAACGTAATATTATTCGCAAGTTTCTAAGAAATATATACTAAAATGCCGCGTGAATATTAAAACATGATATAAAATATTCAAGCTTTTAAGTGCTTACAAGGTAAGCTGAACTCTGGCTTCAGTTGAGAGCTAACGTGAGAAAACGGAGCTTATAATTTTTCCACGTTGAGACTGTAGTTTATTCTAAAGGCGTCAAGTAGCTCCCTCTATTGATATTTACTCACTTCAGAATCCAGTAGTTAACTGTGCAGCCCACGCGTTCCTTCCAACATTCTAAAACTACCGATTTCTGTACTCAAAATTTCTCGATAACACAATTCAACCCAATACTGCGAACCACCATTTAAAAATAAATAATAAAAGCAAAAATAATAAGCGTATCGTATATTTTTCATGAATATTTAACAAGTTTACTGGCCTTACGTAAATATAAAATGGCTTTTAATGATTCTGCCTTATCGAAAATGAATCGGTAGAATCGAAGCATGATCGGAATATTTTTACTTAAATTAAGAATCCAGCATAGTTAGGAGTATCACATATAAAATGAATATCAGATTCTTTCGGATGTTCCAACCCATTTTAGGCAAATACTTTTCATATTTTAGTATCCTGGCGCCTAAACCAACTGTTCAAAAATCTCAGTAACGATGTATCGTCATTTTTCATGAAAACTTTGAAGATAACGCTAAGGGGTCCCTCTAGGAAATATCATCGGTCCCTTTCCCACTCTAAGAATATTTCTAATATGAGGCTGCAAATGGATACGTTTAGTATGTCAAGAAAAACATGTAGGTATACTTGGAAATATGAATTCCTAAAATATGTTATCCCTTGAGAACGGCCATAGATTGCATCTCTGTCGCGTTAAACATCGTAAACTATCGCAGTTTATTCCTAAATACTTAGAAGTATGATAGATATGGCATTGAGTACCTATCTGCTTAAGTTATAATAGTAAACCATTTTTGTTCATATTGATATTATGTTAAGATTAAGTAATAAAGATTACGATATAATTAATTTAACAAAGCAGTGAAGCAAACAATTTTATGACCTTTACAGATCACTTTGCCCTTATGACCTCGTGGTGGTCATCTTAGATAAAATCGCAATCTTATTGAAATCCAACAAAGAACTTATGAGCATAATAATCAATAAAACTTTAATGAAATTCTCTCCCAAACGATTTCATACCAAAATATTATGGTTCGCATCGAATCAAAATTTAGCCATTAAGTACCGCCAGTTTCCCATCGAATGATGGACATAACTATATAAATATAGCTGTATAAACAACACTATTCACACCATAAACCTGTAATACCGGAGTGGTACAAAAATACTGCGTTAGGTGTAGTTCACACGCAAGATTTTGTTACGACTGTACACGGTCGCGTTTGCTTTTCATTACAACTGAACTTAATCAAAGTTTTAGACTAAAAAAAATAGTAGGTTCCTATTGATAATGCCTAGATCGTGGCAGTTTTCTTCATTGGAAAACGTCACTTACGTCATTGATAACCATAATAAAATGACATTAAAATAAAACGTAAAATGCTATCAAGATACAGATAAAAAAGTACTGGTATCACTAAAAGCAGTAACCATTGTGTTGCTCCTCAGTACGAAACAGAGTCTTTACTGCTTAAACATTTCATAATAACATACAATTTTGTTAAGACTAGAAACCAGCGATTAGCCGCACGTATACGCCAAGCCTAACAAGAAACATTCCTCAGTGCACTGCAACTAGACGTGTATCTGCTATCATTAATTTTCTACCGCAAGCGAGGCAATTTCTTATTAAAAACTGGTTCGAAACCTATCTACAGAGATACATTAATATTATAACGTGTTGATGTATTTCTGTTTTCCCTTTAGATTCTGTTTCTGTAATGGACATTAAAAATAAAACGAATGCAACAACGAGAGGTAAAGAGTTTGTATTCTTACCTATCATCGGATTGAGTATCTTTGAGTATTTTCAACCTTTCACCGATACACGACATACAATTCCATGAGTTCCACAATAACATCTCTGTCTTTTCTCGAATTATTTGACCAAAAGCAATACGTATTAAAAAGAACCAACAAAACGGTATCAGACTTTTTATCGTCATTCAATAATGTAGATACCATACGCATTAAATATTTGCCAAAGTCTTCATAAGAATTATTTTTGCATTGAACATTATTTTATCTCGAGGCTCATATGCAATTATGATTGAACCGAGACCACATATAATGGGGACCGCGTAAAGCTCTCGCTCGTTCAGATCGCTCAAGGGGCTACAACAAAAAGGGATATCAAATTAATACTGAATCCATAATAAATCAAAGAGGGGCAGGTGGACTCGATCGCAAGAACGCGAGATTCGCCTACAGGTCTTTAGAAATTATCATCTTGGCTGGAGCCAATCATATACCTAAGCGTTCGAACGTTGGAATTGGAATCTTTGTTATTCTGAACTCAGAATTCGTTACTCCAGGCGATTCCGCATAATTGTATGATTGTCACGCGATGTCCGATTTTTTCTGTCCCTAATTTCATCTGTGACACAATAAACGCATTTCGTTTTCATTTAGTCGGAAACAGATGGTTGCTTATGTAAATGTCTGGTAATTTCAAGCGTATCTTCTGTGAAGAAGGTTTTTTGTATGGGATCAACACGTTCGATGTGCTATTAACATAATATTACTAAAGGTGCATATCGGATGAATACATAAATTGTATAATGACGTAAGGCAGTAAACATAGAATAATCTTCATGAGGTTGTTTCATGTTCAAATATAGAGTACCTTCATCAATTTTGGAAGTGGACGAAAAATTGTTATCTTTTTCTGTTGATGCTGAATGTTAATTTGGTTTTGTTTGGGGCTTATATTGTCGTTTTCTAACGAGTTCATATTGATTAGTCTAATCTTTTTACTGGATTCATCTCCACAAATTATATGCGTTTGAAAGAATCGTGACCGAAGCTGTAGAATAATTAGCAAGGTACGCGATACGCGGCAAACCTCTTGTTGATTTCACAGTATCTCATTGCCTTTTGAAAGTTTCTTGCAGACCGTTGCACAACTTTTTTTTCTTGCACTCTCGATACGTTTTGACGTTAAGGACGCATTTTATACGTATCCTGTGCACCTGCGGCGCTGAAAATAAACTTGGTTGTTTATTTATAAAGAAATAAGTCAAAACGCTGCCGTTGGGCCCGTGGTATCTCGGTAGAGATCGTTTGCAAAATCTTCCAAAAGTATTTGCCAAAAGATCGTCAGATAAGAAATTTCAGAAAACGGTCTCATTTGAAACGTCGATACGAAAACTGTTTATGGAGCCTCTCTCATACGTTAATTTAATTCATGAGTTTACTGGATTGGATCGGTGATAAGTCACGCAAAAAATTCGCCGACCATTTCGATCATGGCAAGTTACTTTCGAATTTTCGGCTCTAGATACCATGCACATCTGGACTCACCTCGGACTTGTGGTAACGGATTCCATTTCAATCTGTCTTAGATTATTCAGATGCCATTATTGTCGAATCGACTCGGACAGGTAAACGTATTATTTAAATTATTTTTCAGACGATTGCGTGTTAGGTTGCAAAACGCTTTTTTGTCGCTATATCCAACCAATTAAGTTTAGTATTCGCGTGATTCGGATTCTCAGATAAAATAAAAGGCAAAACGTTGTTGGATTCTTGTTTCTGTGTTCATAATTGACTGTCTTATAATATCAACTTGTTTTTTATAAACAATTGCAAAGTGTTTTTATACAAGTTGGTGTTTTTATATGGAATGCCAAATGGGTTGACGCGTAGCAATAAAGAATACAATCCTATAATTATTTTTGAAGTAATCATTGATTCCAATAGCAACATAATAGGCAATTAAACATTTTGAACGGTTTCCTTATAATTTAACACAAAGATGTTAAACCATTTCTAAAAACTTCACTGATTCATTCAATCTTGCTAGTAATATGAAACCTTAATTTCGTAGATACATAATAATATAATACATGAGCATCACATTCATGTCCATTCTAATAAAATGTAAGTTATCAACTATAGACTTAACTGAGGCGTTGAGGTAGCTGCGCTGTGCGGCCTGAGGGGTGGTAGTTGTCACAAGTTGGCGAATCACTGAGCTCTCGCATCACGTCACCACACCCCTCCCGTACCGCGCTGCTACCTCAGGCAACGTCTCAGCTATGCGGTCGGTCTATAAAACTGCATTTTATATAATTATGCAATCTTCACAAAACGTCAGTTTTCAATTAACATTCTTGCGATACAATCAGTACGATTAATCATACTTTAGCTATCGCAAAAACGGAAAGTAACCCATTCGTAATCCGAAAACCTGTCTCTTGGTGTCGAAACGTCAGTCTTCAGGGTTCCTTAGGCTTATGATAAATAACCTTATCTATACTGTCAATCCAATACAGTAATCGAACAAAATTAAAGTATATATTTAAAAAGAACTGATTTTATCACGCAAATGCATTTGCAACTTGATATTTGTATCGCTAAATATTTTAATAATTGCGAAACCCATGGCGACTTACGCATATAAATTTCTGGGACATGAAACTTAACTAAATTACAGTTCATTGTGTTAATCCTCTCTGGAATTTTATAATCCGATATGAGAGATACTTGACACTCCTTTTATCATATTTTTTAAGTGAATATTGCTTACTTTATGACATTTCGGTAGGCCTGCGGCCAAAGAGGGCAGAAAGAATAAAAATAAATTCGCCTATAAATTCTTTCAACAAGTGGCAGGTAGCGCCACCTGTCGGCAAAAGAAATACTGGCTTAAGGTGTTCCGAGTGCCAACCATTTACCATAATTACTGACATTTAATTAAGTTTTGCCATTTACTGTTTAAGTGACCTCATGTCCTATTCTAAGTACTCGACCACATGCTATGGTCGCGTAATGGGTTCGATTCCCACCCAGGACAAATGTTTGTGTGATGAGCATGATCATTTGTTCTGTGTCTGGGTGTAATTTATCTATATATGTATGTATTTAGATTAGAAATATATAAGTATGTTTATCAGTTGTCTAGTACTCATAACACAAGCTCTGCTTAGCTTGAGACTAGACGGCGTTGTGTGATAGTTGTGGAATATTATGTTAAAACAACTTCGCTTAATGTAGTACATACTTCCAACTCTTACTAACAAAACTGCCAGAGGAAATACTAATGGAATGGACTTTTCACTGACCATATATTTTATATTCATTTAATGTCAACCGATGCTGCACTTCACATAAAACAAAAGCATTTTATGGATATTTCTCGTACAACAATAGAGGATTTATCTCAATGGCAACAGAACTGGAGTTCAAATCGTTTTTTAAACCGAAAAAACCTTTAATACTCACAGAATAAAGTTTATTACAAAATGTCAAGTAAACTTATGCGTGCTAAGGCGTGGGTTGACAAGACGTATGCTTATCGTCGATTTAGCATTTCTTTGCTACTTAATCCAGTTTTTAAAAGCCATTAAGCTTGTAGTAGCAATCTGTATTGCTTGTTTTGTGTCTACCATCTGTGAACGGGATGTAATGATTTACAGTCAAACTTATTACAATTTTTTTTCACCTACACCAATTCTTTAATCTTACTTATTGAGTTTTTTTTCGTCTCTAGCTTTATTTATATCTTTCATTTACGTTTTTTTTCCAGTAGATTATTTTCCATTCCATCAGAATCTATATTTCCTTCGGTATGTTGTGGAAGGTTTTAAAAGTTGGTTCCATAACTTCACTTATGGCTTGCTCAAGAGTTCGCTTGAAATATTTCTGAGTGTTGTCGTGGAGGCCCGTGCAAACAGTGACCGGTCGGTTGTCCAAACAAAGCGGGTGTACCGGTGCCATCCACTATATGGCCTCTAAACTCGAGCCCACGTTCTTCAAGAATATTTGTATTTACATTAACATCCTCCGCTATTTGTATACGAATAATGTAATTACCTTTATGTACGTCAGAAACCAATTTCTTTGAAATAGGTGCGTACTGTGTGTATTTCAGTCTTACTTTTTCGGATTGAGTAGTAGTATATGTGGTTTTAACTGAACGTCCTTTGGTATTGTTGAAAACTTCACAAATAATTTTATTGGTGTAAAGATTTTCTATTTGATCCTTCGATACATTACTTACTATCATTAATCCTTTAGAACTCTCTAAAAAATCTGTCCCAACTCCCAAACAAGATGAAGGTTACAAATATTTCAAACTTGGATTCCATTGTTGTCGTTGGAGAAAGGTATGCCTTTCTGTATTACCATTAATCATATGACGAAGTCAACGTTAGATAAAATCCGTGGACACTCACACGTATGCAGGGGATGTCTTTGGAACGTAACCTGACACACACAAGCCAATTTAAAAACAGGTAGAGATTAAGGATCTCTTTCTTATTTCAAGAATTTCTCAGTATATAACTGTTGTACGGTTTACGTTCAAAGATTACGTGGATTTGCCTTGATTTCATACTGTCGGTACGTGGCGAAATAATATTATGAATTTGTGGCGGCTGTGTACTTAGTCAAACGAGAACTTCCAACTTTGTATTATTGCATTAAATTGCGTGCATAGCCGTGAAGTTAAGTCTATGACTGTTAAGTAAATAGGTACCTAACTACTTAAAGGGTTTGTCAATTTTGACATAATAATTAAGCAACTACAACTTATTTTATGTGGGGCAGTAATTTCAATTGAGACGAAAAAGGAAAATAAGTAGTAATGGATGAATTTTTCGTTAGTATTAATTCCAAAATGCTACATTTTTGATACTTAAAAATATAATGTCCAATTCCCTTAATCATACACTTCTGTGTATTTATTTTATTTCCCATAACCCTTTTTTACCAAATCATAAGCGATCAAAGATAACCACAAAAATACTTCGAAGTCCTACGTGACGGCTCTCGGGGACATTAAAAATGGTGGAAATGCGTTTTGATTTTATCTGTCATGGCTACCCACGGGTTTAAGTTGGTTGTGTACCTATATAAAGATTTTTTGAGGAGCCACTAAATTATGTACGAGGTACAGTCGGAAATATCCACGGTTGACCACTTTTCAAACTTAGTAATAAACGCAAAAGGGCGAAACGTGGTCGACGACCAATTTTGTCGAGGGTACATTTAAAGACAATAATTTTCATTCTTAAATTGGGTATATTTGTAAAAAAAAATTGATAAAACGATGGCCAAGAGACACTCAGTATTGAAAAAAGTAAATATCAAAAGGATCTTAGAATAATATAACACTTGGAAGGCCCACTTCACACTATACTGCAGATGAAGTTGCATTAGTTGAATAGAATCGACACTATAGTGTGAATTGACACTAAAAGACGTCCAATAGAATCACACTACCTTTTGTAGTTTTCCATTGCAGGATGAGATCTATTGACATCCCTCTATTCATTCAAGCTTTTATTGCTACCACTGTCTTGTAATTCAAAATCTTTGAAAAACTTTGAACTGAAAAAAAGATTGAAGATTCTCCCTCAAGATTGTCGGGATAAAGTAGGTGCGTTTGCGACCAGACTAAAAGTCGCAGTACAACCGGTCGTCCTTGGCGGTTGAACCCTCTTGCACACCCATGGCTTTCCTTTCGGAGTTTATGGTGCATCCAGAAATGAATTATTGAGATGGAAAACGGTGTATTCTGTGTTGCAGAAGTCTAACGATTGGAATGTTTGTTTTAGCTTTAATGTTAGGTGCTATGTAAATATAGTTATTATGTATAGCCTTATGATTTATTGGTTTTTAAAAGGGCCAAGTCTTCATTTGTCTTTTTTTTTATTTGTTTACACAGAACACATGAAAAAGAGAAAAAGATAAAAGAGCACAAAAGTACTGCTTATTTCATTAGATACTTCCAGCAGACCTGCGAAAGGAGAATTGGATGAGAGACGTAGGCACAGTGTGTAAACTTGTTAGCTGTTTATATAGACTTGTTTATTCTTTGGTTTGTGACTTTTGCCCAAAAGCTAGATCAGTTAAACCCAAAAGTACCAAAACCAAATAATTCAAGACTAGTCAACGTCTAACATAAAGGAAGACTTAACTCCAAGCTCTGCATATTAATATTAGGGGATTAAAAAAATTCGATAAAAAGTTAACTGAAATAGTAGACATTTTTGAAATCCATGGCAACGGCAGCAGCACTCAGATTTAAAAAAAAACCTCAAAATAAAACCTTAATCCCGTTAACGAATTCTTTTTCGGTCGAATTCACTCAAAAAAAAACGTCTTAGATATTGTGGCCAGTTTGAAAGACGAAATAATCACGTTATTTATTACCTGTGGCTGGGGAGCAAGCCACTTTAATCTCTTCTCGACACGTACGGAACGATTTTATGGGAGATTAAAAGCAGTGATCGAATTTTGAAAAGTTTTCGAATAGTAATAAACATTATTGATCTGTGCTAGGGTTGTGCTATGTAGTTATTATTTTACCAAACATAGCAGAGACTAAAAGGACGTGAATCAATGTTTAGATAAAAAATATTATTATCAAAATGATTATATATCTTACAATTTATAAAACTTATACATTGCAAGAAACAAATACTTTATCTAATCCTATGCAAACAAAAATAAAATCTTTTTTAAAAATATTGACATCCTTGATACACAAATGAGAGACTATAATATTAATTAAACCAATTCTCTATTGTAAATTATGATGTTTTTAATTCACTTGATTAGTATATTTCAAATCGAAAGGAATCTTACTATTCAGTCCAAAATTCTGTTTTTTTTTATATAAACAGGAACAGGAACAGGAACAGGGTGTAAAGTTCACTCATACTCTATAGAAAAGGGAGGATCCTCCGACCAGACGGGTGTTATGTCTGGCGGGCAACTGCCCAATGATTCATGTCGGGGCCGTTGTATCTATGCTAATTGCGCGGTAAACTCTGCTTGCGCGATGTAGGATTTGCGTGACGTAGTATGACGCGTTGTTTTGCATGTGGCGTTGTAGATACCGCTACATCACTCCCCCCCGGAGACCGGAGGTCGATAGTGGGCTGAGTCTTGTATCTTGCGATGCTTGCCAGGCCAGCTGAGGTTCCAGTGAGTCGGAACCGGTTGCCGCATAGTTCACGGTGAGTCGGAACTGTCTGCGAAGATGTCCCCAGTGAGTCGGGGTGGCGCTGCGTTATGCTCCAATGCGTCGGATGTGGTACAGCGCCGGGTTGAGGCTGACTGCTGGCGTCGACCAGGAGAGCGTATTTCAAGGGCTCTGCTTATGGACCGGCCGAAAGTGCAGTGTGCTGTGCCGAGGTTGCTGATGAGGCTGAGGGTGATGACCAGGAATGCGCGGTCGCTGCATGCTGGTGGTCAGGATACCCGTTGAAGCCGTGGGAGCTGGCTGACTGGGTGACTCGCCGCTCTAAAGCTTGCGGGAGTGATGATGATGACGTCACGCTGGAGTAGGTGCACGAAGGCTGCGCTGACGTTCATGTTCGGGGTCACCAGTATAGAGGTATGAGGAACAGGGTGTAAAGTTCACTCATACTCTATAGAAAAGGGAGGATCCTCCGACCAGACGGGTGTTATGTCTGGCGGGCAACTGCCCAATGATTCATGTCGGGGCCGTTGTATCTATGCTAATTGCGCGGTAAACTCTGCTTGCGCGATGTAGGATTTGCGTGACGTAGTATGACGCGTTGTTTTGCATGTGGCGTTGTAGATACCGCTACAAATTTATACTGTTCATTATTATTCCTAATAATAAGAAAATCTTCTTTTGTTTCCGGAAATACATAGAGCGGTAACTAATTAAATATTACTAGTTTCATCAAAAATACTATTATTCAGTCCTGCAAATAGTAACTACGGCTTTCCTAGCTTTTAGTTCAAATTAAAGTTTGATGTGATAATCATTGGAAACTATGAACCTTCGATAATTATTAGGTCATTTGATTTAGACTTTTTTTTTATAAAACATAAAACCACGCTTGTAATCCCCCAAAGGATTAAGCAGTTGTATACCACATGTCGCCAGTTAAGGTTTTGGTCCCATGTACAGACGACAGCTGCACATCAAGCTTCTACAATGTGTCTTTCTTCAATAGATTTTCAACTTTACGGCTAAAGCATAAGGTTCAAGGTTGATTGGGAAAATTTGACAGTTTCGGGTAGCTTGATGTGCTGGCGTCTGTACAATAATAGGAGTCGAGCCTTTTGCCATCACACACAAATCCAAATTTTGTTTTGAGATTTTTTTTCCGAAAATGTGATCAAAATTCGTTAGATGTTTAAGCAACACATTCATTTCTGCAGCTTGCAGTCCTTCATGTTCAATTTTAATAGTAGATATTTATGATTATCTTCACATCGATTAATCGATTCTAAGTAATCTATATTAGTAATAAAACATAATACTGTTTCTAATAGCATTATCAAATAGCCTTGAATATCGGTACATTTTTGGGCGGATATGGTTAGTTAACACCTTTAGTTATTTTGATTACCTCTGTGCTTAATTTAGGTAAGTGATTACTGTGTAAGATAACAAAAACTACTTACTAAAGTTTATATAGATATATTTATCTTTGTTTAATACAACGTAGGTACGGTAATTTAATAACAATAAATATAGATACGATAAAAAACGAAAATTCACCCTTCAATATTCATTTGTCATTAGTTCATTACCTAAAGATGGCAAAGTAAAACTGGCTGGTGAGGGAGTGGTCAAACGCGAGTCTTTAAATAATAATGAAAAGCAACAAACATTTTTGTTTTATCATTTACATCCTCTTCAATGTGAATCATACGATATTCACTCCATCACGTAAAATACTTAGATTACAAAAAAGAAAATAACAGATCACCGACGAAATACCAATCCCTTTAACATCGTTCCCACATGTAAAGCAGCCGATAAAAGCATCTACGATACGAAACGATTACAGACGATTACGGTCAATTACATACAGCACTAAAAGAGGATTTACGATGAAAACAAAATTAACACTCCTGCTTCCCGATAGCCTAATTGCACCTCCACAAGTAATAAATCATGTAGGACCAAACAAAATTGAAGGATTCAATCTAATTGGGTTTGTACATAGAGTGGACCAATCAATATAGTTTGATTAATGATATCTCCTCTCCCGGTATAATTGCCAGACGAGACGATCATGAATCAACTGCCAGTGTTATAAATTATAAATCTGATAACTGAACTCGTTTCGAACAAGAATATTATTCTAAGCTACTCCGGACTCGGAACGATCCAGTTTAAGTTCTTTCAAAGCGTAATGATTTCGAGAAACGTATATCAGTGTTATCTGTTTGATATTTTAATCTTATCAGCATATTTAATGAATAAACAGAACGGGACTAGAAACAATAAAAATATATTACCTACCTGTGTTCAACGACTGTCGTGTATCAGAATTTTTTAGAATTTACAGTTGGGTTTTAATCAAATGGAGAAGCGCCGTTTGATTATCGATTTTAGATCATAGGAATTCGGCAAATTACGAGTTATTGCTATTACACATAATATTAGAAACCATTTTGATAAAATTATCGTTTGAGGTCGTAAAACGAGAATAAAATCTGGTTCTAAAGATATACGAACCATGAAAAATGAGTTTTGGAACCATTGAAGCGCGACTATAAATGGAGGTATTTGATACGTGGACGTATCAAATATCAAACTTTTTTTCTTATGAGGCGCCAATTTTTTGTCGTAGACAGTAGACATGCGTTAACCGAATCTCACGATCAATAGACAAAAACAATTCGATTGGATCACGGAAAATAGACAAATGGAGTCAGAAAAACAGACAATTATAAATTCGATGGTAAAAACCTTATTAATTGGGATGCGTCATTATTATTATTATCCTAGTAGTTTTGTTAGTATCAGTAGTCCAACATTAAAAAACTGTTATATAGCAATGTTCATCATCTTGTTTTTTCTTACTTCACTTTCTAATCCTTCATAGAATTTGAGGTAACTTTCCTGCATTTATTCATTTCTGTGTGACTGATGATTCAATTCGAGGGGCCCGTGGCCAAATAATAACAGTCGCACAGGTCGATCGATCAGGTTAAGCTAAGCTTGCCGCGGTTGGTCTGTGGATGGGTTACTATCTTTACCTACATACCGAGACCCTTCCGTGCGTCGGAAAGCACACTAAACCGTTGGTCCCGGCTGTCATTCGTGGATCTTTGACAATCGTTACGGGTAGTCTGAAGCCCGAAAGTCTGACAACTATCGTATAACCCAGTAACTGGGAAGTGGAGGTCAGATAGGCAGTCACTCCATGTAAAATACTGGTATTCAGCTGCATCCGGTTAGACTGGAAGCCGACCCCAACGTAGTTGGGAAAAGGCTAGGCAGATGATGATGATTCAATTCGAACATAATAATTATATTTTATTGTCTGTGCTTGCTAGTCTCATAGCTTTTTCTTGTTTATCTATAATTAAATAAATTAAAAGCCACGAACAATAATTATTATAATTAGGTATTTAATTTTAACGGAATAATTTAGTAATTCAGGGCAAGCAACTCTAATCAGATCTAAGTCCTGCAAGACATACATTTTGTACCAACATACATATTATTGACTATAATAAGACCTACGTCATTCAAGACAAAGTTTTGCCAATTTAATTTGATTCTGGCTCTCATCAAGTATTTTCCGGTTTTACCTAATCACTCATGTTCTATAAACCTTCTTAAACCATTTGCAGTTTTAGGTAAAATACACCTGATACCGTGCAAGTGAAGTACGCATTTACAATGAATGTCTGCGTCACTCAGAGGTGAAATTGTGTGTGAAGCGGCAGCGGCAAGCCGTCGCTCCCATTACGTCGCATGGCCGGCGTACGCGCAGCCAAACCGGCTGTGGACGCCGCACTGTATGTAGTTGCCCCGGTTGTTGGAATAATTGATGTGGTTCGACTTGAGAAGCTAGAATTGCTTGATTTAACTGACTTCCACTACCTGCACTTGCTGCCTTTTATATATGACTTAGACTTTTGATAGGCGACCGGTATAATACGTTTTTTGGTAGAACGTCATACATTAATCATTGTGAAAATATTTACTAACTTATCAAACCGATTTTATTGTTTTTATTGATATTTTATCTAACTTTAATCAAGTTCATGTGTCATATATACGAAATTCTTACTTTCTAGATTGTCTGCGTAGAAACGCTTTAATTGCAGTAAGCGCCTGAACATTGGATAGTTCTGAATCACCACCACAAACACAATAGGTTTAAGCTAATACATTAACAATACTCACTTATCAGCACTTCCTTCATCAGTACGTACAAAATAAAGTAAATGATACCCTGCTCTACCAGTTACTTACCACGCAGCGGCGCGGTCCAACCTGGCCGCGCCGCTCCATTAGTATTTTCCATTTATTTTTTGTCCACGTACCTGTCCGACTTTTGGGGTTTTGACTTTTTATAATGTCGACCGCGCGACGAATACTAAATTTCTTTAGTATACAAACGAAAAATAAATGATGCACTGCCACGCATTGCGGAACGCTCTGTATTATTTTTCGATTAAGTTTTTGTGATAGAAGATGGACGATTTGAAAGTTAACTTCACTCAAAATTCCAATTTAGGTGTGAGAATATTTTTAGAATTTATATTTTATTCCAGAGTTTTTTCATATTTTATTGCCAAATTCCTATTTCCAAAGTCTCTAATTGTCCTTCCCCAAATCTTCAATATCAACATTAAAATCATGCTCAATATCCACTAACTGCAATACTAAAACCTCAAAACCACTTACGCATTAAGTATTGGCAGAAATTCCAGCACGTGCACATTTTACTAAAAAACAACCTTGCTACAATGCAACATTACCTATATTGTGACAAAAGAAACGAAAGACTTTCATGTGTAGGTAGCGTCTAGACCATTACCGGAGACCCAGTGACTACATTAACGACTCATTGTACTGATGTGATTGAAAGCACCTCGCCTACACGAAGCCTATTAAGCTTTAACGTAACTACTTTGGTAATGAAGTATTATTTTTGAAACTCAATCTGACTTCAATAATGGGCCATTCTAAAATGTGGTAATAGATTTAGAAGAACCTACTTAAAGGTAAGCGGCTGCTTGAAATATAATAAATACTTTTGATTTTGACTTGCTTACCATCTAAAGCCTAAATAAAGAATCCAGTTTAAATCAAATACTACAGTGCCACATTAGTTTTGAAGATAGCCTCAAGAATAAAATAAAAACGAAAGATTTTTACTTAAGTCAATGTCGAAAAGAGTACAGCAAAAAGGCAGAATTTTAATGTAACACCAAAAACATTTAGCAACATCTTAAAGCAATTTAATGATAACAAACCGGGTTGCGCATTTGAAGACACTTAAGGGAATGTATTTGGTATAAATATTACAGAAGCGAAAGAAGCAGGTTTAATAATACTGGTTGCTGTTCATTCACCGATCATCTGCGATTGTATATGCCAGAAATCACACTTTCGGAAAATAATAAGTTTGTAAATTCATTTCTTGCGAAGGAAGGAAGCCAAAAAAATAATTTAAAAAAATTAAACCGACTTCAAAAAGAAATAACTCAAAATTATGAAATAACTTTAATTTCGGAAGTCGGTGTCTTGGGATCTGTATTCTAGTTTAAGTTTTATGCCACCGACTTCCGAAATTAAAGTTATTTCATAATTTTGAGTTATTTCTTTTTGAAGTCGGTTTAATTTTTTTAAATTATTTTTATTTCGTAATTTTTAGTTTTTGCACTAGAATTTGACCAAGGTTTTGAGATGTTTTCCCTTTGACACTACACCCGTAGCTCGTATCAATAAGCCAGGCCGTCACACTTACGCGTATTAGTCCATATCTTGAAAATTACTGAATCGATCTTGATGAAACTTGCACTGTTCCCTAAGTTGAAGTAAATGTAAGCCAATAAAAAAAAATCGTCGCGATCCGATCAATAGTTCCGGAGATATGCGTGGACAAACATACATACATACATACATACATACATACGTCTACAAAATTTTGTATACCTATTTGTTTGGAAGCCCTAATAGATTGTCATATGTGAATATAATGCAATTCCAATAATATTACATACATACGTATCGAATTGATAACCTCCTTTTTTTTGAAGTCGGTAAAAAGTAACTGTAAACATAAAAACCAATACAAAGATGTCTGTTAAAACGAAATAATTTATTGTTGCTACTTTTTTTTACATTTCGAAAAGATCCATAACCCACAGAGTATTGTTCGTTTAACTAAAGTCTCTTTCTATTGGAAACTGACTTCAGTTTTGTCATTCAAAAGAAGCTTATTACCATAATGCTATTGCGGTTAAAAACAAAACGAATTATCCAATGTATTGACGTCTCATTTTGTTAAAGGCGATGCAAAAAACGTTCTAATTGTAATGCTAATTTCGCTCGAGCAGTTGCGAAAACGTTCATCTCATTTACATTATGTCATTTACTTCTTGAAAATATTTTGCTACCTATACAGGTTCCTACGGTTCGGTTTTAGGAAATATTAGCTCGACAGCGTCTATGCTAATTGGACTTCTAAGTTTCTAGGCATTAGAAACGACTCTTTTGCTAATTAGTCAAATTATTCTTTGAAATGTTGTTTTTGTATGTTCTGCTTCCAGGTTAAGACTTGTTATATTTTCATCTGTCATATTCATACACGTATAATATTTTTTTCATGTTTCTTCAGATTCATTAGAATCATCTAAAACCATTCCGTTCAAGTAATTTTGATTGTTATCATTTTTTCAAAATATTAAACGTAAAATATCGCTGTCCCATACAGAATAAGTTCACACGGACTCACTAAACTATTTCTGTCATTCAAATGTTAATTATTGGAAAGTAAAGCGTTGGCGTCATTTACTACTGATGCTGAGATATTAGTAGCATAACAATAAATCGTCTCAAAGGAAACCAGCTTAGTTGTAAAGAGATAAAAGTGCGTGGGTTCGAGACTCGAGTCAACCACAGTTGCTTAAGTACACCTTTTATGCTGCTTAATACAGCAAAAGTGTCTCCTGAGAAACATTTCCGTAGAATTATTTAACGTTTACTTACAGATACTTTTTACTTAGATATATTCGTTTATTTTTCCCTTAAAGTTAAACAAAGCTGTATATAACCTTTTAAGTATGACAGATGGTAATATTTCCGGGAGATATAATACTTAGGGAAAATTAATGAATGTTATCAACGACATCGACGTTACTGTCAATGTATGAAATATTATAATAATACTATTCACCATTTATACTAAATTCTAACAAAAATTTCGAATTCATCTGTCATTGTACCAAAATACATCGGGACTTATGTATATTGATGAACCTTAAATTTATCATAAAAATCATCTAAAGGTTTGTTCCTAAATAATATTTTACATAAAACTGTAGGCTTTTAGTTTCTACACAACTCTCGGTATGTTAAAACCAATAGAAAACTCACAACGGCCAATAAAATTATGTTCCGATGCATCTGCCTGAAAGCAACGCGATTTTGAATAACAAAATCTGCTACTTCATTATTCAAATCGCAAGATTATGTTAATATAAGCTATTTGTAAGCGGGTTTGATTTACTTATGTGGCAGTGTGCGGCATGTAACAGTTTCTTTGAATAAATTTATGTATTATCAACCGCTACCGTTCTGCATTTGTGTGGGTTCCGCAAATACACCTACGTACATAATTAAGTTCTCCACTCATTATCATAAATACGGTGGCATTGTCTTCTTTGCCATATTTATGTATTATATGACTTAATTTAATTAGTGTGAAGTCTCATTTTGTATTCGTGTTAGGTTACTGTATTGCTCATTTTTTGAATCGTTATTGGTTTATGAAGGTGCAAAACATGATATTTTAGTGAAGTTACTTTAATGATTGAAAAACACAATTATTTTTAGATTTACCGATATTATATAGTGACAGAAAGCTAACATCATTAAACTCTTGAACTGTTTAACAACAACTTCTGCACGTTCCAAAATAGTAATAAATTTTGTATTCTCCTTTTCCAACACAAGAACTTCAACTTTTAAAGGCAAAGACATAATTAGTAAAGTTAATGAGCAAAGCGTTTTACGATCAATCTATGCGATAGGTTTAGATAGCGTAGATGAACGGGAGGTACGTAAGGAGGGATCGGACAGTGACCCCGGCGGCATTCCAACGCGCGTCCGCTGTACCTGCTCTCTTTACTTTTAACTAGGGTTTTTATGAAAATATTCAGTACTATTGAAGTAATGGAATGCTTATTTCGTATGCTAAGGATGGACTTCAAGGAATGTTATGTAACTTATACCAGAATGCTCTTATGTCGACCGTATTTCCACAAAACTACAATAGCTATTTTTATTATGTCTCCGAGCATGTTTAAACTATTTAATTTTATGTTTACTTGCATAGATAACAGAACTTCAACTGTTTAGGTAAATGTTTTGAGTTATCGTTTTGCGTTTCGTGTCTAGCAAGTAAAAACCTGTGTAGTTATAGCCCTGTCTCGGCATTCAAGTGTCAAGTTCATAGTTGGCAATAAAGCACGAGTATAAGGTTGCAAGCCCACTGTCCATAAACATCACAGCCACAGTCGCATCTTACCGTATTTTGAATTTAAAATTGCAAGTGATAAAACTCAAGATTCTTATTCTGAAACTACATTTAAAATTGTTGCAGAAAATAAAACAGTAGATAACGTTTTGTAAATAAACGCGTTTGACGGACATGTTAATGAAGCGATTGATACACAATCTAAAAGTATAACGTAAGATGAACGTTCACATAAAACTTAAATCGCAAAGGCTAAGAATACTAAAAATAAAACTATATCTAAAGTAATACACAGTATATATATTTATGTACGCACTGGTGCCCGGTTGGCTCACTCTATCTACCATTCAGACTTTGTAATAAGAAAAAAAAAACTGTGGAGAGAAATTGATTCGATCTGTGGTGTTGGTCATTGCAAAGAACTAATACATTCTTAGACAAGCCCTCTCAGTTATTAAATATTTTAAGAAGCTTTAAATCTTGACTTCAAATTATTGGGGCTGCATTCGATTTATATGTTTTTGGCGTTTATATTATTTTCTCCTACAAAATACCTCAATTTCATTTCAAGACATTAATTAAACTTTTGACTGTTACCCAACACTATTTATTTTTGTTTTGGAATTAAATAATAATTTAATGTCCAGGTGTTTTGATTCAGAAACCTCAAACATAGACTGGTCTATAATAGTCATCGCTCTACATCCGTTACAAACCTCTCGAACGTTGTTCGATAGGCAATCTCGAACACGATTGAATTGGAAAAAAACCATTTTGACCCGGATCGGTAGACGAAATATTTCTTTATATTCTTAGTAAAACGCAACTACCATAGTTACTTCTTACTTTATATCACTTTTATCCAGTACAATTTAAGTATATGACGCTTTATTTTAAGAACGAGTGCTCGACATAAAGTGACCCAAAATTTTGTTTGACTTTGTATTCTCGGTCTTGTCACATCGACTATACAGTGCAACTTGTTAAGAAACGAGAACACTTTAAGAACCTGTTTCCGCAGTCTGTTCTCGCAAATGGTTTCTTGGTTTACCAAATACATATCCAGCAGAAAAAAGAGCGTCAACATTTTTAGACATTTTAGTTAAGTGACCGACGCTATATGTATATTCAATTGCCACTTCTGAGAGCATTATGTCGTTGTTAACAATTCAAGTTATTACCGTTTTATTGTTCATTTCATGAGTCACTTGCCTGTTTCCTACACCGGCGCCATCTCTTGTAAGGGTGTTTCAAAACACATTACCCGCCCGGCAACCGTAATGGAAATATTTTTTAATGTAACCCATTAGTGCGGGATCTCGGTCCTCTCTGTAATTTGGAGTCAAAGTTTTTTAATCTTCGCTCCGTGTCTTGATGGGGTTCTGAGCGACTGTCCATCGCGATCCTTATCTCAAAGCATAATAAGAAGAGACAGACGTTACTTATATTTTATTTAACGTCAGAATTGATCGAACTGGTACGATAAGATACTTCGGAGGGTATGATTTGTTTAAGTCATAAATTATGTGTATTCTTTACGTTTGTTCTAATTCTTTTATTTTAAAATACCTACATTTTTTGTCGTTGAAACTTCCGAATGAATGTTTTCTGTGACATTTTTCAATTTTGGGTAGTTTAACTCTCTTCTTTGCTCTACCATTTGGTTATGGTTTTGAGGTTTACCCATTTGACCAGCAATCTTGTGTTTTATAGTTTTAGTTGGTTCGCATCAAACGTTTTTGTAGTAACCTAGTAATTGCCTTGTTAATTTGAATCTGGCGTCGGTCTCTCTGATGTTAGTAAAGCTGTTTGACTGGAGTTTCCAAATCCGACATCATACGATGTCGATCGTGGTTCTCGGTTCATTTTAAAATGAAGATATCGCGTTCATTAGATATTTAAAATTTATTGGAAGTAATTTCGGCTTCTATATTAAAATATCTGGCATTTATTTAATTGGAACACTTTTTCTCTACGTCTATCGATATTGTAGTTATATTATTATGTTGTGTTCCATGTTTTTATGTTTAACGCTGTTCGTTTCTCTCATCGGAAACACAACAAAGATCGATAACCGGCTTAATATTAATTACTTCAATGTTTTAAAATTCAAACAGTTTGGAAGATATCGCCCTTTATGTTACTATTAATAAAGTCTAAATACTAGTTGTCGTGTCTTCTAACAATGTCAAAGCAATTTTGTTCCGATAGTTCAAGTATCAAGCTCGTATTTCCTATAATTTTTTTTCCTCATCCCAACCTAATACATAAATCTATCATACATTTTAGTATGTCCATCCATTATGTAATAATACTTCAAAATCTTAATACACAACGTGGGTGTTTGGACTAGCCGTGTGTATATTAAAACCGGTCTGTTCGTCAGGCACTACACAATATTTGCGTTACGATGGCAAGTTCGCGCCCTTCCCTTCTTCATTGATGAATTTGTTTGTTAGTTCTTTAAACTTGACTTTCTCTTTGGAATTCATAATAGATTCATCTTCAATACTTTAGTTGTGAACTTCCTTCAGCTAGCGTGTATCTTCTTTAATGGATTTTTTGATGTTATTGGCCCCAGAATCATGTCATAATAAGTGGAATGTATTACCATTAAATGCCTTTATAGGTAAAACCACACTAGCAAGTAAACCGTAACTATTTATGCACAATTTGTGACGGGTATAAAAGCTTACACTTTACCCCTGCGAGGCTTTGAGTTGTGCCGACGCAAGTAATGTTGACATTTTTAATGTTGTCACTTGACATTCTGCCTCGCCTACTAGAAAAAAACTGTCGTAATAGTAGAGACTTGTCTGTAGGTACCTAATCCATGCACAGGTACTATACAAGTAGTATGCTAATGTAATATTAGGTATTATTGATTACAGAGTGCTAAATTTCAATTAAATTGCAGGAGCAAAAGTATGTCTAGGTTTGAATTTCGCAAGATTCCATAACTTTACATAGTAACTAGAACAATTGGATCATAACCAGTAAATTATTCGGTAACGACGAAGGAGCTTGGGGTAACGTCTAAATAAATACGGAATAGGTTGAATAGTGACCGCAATTAAGATTTTTGAAATTAATGCCTTTAATGTGCCTATTTGAAATAAATGATTTGACTTTGACTTTGACTTTGACTTTGACTTTATGAGGAAGTTTTAAAGTAATTACAACCATGGTCCTTGATATGGGCAAGCCCTTGAATGATTTTTAAGTTAAAACATCCGTTTTTGGCAACGCATGATTGCCCGTTAAAGCATAAATCATCAATAAAATTTTGTAAGGTCAGTATTAATTATAATATACGGAAATTGATTCTCATAAATATTTGAATTAATAAAACGGCAAATGAGATTGATCAATTTTCTAATTCAATGTTTAATAACTAGAGTCTTATTGCAGCTTCGTTTGAATTTTGAAATCTTAAATCTTTATGTTGCAAAAGCAACTTAAAAAAAAAATGGTTGTTTTAGTATTAAATTGTTGGCTACTGGTGGTGATTACTGTAACCTAACTTGACTGGCTGATAATTACTAACTTTTCAGGCATGTCCACAAATATAGAACGAGAAGAAGTAAGAAACTGTGAGAATCATTATATATTGCTACTACAGTTTTCTATTATAACATTTATATGAGAATAAAAGCTGGACGTTTAACTTTTCTAAGAATCGAATGTACGAACTCAGAGCGAAGTAAAATGCGTGCACAATCCGTGTAATTGGCAGTGTGAGTCGTTACTCCTTTTAGAGTTCCGTGTGTACAATTTAACGTTACAAACTTACAATGTATTCCTATTTTGTGAGGGAAAGGGTTATTGTGTTCCTGGCTAATGGGATGTCGGGACGAGTCAAGTTTTTGTGTAGGTAGAATTTTCTTGTTATTTTCAACTCTACCATGCTTAGTTAGCATTATGAGTTTTTAAATTTTTTCGAACACTAAAATATTTTTGCTTCTGACAAACTATTTTTGTCTTCATCGTAAATTAACTAAAACATTAGAGCGTAGCTAGACTTCAACACACAAACATACTCACACACCAGACATTAACTTTTTTTGTATTTTTTTGATGTTTATGGATAACTGCCTGAATCGATTTGATGGAATCGATTTCTATCATAAAGTTGGAATTCAATTTTGGGCATTACAATATTTCACTGGCGCGGTCACTCGAAAGTGAATATATTGATATCGCTGCATAAGATATAAAAGATTTCGATTACGGTATAGGTGCTAACTATAAAGATTGGTTTAGATACTTATTGATCGTCATCTTAATGTGGAATATATCTTACCATTACACAAAAAGGCAGTAAATTTACAATTGCACAAGAAGACGTCAAGGGTTTACGAGTATATCCAATAATATTTTTCATATACATTCATGTATAAGGATGAAAACATATTGCTAGTTGGTTTCACTCATCTCATCTGCCTAGCCTTTTCTCAATTATGTTGGGGTCGGCTTCCAGTCTAACCGGATGCAGCTGAGTACCAATATTTTACATGGAGCGACTGCCTATCTGACCTCCACAACCCAGTTACTGGGTAATACGATGCCCCTTGGTAAGACTGGTTTGTCAGACTTTTGGGCGTTTGACGACCCGTAAGAACTGTCAAAGATCCACGAATGACGGCCGGGACCAACGGCTTTACGTGCTTTCCGAGACACGGAGGAGTCTTGGTATGTAAAGATGGTCACCCATCCACAGACCAACCCCGGCAAGCGTAGCTTAACCTGATCGATCGATCCATGCGGCTGTTATTACTTAGCCACAAGCCCGTCTCTAGTTTGTTTCACTATGTACAAGTATTTTACTATGCACTACCAAAATGCTCTATGCATTTCAAAGTTTATCATAAAATCTCCACAACCTTTTAAGAGTGTTTTATTTGCTTCTAAAATCATCTATGCTTTTTCATCTCTCCTATCAACACTTTCGTTACTAACATCTATATCTTTAGTAATTACCCAGGCATCACTGTGACCTTCTTTCATACGAGACTTTCTGTCATCTCTACCTATGTTTAACCGGTTATTACCTTATGTAACTATACTCATCTCCGCGACGCATTCTTTGCATGACAACCCAAAGAATTTTCAGAGTCATCATCATTAAACGGACTGGACTTAAACCATTCTTCATTACGTTTTTTTGTTGTTTCCCATGATTAACTGGGTCTACCATGGGTCTACGGACTTTGTGTCACTAACATTAGCTGAATTGGGTTTTGTAAGTCTATCGGGCCTAAGTTGTCTGAATTTTTTAGAGTTCATTTTGAGATTCGTATCATGTCAATGAACTAAGATTACTTAGAAATACCTACCTTGGATGGAGAGATATTTTTTTAATTGCCCTTATGTATATTAAATTAATGCTACTTCTAGCAGAAGTAGTCACAGTAAAAAAAGTCCTCCAGACCGTATTTCGGCCACGGCGGCGGCCAATCTCAACGGAGACTAGTCTTCGGCGCGGGAGATATTATAGTGCACAAGTGTGCGCGCAGGCACAGGTGCACTCCCTCTTCCCTCACTCTCATAGTCCAATGAGACGCAAATCCGACACGACCAGAGAGAGATCAGGCGCAGGACCAACGGCTTAACGTGCTTCCCGAGACACGGGGATATCACACCGCAAACTTTCAAGCTCCGGGCTGTTACTAAGAAATTCCTAATGGAAAAACTCAATAACACTTTACCCGACTCGGGAATCGAACCCAGGAACCCACGCTCAGCAGTCAGTCGCGCTTGCGACCATGAGACCAACGGGGCTGTTAAAACAGTCACAGTACTGTGCATTTGAAGTAGCAGCAATATAATTTAAGCAGACAGATATTTTTTTTTATTGTAGCGTCTTTATTTCATAATTATTTATTGTTCCTTTATAGCAGTCCATGCATTTATTAAAATTTAAATTTTATTATAACAATATAATTTCCAAGTTCAAGTTTACTTTGCCTTAACGAATCAAGTTTTTACCATCTTTCCGTTTTAAGCTACATGGACAGAGCGCAAGCGTGTTATTAACATGATTATACACGGAGCCCTCAATACTTCCTTTATTAATTCTTATATCGACCTCGCATGGGTGTTTCCTCAAATTAAAACCTCATCGGAATACAATTATAAAAGTGATGTTAGACAAAAATTGCTGATAATTTGAATTACGATCTAAACTAAACCTTATTTATAAAGATAAATAACAAGTAGGTTTTTTTTTTGGTTTTTTCAAATTCTATATTTTTGTCTCCCTCTTTGGGGTCGGGTGCCTTTTGAAGGTCCCCCCCCCCCCCGACAGCAAAAAAAAAAGGTTAAAGTAAACACTGATTGATAATTTTGTATATCCATTCAGAAAATTTAAAGTATGCCATGATAATCTGGACCGTCACAGATTAACTCGGTTATATGCCCAAAATGTACCCGTCTGATGAATAACTATAGTCCGCGCGAATTGACCGCGCCTTAGGTATGGGAGCGGTGGGACGGAGGGGCGGGGGCGCTTTGTCATTACTCAGTACATGCGTTGCGAACATTAGGCAACCCCGCCGCGTCACCCCCGTCCCCACTCAAGGTGCGGCCAACTAGTTCCGCGCGGACTATAGTAAGTAGTTCGCCATTCATAACAGTATGGACTTGTATCAATACGCACCTACACAAAATGTAATTGAGCTTCTTACACGTCTAAGAGGAGTATAAGACACTGTTTTCACATCGCTCGCCTACCTACAAGCCATAAAGCAGATGGTCACTAGTAATCCAATATAGCCGCTGTTAATAATATTAATCGCTGCGATTGGCCACAAAATGCTTTTAACGTAATTCGATTCGGTTGGACTGGAACTCTTGTGGAACGGAACCAATACAACATGACCTTCCCATTCTCCCCCCACATTCGCGATCCATTAACGATACGGGGAAGTGAAAAGAAATAGCGGAGGTCTTTAAAAAATGGTGAGGCTGTACGTACTGAACGTATGCGACGTCGTCGGGCTCGCCTTGAGACTAAAGGCTCATGTTACTCGGATCACGTTCAAGGCGCGTCTGAACAGTGTAGTGGTCGCCGACATTAAAATTTTACTATTAAATTGTATTGAATACCCGTACAGTTATTGTATTATCTCTAGTGACATCTACTCACTTTAGTAGCGGACAATGAAATACTGTCGACGACAAAAGGTCGTTCCTCTCTTAATGAATGAACGCCTCCAAATCCAATCAAAACCCGTTTCGCATACCTACGTATTGTTACGTACTATAAATAAACCACGTTTCTTATTATCTGCGAAACTTGTGTTCGAATTCACTCCGCCTCTACTCCGACATTTAATTAAACCACGATATTTTATGGTACGAATCATTAAAACGTTCCCGAGGAACACCAGATACGTGGATAAATATAGCACAGGTATTTAATTTCGCTTTCATTGTTCCAGGTACATACACTCAAAGGAGAAGCCTTTCAAGTGTACAGAATGCGGGAAAGGATTCTGTCAGTCAAGGACCCTGGCGGTACACAAAATCCTCCACATGGAGGAGTCACCTCACAAATGTCCAGTTTGCAGCCGAAGCTTCAATCAACGGTCAAACCTCAAAACTCATCTGCTCACCCATACAGATCACAAGCCTTACGAATGCAATTCTTGCGGGAAAGTCTTCAGAAGAAACTGCGATTTGAGGAGACACGCTTTGACACACGCAGTTGGTGACGTACCTCCAGGTGATGTTCTAGACGTAGGCGAAGAGGATATTGGCAGACCGGGATCGCCAATAGAACCAGGATTTGATGACGATGATCCTGAACTCTCGTCCCCTGAACATTCCCCTGTTAGACGAGCGCGTTCGTCGTCAATCGAAAGTATCGGAAGAGAGCAAAGTGAAGAGAGACCACCGCAACGACGGTCGTCGCCATCTCCGGTAGAACGCACTCACTGCCACCATAATGAGCAGAAAGACAGAGCGAGTCCTTATACTATGCGCCCCCAACATCAAGAGAAACACATGCGCATGCCGTCAGATCTATACGAAAAACGGCGATACACTTCTGAAGAGATTATAGAAAAAGAAATGCGTTATACCGAAGTTCCTGAACAACAAATAAGACATCCTCAGCTGCAAATAAGAAGAGACCTTCATCAAGTTGCACCTCCTGATCCTTCAAAGATAGGTCAAATGGCAAGTCCGCCTGTAGACCCTGGGCCTTCTGGTATGTACCTGAGTCCATTTAGAAAGAGAAGTCATCCACCAGATATTGGAGATAATGTGAGAACTTGCGCAGCAGTTTATCGGAGCCGGTCGCCTGAACCCACCAACTTGACAATGCCTCGGCACGGGCTAGGAAATGGAGAGGTCGTAGTTGGAATCCCGCCGACTATAATGGGAATGCAATCATTTCATAAGTTTGGTATACCCATGCCACCGCCGCATCCTCAAATGGCGTATGGTTCTGTTCCTCACCCAATATTAGGACCACAGCAAACTGTTGCACAAGACTTGATAGTAAAACACGCGCCACCGAAAGACACAACGCCCTGTACTTCTACTCATGTGACCAATTGTAAGGATGGTCAGAAAGACCCTGAAGAGGGCAGCTCGAGTTTCATACCAAGTGGAATAAAGAATATTGTTGGGATACAACCGCCGACTAATCCAAAACCGGGGACAAGCACATCAACAGGACCGAAGAAAGGCTTCAGTATAGAAGATATTATGAGACGCTGATGGAATGTTGACAAGCGCCGCTGTCTCCGAAGACTTACTGTATGCAAATGAGATTGCATAGTATAGATTACGTTAAAGTTTAGCCTTTAGAGACGTGTTGCCTTATTTTGTTTAGCTACATAGTATGAAGAGTTTTTGTAATGCGATATGTCTGTAGGCAGTGGTTCTTAATCGATTGTATAGGTGCATTTCTAGAGAGATTTAAGATATGAAATTGTATTTGTACCTAATTTTAGATTAACTGTAATCAGAAGTATTATTAGTCCAAGTTTCGATGATACACATTGTAAAATTTCTAGAGGTATGTTTGTACGTATTCGCAACGTGGATTTGGTTTTCGTAAAGATCTCATAAGGTTTGTTTGTGCAGTGTTTTGTTTACCTCCAAATTTTAAAAATTTAGTTTATCGAAGAAAATATTTTAGGCAATAATTTTATTTTGTCGTTTTATTGTTGGATGTCGACGAACAAAACAGTTATTTGTGTAAGTTTCTTTTGTTTGAATCCATCAGTGCTGATTTGTAATTCAAATAATTTTAACGGTAATTTAGTTTTTTTTGCAGTTAGATTTAAAATATTAAGAATTGACTGGTTCTTATTACTGCTGTTATTTATTATTTAGTTATTTCATAGTTTAATTATTGAGAATGTTAGATTTAATCGGGCAATAAGCAGTTAAATTGATAATCGTGATTTAATTTAAGATTTGGTATTATAAAATGTAAATAAATGATTTCATTCTTAGATTTAATTTAATATTAGTTGATTATTTGTTAATTTAAATTAAGAACAATAGTATTGTTGAAGAATTTGCATAATAAATTAATAAAACTGAACTGTTAAAATAAAATAATAAAAAGCATTATAAAAATGTTGAAAGAAAGCCTTTAATTAGAAAAACGCAGACTCTACTACGTAGTTGAATAGTTATTGCTCAGATGTAATTAAGTGAAGTACTTGACGTATGTACATTATTATTTTTATATTAATTAATTAATAAATTATGATGACAGATACGAACTGGTTTTTATAATTTTAAATCTAGAAAAACCTACATTGCCGGAATACAATTTCAAATCAAAGAATCTAAGTCTCGATACATCGCGCGACGTCGTCGCCGAGTCACCGCTTTGTTGTGAATTGTGACTACTTCGGAGATTTGCTGAGAGAAATGCTAAAATAGTCCACATTATGCATAACATGTTGTTGACTTTGTTGGGAGATTAGTTGGCGTGTTTGTTACAAGGGGACGCAGCTTTAACCAGGCTTTTTGGCATCATTTTGATTAGTTTATTTTGTCATATGATGATTGAAAGGAACCTATTGAACGAGAAAAGTGTTAATGAGTCTTTCTATGAGGAATGGCTCAGTAGCAGCTCGGAGTCAAGGCATGTACCCGGTTATTGGCATTAGGCTCGCCCTCTACTACATGGAACTTAAAAATAACTGGGGCAATGTGGGTGTACCTACATACTAACTACATCCCTGCCTAACCCTTCGGGGCATTACAGGCGTGATGTGATGCCGGGCTACTTGATCGGTTAGTTAGGGTATCTTCAAATAAGTTAAAGTTCTTTTCAATTTCGCATCATTGTTTTTGGGGTCATCTATTGCAACCACCTAATTGGCTGCCGAATGGCCGGAAAAGAAATCATAGATAAAGAAAAAAAAAATCGTCTGTTTATACAAATGAGTACAGACGGCCAGCACATCAAGCTACTACAATCTGTCAAATTTATTTAATAGATTTTCAAATTTATCGCTAGAACATAAGGTTTAAAGTTGATTGGGAAAATTTGACAGTTTCGGGTAGCTTGATGTGCTGACGTCTGTACTTAGTACAAATTGGAATAATACGTACAAAAATCTGCCAAAATGCAGTACAGTTTGTCGACAGTGTCCTGTTTACAGCGGCAATAATTATCTAAGATCGTAAGTATATTATGCTCAGTAAGTAATCTAATAAAGCTATGTGACAGCAGGTGGTAGTGCTAGAAGAAGAAGACGATATAAATGACCATTATGCAGTCATACATTTTAATATTCATCTGAGAAAAATATAAAAGCAAATTACAGCAGAATGAAGCACAGCACGATGCGGCGACACTTGGGGGAGACCTGTAAGCAGCAATGGACGTATTGTTAATGATGACGATGAATGAACAGTGGAAATTTTGATACCATCAGAGATTCCATAATACTTTAATGGATCCTCAAACCAACATCAAAAGGAATAAAACACCAATAATTAGGTATTAGTACCTACGTAATGACGCATACGTTCTCAACAAATAATTTGCAATAATGACCTTTGCATTTACAAAGAACAATGAATTATAGGTTTACCTTTCAAAACACACCATAGCAACAACGTACAGGTCTGTAGGTACTTACCTATAATTTGTAAAATTACAAGTCCAAGACCGCCAACAGGTGATATTTTTTATTAATGAAACACAATTTACTCTAATAAAGATGTCAAGCAGATGAAATATCTCTTTTAAAGTTCTTTGAAGTAATTAAGTTGCGCAACAAGCAAAAGCCGTAGAAAAAATATCGTTTGAATTTATCGTTTGGATTTAAATGTTATTTACGACTTCGATCATTTCTTGGTATCATTTTATTCTAAGTAGTAACATAGAAGCGTCGCGGCAGACCCCGTAGAAGATGGCGGGACGAGCTGGACAAAACAAACGACCAGTGGTCCACTTTAGCACTGGAAATCGTGGGGAGAGACCTTTGCCCAGCAGTGGCATGATACAGGCTAACAGAAACAGTAATTTACAACGAATGGTAAAATATAAAACCAATGAAATGTAGAAGACGTATTTTTGGAACTTTATGACGTCATACCTAATATCACGATTTTAAAACAGACTTTTTATTACTTCTTCCGACACACCTTTATTATCATCTTACTTTTTAAGTATTAAGCAACTTTTATAACGATACCGTTGGCAAAACATATTGTTTTTCTTAGTTCCAACTTGTACTAGTCTTTAAAATGTCGTTCTGGCCCACTGGTGGACGTCTCGCCTGTCATGAAGTCATATACTAATGTGACCTTTTCAATTCATAAGTACTTTCTGAGTTTAGGGTTGTTAATTTTGAGGAAAAACATCGTGACGAACGTGGACAGTTTGTCGAAGTGTGAAATCGCCAACCATTAAAGCAGGCACGCACGCACGTGCCTTCTCCGTATGGGAAGAAGCCTTAGCCCTGCAGTAGTACAATAATAGGCTGGCATTATTAACTTGTACTAGATCAATACATATAAAAAATGGGCACGGCCACTTGGGCGTTGGGGTCCGAGTGCTCATCGAATATTTCGGGACATCGCCAAGCGGTTGGTGACTCTTCACGTGAGCAGAGGGCTGGCCTATTTTTAGCCCAAAGAATAAGCATTGCCATCCAACGTGGTAATGCTGCCAGGCGTTTGGGCACTTATCCCATTGACAGCGATGCGGACGAATTTTTTGATGCCCAATGAGGTCCTGCCTTTTTCTTGAATTTTTTATTATATTCTTGTATATAATAAAAATTTCAATCAATTTCAATATATTTGAGTGTTAGCTTGTAAATTGTAATTGTTGTGTCTTTGTGAATAAAAGTTCTGCATATAAATGATAGAAACAGGATGTTACATATCAAATACAGACACAAATCGCCGAAATAATCATACAAACACGTTTGGTCTTACAAAATGTCAAACAAATTATATCAAGTATCAATAAAACAATATGTGGTCTTTATATTAATGCTCTTATTGAAAAATATGGCTGAAATCCGCATTCATTGAACTTAATTCAATTAAGAATACATAAAAAATAAAAATAAAATTTATAAGTTTAATCTCGCTTAAAATATTGATCATTATTTACATCGTCAGTCTATAAGTGATTTTTATGCTTAATGACCATCAAAGGCTTCTGTAACTTCTGGTTCTTCAGTATATGGGTCATTTTCAAAATATTTGCCCCTTAGACACATTACACACCTTCTCTTACATAAATATAAAAAAAACGGAAAAGCCTTTTTATTAGTGAGAACCACAAGATACTACTAATGTTGGATCGAAGACATCATTATCTGCCTAGCCTTTTCCCAACTGTGTTGGGGTCGGCTTCCAGTCTAACCGGATGCAGCTGAATACCAGTATTTTACATGGAACGACTGCCTATCTGACCTCCACAACCCAGTTACTGGGTAATACAATAATCCCTTGATAAGACTGGTTGTCAGACTTTTGGGCTTCTGACGACCCATAACGAAGTATATGAGTAAATTGTTTTGCTGTGTCTGACCAATTTCGTGTATCACAAGGTCAGATCATGTAGCTTGAACTTGAGCTTAAAACTAAGTTCAAAAAACACGGGTAGGTAGTTAAGGTTAGTCGTGCCTATAAAAAAATCGAAATTATAACCGTAACATAATTTGAAATATTTTACGTCATTTTTTTGCAAAAATGATTCATTCCTACGGTGTAATGGTGTTTGATAGCCTTGTAGATAACCATTTATGTTAAATGTAACAAGTTGTGGTAACCAGCTGCCGTATGATGTCATTGGCTCTGACGTCATTAAAAGGTTCTATATAATTAGTGACAGTTACAAAAAAGAAATGATTGTACCTACATCAAATATCAATAGTTCTTTACACTTCGTTGATTGGGTTATTTCTTTCTATTTGTGTTGCAGGATCCAAATCAAGGTTCTATTAAAAAGGTATACAAAGGTACTCATCATCTGCCTAGCCTTTTCCCAACTACGTTGGGGTCAGCTTCCAGTTTAACAGGATGCAGCTTAGTACCAGTATTTTACATGGAGCCACTGGCTGTCTGACCAACACAACCCAGTAACTGGGTAATACGATACCTCTTGGTAAGACTGGTTGTCAGACTTTCGGTCTTCTGACGACCTGTAACGACTGTCAAAGATCCACGAATGACAGCCGGGACCAACGGCTTAACGTGCTTTTCGAGGCAAGGAGGGGTCTTGGTATGTAAAGATGGTCACAAATCCACGGACCAACCGCGGCAAGCGTAGCTTAACCTGGTCGATCGACCCATGCGGCTGTTATTACATAGGCACAAGCCCCTCCAGAAAAAACATAGGTAGTGTAGATATTATAGACTATTTGGTGATTATATGCAACCTCCGCAAGTCCGTTAAAAGTTATTGGCAGGAAATACGAGACAAACATTAATTTATTTTAAGAGTAGAAGTTAGTGGGCGTCAGATTTGGCTGACAAACCAAAGAAAGAAGATATAAGAAAATGTTATTTATTCAAAGATCATAATAATTACGCTGTATAAAAGTATATAGTATTTTATTAATTAATCCCGGTACAGCTAGCATCCCTCCGATGCTATAGTACTTAGTAGACTACAGTTCGTAGGAGGTCAGAAGATCATTACCATTACAATTATTTGTAAACGAACTGAAGGTAATTAGAGATCGTGGTAAGCTGAGCACAATAAACGGTGACTAAGAAACCATGTTAGAGGAATATATTGGATTTGGACACTGTAATTTCCTTTGACGCAGTTTAAAATGATACCATCTCATCATCTGCCTAGCCTTTTCCCAACTATGTTGGGTCGGCTTCCAGTATGACTAGATGCAGCTGAATACCAGTATTTTACATGGATCTTGGGGATCATCCTTGAGCTGCCAACAACAATGACTTCAGTCTTCGATGGGTTAACCTGCAACCCACGCGCCTCACTCCACTCACAGATTGAAACCAAATCCATGTTGATGATATGAACGGCATCAGCCAAATTCGAGTAATCAGCTTGCTTATAAATTTGCAAATCGTCCCATGAACCCATCGATTCAGCGACTGCATTTTGTACCGCAAAAAGAAGTATTCGTAGCACCTGTCAGATTAAATAGGCAATAACTAGTGGTTCAACATGCATTATTACTACTGCACTTGTAGTATGCACACTATTGAGTAGCCATTCGACATCAGTACTAATGGGTAGTTTATTCAATACTACTGCATGTCGTGTCAGATTTCTGTAATAGTTAGCAGTTTACAGTGGAGTTCTTTCTTCTACGATATTATGTAGATATTAAACATAAAAGTTTTTTGATTGGACCTCTGGGTAGATTAATATTGAGAACGAGGAAAAGAGAAGGATAGTTGGCTGGGTATTTAAGAAACTCAAGATGTTTTGGAAGATTTTGTAGTAAAGTAATACATAAAAGCAACACACATAAAGAGGAAACGGAAGATACAGATTAACTGTTAAAACATCTGACGTCATGAAAAATGACGATATCTATATAGAAACAATACAGCCAACATAAAAATGAGCATCAAAACCTTCAACCGAACAACGCAAAGCGCCACTTTACACAAACTGTTGTTCAAGATAATACAATCACATATATTAATTCAGTGCAAAACAACGACAACCTTTATAAGCAAAAAGGTGTTTCTTTTATGGTCGTCCGTTTTACGACGCGCCGCGAACCACCGTCAACCGGGCAGCTACTTGGGACTTTATGCAAATTGCCCGCCGACTAACTACAAAAAAGTGTGTAATAAAATGAGATGAGTGTGGGTTCCGCGAGATAAACTTGGATATTTTTTTTATGTTTTCCTTCTACATATATTTTGAAATATATTTTTTTATAGTTTCTGTAGATTTCGTTTGTTTTGTTAGGCATTATCTTTTTCCAAGTTTCATGAAGCCATTTTTTTATTTTTTATTAAAACATTATGGGAAAGCTTTAGAAGAGTTTGTCATTAATCAAGAGTTCAAGATCGACAAAGAATAAGTTTAATTTCGAACGATTTAATACAAAAATATAATTATAGGAAGGTTTCATTGAATATTTTACAAAAATAACGGTAGCAACGGTACCCTAAAAACAATAAAAATATTTTTTACGACAGCCGAATGTCGTACCTCAGATATTTTAATTCGCAAGTTGATGCGAAGTGAAAGCACCATCGCGTTCAATCAAACGCAAAGAGCATCATTTGGAGCATAGAGGTTTTATTGGTACCGATATATAATTGTTGAACGTGACTGTACCCGCTCAAGGTCTTTCACGTTATGCTGAGGAGTTTAAAAATAATATTGTAGGTGCATTGCACCTGTTGTACGCGACTGTAGGATGATGATTACTGTGTTACTCAATTTTGAAATAGAAGTGCATATTAGTGTGCACGAGCTACACGCGTCGACGACAGAGGCAATCAGGCAACTGCAACCATCGACACGTGTCGGCGACAGCCGTGACAGTTTATTTCAGTAGTGCTTAAATACACAAGTGACAGTTGTCGACGGCTGTCGCTGTATGCACACTTAGGTAGCTACATCAGACCCAGATGATGCAGGCTATTCCATATAAGTACGAATATAGTGTTATCAAAGAAAACACTCAGAGGTTTTTCTACTATATCGAATGGACCCTAAAAACCTAAACTATGACACTACGTGGGTGTTCTGTGATAGGCATCGCCTTTTGTCCCTACTACAATCCTAGCGGCGCAGGCGTCACTTTCCGAGAGGCGACAGTAGGTGTGGGGTTCAAATTGTTACTAATGTGAACTGTCTGTAAAAGTAGCACTGCATGAATTTTTAAACGCTTTAGCATTGTTACGTACTCTAACATAGGAGCACTCTTAGTATTCGCTAGTAGCAGAGTTTGTGAAGAATACCTATAATTACTGGCGCCAAGCAGCATTTCTGTTTTCCGGTTTTAAGACTTGGTTGTGGCCTATTGCAGTTCTATATAGAGGGGATTTTATACTACTGTTACATTATGCAGACGAAGACACCAACCAGATTCGGCCTTTACCCCAATATAATTGATTCCGAAGCGTTTCAATTGTACAGATCAACACGTCTTTCCTTTTAAGAACCATCCAACATTACCTCTCATCATTGTGACTACCAAACTACCACACGTATTGGTAAAGACTAAAGACCAATAAACAAGGCAACGCCTAAGTATTTACCAAACACCAAAATTCGAAAATAATTGGAAATCGGAAGGTTACTTCCAATACGGAAATCTAGAAACTATTAAAACAATTTGATAAAGATTTGTCTTATAAAATATGCAATTCGTTTTCCGGTCTGCCTCGATTTAATTCCAGTGAGCAATTACGTGCTTTTGCATTTGTTTCCATGGTGATCTCAGTATCCACCACTTAGCCGGCAATTGGACTTCGAAAACGGGACGGAAGGAGATAAGGAAGAGGAAGTGCCGCAAATTGGGTAAATTAAACAAAAACAAAATATTTCTAGGCTATTCTTTTTTTAGATACCTACTGTTGCCCATTTTTCTGATATGAATATTGATAGAATTCCATCCAGTTATTTTCTTTAAATTTTGAACATCTCATCTTTCAGATAAGCAAGTTGAATTGGCAATGGGCCAGCCGTATTAGCCGTAGAATCGATGACCGTTGGGGTAGACGTGCTCTTGAGTGGAGACCGCAAATAATCAAACGTAAAGTAGGATGCCCTCAGACTAGGTGGAGCGACGATCTTCGCAGGGTGGCTGGTTGCAGATGGATAAGAATTGCCGAGAATCGAACTAAATGGCGTGCAATAAGAGAGGCCTATATCCAGCAGTGAATTGCTGTAGGCCGATGATAATGATTTTCTTCATCATCATCATGCTCTAGTAATAAGTAAGTCAATGGCTTAAAATTTAAGGCAATGACTTACTTATTACCTACTAGAGCATGCACCATGTGTTTTATTTTCAGTAACAAAAGCTCATGGCGACACGAGAAGAAAATGACTCACATTCATAATAGATTTCGCCTTTTCACATCTGCTAAAATGAGAAAGTTCTATTTCTTTGATACAAAAATAATCCTTTTTTATTCTTATGGGAGTGTACAAAATTTATCAATAAAGACATTGAGAGCTGGGACGGTCTCAGCACTGACTCCCTTATTAATCACCATTGCATGAGCTCAATGATTTGCCCTATAAATAGGCCGACCGCTTAACTCAGACGTTGCCTGAGGTAGCTGCGCGGTGCGGGAGGGGTAATAGTTGTCACTAGTTGACGAATCACTGAGCTCTTGCATCACGTCACTACACCCCTCCCACACCGCGCTGTTACCCCAGGTCGACCTAAGTTCTTTGCTTTATTTACAATGGGGCCGATTCTATTGTTCACTAACTAAACTAAATTTAAGTTCAGTGCATCTTTTTCTTTCTACTTCATTAAGAAAAGGACAGAAAACAAATATTAGTTTAGTCCTGTCAAATTAGTCAGCGCCTGACGTAAATTGTTAATTTTTAGTAGCCAATTTTTTAATCTCGTCTAAACTTGTCTATGCAGTATCTTAATTTGACAGGACTAAACTAATATTTATCTTCTGTCCTTTTCTTAATGAAATAGAAAGAAAAAATGCACTGAACTTAAATTTAGTTTAGTTTGTGAACAAGGGAATCGGCGCCAATGTCTTTTCTCGTACAGTAGATAGCACATCTGTGGTACACCTCTGACCTTGATCTGGCTTAACGTAGTTTAGAGTTTAAAAGAATGCGCGGCCTGACTATACTGGTTTTCTTACCACTGACTTGCGGCCTAGTGTACGTGAGAAAAGATGTTGGGGAACTGGTTCGGAGAAGTCATAACAGACAGCTTGACTTACAATGTGTGATGATTCATCGAATTATGTATGCACTACATGTTGTAATGTGGTTTGATTTCGAATAGACCACCTCAATGAAATTGTGTTTCGTAAAAGGTGATCTCAGTGCCTGGTTTCTGTTTTGCCGACCCGTAGTCACGGAAAACTCTTGAATCATCACCAGTTTTGAAGCACTCTTATAAAACACTAGTATCTGCCCGCGACGTTGTCCGCGTGAAATTTCTGGTAACCCCCATCCACCCCGTCGCATCGCATCGCCTGCCCTTGCTATTAATATTAGGTACTATAAAAACTCAGCTCCTAAGGATCCTAGCGTAATTTTAAATATACTCAAGACTTGGGCTATCAAATGCATTTTTTTTTAATCCGACTTGCAGTTCTAGAGATTGGAGCATTCAATCAAACAAACAAACTTTTATTAGTAGTATAGATAGGAGATTTACACTCGTTAGAAGAAAAGAGAGGTAAAGTTGCCTTCAGAATATTTTTGAAGTCGTCGAAATTATACAAAACTACTATTGGAAAGTTTATCGATACGTTATTGGTAAGTGGAAATGTTTGATCTTTGTCTAAAAATTCATCCGTCGCAAGTTTCAGTTCTTATAAACCACCTTCTTTAACGGTTTGGCAGGACGTGTTCGGATGATGGGGGCCCACTAGGCATGACGGGCTGATCAGTCGGGGGTGTGGCAAATGAACAAGTATCTCCCGGGCTCCCGACGCATGGTACTGGAAGGAACAGTGGGGTTTTTTGAAGTGAAAACTCCTTTAGGCGCCATGGGCATTTTTAAGATGGGAAAAGGCTATTAAAATCACGCCAATGTTACCGTAACCGACACCCCTTTTTTTTTTTTGCGGATGTGAAATCATCAAATGACCCCTCCCGCTCTGGATGGAGCGGAAGGGAGTGTCAGACTCTTACTGACTAAAACCCACCCGTGTTCCTTCCTTAGCCCTTTATGTTCCGGACCAGCGGTAACCCTTTCGGACAATCCCGCTGACCCGGCAGGCTTCGGCCCTATGGGGCCCCTCCTCGATGCTGACATCTCTTTGAGGCGCGCGTGGAACACGTACTCGCCGTCAACCGACACCCCTTCGGATGTGTTAGGCTGTCCTCAGGATGTACTCGGTTTTAATGAATAGGTATCCGATATGTCAGTGAGTGAAGGCAAAGTATTCTGTTTGTGTTTTGTTTTCACTTCTGTCGGCACTTTTTGCAGTTATAGTCCGACATAGCCCGCGGTTTTCCCAGAACGAGGGTAACCATAAGGATTTTCCTAAAAGGTTAACAAAGTGAAAAGTCTGTAACAACAAAATAATTTCCATTCAATTATTCGTAGAAAAACCATCAGAGAGCATTGCTTCTGTGAATGCACTCACATGAATCATGAATGTAATGTCAGTATTCAGTTCATGCCAGTACTTGAGACGTTTGGGACACACTGTTGTGAAGGTCTTGGTGCTTGCTGTCTTGAATTCCTTTTGGTCAGTTTGTTTTTTTTTTTATTGGGTTCTTCATCCATACACAGCAGTGGTGGACTGGTGGTATATGGAGCGACTGCCTATCTCACCTCCACAACCCAGTTACTGGGTAATACGATACCGCTTGGTAAGACTGGTTGTCAGACTTTCGGGCTTCTGACTACGCGTAACGACTGTCAAAGATCCAATGACAGCCGGGACAAAAGGCTTAACGTGCTTTCCGAGGCACGGAGGGGTCACGGTATGTATAGATGTTCACCCATCCACAGACCAACCACGGCAAGCGTAGCTTAACCTGATCGACCGACCTGTGCGGCTGTTATTATTTAGCCACGGGCCCCTCCCCAAAGACGACCTACACCTTTGTATAGTACACCCACATTTCGCTAGTTATGTTTAAGTCCCATGTGATAGCGGACGAGCCTCTTGTCATCAACCGCGCAAAAAACCAGAAAACCCAATGACACTTTGCCCGACCCGGGAATCGAACCCAGGACCAATACTCAGCATTAGCGCTAGACCGACGAGGCAATCGTAGTATTTTTTAATATTATTATATCATTTATACCTAATTTGTAATAGACTCTACATAATCTTTCCTAATTATGTAACGATCTTTCGTCATTCTCAATACATCGTCGTCGTATGTACAGACGCCAGCACATCAAGTTACTACAATCTGTCAGATTTCTTAAATAGATTTTCGACTTTATTGCTAAAACATAAGGTTCAAGGTTGATTCGGAAAATCTGACAGTTTCGGGTAGGTTGACCTGCTGGCGTCTCTACCATTAATTAGGGTAATTCCAAAATTCCTTGAAAGGTTTATTCTATTTTGGAAATTACATAATTTCTCAGCCAAAAAAAAAAGTGTAGACGAACAATCGTCATGTCTTCATTTAATTCTCCCAGCTGAAATTAAGGGAAAAGAGACGTCAGTAAAAAGGTTGCATGCCCGGCAAAACTATCAAAGTTATCTTAACTCCGCGTCCCTATATCAAACCAAGTACTATAAAAACTCATGTTTTATCACCAAGCTTTCTCATCACGTACAGCACAGTGGTTTAGATTACCTATACGGGTTTCCCACTCCTCGTTTACAAATAAAAACGTCAAACAACTCATTTGTTTCAGTATTCGTCGCACGCGCCAGATTTACGATTATTCTGTATCGTACGAATCCGGGTGGGAGGAGCTTCTATGAAAACTGTAACCATAGTCATGAATAACCATGACGTCATGTGGGGTTTTCTGGGTGTCTCACACACACCTGTGAGAAAAGACTTCTGTTTTGAGGGGGCTTTTTGGGGTCAGTAGCATAAAGTAGCATTGTCTTAAAATTATATATCTAATCGTAGTCCTCTACAACCCATCTGCATCAAAATAAGGCTTAGGTCTGAGAAGGATTGCTCCATATTTGTATATCAATGACTAAGCGATATCGATGTCTTAGAACCTGATGTCCAGTTTGGTCACTTTTTATCGAATGTTTAATTTTTCCAATGGCATTGGCAGGTTTCAATGTAGGTGCGGCTACCATCGATGACCAATATGCCAGCAATTTTGTCACCAACCCTTCCAAAGCCTACGATTTTCCCTAGAAGATAGACATGTGTGCTTACATACCATGATCCCCATCCGTTTTCAAACCGTCACATTACTGCAAGTCAAAATCCCATCACAAACAATCATTATAGCGGTCTTAGAAGAGACATGTTCAGCAGTAAACGTTTACGAGTTTGATAAGTAAACAATAACCGCCCCCACAAAACCATTCCATTATCACCACTTGCAACGCGAATTGGTGATTCGAATACCGGTATGATGTTATTAGCTGCACAACCAGATGTACCAACATATCATTGCGATAAGTACGAATGAGAGCGAGAACTGACTTGGAAATGTAAATACGGAATTTATTTTGTGACCTGCACATATCGGCTCAATAAGTTAGATAAAAAATCGAGTCTCATATAAAGGAAACTCTCTGAGATACAAACAGGTGGTCTGACTTTTTACCAATATTATAAACTTCGCTGGTAAAAGGTAGTTATGCAAGGAAGGGTCAGTAAACTCACTTTGGAAGCGAAGTGCAACCCGCACCAGGCCCGTAATTGCTTAACATACTATTAATCGCAGTCTGAATTGTTTAGAAGGATATTACTAATCCATTGCTTCATCGAAAAAGTCTGCAACTAAACTAAATTAAACAACTTTGCTACAACGCGAACGTAAATAACGCAATGAATGTTGTTGAACCGTCAAAATGAAAGCCATTCCTATTATCTATTATTAGTGTGTTATGCAATTACCTCGGTGGTCGTTGTTCTGGCCGTTGTGCCAGTCTGTCATGTCAGTCTAGCTAAGCTATGTTCAACATTGATTAATCAACAACGTGTTGCATTTATAATATTTCAATACCTTGTATTTCTTGCCCATTCTTCTCCATACGAAAACTACCTTTTGGAATGGGCTACTAGAATCATTTCTATTTAGTTTTTTTTTGACGTTCAAAAGTGCCTTGTGCCTATTTGAAATAAATGATTTGACTTTGACTTTATTATTTTAGCGTAAAATAGCTACATGTATCTCTGGTCATAAACGAAAACTGTTACGACTGACATTAGGATCTGACTCAAAACCGAATTCTGACGGCTACACGTATCAATTTTGCACGCTAAAGGCTTTGTTTCTAAGCTAAAGCGGTAAAAAATTCGCCGGTTTCAAAAAGGCGATTTAGAATCTAACATACATAACATAATATCAAGCCTGCATCCCCGAAAGGTTTGGCAGAGATTTACCCACATTTCGCCAGTTATGTTTAAGACCTATGTAATAGAGGGCAAGCATATTGCACTGGAGAATCTAGTTACAATATAAAGCTCTAGACATATAAAATAACATGGAACTTCTTCTGCTTACCTGTATACTGTTTTTAACTGGGGCCACATAGCGAAATACTATCGCTGGTTGGTCGCTATCGCCGATCTGCGGAACTGGTCGCATTGTCCGGTGCGCCCGCCTGCAACTGGACTCGGCTGTGCCATCGCTAACACTGTGGAGTTGAGAACATTTTTGTTTATTTTTATTTTTAAATCGGGCAAGTATCAATGTGACTTTCTATTGAGATGTACAGTCACGTGCACTAATATGTCAACACTTGGCAACTTTCAATTGCGATTTTTTCGTGAAATAACGAATGCAACGTGGAAATACGACACTTTACACAAACCTATAGGTTCGAAAGTACTATGTTCGTAATATCATAAAATTTCATTCAAAACTAAAGGAGAAAATCGTCTTTGAATATAGCCAAGTGTATACATACTTATGCTCGTGACTGTACGGTCACCAAAGGAGATAAGTAACCAGGGTCGTCAGATATAGTTGATGAAATGTAATTTTATAAATGAACTTATCATTTATCATTTATACAGGGTTATTTGTAACCGTGTATAGTTGAAGTTTATCGCGGGTATCACTGAGATCGGTGAAAGAAAACCGTGTGTAAGTATTGACTTTCAAAGCCGATTCAATAGGCTCAAATGCATAGGCATTCTGAAACAGCTTACAATAATTTATATACCTAAGTACTACTGCCGCTTGTCGACTCACACGATCACTTTTAGGACACTTTAATCTAATTCGCGGAATTAACTAAAATATACCTACAAAACGCTTCAGTACCAAGTAGTTCTCGCTAATATCTTTATCAGAATATTTTTTTATAATGCAGTCCGATAAATAACAGTTTACCCTAATTTGCCTCTAGTGCGCTACATAGCGCTACTTTAGATTATCTACTGCGATTATTAAACGCATAGTGAGCCAGCGATAATTTCAGTCATGTCTGTAACTTGTGTTTCCAACAAAAAAAAATGTTCAGGTGTCAATAACCTCGGAAGATAATAATAATTATCAGTTTGCACATACTTACATAAATATAGCATAATTTGCCTATAATGTTCCCACTGCTGGAAGACAGGCCTCCTCTCTTCGAGAGGGAGTGGGCTACCATGCGGGCCCAGTGCGGGTTGGTTTCCTCAGGATGTTTTACTTTACCGTTTTGAGAGCAGTGGTGATGAAACTATTTACACAGAGTAAAGTTCCTGCCTGGGTTCAAACCCACGACCTACGACTCGTAAGTCGGGGCTGCATTGGACCTCCACTACTCTCGTTTACTCTCATCTACGTTAATATAAATAGAATTAAATAGAACAAGAAAAAAAACTCCCTGAGTTCGTTTTAATAATTAACTAACTAAAAAACTCTATTAATTAACTGATAAGATACATAATGTATTGATCAAGGTTCCTTTCTGAGAAAGAATGCTTATGTTTTAATTAAGTAATAGATCAAGTGTGTCATGTTTTAGAATATCATTTTAATCTATAATGTTGATTCACATCTACATTTATCCATTTGTTAAGTGAGTGAATTGGCATATATTTTCTTAGAATTCTGTTGATCAGTTAATACACACATCAAAAGTGTCTAGGGATCAACATATATTTTTGCAATAACTTTTCTCCTGATTGATATTAATTAAAATTTTCTTTAAGGATTCATCAAATAAAGTGTTTTCGTTTGTCACAGTAACGATAAACCAAGTCACCTTTGCATTAATAAAGAAATTTGCCATTTTCCTAATAAAGGGATTTTTGACATTTGAACCACTAACACAAAAGTTCGAAAAAAAGACTGAAATAACAGTTTTCTTTAAAATTTTATTGGGTAACTTAAACAATTAATAATCCGTGTTTCTACCGCGAACACTAACAACACAAGAACATCGGTTTGGCATACTCAAAATGAGTTCATCCAAATCACGCTGTGGAATGGCCGCCCATGTTCGTTGCAACAACAAAAAAAGGTCTTCTTGCGACTGGATACCCTCCATATTCGGCAGAGCTCTTCTCTGTAGCATATCCCATGCATGCTCAATCGGGTTCAAGTCTGGCGACTGAGCAGGCCAGGGCAGGACATTGATGTTAGCTGCGGCGAGAGTCTGTCTTACAACTCTTGCGGTGCGCGGTCGTGCATTATCATGCATTAACTGAAATAAGGGACCGATTTGCACTTGTAGAGGAACGATGACGTCTGATACAATCGTCTCAGCATAAATTTGAGCGTTGAGGTTGCCTCTGATCCAAATCAACTCAGTTCTTCCGCCGATCCAAATACCCGCCCATACCATGATGGTTCCACCACTATAAGGATGGACTTCCTGGCAGGATTTTAATCGCTGTTGGCGTCCAGGGGTTCTCCAGTGTCGTATACGTCTTGTATCCGGTCTCATACCAAAACGAGACTCATCAGAAAAGCACACGAAACGCCATTGTTCTTCTGCCCAATTTCTGTGTTCAAGAGCCCATTGATATCGAATCCTACGATTGTGCATTGCTATAGGTGGTACCCGTAGCGGTCTTCGGGAATGAAGGTTCACTTCATGCAAGCGGTTTCTGACTGTTTGGTCGCTAATTAAGTTCCCTGAAGAGTGATGAAGCCTGACGGCTAACATCATGGCGGTTATTGTTGGAGCTCTTCGAGTTAAGATTTGAATGTATCGGTCTTGTCTCCGTGTGGTGCAGCGATACCGTCCTCCATGGCGCTCAGCCACGGTACCAGTGCTTCGGTAACGTGTCCAAAGTCGACTGATAACACTCTGACTTGTATTCAGAGCTAAAGCCACAGTACGTTGCCGGGAACCAGCTTCTATCATTCCCACGGCTCTGAGCATTTCTTCCCTGCATAAATGACGTCGCCGCTCCATAATAACGTTGGTTTTAATCAGTAGTAGGGAAACAGTAGCACTAATAATGTCTTCAATGCGTTGTATGTTTTTATAGGGAAAATATTGACAGCTGATTTTCATCTTTTACTCGAATTTGATTCACAGTTCCTGATTCAAATTATGAAATGCACCAAAAAGGATCCATATAAATTTATAAAATCATAAATTTATTACAAAGCCACATCTCAATCTCAAGAAATCCGCATAAAAATGCTTGATCCCTAGACACTTTTGATGTGTGTAGTTTGTTTTTAACTATTTCATCGTACCCGTAGTGGTGGTATAATTTACTAGCAACCCGCCTTTGCTTCGTACGGTTTTTACGTGTTGATAAAACATCGACATTTCTTTATTATATGTAACTAGCTTCTGCCCGCGACTTCGTCCGCGTAAAATTTCATCCTCCCCCCGTTCACCGTCTTAGGGGTGGAATTTCAAAAAACCCATCCTTAGTGGATACCTACTCTTCACAAAGAACACACCCTCCAAATTGTATGTCTCTAGGACCAGCGGTTTAGGCTGTGCGTTGATATATCAGTCAGTCAGGACTTTGAATTTTATACGTAGACGACGTATTACACGCTCACGCACGTTTGACGTGGTAGACGTATTATACATATAAACCTTCCGGAATAAATGCCCTAAATGAAGGTGAAAACCGCATCGAAATCCGTGGCAGGGTTTAGAAGAACAAGGAGGTCACACAGACAGACCCGAAAAGCGGCTTTAATTTATAATAAGTATAAATCTATAAAATATATTGGCATTGCGAAATGTGTGATATAGCGAAATGTGTCCTGTTCTAAAAATACCTGCAAATAAAGATAAGTTGACTTATATGATCGTTAAATAAAACCGATTTGCATTATTTCCGTATCAAATTGACAAGACTTACTTCAGACTTCACATCAAATTATAATTATGGTAAGCTAAGCAATGCACCGTTTAACAAAAATGATTATGACCAACCAATATGCAGTTTGGCAGAGTTTATGTGCCTATGTTATAATTTACACTGATTTTGATTAAATAAAGCTTTTTTTTGCTGAAAACATCAATCGATAAAACTTCTAGGGCGAATGATAAATGATTACCAAGAAGCAACTGGAAGATTATTCAGCATTACGGACCGGAATTCTTAAACAAAAATATTTACAAAACATGGCCGAAGTCCACTGTTTATCCGGTTGTGCTGTGCCGCGTATAGGTACGCATTAGCCGAACGGCACTGTCCAGCCGTTCGCAAGCGGTTACGTACCTCCCTGCAGCCAGCAGGGTTGACAACTGACTGCTGTTGGTTTACCTTAATTTTATTGAAAAAAGTTTGATAATGTGTTTAGTTGTTCCTTAAGTTTATAAAAGTAAAGTAACACACTTTAAAATAGATGGGTGCACCTAGGTCTGTTTACACCAATTTTTCTAGCATTCAAGTTCAAATAACTAGTCGTGGCTGGCCGCTTAAAAAAGAGTTTAAATAAAGATTTCTCGTGCATGACTAAAAGACTTACAACTAAAACATTGATTCGAGCTAAATCAAGGCCCAACGCAACTTATTTAAGCACTTCACCCTTCCATTAAGATCATACTATCTAACTTCTTAAAAAGTACCCATAAAATACATTTATAAAAACAGCATTCACACTAATTGCCAAAAAAACGACACACTTCAGCATAAACAAACAGAAAAAGAATGGCTACAAAATTCCAATACAGCATGGTAACCCTATCGAGCCATCAGGCACCCGATACATTCTACCGCCTAATTAAAACGGTCCAAGAGACCCTTTTATCTACCGAAGATACGGTTACAGCCGAAAGACACGCGAACTCTCGCTACATTTCGGCCGTTCGGAGCGTTTCGGGAGCGTTCGGTTCTCGATTCAATTCGATAAACTGCGGTGAAACACTGCAATTTTTTGTTTCGAAATGCTTTAAAATTCGAGCGAGATTGAGAAAGTTTCCCTTTTTTTTTGTGTGCAACGTATAAATAATAAGTTGTGACGGACTTGAACCGTCGCGCGTCGCAATGTATCAAAAATACAATCAATGTACAGACGCCAAGCACATCAAGCTACCCAAAACTGTAAAATTTTCCCAATCAACTTTGAACCTTATGCTTTAGCGATAAAGTTGAAAATCTATTAAAGAAATTTGACAGATTGTCGTAGCTTGATGTGCTGGCGTCTGTACATACATTTTTGACAAGTTTTAACATAGATTGTCGCTGAGATGAGATTGCGACTTGAATTTGAGCGTTTTTTAAGTACGACAAATGGCTTTCCTTCAGTTGTGGTTACTATCGAGGCAATGCAATGTTGCTGAAACAAAAGTGACGCTGGAGGAAAAGTAAAACGAACAATCGTGCATTTTCATGACACGCTCCTTTGTCTACTGAAAAGAAAAAAGCAAAAAAAAAGGTACTAAAGTGTTAAAAGAAACAAGATATTCTAAGTTTTACTGGATTGCTAAGCAAATGGCAGCTGTTAAAGTAGTTTCCTAGTTCACCTGTCGTTCTCAATATTAAATTTATTATGATAACGTAAATTAAACCAAGGCATTTGATTTACGCAGGAACTATTTATTTTACGTTTAACAATCCATTCCAGCCGGTCGATTCTGTAAGAATCTCACCGTGAAAACTTAGGTGAAGTGAGTTTGTTTTTGCTAGGAATTGCCACTATTGACAGCTCACTCCACGCTCACTTCACCTAAGTTTTAGAATAGCTCCGCTATACAAAATCTTCTGAATAAAGAGAAACTATAACTATTAAAACTGCATCTTCTGACCCTTTCTTCTATCTCTGGTCTGCTCACCCCAAAGCCATAGGAAGTAAAGGGAACATAATTTGGTTCTATATTTCTAAAAACATAGGAAACCGACTCTCGTCCGACAACATAAAACTAATTGCATTATAACTTTTGAAGTTTTAATCAAGTTTTATGATTTGTACAGAATGCAACCAATAATCTATGTAGTGAGTTCGTTACATATTGGCCACTGCACATGTTTTTCGTTTAACTTTTGATTGGTTGAAAATTTGGTTAGGCAACCACTAAATTAAATTCAAGTCAGTTAAAGGCACCTCTTGCATAACAGCACAATCAGCCTCTATTGTTCCCACTACTGGGACACAGACCTCCTCCTGTGAGAGGGAGTGAACCATATACCACGCGGGCCCAGTGCAGGTTGGTAGATATCACATGTCTTCGAATTTTTGGTTCTAGGACATGCCCATTTCCTCACGATGTTTTCCTTCACCGTTTTGAGAGCAGTGGAGATGAAATTATTTACAAAAAGTAAAGCGCCTGCCTGGGTTCGACCTCACGACCTACAACTCGTAATTAGGGGCCGTTACTCGTACCACTGGGCCGCCACAACTCGTCAGGCATCTCTTGACATATAAAAATACACTGAAACATACGGACATTTGAGAGCAGTGGTGGCCAAGTGATAACGGCCACGAGTTCCCGGTAACCAAAACAAAAATGCCTGCAGTGGCCAGTCCCCCTCACCGGTAGTACAGTACTGCAGTCTCCACTTGCGTCGGCATTCAGGCTACAAACCAGTTTGGTTCCTTTATGCCGCAGACCGCCTATGCTGCAGCTTGCGTGCATGCACCACGCTTCTCGGTACGGTCTAAAGGATATTTAGTTTGCAAGACAAGATAGAACCAACAAAATCGGGAGACTAGACTATATAGTCTAGTCTATACAGGGTTATTTGTAAAACACCAGTAACCTCTTAAGAGGTCATTGTACTCATCATTATGAACAACTTTTACTATGGGACCAAACCTGAAATCGCGAAAAAAAAATCAGCTGTTCCCTACATTTATGTTCGTATAACTCGTCAAAATGTAGGGAACAGCTGATTTTTTTTTCGCGATTTCAGGTTTGGTCCCATAGTAAAAGTTGTTCATAATGATGAGTACAATGACCTCTTAAGAGGTTACTGGTGTTTTACAAATAACCCTGTATAAATCACGTGTTTAAGTATCGGTCACTAATTACCAGTCACCCTATATAGTTCGGCAAGAACTAGTTAAATCGCGAAAAAAAAAAATCTGCTGTTCCCTACATTTATATGTTCGTCTTTAACTCGTCAAAATGTAGAGAACAGCTGTTTTTTTTTCACGATTTCCGGGTTTGGTCCCATTGTAAAAGTTGTTCATAATGATGAGTAAAATCACGTGTTTAAGTATCGGTCACTAATTACCAGTCACCCTATATAGTTCGGCAAGAACTAGTTAAATCGCGAAAAAAAAAAATCTGCTGTTCCCTACATTTATATGTTCGTCTTTAACTCGTCAAAATGTAGAGAACAGCTGTTTTTTTTTTCACGATTTCCGGGTTTGGTCCCATTGTAAAAGTTGTTCATAATGATGAGTAAAATCACGTGTTTCAGTATCGGTCACTAATTACCAGTCACCCTATATAGTTTGGCAAGAACTAGTTGCTAGGCCGGAAAAGGATAATGTCTACAAGGTGGGATGTCACAACTTCTTGAAAATGATTTTGCTTCCTGTAAATGAAGTTATACCAGCGGTAATTGCGTAACACACCAACAGTAGTAATGGCTTTCATTTTTACAGTTCAACAACATTCATTGCGTTATCTACGTTCTTGAACAGATTTTTTTTCGAACATATGAAGCAATGGATTAGCAATATCCTTCAAAATTATTCAGATTGTGATTCATAATGGGTTACGCAATTAGGATGCAGTGTTCTGAATATCTTTCTTAACGTATAGGTCTGTTGTATTCATTTTTATTAAAAATTTTATCTAATGAATAGATACAAATAAGACACAGTTATTGGTAAACAAGGGAAAGTTATTAAAACGACAAAAAAAATGCATGGTGACGTTCTTCAGAAAGGTCAGGTACCGCCAGCGGCTTGCGTGTATGAACGTAAACGAAGCAAAAGTAGTATGTAATGATCACGGCAGTGGCGTTCTGTAGTTTCTGCTTACCACCATGGAATGAAGGCGTAAGCATGTAAAAATAGCAAAAAAAAATACAGAAAACAATTAAAAAAGGAAGGTATCCTTGGACACAAAGACATCGGCAAATTATAAACATAATATCACATCACCTTTGATCACTTAACAATTTTTTCGCCTAAATCCTGCGGCGCGGGCGGCGCCAAGCCACGCCCCCTTTATGTTTTCGCCTATTAGGAAAGCGATAACGCAATTAGTTGCAACCTGCACTGCGTAGCTTAGTGACGCATCACGCGTGTACTTTGTGAATTTAACGGACGAACTATTTGACCTTGGCGCGGGGCTAGAGAAGAGAGCGTTTCTATTTTTTGAGTGCAAGCAAAAATGAATTTTATGGTGGTCAGGCGGGAGTGTCTATAGTACACTCACTTTTCGCAAGCCCCATCTAAGGGCGAGCCTATTGCTATGAACCGGGTACAAATCCAGACTCCGGGCTAGTCAATCAATCAATTAATCAACTCCACTGCTGGACATAGGCCTCTCCCAGACTGCGCTACAGCACCCCGTCCTCCGCCTTCCGCATCCAGTTTACCCCAGCCAGCTTCTTTATGTCGTTTGTCCATCTAGCTGGGGGGCGTCCCACACTACGCGGGCTGGTGTTGAGAAATTCCTGTTACAAAAACCCAATAACACTTTGCCTGACCTGAGAATCGTACTCAAGACCTCATGCTCAGCAGTAGCGCCTACGACCACTAGACCAACGTGGCAGTCAATATAAACTCGACAGAAATATAGAACTGTCAATATCAACTCAACAGAAATAGTAATAGTAGTAGTAAATATAAATTCGACAGAAATATAGAAGTAGTCAGAAGCCCGAAAGTCTGACAACCAGTAATTGGGTTGTGGAGGTCAGTTACGCAGTCGCTCCATGTAAAATACTGGTATTCAGAGTGCATCCGGTTAGACTGGAAGCCGACCCCAACATGGCTGGGAAAAGGCTAGGCAGATGATGAGAAATATAGAACTCGAAAAATTTGAAGCATGGGCACTCTACTTAGTCTTATACACGTATGAACTAATATAATGAATTGAAACAGACCATTTTCTCGAGCTAGGTTTAATGGCAAATCGAGCCGGCCTTCTATTATAATGCTAATAAAAATCTATACTACTACCTCAGAACCTGTAATGTTAATAGGAATTGGGTTACAGAACATAAAACTTTCCTTATAGGTTGAGAGTAGCAACCGACGACGCTGTTGAACAGCATTAGGACTCGATTCCTAGGAAAAAAGCAAAAACAAAAGTTATTTTCGTTGTTTATATGTATATTTAGTATGTATTTGTATATTTATGTATCTGGTATATAGCATATATTCATATATTATACAGAAGTATCTTTTATAGTATATTATTTTGCACCACTCACCACCCCATTTTTTTAATATTCACGCAATCACTGTTCATTCTAAGGTTGCCTGGAAGAGATCGCAGAAAGCAATAAGGCTGCCCATTGTAAAAATCTGCTGTTTCATACATTTTGACCCGACGAAATATTTCTATGTTATCTAGAATCATGTGATGAATTCAAGTATGTATGGCAATAGACTCAGATGGGGCTAAGTAAGTACCGCTAACTACTTACACATTTATAGGCAATATAGAATCATTTCTGCTCGTTTCATAGGATCTAATGGCCAGCGATGATTTCAATACGACTAACGAATGGGTGATTCTGAGTGTGATTGAGCTTTTTAGCTAAGTTAAAACACTATGGTATTTTTAAGACCCCTCTAGGAATCTATCAGAACGTAAAGTTTGATATATTATGCTATGTATATTCTAAAACCACAGCCTACAATATAAACATCAGCGGTGCTATTCTGTAAAAATCTCACCGTGAAAACTTAGGTGAAGTGAACGTGGAGTGAGCTGTCAATAGTGTCAATTCCTAGCAAAAACAAACTTACTTCACTTAAGTTTTCACGGTGAGATTTTTACAGAATCGACCGGCAGGACCGTCATCGCTGCCAACCTATTATTGCGACAATACTAAAGCCAATTATTTATTCAAAACAACCAAAAGATAGCTATTACTTACAACTCCCATTACGAAGTTCAAAAAAAGGAAAATTAACAAAGAAAAACTCTCATTGTATTCTAATGAAATGGAAAATTAACAGCATCTCTTCCTTCTTTTTGACATACACTATCTCTTTCCCACGTAAAAAGCCCCAGTGTTTCTGTCCTTGTCTACAAACAATGGCATAGTGCGTCCAAAAAAGAATAAGTCGAGATAGTGTATCGACAGTTTTAATCTTATGAAATATCGATATCTGTCAAGGTGTCGCGTTTTATTATCGATTGTATTTGTTTCTACGAGCTGTACTGTGTCTGTGTGGAAATAAAAGTTTGATGGTTTGAGTCATAAATGTTGAGTAATTATATTTTTTGGGGCGTGAATAATATTTTTAGGACACGAATATGAAGAAGCATTGTTATGAATAAATCATTGTCTAACTTACTGTTATATACTATAAAAACAGTTACAGACACGTTATAGATTGGTATCACACAAAGAATCTTAAGAGCAGAAATGAAATTGCCATGATCATCACGCCATGATCATCCCTCAAGCGGTTCAGTCTAGTCAAATGCAATTAGGTAAGTACTACAACAAGGCCTTGAAAGGGTTTCAATTTTTTTTTAGATATATTTAATTTGATTTCATTCAAATCCAGATCAAGCTTATCAATTAATTTTAGAAATATAACAGCTACCTATCTTTATTGATAACTTCAACCCTTTACTTATCGAGCAAAAAATCTATCGACTATTTCCCAACCCTTCCGAGCTACTGCCACAAAAAATATTTTATCGTGCGCGGGGCAGCCTAAAAAAACAAATAGCCGGTAAGTCACTCGTCGTCTGACGGCCAGAGAGGAAAGTTTTTTTTTTTGTCACAGCGGACTGGGCGGCCGGTCGATGTATTGTGTTCGGCCTGGGGTTCTCAACTTTAGAAGTGGGAATGCATCTCTTGAATTTTGTAGAATCATGCCAGCCACAGTAAAAAAGAATTCTAATGTTGGATTTTTAAGTCATTGGAAACATCTGACAGGTTAGAGATGTCACTATGTAAATTGGTATAGAAATATTTGTTCTATTTTAAACAAAACATGCTTGCACCATAAAAAACTAGATGCGTTTAGCGCTAAACGTAGGTATTTAAAACGTCGTTCTGTTTCTGTCAATTGTTTTAAGATGACGGAGACAACATTTTGTTTTAATTCTTTTAGCGTTAAATGTGACATACGGTGCAAGCGTTCCTTTTGTATACCTACATTTATTTTACAGATTAATATCTGTATAAACTAACAAATCCCACTAAACTAAGGCAAATTCATTTACAAAGTGACTCCAGCCGGTCGATTCTGTAAAAATCTCACCGCGAAAACTTAGGTGAAGTGAGTTTGTTTTTGCTAGTAATTGACACTATTGACAGCTCACTCCACGCTCACTTCACCTAAGTTTTCACGGTGAGATTTTTACAGAATAGCACCGCTGCATAGCTATTCACAATCATCCGAAACGCTATCGTATCAAAAATGAAACATTTCGACAATCTCATTGCCTTGCCCCGGACAGCAAATAGGTGTCGGAAGAATAGAGGTCGTCTATTTTATTTAACTGACAAAAGTTTCGGGTTTTGGACTTGTGAGCATCGTAGGAGTCCTCTACGATAACATTGATTGATGTTCGATACGGTACGGAAGCGTATCGAGTGGTTATGAATAGCTATGCTGAAACCGGACACATTCACATAATAATGTTGATATGTACTTAAAGTGTACCTATATTATACACTTTAAGTATAATAAAGTGTACTGTGCCCATTTACAGATATTTTAACCCAACGAGCTCCCAGTCCCACGGTCCTAAGGGAAATTATTGCCAAAATGGATGACGAAAGCCTTCTAACTTTTCTTAAAACAAACTTACAGCGTAGTTTTAAACTAGTGAAACGGCTTTTAAATGGACTTTATTGCTTGTACATGTCATAGCAACCTGTTACTACATAGTTACGGTCTTTATCTAGTTAGTTATGGATGTGCGTGAGTTTTAGAGGTATCAATGAACCATGTTCAGACGCCAGCATATCAAGCTACTACAATCTGTCAAATTTCTTTAATAGAGTTTTAACTTTATCGCAAAAGCTTATGGCTCAAAGTTGATTGGGTAAATTTGACAGTTTCGGGTAGTTTCATGTGCTGGCATCTGTACCTAAAAGAAAAAAATGGCGCTAGGCGCTATTTAATAGCAACCTGTATGAATTATAATTGGTTATAAATGGTGGAAAGCCTGGCAGTATTACCTTCCAAATTCAATAGTTTCATCATTTCATGGTATCTAATAGCGCCAGGCCCGGACGGAGATGGCAGGATGAGCTGGTCTTCTTTAATAAATATTGGTTCTTGGCCGCTTTGGACAGACCGAGGTGGAAAGAGAGTAGGGAAGCCTCTGCCCAGAAGTGGGACATGGCTACAAAAAAGGAGCCAACAAAACTCAAAAAACAAGAGAAGGCGTCTCATACTTAAAAGCGGTCAAATCCATCTCGCGACAATTCAATCAATGTCAAAAACTTGTCAAAAATAGATTTAGGTAAATTAGAGGTATTTTTGGGAGATTGAGACAGCGTAAAATGCGAACGTTCATCAAAATACGGGAATTCCTCTTCGGGCTTGCACTTACAATTGAATGAGCTTCATACAAGTGTACAGTTTTGAATTTAGATTTAATGACATCAAAGGACATTACTATAGGCTGTGCTATAGGTACTGTATCGTGACTTATCTGATGATTAACCAGCTACACGGGTATCAAGAACTCTATAATCTAACCACAAATAGTTTATTAGATGAGCCACTGTGGAGCCAGTCCGCAAATGGTGCCTCACCTCGTCTCGTGCTCTCTGTACAGACGCCAGCACATCAAGCTGCTCGAAACTGTCAAATTTTCCCAATCAACTTTGAACTTTATGTTTTAGCGATAAAGTTGAAAATCTATTAAAGAAATTTGACAGATTGTAGTAGCTTGATGTGCTGTCGTCTGTACAGTCAACAGCAAAAGTAGATGATCAACATCAGAAATTCAATACTAATGAACGGAGTTCGCGTCAGAACTGTGTGGCGTCGAAGTCATTCAAAGTATTTGTGATTGTAAATTATACCAAACATTAACAACTAGCACAGCTACTTTTACTGCGGGCTGAAACTAGTATAATTATTATAAAATGGAATCATAGGCACAACGAAGAACAAGAAGACCGGAGTTACTGCCTCTCAAAAATAAGACATCACACTAATATTATAACGGTGAAAGTTTGTGAGGGTGTGGGGGTGTGTGTGTGTGTGTGCTTATATGTTTGTTACTTCTTCACGCTCAAACGGCTGCACCAATTTTGAAAAAAAATTGTATGGAAGTAGCTGACACCCTGGATTAACATAGGCTACTTTTTATCTCGATATTCCCACGGGATCGACATTTACGCGGGTGAAACCGCGGGTCGCAGCTAGTATATTATAAATGGAATCATCGATACAACGAAGAAGAAGTTACTCTCTCTCAAAAATAAGACATCGATCATATTTTTAATCCCTTAACAGTTTGACAAGCACTGGGATGACGGAGAACGCATATTTAAGCGTTCTTGAAATCCTATACTTACAGGGCTTTAAACAAATTTTTTAGACTTTAAATCATAAAAAATGGGATATATAGTAATAACTGGTTTATAAAGGAATGTGATGTGATGAGAAAAGTCTAAATTATCGTTTGGAAGTTTACATAACCTTTCCATCATCAAGCTATTCTGTCACCGGTTGGAAACAAGCAAGACAGTGTTTACCATACATATAGCAAATACCTAAATAACTAAGCTTAGATGGAGCTTAGTTATTTTTAACAATACATAGTTAGATCACAGCATAAAATAACCGTTGGGTTTTGAAAATGGATTACTAGATAAATATTACGTAAGTATACCTATCTATTTATTTTTCTCTTCAAAAATGTACGGTAGTAGTGCTTGAAACTAGCTTAAGTATAAGTTAAACATTTGTAAGAGACTGTTGCTTAAAATTGACATTGCAAACGACGCTACCAGGGCCCTACGACGCTTCTTAAGACAAGCTTAAATATGTAATCAACTTGATACTACCCAGCAACTAGGTTGTGGAGGTCAGATAGGCAGTCGCTCCATGTAAAATACTGGTATTCAGCTGCATCCGGTTAGACTGGAAGCCGACCCCAACATAGTTGGGAAAAGGCTAGAGGCAGATGATGACGGAAGAAAAGAAGCAACAACGCTAGCTATTGGTTGTCTGCTTTATAATATAATCTTCTATACTTGGAATAAATCTGTAGACGAGGCGTTTCTGTACATTGAAATTATTAAAAAAAAAATAGGTGGGGTGTTAAAGGATAACCAACAGATGCCATTTCATAAATTTTTAGAATTTTTGTCTGTTTGTCGGTTTGTCTGTTTGGATGTGATAGATTTTTTTATTTGAACAGGTTCAACGTAAAAAGTACGAAACCAATATGGTTCATTTTTATACTCAAATATAGTGTAGAACTCGAAGTAGTGATTAGTCTTTGTTTCATCGCAATCGCTTCAGTATATCAAAAGATATAATCAATTTAAAGCATTCTATAACAACTTTTTATTGCAATAAGTGGTAACACGTAACGACATCTATTGGGACGACAAAAGTACTAAAGAAAACATATTGTGATCTTTAAAACATTAAAGTGTATTATTAACTCTGATACTTATGTCTGTGTTATTTAAAAAGTAATGATAATGATTATAATCTATAAATATAAAAGAAAGTCGTGTTAGTTATACTATTTATAACTCAAGAACGGCTAAACCGATTTGGCTGAAAATTGGGTAGGAGTAAGTAGTGTAGGGTAGGTGGAAGTAGGGTAGGAGTAGAGTAGGGGTGGGGTAGGGTAAGGGGTAGGACACCACGCGAACGATAGCGCCGGGCAGCTAGAAATAATTTATATGTCAAAACAACGTTTGCCGGGTCAGCTAGTATTATAATATAATAATAATCTTTATTGTACAAAGAGAACACACAAGATTGGACATACACTAAAAAAGATTGTACAAGCAGTGGGCAGAGGCAAGTTGAACAGTTGGCTCCTGAACTAAGTAAAAGGATACTTATATCTAAAGAGCCAAAGTTTCTCACAAACATTGATTATTACAACAATCAGGTCAATTTATCAATCAACAATCTGCGTTGAGAGCTAGGATGCAGGTTATATCCTCTATTAGATATCCGTTTATGTTAAGAGGTAGTACAAATAACAAGCAACAGACGCTTACAAGACTGAACTTAACTCCTTGGAGCCATATCAAGAAATAATTACTGACACATTTTGAAACAATGTACCAATATAATATGTTCACTTTAGCCCTGGATGGAGCTGGAAGTCATGGGGAGAATCTTTGCCCAGCAGTGGGATGATGTAGGCTAACAGTTACCAGTATTTATGCAGCATATCTACTGATCGATACATCAAGTATTTTTTATTTTTTTGCGGATGGGAAATCATCAAATGACCCCCTCCTGCTCTGGGTGGAGCGGAAGGGAATGTCAGACTCTTACTGACTAAAACCCACCCGTGTTCCTTCCTTAGCCCTTTATGTTCCGGGGTAGCGGTAACCCTTTCGGAAAATCCCGCCGCCCCGGCAGGCTTCGGCCTTTGCGGGCTCCTTCTCTGTTGCTGACATCTCTTTGAGGCGCGCGTGGAACATGTACGCGCCGTCCGGCACGGGCCTGGTCCTGATCGGACGGTGAGCTACCCATACATCAAGTATTGTTGTTGTTTCTTTTAATTACACCAAAAACAGCCACAACCAAACTCACTATCATTCTTTGAAAAAATACGGGACATAAAAAAATATTTTATAACCTGCTAACCTTGTCCCATCTATCAATCGTATCAGCCATCTTTGATATCCCGGGGGATGATTACAGAGCATGCGCGAACGTTCCGGTCGTCCCCCGTTGAGTGACACGCCCCTAGGGGTGAGGGTTGAACGGGAGTCCGAGGTTGAAAGATAGGTATGGGGTGTTTAGGGGTCGTTTGTACCTATTTAGGGAGTAAGTGGTAAATTGGGTTATGTTTCTTGGCTTATGAGGTAGTAGGTATTGAATTCCTGCCACAAAGCTACAAACATGAAGTTGTCTTTATCTAGGATCGAGTTATATTGACTTACAAAGATGACTTGCAACTCGTATAAGGGTATTTAGATTGTCTGTAGAAATAAGAACAGTCCATCTTTTGGAAAACAAACGTAGCGTGCGCTGCAAGCCAGCGAAAGTCTTGTCTATAGCAGACAAAATCTGTTTTGTCTATGATCTTCGCAGTTTGAAACACGCCATAATTAAGCTATTGTTAATTAATGCCACCAGTTTTGAATTTCATCTGGGCCCGTGGCTAAATAATAACAGCTGCACAGGTCGATAGATCAGGTTAAGCTACGCTTGCCGCGGTTGGTCTGTGGATGGGTGACCATCTTTACATACCGTGACCCGTCCGTGCCTCGGAAAGCACGTTGATCCCGGCTGTCATTCATGGATCTTTGACAGTCGTTACGGGTAGTCAGAAGGCCGAAAGTCTGACAACCAGTCTTATCAAGGGGTATCGTATTACCCAGTAATTGGGTTGTGGAGGTCAGATAGGCAGTTGCTCCATGTCAAATATTGGTACTCAGCTGCATCCGGTTAGACTGGAAGCCGACCCCAACATAGTTGGGAAAAGGCTAGGCAGATGATGAGTTTTGAATTTCATCTTCGTCAGTCTCACTGAAAACCGATTAGGTATGAGTTTTCTTAGATTATTCTATCCGTATATTCAATAGCTAAGCTATACATAGACAACAAGGAACAGTAGTGGCGTTGACCCCGACTTATGAGTTGTAGGATGTAAGTTCGAGCCCAGGCACACACTTTACACACACTTTTCTTTGTCTATTTAAGGCTCCTACAAACTGGCGCGACACGCGATATAATCGCGCGCGACACAAAGGCACCGCTCGTTGCGCTACTTGGTGCCTTTATGTCGCGCGATTTTTTAGCGCGTGTCGCGCCTGTTTGAAGGAGCCTTTATTTTAATCACCACTGCTTTCAGAACGCTGAAGGAAAACTTCGAGAGGAAACCGGAGTCCTAAACCCAAAAATTCGAAGACCTGTGAGGTCCACCAAACCGCACTATGCTCGCGTGGTGGATTATGGCCCACAGCATTGTAGGCCGATTATGTTATGTTTTGTAAGCTGTAGGCAGCTAACCACCCTTCTCACAATAATTCATTCTTACTACTAAAACGTTCATTTTACTACATTTTACCGTCGAACACACGTGGGGTCACTATAGGGTTATTCAGCAGAATCTGTGGGCGTCGGATTACTTGCCGAGTTGCCGCTTCCTACGCAAAGGACTTTACAAGCACTTACTACTGCAAACGACTTTCATTGCCGTTGAGTTCAGTTACCGTCAGTTCACACTGTAGTGAGGAAACCGCTTGGTTGTGATACTTTGAATGTTTGATGTACGATATGTTGATTGTGGATATCGATATTCTCCTCCGAAACTTAGCTTCATTAAACTCACATTTATTTCAATTTAACTATTTACAGGCATTTTTGAATTGTCAAAGAGTCGGTCAGTTAGTCAGAAAGTGGTAGCTGGTGTTCAATTCTCAAACAGCGCGAAGCGACGACGACGCGACGGAGCGACGCGATTCTGGGAGAACAATTTCCATGAAGTTTTCAAAGAAAAGGGTCGCGCCTGGCTGCGGAGCCGTAACAGTAACTAAAACTCAAAGGGTAAACTATGGAATAATAATTAATAGCTTCCAGAAAAATCATCACCGTTTATTGTTCATGAAAAACTCTGCCAAGATTTATAATAACAGTAGATAAATGGTACATATTATGTGGATTGTTTTATTTGAAAAGTCAATGCATACAAGTCAAAAAACTTACCTAATCATCTTAATTGTTTACGACAGCCAATCCGAAACACAGCAGCTTCAATTTAGCTAAACCTGACTTTTCTTGCCAGATGATTCTGTGTCGGAAAATCTCCCTTTTTACAATATTAAACCATGTCTACCATTTATAAAATATTTTATTTTATTTCCTCCCGACTGATTTCTGATACAGTGGCAATCTCAACGGATATCATCATAGTATACAAGATATTATAGTGTTCAGGTGTGTGCGTAAACACAGGTGCACTCTCTGTTCCTTTACGACCCGGGAAGATCAGGCGCAGGACCAACGGCTTTACGTGCTTACCGAGGCACGGGGGTATTAACCCGCCAACTTCCAAACACCGGACTGTTACTAAAAAATTACTAATCGAAAACCACACCACAGTTTGTTTGACCTGGGAAACGAACCCAGGACCCAAGGCTCAGCAGTCGAGCTTGTGACCATGAGACCAACGGGGCAGTCACATAAACCTCCATGGGCACTTATGAAACGTTAGAAGCTAGGTGCACGGTTCCAATGGGTCGTTTCCTATGGAGAAGAACCGGCAAGAAACTCCACGGTTACTCTTTAAAAAATAAACTCTTTCATAGTAATATTTTCAATATTACTACACAAAACATACTAGAACAAACTATCACAGACTCACACGTAGGTACATACAAAACTAATCTACTGTAGTATTGGCACGTACACTTCGGGCCGAAATTACTGCCCCTATCGATTCCGCAATAAGCCTACGCTACGGTTCGACTGTGCAAACAGCAATCCCTGTTTGTTTGCTGACACAAGCCGCTCTGTAATGAATCTGATTAAGTAGCCTCGCCTCGGAAATTGACTGACAACACAGATAAATTAAGTTGTGCAAGCGAATCGACGTAATTTCACAATGGTTGTGCGCAGTGGGACTGTTTAATTGGTAGTATCAAGCAATTATCTGATTTGGTTTTCAGAATTTCATTACAGACATACGGTAAGGCGTTACGTTTACTCGCCAAATAAGATAAGTAGAAAAAACCTTATTTTTAAGACATCACTGAACCTGTCTTACTTGAAATTAATATGTCATTCAATTACATCTATAGTTTTACAATAAATGTATGACAGAATAGAGAGTAACAATATGGCAAATATTTGAAAATTCCGTTTTGGAAATATGAATGTCCGATATTGAAGAGACAGTCAGTGGTAAGAGTTTGCTGTGCAGCCCAGTGGAGGACTTAAACCTCCGTAATGGCAATGTATTGTTAAAATAACTAGGTACTTGCACAAAAAATCGCATGAAAACTATCAAAAAATTTGCAACAACCTTTCACTCCCAAACTATCACACTCTGAACACAGAGAATCCGGACAATTTATGGCATTCGGTGCGGAGGTGCGGATAATGAAACCCGGTCGCCGGCGGGGCGAGCAAACACATAAAATCGAACGCCAAATTAGATCAATAACGTGGCCAACAGTGTAATGATCCATTCCGCGCGAACTAATAAAAGTACTATTATTTTAATAATAGCGGATCACTGAACACGCTACTAAAATGTAGCTTTATTGTTTTCTGTTAAAATTTTAGTGCGACACACCGTCTTTATCTGCAGCCTTCAGGAAAAATCCACAAGAGTAGGTATGAGGTACCTGAGTAGGTACAGGACTTACATCAACAGTCTTTATATCTAGATTTTGGATGACTCGCGGAACTGGTAAAAAGGACGATTAGAAGAGGAAAATTGTACACATACTGCTTTCTGTTTAAATGGACTGATTATCAAGATGGCTGTGATCGTCTGCCGAGCCTTTTCCAAACCATATTGGGGTTTGCTTCCAGTCTAACTGGATGCAGCTTAATGAGTAGGTACCAGTATTTTATAATTATTGAGCGACTGTCTATTTGACCTCCAAACCCAGCTACTGGCCACTATTAATCACTATTAATAGCCCTTGGTAAGACCTTGTCGTCAGACTTTCGGCTTTCAGTGATAAAAGATGGCAGTGATAACAAGAAAACGCTGCCACAATATTTGGTTTTTACATGCTTTATCATCTTCATGAAGAGAAAATATACTATTTATTCTCTGTAAACCATGATAGAGATAATAAAATTATGAGACTGTTTATTGTCAGTTTTATTTTTCGGTTTTAAAGTGTAAATTGGGCATACCGACATCTGTTAAGCCCAAAATGAACTAATCGAAGCAATCGATATCTTCGTGCAAAGAAAGTGTGCACGTGAACCCATAGGTGGCGCTGGTAAGCATTTTTGACATATGGCAGACAGAAAAGTTACATTTATGGCCTGCGCAGACGACGGACTTTTGTCCGCGGAGTTAAAATAGTTCGCTTAGTACGCGGTACTTTTAATCCCTCGTTTGCGTTACTCGATACAGTTGTAAGTGTTCTATTTTAGCGGTCCGTCGTCTGCGCAGGCCATTAAAATGAGACAGTGTTTATAAAACCACAGGAGAGATTACAAAGGATTTTTATTGCTTAGTTAAGAAGCTTGTAATTGTTAAAATAAATGATGAACTTATCTATTAAAATCTCCCTTCCAACTATACTTACAGGTTTGTTGTAGGTACTTAATTTTCTGGCGCGCCATCTGAAATCACGAATGATTTCTATAAACTTCGTACAACGCCATCTATTAACGTTCAGGTTAACTTGAATGTATGAATCGATAACGGATCGGAGTTTAGTTCAATCGTGTCAATATAGATAGCGCTGTGCTTTAACACTACAACGTTTTTATTCAGTACATTCTTACAGGCAGTGGTATACTTAATAAATATTGCAAACCTGAATACATAGACCTACACGTACATGAATAGTTTCACTGAGTTGGTTTAAGCAGCCCTACCTGAAAATAGGCCACCTTATCTGTTCCTGTAAGCTATAATAGAGCAGATTACCCATGCCCATCACTATACAAGATTAAATACTTTACAGTTATATCTGAGCTATAGCTGCTTTACATTGTTAACGTAACGATATTATAAACCTAAACGACGACAACAAAATCCGGGTACTATCTACTTAAAGAAATTCCGCAGGATAGTGACAATTCTGTGGTCACGTAGGCATTTGAAAAAGTCTGATGCACTTGGGGACGACATTTACCACGAATTTACTCGTCCGAAGCGGGCAAATTAAGACTTTTAATTAATATTATTTTTTCTGTAGGACTCGAAATGTTTTGTAACATGTACTTTTTTCTATACACTATTGCATGAAATTCAAAATGTCCCAGTTGCCTAATACATATTTCTGGAGTTGTCGATACGCCCGTTACGGGCGAGTAAATTCGTGCGAATCGACAAATAATCCAGGCTGTGGCCAGGAGTGTTAATGGCAAAAAAGACTCAGTTCTTTTAGTTCCTAATTGATGACGTATAGGCGTTCATGATTTGCTGCCCTATTACTTTATTAGATTTATTCCGGTCTGATCCCCTGAACCCCCCCTCCTCGATCCCCTGCTAGTTAGTCTTCTAAACGAGCACCTACGTACCTAGTTATAAGACACAACTTGATGTACTATACAGCTTGTATCAAAACAACCCAGATTATGTATATTTCGAAGTAAAAGATGGCTGGCGGCTACCAAAACTCATTCACCGGTACAAAATTGTGTTAAACCACCCCTCGGCAACTACGCTTTGGAGATAAAACAATCTGTGCTAATCATTGGGAACGATAAGGTCATAAAATCCTCATTGAATCACAGAGTTTTCGGCTGTAGTCTCAGTAGCAAGGGTTGAATTTTCCTTGCACTGAAAATCTGGTGTTTAGTAGAAGCTCATATTTTGTCCACAGTTGATTTAGAACTTTTGGACAATCCACATAGGGTTGACAGTTGTGTGAATGCTGTAGCAGCCTAAAAGAAAGGTAGTTATCAACGGTTACCTTTGAAGTGGCGCTTCTGCATGCAAATTTTTAGGGGTTGGCCCGTTTGGGAGGAATTGTCAATTTGTTTTGAAAAAGTTGCTGTAGATTGCAAAGTTGAATCGATTTGCTTGGCCACGTAGGAGGTGGAAGTATTTTTGATAAATATTTATCACTAGGTGCGCCCCGCGGTTTCACCCGCATAAGTGTTGATTCTGTGGGAATATCGGGATAAAAAAGTAGCCTATATGTTAAGCAGGGTGTCAATTACCTCCATACAAATCAAAATTAGTCCAGCCGTTTGTGCGTGAAGAAGTAACAAACATAATAAACGCACCCCCATACACCCTCCCACAAACTTACGCTTTTATAATATTAGTGTGATTATAGTGTGATAGAAACTGGTGCTTCATTGACTGGTTTAGGGATGAAGATGAAACCATGTACAATGTAGGGTGGGTTAACAACATCTTAATGATGGAGGACAAAGCATTATACAAATAAAACCTAATCACTGTTCTTTCTCAATTAAAAGTACCGGAATTGTACCCCTACCGCCTGGTGTAGCATTTACTTATATTGCATAATAATAGATCCTGAAGTTGACATTTCTTCTAACGTGTCTTCATCGTAGAGACGCCAGCACATATCAAGCTACTACAATCTGTCAAATTTCTTTAATAAATTTTCAACTTTTTCGCTAAAGCATAAGGTTCAATGTTGATTGGGATAATTTGACAGTTTTGGGTAGCTTGATGTGCTGGCGTCTGTACATAGTGTAGATACAGATGATAGAGTCTTTGTTTAGAAGTTCGTAGGTAAAATGGCCAAATTATAACGCCACAACAACTGGTACTTGAAACTCCACCAGTCTTCCCAAATTGCTATTATCAAAGAGATTGACTGACGCTGGCTGACTTGACTTGAGTATATATCTAAATCAAGTCAGTTTCTCTACATCTGGACATAGCCCGCTCCCAAGTTGCACCACTGCACCCGGTTCTCGCATTTCGCATTCAGTTTATCCCGGCCACTTTTATAAGGAATATCACTTCGTTAATAAAATATAGGTAAGTAGGTTTAGGTTTAAAGAAACTTTATTCTCAATGAAAACATAACATGTCACTTACTTGAGAACAATTCTAATCATTTAAATTTACAAAAAGTTCGACATCACCAGTTACAGACTCATCAACATATTCGAAACCCGACCCCACCCAACGCATTCATTTCTCCAGAAGTCTAACATACTGGCTGACCCGTGTTTTAAATGCATTGAATGAGTGTAAATTTCATAATTGTGAGGATATTTTAGTAAAAAGTTGTGCTCCTTCAAATGTACAATACGACCGACGTAATTTGGCGGGCCTTTGCAAACTTTCGCGCATGTTCTCTCACTCACACTCGCCTCATGCCACCATTTGGTTCCTAAAAAACGTTCGTGCGCAGCCTTCCGCGCGAAGTTCAGGCCCGCCTAGTTACGTCGGTCGTACTGTAAGTATTAGTTATTTAAACAAAAACAAAAGAAAACGAATATCAGACACTATTCCTTTAACCACTAATTATCACAGTGTCACTCAGTTGGTACGCGGCACACAACGGGTGGCTATCGCATCGATTACTGATAACCACGCATCTGTTTAAGCCCCCATGACGTCACCGTTCTGATTTTTTGGTATAAATGCAATTTAATACTTTGTAATAGGCGCTCTATCAAACGGTTATCGACGCCCTGTTTGAATAAAGTGAGTGGATTTTAAATACTGATAGTCGGGTATCTGGATAGGTTGAAAGACGCCCCCAATTTACTTACTCACTTTGGCATGGGAGAATTTAAAAGTAAATTATAACTTATTTGAAGAAATAAACTATAATTGTAGTAAATTTTGAGGTGCTAAATTATTTCATCGACGTCGTGAAGATACGGATAAAGTAGATAGTGAGATGCACTACTAGCAAAGAAGCGTTGGTTTTATAATCAAGACATAAATTACAGTAAAAAAAGCCAATCTAAAACTTTTGAGTCTGGGCACCTTGTTCTTGTCTGTTACTTCATGTTAATGCCGCTGCACTCATCCTGTTTTCGTCGAATATTATAAGAAGGTACGAGACGGAACCCTACGCAGTTCACAGGTTTCATACAAACATAGAGCTGCCAAAATAACTATACTTAAACCTTTCCAAGTTACACTTAGATCCGCAATTGCACAAGAACTGACAAAGTTATATCATCTGAAGCTTTCCCAACAATGCATGCATCACATTCCGAAAATAATCTATCATTCTTTAAGATCTACAGCAATGTTTACCAAACCCAATTTCCCAGTGATCTCTTGTACACTTTTGGACATTATCAAGTAGAAAATAAACAAGATAGGAAGACACCCGATTGACAACTTATTGGTGAAGGATTAGAAGTATTTCACTACTATCTCTCTGAGCAGTGAATGTATCTCTATCTGTGTAAATAGAGAAGTCACATTTTCCCACACTAGTTTTGATAGTAACCTGTTTCTTAATTTTATTGATGTTATCGGAGGACGGCTATCTGCGGAGAAAGATTTTGGGATGATAGATGAAAATAACCATCAATCAAGACCAAATCAAGAGTAAATAAAAAGCAATGTTACTGTAATACATGATCATGAATTTGCCTTTAACATCTTATGGATTTACTTTCTTGTGTAACATGTAGTGTTTTCAAAGAGTAAAAAGGTTATAATTTTAATATACCTAGTTGATTTTTTTCCATAATTATTATCATCAGTACACATGATAAAATAAGACTAATTCAGGTTCGAGTGCCATGATCAAAGCATGAGAGGAAATTGAAGAAAAATCGAGATCTAGCAATTGGATACCGCCACCTGTGGATGACGATGATATTACAACTAATATGCATAAGGAAAACGGTAACGAAACAACAGTAGTCAGCATGTCTACATATGACAAGTGGTGTTATTATCAAACTATCAAAAGTACTAAGAACTTAATCATTTTCCAGAAGGAAATATCTCCTTCCTGTATACTTGACTGTACTCTTTAAAATTTAAGTAGGTACACTCAAACTGATGATGCAACTCTAGTTGTTGTTCCGAATTTTGTTAAGATATAATAAATGGAAAAGAATCTGACTAAAACTATAATCAGTTTTAAGAAATATTATAAACAACAATGTCACCACTGATATTGATGAATTTGTCACATCATATAATCACAGTGAGGTAATATCAAATCTACATGTTGATAAAGGGTACCGTCATAATAGAAATTAATAATGATAATGATATTAGGTAGCCATGTCTAAGAAAAACATACGATTAGAAGTTAATAACGATAGGAAATTACATAATTATAATATTTAATAAACCCGTAACAAAAAAGTAAAAGAAGCCTGGAAGAAATATTGGAACACGTAGATAGTAGTTAGATAAATGAGATAATATACATAAGTTACCGATGCCGATGCAAGGATCATTTTTCTTGGTTTCTTTAGGTAAAAGGTATACAGATTTTGGAGCACGCACTTTACGAATGTAAGTACTTACATAGTCTTTCAGTGGCGTAACTAACGGTGTATTGTAAATATATATTTAATATCTTATAATTAGTATGGCAACCTACACGTTTTATTGATATATATTTAGATATGATTCGTATAAGCTGAAGCTCCTTTATTAATAAAAATGGCCAAGAAAAAACGTGTCATTGAAAGATATCTTATTAACGGCACGGTTGGCGCAGTGGTTAAGCGATTGACTTATGCGCTGCGTGTCAAGGGTTCGATTCCCGCACATAACAAATATTTGTATGACCTACAAGTAGTTGTTCCGGGTCTGGCTGTTTGAATATGTGAGATTAAATGTTTGTAAAAGCACCCACAATACAGGAGAAATTCCTAGTGTGGGAAAATGATAAAAAAAAAAAAACTCTGACCAGAGTTTAATTTGATTCTAAAATCTAATAATATTTATTCTTTGAGACTGCCTACGTAGTCTCCTGCAAATTAATTAGTGTTGTGTATTTAATGATATTAGAGTAGGTTTAATACAAATGAATATAACGTTTTAATCAGTAGTACATTACCGTGGTAGTATTAAAGTGACAACAGTCACACTGTACTCAATACACATATGGGTATAAATTATAGGCCTTCATACAGTTAAAGGTTTAACATTTCGGGTGGCACCTATGTGTAATCTATTAGTCACATCACAGGATAGTAGCACACAGGAAGAGAATACAGTAAACTAATTCTCACAGACGATAACTAAATCTCTCGTCTTTTTGTCGCCACTGCAGGGTCAAGCCACTTGACTGATAGTGTCCTGTGATAGGTTCCCAAGAAATGAATGTCATCGGTAGCATGTTGAACCGTGTACATATTAATGTGTTTTAAATATTGTGCAATTTATGTTATTGCTTTGCGTGTGTTTGGATAAGGCCTTAGCTGATAGGGTTGGCAAAGTTTCTAGAAGGCTGACTTTGGAATTGCTTATTTCAAAATTATTTCTTTTCGCCTGTTTTCGTTTGCGCCTGTCTTGTTTATATTCAAATTGAAAGCATTAACATCAGTATTTCTTAGGCAGATACTAATAAAAATATATATATCTTAGATACCTACCTCACAAAAAAAATATTTATAAAGCTAATGGTTTCTGTTCCTCAGCATGCAGTATGAGAAGACATCGAGGCATGTATTGGCACATTTACAAGTTCTCTTTTATCTAAGTAAACATCTTTAGAATCCGAACTACCGTACCCGCGAGTTACGCGACAAAACATCGAACATAGCCCTACTGAATCACACGTCGGCTTATCAGTAAAATTATATCATTATCATCTCAAATATTGATCTAGTAATATCAACTGCTGGTTATTTTTCTTACGCGTGGGAATTAACCGAATTACCAGATACCTGTCGTTTAATCTACGTTTCTTACAGCTAATATTACATGTGAGAAATTCGCAATGGGTTTTTTGGGAATCGTCATCAAAAGGTATAAAGAATAAATGAATGAAATTATCAAACCAGCGGCGTAATTGCGTAACACACTATTAGTAGCAATAGGTTTCATTTTGACAGTTCAACAACATTGCGGCTACTTACGGCGCCCGTTCACGAACATGACGTATGGATCAGCACCATTCAGCTCAACCATTTTTGATCCAACACACACGCCACCACTAGCGAGACATTTGAGTGAGCATGACATACTCTGACCCGCCAGGGCACATTCATGTCAATGAAAGTCGTACCCAGTAAATGGTAGCTTTATAGTTTAAGTACAGTCAACAAAGGAGTTAAGTATACAGGAGCGTCGGATATTGTTGAAGTTTACTAAGAAACCGATGCATATTCTCGAATAAAATTTTAGTTTATTAATAGAAAACAAACAGCTCATTTATTAAATTAAATTTCAGTCCAGAACATCCATCGGTTTCCTAGTAAACTTCGACTATATCTGACGCTCCTGTATACTTAACTCCTTTGTTGACTGTACATAGTGCTCAAACGTGTGCTAACTGTGGTGTTCACTATGATCTCTTATTAGGGGCTTAGGGTTTAGAGTAAAACCACTGATTTATCAGTAAGTACACAACAACTCAAAGGGGAACGTCTAGTCGCCACAGGGGATAGAGCGGGACTCTCTTGAGGCCCTACCATTGAGTTGTGTGCTACATTTAATAGTATATCACATCTCTTCCTTTTTATATGTTAAATATAAGTCATTTAGATGTTAATTTATGAAACGTCAGAAGCTAGGTGCACGGTTCAAATTGGTCCTTCCTATGGAGAAGAACCGGCAAGGAACTCCACGGTTGGGGAACGTCTAGTCGCCACAAGGGATAGAGCGGGACTCTCTTGAAGCGCTACCATTGAGTTGTGTGCTACATTTAATAGTATATCACACTAACTAACTAACTTTACATAGATAAAATTAAATGTTTAGATCTCTACATTGATTCCTTGAACGGTGAAGGAAAACATCGTGAGGAAACCGGCATGTCCTAGAACCAAAAATTCGAAGACATGTGACATCTACCAACCCGCACTGGGCCAGCGTGGTGGATTACGGCCCACTCCCTCTCACCGAGAGGAGGCCTGTGTCCCAGCAGTGGGAACAGTATAGGCTGATTATGCATTGATTCCTTAGCCACTTCCTTCATACCCTGCCAAGGCTAAGAAGCCAGATAGTAATAAAGTTTATAGCGATACTGTGTGCTACCAAAATCCGCCTTTTTTATGATGGTTGACTTCTGTAATATTTGATATTGAGATGGTAGTCAAATAGTCTGTACTTACTGACTACTGATAACAATTTACATATGTACTCATACCTACATGGGAATCACCAGGCAAATCCGGTAGCTAACTATCTTAAGATACGACTTTGGTAGGTATTATAGGGCTTATAAAGGTTTCGCTAGTCACTTTTGTTTCAGCACTATACTTTCATAACATTGCGTAAGGTTCTCAATGTTTGACTGAAATGATAAAACTGTGGTCAAGTATTGTTTAGATTTTCGTGGGTGTGAGCGCACATGACTGGTATGTAAGTACGAGTAGGTACTTAGTCTTTATTTTACCAGTGATTAAAATCTCCGCGATGCTGAGTCTTTGAATTGACGTAGATATATGGTAGGTAGTTAAATTAATAGCCAACTTCTATCGTTGTTTTTTTTCTAACACAAAATGGTTTAATTGAAATAAATGCATTGAGTTTGAGTTTGAGTTTAGCCTATTTACAATTTGCTTTTCGAAAACCTCTCAGAGTGTAAGCGGAAGCTCCCAGATTGATGACGATAATCACTAGATGGCATTTAGTAGGTAAATAATTAGGTTAATAATTAGGGTAGGTAAGTACGTAGGAATTAGGTATGTACTACTGTCAACAACATCAATCGAGATGACGTAGCAAAACTCTCATGCGTTACAACAGCTTCCTTCTCTGCTCTCGTAGATATTTTTTTGCTTGAAAATATTTTAACAGTAATATAATAACATTAATGTTCAATGTCATCGGCAGACATTACACAATACAAATTGTTTTACAGCTTTTTCGCCCGTTAAACACGAGTCAGAGCACAGCTAATCCACGAAGTCAAAAAAGTTGACACGAATATACTCCTTATTACTGTGTAAAAATGCCTAGAATTGAGTAAGCTTAAAATATTATAGAATGTCTTGTGTTGCCGACTGTACACTATGGCGCACTCCATCCACGCGCCAGGGCTGTAAAACAATTTACAAAAAATAATAGATGAATAAATAAATGACACAAAAATATAATTCTTTAGTAACGTTTTCGGAAGGTCTGAGAAGGCTAATAGAACTTCTTGTACAGTTTTTTTAAGGTTCACTAGTTTTTGAAATTGTCTCCCAAGTTTTTATTTGAGTTTTTGGGTAGAAGGTATGCGTGCCCTACTATACTACTTATACATAAAACTTTATTGCTGACATGCAAAAAATACCGGTAAGAAAACCGTTTATGATCGACAGGTAGGTACGAAATAATGAAAGATACAATAAATTGCAATATCTAATTGAGCAAAAGACAATGGTTTGTGTTTAGTTTTAATCAGATATTTACCTGAATCGTTGTCATCCAATAGCAAAATAAAATGCTACGGTAATCGGTATAACCGATTCTTCACTAGAGAACCCGGAAAGAAAAAATGTTTTTGCCATGAATACTCACTTTTATCTAATAATGATATTGTCCTACATTTTCCAAACCAATTCGACATACTGAGCGCGGCACACTTATTATTACCTAAAAAATAACAAAAAGTCAAAACAATTCCTTTCAACGCTTTTGTGTGTGGTTTCTTCACACCCAATAAAACGAAACCCCTAAATGCAATTTTTGGCAACACAATGATTTACAAAATGCAAAACAAATGCGTAAAATGTTTTATTGTCAGATGCAGGTTTGCGATTCCTGATAACTTTCGTTTTTTCTTTCGAAAAGTCACGTGACATGTAGTTTCGAGATTCTGGACTACATCGATAGTGTTACAATAAAAAAAGGCAGCAATTCATTGAGAAAAGAGATAAAAACTTAAATTAATTTCGTTAGTGAGATGAAAATATTAACCAATTTTTTTGGATTTTTTATTATTTACATGAAATCACTTATCACGGGCTGATAAAACTTCGAACTTTGGACTACGCCATTTCTTGTAATTTCAGCTAAAAATGTTTCTGAAACCTTCAATTTTCTTTTTAGGTTTCCGTACCCAAGGGGTAAAAACGGGACCCTATTACTAAGACTGTCCGTCTGTCTGTCTGTCTGTCTGTCAATGTCACCAGGCTGTATCTCATGAACCGTGATAGCTAGACAGTTGAAATTTTCACAGGTGATGTACTTCTGTTGCCGCTATAACAACAAATAGATAATAAAAATAAAATGTAGTTAAAATTTAAAGGGGTATAAAAGAAACGTTTTTTTTCAGCGTTTTGACGACCCTTCGTGTGCGAATCCGACTCGCGCTTGGAGTAGAAGCAAGTTGCTTGGAAATGAAGTAAATTATCGTTCAAGTGAATTATACAGTTGTCTTGAAGAGCTTCAGAACATTTTGATACATCTAAATAGCGGATAAAATAACTGTGAATCCTCTCAACCATCAAACTGCAACAAACCCTTAGAAACACCATCCCTACATAATCACAACGCACACAGTACCAGCAGGGCGCACCATACTATAACATTACTCGTATTAAGCACAAAATCAGTGTTTACGAGACAGACGGACAAACCATTAACGTACACATTAACACAAATAATACAAACAATAGCTAAACAATAGTTCACCCGTGTCTCCGCCATTGTTTACTATAGGAAAACCATTAAAAATTATTGACGTTTAGTGCAAGAGGTTTTTGGTGCAGCCTACTCAGAATTTGGCGATTCTTTCGTATGGATCGTTAATGAGAATTAGTGATGTTATTGTTGGTTATTTTATAGTTTAAAGGTAAAATAGTGTGTTTTGTTGTAACTATGTCGAATCACGTAGTCTTTGGAACGTTTTTGCGCAACCTTATTTTGTGTTGTACAATTGTACTTAGAGTTCACGTCAAATAACTTTGCCGATCTGAAGTAGGCCACAAATCACTGCGCAGTAGTTAATCTTAGGAATAAAACAACATCGCGCATGTGCGATTAGCGAAAAGCCTAGCTTCAAAGCGGCAAAGTTATTTGACGCGAACTCTATCCACATTGCAAACGCATTTTACAGGTGTCTAATTTCGTAACCTGAAAAGCGTTCTTGGTTTTGATCTAACTTGCTGGTTTTTATTTCATCTTACATTTACCTGTCAACTGTTGACTAAAGCGACAGAATGTATTAACTCTTTATTGTTCCGGAAGTCACACTTGCAGATTTACCTAAGTATTTCTTTATTTTAGGGATAGAGTTTAATTATTGTACTCTTAAGCATCAGCGGGATTGTCCGAAAGGGTTACCGCTGGCCCGGAACATAAAGGGCTAAGGAAGAAACGCGGGTGGGTTTTAAGAGTCTGACACTCCCTTCCGCTCCACCCAGAGCGGGAGGGGTCATTTGATGATTTCCCATCCGCAAAAAAAATAAAAAATGTACCTATGCAGTGCAATGTGATTTTTGTTTGAGCAATAAATTATTATTATTTGATGAAATTGTTTAGCAGCGTAAAACTATATACACTGACTGGATATATTTCTAATACTAGATAAACTAACAAATTATTAAAATCAAAAAATATAATATCCTAATCTAATTAAAACTATTGACAAAGTATGGCGTCAAAAAATTCCTCCGCATCGCTTTACATAGATTTATATAGATTACTATTACTCCTAATTAAAAAAAATAACTAAAAATAAAATATTTAAATTAAAACATGGCTTCAAGTATGTAACATACAGTCCATTATAACATTTAAAAGCAAAAATTATTTCCCAGGGTTGATACACATTTCGACCGACATACATGTTCAAGGTGCACAAACATTAGGAAATAAAATGCAATAAACCAAGAGATTTATTATTTGAAAATTCGTCCTACCGTTTTTACAGCCGCACCCTTTCAGTATTGAACGTAAACATAATCGATTCGAGGGCCTAACATTTTATTTCCAACGATTTGTTCCCAAAAGTTTTTACTTCAGGAGCCGAAAAACTTTATAGCTAGGATTTGCTTAAACACGTTTTGTCACTACCCTTTGATTGGTGAGAATACATTTTTTCTTGGGCACTCAAGCAATTTAGAACCTTATTATAATGAAAGAAGGACTATCAGCCACGCACAAAGTTCTAAATTGGTGTTTATTTTGGTACTACAATCCTTTGCAACTCCTGAAAACGATTTTGAACTTTATCACAACAGTAAAAGGTTTATGTTCCAATTTGACAGATGCAGAATTAACATTGTCAAAATAATACATGATTGACGTTTTACGATTCGAAAAACTATAATTTATAGTTGTAAGAATTCGCGGAACGGTTTCCGTCATAAAACCCTTTAACGTAGGTGTTTTATTACCTACACTTCGTTAATTTTGTATCGGATTCGTGTGACAGATGACAAAGTTCGAAATGTGCTTTTGTAGCATCACAGATAGTAGGTGCATTGTCAGTAGGTACTGTTGTAAATCTTATAAGGTGTTCCGCCTCTATGTTTGATATGCTTTGCAAAATTGTGGTTTGTTATGTTGAAGTTTTTAACCGACTTCAAAAAAAGGAGGTTCTCAACTCGGTTGATTTTTTTCTATAAGTTTAATACCTAGTACATATCTACATTAGAGCATTTTTTTTTGATATTATAGAAGGAATACTTTTACCACATGTTAAATTGGGTACCAAAATGTCTGCGCTAATTCTGATAATGTATCTAAAGCTTGTAAAACTTGTTTCAGTTTTTGCTAACATTCCTACGCGTGAAATTTACAACCCACTTTCTTGAAAAGATAAAAACATCTTAAAAATAGCAAACGCCTCGCAAAAACATGGCTGTCACATAATTAGTCTTTCCCAAACTTAGCGATACTTATCGCAATGCACGAAAATAGTTCACACTCCCCCTGAGCACAAAACAGAAAGTTTTGTGCCCTGAGTGTTAAAAATACTTCGTGGGGACAAAAAGTGATCTTCCTTGAAACGTTTTCACTCCTTTATCGTTACGTTACGCAAGAGGGTAACAAAATGAAGTGGGTGCAATGTTAGATAGTAGGCAAAAACAGTGACACTTATAATATGTTGGAAGGGGATGAAAGCGCTAAAAGCGAACCATGCTTTATAGCTGATACATCTTTAGTGCAGAATAGTTTTCATATTAGTTCCCACTGCTGGGAGAGTCTGGGACACAGGCCCTCTCTCTGTGAGAGGGAGTGGGCTGTAATCTACCACGTGGACCCCTGGCCGATGGGTTGATGTCTTACGACCTACAACCACCACTGCTCCTTGCTTTGAAACCCTGAAATGAACTCGCTATGAACGAAATAGCTGAATTTTAAAAACAAGTTTTTTTTAAGCCTTCCAAGTTCTATTGTCCTTGATCTGGGACTTCTTCTTAATTAAGGGCTGATTTTACTAAAGTCAGATAACTTTTATTCGTGGAATAAAATTGACGTCTGACAGTTCTAGTATGAAAAACCTGTCAAAAATTTTAAATTTGTTCTCAGGATAAGACATAAGTATTCTAGGTATAAAAGCTTGGTAGAATGAGTGTGCTATCAGAGAAATCTTTGAATCAAATTGACTTCAATGCAGTGGACCTCAAAGTAGTTTGTTAGACTTCGATTGTTTTATGATGGTTAGAAGCTAAAAAATCTTTTAAAAGTCGTGCAGCGCAAAATCTGCTGAAATATACAAAGCCAAGGGTTTTAACACGGCACAGTGAGAGAATTTTATCTAGAATCGTAAGTGAGGTCCTGATAACTTAATGGGAAGACGTTAACATGTGTTAGATGCTCAAGTAGTGATCATTATGTGCTACTCAAGTGGTTGTTGTGAAACCATCGTTCAGACTTAAGGGTTGGGAATCAAGCTTCATGTTTTGTTAACATTGAAGTGTGTTGGTAAATTCTTTGGTTATCTATTTATTTGTGGTGAGAAGTCTTTTCTATATAGAAGTTTAGGTAAGTTATTGGTAAAAAAACCGGCCAAGTGCGAGTCGGACTCGCACACGAAAAGTTCCGTGCCATACGGCAAAAAACACGTTTCTTGTATGAAAACCCTCTTTAATTTTTAACTTTAAGTATTTTATTTTTTGCTGATATATGTAGTGGCAACAGAATAATACACATTCTGTGAAAATTTCAACCGTCTACCTATTACGGTTCATGAAATACAGCCCGCTGACAGACAGACGGACAGACGGACGGACAGCTGAGGGTTAGTTGGGTCCCGTTGGCACCCTTTGGGTACGAAACCTTAAAAACAAACAAAAAGTTATTATTTTAATAAACAACACCAAAATTCACTTCAGAATGGAAGCCACTACAGTAACTCGAGCCGTCAACCTCTACTATGTACAGACGCCACCACATCAAGCTACTGCTGCAACCTGTCAAATTTCTTTAATAGATTTTCAACTTTATCGCTAAGTTGAAGGTTGTTCAAGGTTGATTGGGAAAATTTGACAGTTTCGGGTAGCTTGATATGCTGGCGTCTGTACATACAAATCGATTACCATGATCAACGGGTACAGACTGAGGGTCGAGGGATGATATAGGCAATAGTGATTTGCATTTTAACGATCTGAGTAGCTTGTTAGCAGGGGGCCTAAAATGGCCACTTTGTCAGAATCATAAAAGGATAACATAATGGACGGTTAACTGTTAAGTTAAACGTATCAAATCCCATTGGTGAAGCATTTTTCAGTAATTTTTTTTTTTGTCTGTGCTAAAATACCAATCAATCCAATCCAAATCCAATCCCAATCTCTTTGATTATACCTACGTAGTGCAGTGAAAAAAAGAAAAACACAGTCTGTCTTCGCCATATTCTGATTCATAATGTTATCCTTTTATGATTCTCCAAAGTGGCCTTTTTAGGCCCCCAGATTATATTTCTTTGCTTTCTTGTCTGTGAATGTTGGTTATTCGTTATATATTCCCTCAATGTACTAAGCCGCTGGGCAAAGTGTTCTGGGAAGAGTGACCCTACATGATAATAATGCCAATTAAGACCATCAAGTCAAGTCTTGCGAGCATATCTTGCAGTGTTAGGGCGAATCTACGATTTAAAATCTTTGGTTCTAGCTGATTGCATATGATGTGTTACAATTTTATTCTGGTGTACAAGAAATGACATTTCCGGACTACTAAATCGAGCCACAGGCCCAAAACATCTTTCATCACTTTTTTACGCAGTTTTGAAGTCGACATACTGGCCACTGTTTTGGTGTCATCAGTTCATCACTGTTCCGAATATTTTAAATTCACGACAATTTAAAAAGTTATAAACTTTTCTGCAAAAAAATCCAGGGAAGCTTGATCAAAAAATCAAATCAAATTATCCTTAAGATTATTGACCATCGTCAATAATCGCAACAAGATTCTTTAGGCGTGTCAGCGTTTGGCCAAAATCGGAACTAAGTCGCGCGCCGCCACCTTGTTTGATCAATACAATTTCTGTGACAATTTCACAAATGTTTTTAAACAACGCCCTGTCAATGTCATTCAAGCGCGAAAGATCTTTTGCGCAGTTGTTGTTGTTAGGAGTCCGGGATTGTATGTTCTATCTATCTTTGTGACATAAACCATGACATGGAATCTCATAGCTTACCAAACAAGATCTGCAGCCATATCGATCGTGCACACTATATAGCTCACAGATATGGTAAGTCCCTATAGACATTATGTCACATGATTACTGATACTAATCGTCACAGTCAGCGGGCGGGAGCCGTTGATAAGCAGCCAGATGCCATCCATCCGCCCACCGATTAAGTTACAATTGCTGTGAACTGACTCATATTATCTGTATCTCGACACCCCGTGATTGCCTCTATATTAGGTACTTTTTAAATTTGATATTTCGTCAATTGTAGCAATACTTTTGGAATAGGGACTTTTTTGATACATTATGTTGTCGTGGTAGGAGTAAAATGTAATGCAATCCTTGGCACGTGTCGTTTGAAAGTTTTTGAGGACAGGAAAGCTCGTATCGTTGCTATAAAAAATGTTCTATTTGTTATTTCATCAATTTAGATTTCAATAGTTCTTCTTCGTCTTTTCTAGTGTCGGCACGACTAAATGACATTATTGGCTTATGTCACGTGATTAAAAGATTACCTACCTAATCGGTAAATAGCCAAGGTAACTGCGCAAGGTGAGCCAAACCAACGCTTAGTACGTTTTTTTTTTGTTGTCGGGGGGACGGTGGTCGGTGAACACTCACCGACCTCCGTTTACCGACCGTTTTTTAACTCACTAAAATCACCCCGGTGATCACTATCAGCACATAGGAGTGGTCCCGGTTCCTCTTAAAAGACCAATTCCGGAACCCCCCCGTGCAACGCCTGAAAGGCACATCCCTGGGGAGACTGTAAAGGGGCCTCCCCTGAGCCTCGCTATGCACGGCAGCACGTGATCACTGTGCCACCATCTTCCCTGGGGTCACTTGGTGGGCGGACAGAGTCCCCACTCTGTGCGCTCGCGACCCCAAACGCTTAGTACCTACTGTCACTTTAAAACAGACGCTTCACAAATCATTATCATCATATCTATAAATCCATGAATGTCCAAGCTAAAACATACCATTCGAGTATCTAAGTAATTACTAACGAGTACAGCTCTTCGTAGAACTTTCAAAGCGATACAATATTGAACACTATACTTAACGCCATATGATAGTAATAAAAACATGACACATTTTAATATGACAGCTATTAGTAAGAGAGCAAGTTAATAATCAATGAACATTCGATGAATAATCAATGTCCAATATTTTAATTGAGTTTTCCTTGAGTGACATAATCGCGCACTTTTAGATTAATCGCACCAAGTCAAATGAAATCAACACAGAGAGCTAGTAATGGTAGGTATAAAATGTTTGAATAGCTGCCATGAACTTTTCAATTATAGCTCGCTGTTCATTGGTTTTGATTAGCAAAGAACGAGGTGAAATACACCAATCTTCAGTAATTGGATAGTCATCGAAAGAAGAAGTTAACGTAAATTGAGAAGAACTAAGGAAGATGTCGAAAGATGAAAGCGTTTCTATGGAAGCGAATGACATAAGTCACAGTGACTTAACTCAAGCATAACTCAAAATTTCCTTTTTTGCTCCACACCGATTTCACGACCTATTTAAACCGTAGGATTAGCGATCAAATACGCCGTTTCGGTGAAATTCTCCGCAAAATCGAAACTCTCAAATGACTGACAAACTTGATACAGAAGTCGAAAAGCTCGGATTTCAACCTGTCACATGTGGTTGACATTTTTTACCAAATCGCGTGTGTTCTCATGAATTTTAGACCTTTTTTCGATGATCGGAGATAATTTTGACATAAATCTTGTATGCTACTGCATTACCCATTGAGTGTCAACATGTGGTGGACATTCGGATTGACGTAAGTCCTTTAGCAATTATTTTCAAGTGTTCGGACCAGAGAATAGCTGGTGAAATAAATTTGAAACAGAACACGGAATTAAATGTTTATTGGTAAATCCAACAGCCAAGTGGTATTATAAAGTACTGTTTTAGAGGAGTGACGTTATTGTGGACACAAATAATACCAAAATTACTTCACGCTTGAAAGTGAATATGAATCGGATATCCATTGTCTGGCTGTGTCCTTCCTCTAATGTACATGCTTTTAAAATAAACAGTACATCTAAACTGTACACGTTCACGCCTATCTGCCCTCACATTGTCACGACCCAACTCCCCGCTAGGCTACAGTTAAAAACTATTCGTCCAATAATTACTTTGGTAACTTATTCTTTTCTATACTTATTGAAATGGTCAAAACACGTAGGCACGCTTACGTCTCGCGCGCCATTGTCTGAATCCTCCACGCTGCATTTGTCACCGCAGTTTGTCAAAATTTCGGTTTCCATTTCTAAGAACAAATCTATTCTTGGCATTTGTAACTTGTCATCTTTTAGTTTAAGGCTCCGTTATACAACTGCTCCCAAGTTTAACTGCGCACGCTTGGCGACGCGACAGTTAGAAGCTTTTTTTTTGTTGACAATTTTATGGAAACCAATAAATATTTCAAAAGTGGAGCATTTTATAAGAGCAGACTTCCATAGTAGTTAATAACTGTTCTTACTTTCAACGAAGTATTTGCTTCTTTGTTTTTAAACAGTGGATGAATTATGTCTTTGTTTGGAATCTAATAAAAAGTTTCGCTTTTAAAGGTCGAGACGAATTGGGATTCATATTATGACAAATTTATGTTTGGGAAAACGAAATATATACTAATACTATCAGAGTATGTTTATGATTTATATCTAGTATTACTAACCAGTCATTTATTAGATACTAAGTATTTCTCAAGGCTTGTGAATCTTGTGATTACGAAATAAATACATTTTTATTATGCTAGCAAACTTGCCGCGAAAATATAGATGTGATAGATAGAAAAAGAAACGTGATGGACATTCATAAATAAAATTCTGTGCTGATCTTCTTATCTATTTCATTTTTTTTTTAAATCTGCAAATTGTTAGTGACTTTTGACCACGGTACCATTTCAAAACTAAGAAGTTTTGAAATGGTACCGAAACTTTTTTTAAAAAAACAAAAACACTTTTTTTAAGGTGAATAGTAACATAATTTTGACTCATTGGATCATACGTTAGACCTTGATTAATCTAGTCACTTCGAGTTTTAACACTTATTTTTCTCTTATTTTATTACACTTCTTTCATTGTCACATACCCCAAAGCTGCCGATGTATTGTGTAAGAATCTCACCGTGAAAACTTAGGTGAAGTGGGTGAAGTGATCTTGAAGTAAGAAGTAAGTAGGTAACAGTGTCAATCTCTGGCATCAGTAAAATGACAGCACTTCATCGGTCGTTTTGGATATAAAAAGGAAGGTTAGGGAATTTCGATTGTATCTACGACGGCCTGTAATTCAGGAATTGAGCAATCTATATAAAATTCAAAGTCCTGACTTACTGATATATCAACGCACAGCCTAAACTGCTGGTCCTAGAGACATGAAACTTGGAGAATGTGTTCTTTGTGAAGAATGGGTATCCACTAAGAAATGGTTTTTCGAAATTCCACCCCGAAGAGGGTGAAATGGGGGGTTGAATTTTCTGTGAATAATTTCGGGCGAAGCCGCGGGCAAAAGTTAGTTCATAAATGGATTTTAGACAATCTTAGTTTTTAAGTACCTACCTTATGTAATTACAATTTCAATTGGTCTACGCGTGTACTTATATCACAAGGATTATTACCCACAGTATCGTTTCTTAAAACTTAGACAAATAAATATGAAATGTCTCAGTGAAAGTAACAACCCTTTCTAAACTCTCACAAAATAGGCGTTACGAATGCACCTTCATGCAAACAGAATTTCACTTTTACATCCTAATTACCCTATAATAGACAAAAGACAACTCTTTCATTTACCATAAAATAGAATTTATGGGTTTCACTGTTTCGCGCGAATGACAAAAGTCAAAGGAGACAATGGTTTTTATAATGTCCCAAATAATGCAACTCTTCCTTTGACGCATAGCGGTCCCTTTTAACTGTTATTCAAAAATATAACCGTCCAAACAAAATGGTCTTAGTTACGGTAAAGAAAAGGGTACAATATTATTCACGTGTTTAACTGTTCACTAGGGAACAAGTGGATGGCGTTATAGGGAATATCAACCTTATGGTGTTGTACTTAAAGTTATAATGGTCTATGGTAATTTGCAGGAGTTTGGCGCATAACCTTGTAAACGTTTATTTCGCCGAAATTGCGAACGGGTAACGCGATTTTCAATTTTATTGCATGTTTCTAATGTTTGCGAGATTTTAGCGAAACATTTGGCTGTAAAAGCTATTTTGTAAACTGTTTCTTTGTTTTTTTAAAAATAACTGTATATTTTGGCGTTTATTTTTTAATGTCTTTATTGAGGTTTTTGGCAATTAGGTATTTGGCGAAAGAGTTGCAAAGGGTTCTAAACAGTAAGATTTGTATTTTGGAGTTTTTTTTGGAAACGTTGTTTGCCTAAATATTATTAAGTAATGGCAAATTGGGCAATTACTTTTAATGGACAAAAGGAACGCAAAAAACGACAAAACTATTTTATTGTTTTCGCTTCAAAATGGTAGTTTTCTGCAGTCTTTGCAAACCTGACTAAGGTACAACTCTTTTCATTCCCATTTGAAAGAGTTTCTGTTCAAAATAGTATGGCACTATTTTAGTAATTAGTAGTTTTTAATTTTGATAAAATTTTGCGAACAGACTATGTGTCTGTACCTACAAATGTAGGTAGGTACCTATTTAGATACGACGTCTCGTTAGCAATACTGAGGGCCCCGTGGCTAAATAATAACAGCCGCACAGGTCGATCGATCAGGTTAAGCTACGCTTGCCGTGGTTGGTCTGTGGATGGGTTACGATCTTTACATACCGTGACCCCTCCGTGCCTTGGAAAGCACGTTAAGACGTTGGTCCCGGCTGTCATTCGTGGATCTTTGACAGTCAAAACTCAAACTCAAATCATTTATTTCAATTAAACCTTGTACAGGCACTTTTGAATTGTCAAAATTAAATAGTCTGTCAGTTAGTCAGAAAGTTGAAGCTAGTTGCCCATTCCAAAGCGTAGATCTCTATGGAGAAGAACGGGCAAGAAACTCCATGGACACTCTTTTAAATCAAGATATTACAAAATCCTGGGTACATTATTCTTGTTGCTTCTATATGTGAGAACAATGTAAAAAAGACACAAATGAAGAAACAATTCAAGACATAAGATTAAAAATAAGCCTTGGCAGTTAAGAGATGACCAGTCTCAACCGACGGCGCCCGTTCACGAACATGACGCGTGGATCAGCACCACGGAATAGATAATTATCTATTCCGTGATCAGCACCATCCAGCTCAACCATTTTGTAGGGAACCGAATGATCCAACACACGCGCCACCATCGGTGAGACATTTAAGTGAGCATGACACGTTCTCAACTGCCATGCTCTTTCAAGTAATAAAACATAATAAAACATAATAAACGGAAACATGGTTCTTACATTAACAAAATTTAAAAAAATGCTTCTAAATTATACAAAACTACAGTTTGCAATTTATTTAAGAGGTAAATAGAATTTCATTACCTACCAAACAGGAAGAGATATTTAATATTGAATTATATAACTATTATTTTATTTGATACGTCGGCGCCGGCTGTCGCTGAAATCCAGCGCTGGGACTCTGTCTTGCATAGGGTCGCAGCATAATGCTGAGCGATAGCCGTTTTGCGTGGATGTGACGCATGTTTCCCCCCAACCCTTTCTTATTTTTTTTTTGTGTTTATGTTCTTTATTGCGTCATGTTTACCGCAAATAAACGTATTTTCTTTCTTTCTTTCTATTTGTACCACACCCTTACATATGAAAACTCCTTTCTGATACATGCTGTATTTTCTTTCTAGATTTCTTTAAGGCTTGTATTCATGCCAACGACCTTGTGCATTTGGGCGGAGCTAACTACCCCTCTCCGCGCCACTCCGCCACCCGCATGCGCGGATGCAACGCGACGCACGTGGACGTGCGTCGCGTTGCCTAGCAACACGAGGCGCCCCGCACTGAATTCGTGGACGAGTGCCCGCACTCGTCCACGAATTCAAACGGATTCACGGACTTTAAACGATCGCATTTTTAATTTATGATATTAAAAAATATACATGTTTTTAAAAAGTAACAAAACCAAATCATTTTCGTTTGTATTGCAAAGCACTAGATATTTTTTTTATATTCTTTTGATAAAAAATGAAGGTGTAAAATGGTTTCATCTCAACGATTTGGAGGTGATTTGGTGGTTTTTTTTCTTAATAGGTGATATCGATAGAAAAATTATGGCTAAACCAAATTACGATTCATATCATGTAGATTACCAACTATTTTTTCAGATGTAATTTCTCTGTAAGTTCCGGAGAAAAGCTGCTTCATCGGCACGCTGTTTTTAAGCTTTTTTCGAAAGAGTAGTCTTAAGTGTAGATATTATTGAAGTTCCAAGCGCACACTATTCAGCCAAACATATTATAAGTTGGAGAAATACATTGCTGACAAAAATGCTTGGCTCAACACTGGTCCTGCTCCACAAGGGCGCTTAAACTAATTAATTAGCATTCGGAAACATTGTTGGAGCTGCAGAACATTGAAACAACTATCATAGCATTGTATAAATTTAATTTCTTAGTATTGTATAATTGCTGAGACATGTGAGAACTATGTACTTACTAAAAAGCTACTATTTACTGGGTAGGTATGTCTTTCATTGACTTGAATGTGCCCTGGCGGCTAAGTGTATAATATCATGCTCACTCTAATGTCTCGCTGGTGGTGGCGTGTGTGTTGGATCATTAAGTTCCCTTCAAAATGGTTCAGCTGAATGGTGCTGCTCCATTCGTCATGTTCGTGAACGGGCGCCGTCTATAGGGACTGGTCATCTCTTAGCTGCCACGGCTTATTTTCATTTTTGAATTATTTTTATGTTTATAAAACAAACGCTTTTAACGTGCACGTCTTTCTACATAGTTTTCAGATGTATAATTTCAACATTAATGATGTAACCAATATTTTGTAACAATTTTATGATTTAGAAGAGTGTCAGTGGAGTTTCTTGCCCGTTCTTCTCCATAGAGTACCTAATCTACTACGCTTAGGAATGGGCAATTAGCTTCATCTTTCTGATTAACCGACCCTTTGACAATTCAAAAGAGCCTGTAATTGGTTTATTTGAAACAAATGCTTTGAGTTTGAGTTTGAAACATTTTCAAAACAGCACTGGCAATATTTGAGTTGACGATGACCTTCTGTTGAGAAGTTCGTGGATCAGAAAATGTAGGTACTTACCTATTAAAATATTTGAAACAGGAACAAGCTTTACTCCATTTGGAGTTTGAATAGAATAGGTTTACAAATTGATTTACATTGGCGATTACGGAATGTGAAGTAATGCCCTGGAACAAACTTTAGAACCTAGTTTTTTTTTAAATATTCTTTTAGGGAATACATTGACTATTCCGAGTAATTAGCTTTCAACAGCCTAAATACATTCAAAACTATATTCCAAAAGGGATAAGCACACCGAAACATTCCTCAGCACCCACTCAAGTTTGTAGTAAACACATAAACGGTAACATTGCCGGCACCTTCAAAGAATCATAATTGGACTAACGGAAAGAAAGTAGCCCGGTTATAAAAGTATCCAAACAGTTAGGTAATAAAACTACAGGTACAGGTCGTCTGTACCGTAATATAAGTCCATAATGTAACAACTAACTGTACCGAAAGGATCTGAAGTGAGGAAGTAAAAGAAATTGTAAGATGAAAATAATTTGTAACTGTAACAACAATAGGGCTGGCAAAATTGCGTTTTATTGCATATTTTTGGGGTGGAAATTTCTTTGATTATGGCGGAGAAACTGCCTTTGGCCTTCAGCCGGTCGATTCTGTAAAAATCTCACCGCGAAAACTTAGGTGAAGTGAGTTTGTTTTGTTAGGAATTGACACTATTGACAGCTCACTCCACGTTCACTTCACCTAAGTTCTCACGGTGAGATTTTTACAGAATAGCTTAGGTTCGAACCCACGACCTGCCGTGGCAGGTCGTGGGTTCGAACCTAAGCAGGCACTTTACTTTGTATAATTATTTCATCACCACTGCTCTCAAGTAAAACATCGTGAGGAAACTAGCATGACATAGGACCAAAAATTCGCCGACATCTACCGACCCGCACTGGGCCCGCGTGGTAGATTATGGCCCACTCACACAGGCCTCCTGTCTGTGCTCTTATGTCCCAGCAGTGGGAACATTATAGATGCTTATTATGCGTATGCTATTTATCTAACCATTTATGCACACACGTATAAACAGACGAGAAGGAAGGAACAGAAAAATACGTAGGTACAAAGGTGATGATGTGCTAGTGGTGGTGAATTATGTGAAGCAACAACAAAACTTCTTAAACATAACATGGTTACTATCAGTCATATCGTGACCAGAAATAAAGTTTTTGGAAGCGTTGATCTATCATAAATTTCTTGGTAGAATCAAAGCATGTTATTGTGATATTTCCGAATGATGTTGGTCCGTACCATAAATTGCGTAACACACTTTCGATAACAAAACGAGAGTTTTTAAGCTTATCTATTGCTTCTTAAGCTTGAAAAGTACGACTGCTCAACAACGTAAATAACGCAATGAACGTGGCTGAACTATCAAAATGAAACCCGTTGCGATCAATTGTTATTATAATATGTGTGTTACTCAATTACCCCACTGTTAAGGTTAAGTCATTGATAACAATATTTATTGAAGAATTTAATTTAAGTAAGTGCGTAGTTGGCAAAGTTGCAAGACTTATTTTAAACATGAAAATGTGTTCTTCCTATAGATAAAGGTATCAGTAGAACTTATATGTCTTGGTGAAATGCATGCAAGAAACTTGCTGAATGTTTTAGATAAGTAGATAGAATTTATTTTTATATTACAACACAGATTTTAAATCATCCATAATTGTGTTTATTTATTACTAGTTTCTGCCTGCGGATCCGCCCGCGTGGATGTCGGAAATTTTCCCATTAGAAAAAAGTAACCTATGTCCTTTGCCAGGATGCCATCTATCTCCTTGTCAAATTTTATCGAAATCCGTTCAGTGGTTTAGGCGTGAAAAGGTAACATACATACAGAGTTACTTTCGAATTTATAATTTTAGTATGGATTTTGTGTACCTACCTAATTTAAGTAACTATAGGTACTAACTGACACCACTTTTTACAACAAACATTACATTCACATAGTGTAGCCTGAATAAATACTGCTACTTACTAACAGAGAGTTTCACGTACCTATCCTACTACCTACTCTCATTAAGTAGTGACAGTTAAACTGTTAACTACTTTCTACAGCAAAAAATCTGTAACACATTTCTTCCGTTAAAGAAATACATTTTCTAAAAACTAAACGGTTTCTTTATTACCAATGTTAGTGCTGTTTTTATCACAATTTCTCCAAACGTATTTTGCGCAATAAAAATTTCACCTAGCAACACTACTCTACCGAGTTTCGCGTCCTTGTAATTAAATGTTTTTATGCAATTTTTAGCCTTTTTGCAAAATGTTGGGGCAAAGATGAATATTTTCTATAACTTTGCCTTTGCTGCACTGCCGCTAATGGCTGTTAGTAACATTGCTTTACAATTCGGAAGTTTACAATACTATCCAACAGTAGGACGAATTGCTTTATTGTAGGGAAAAATGAGCTTTATGAGGAGTCATTGTTCTTCATTCTTGCTTACCTTTTGAAATAGTTAAAAGAAGCCGACTTGCATGCTTCTTTGTATTTTTTCTGACTACATGCGCCAGTTTTTGTTTGTGTTATGCAAAATTTCTTAATGACTGGGATTTCGGATTTTATTACTTGAGCACTTTTCGTTTGGTGGTCCTTAATCCTATGTAAACATGAATAGTAAAGTAGGCGTCATCTTATCTTTACTAATTTTAACAAAACTGGGCAAAGATAAAAAATCTTCGAACCAAATTTGCCAACAGAAAACCTTTTTCTCAGCGTGTAATAATTAGATCCTTTTGAAAGCACCTCACTAACATGAAAAATACGGCCTACTAAAAGAATCTTGTATACAGTTTTTCTGTCACCCCCTGAAGATCATTACTTCCCTACTCATAACCGTATAATGGAACTAATTTGTTGTTCAAACAGGGGTCCTCAATACACAAACATTGTAACTTTGATCCTGTCAAAATTACACTTCCTTCGCAAAAACAAACCTCACACCCTTAACTTATGAACATAAGTTTGAAAATCGAATGGCAAGCCAAGATAAAAACAGCAAATGATCTTGGTAATTGGTGACTGCAGGACATTTATTTGACACGTACCGAAGGCAATTGTCACTTTCAATGTATTGTCGTTTGAATGGAACTCAAAATTGCCACGGACATCGTGATTTTAGCTTAATGTATCGGATTTATTTTTATATTAATTATAATTTGGATGGCTATTAAGTAACGCTCATAATACTTTCATTGACGACCTTAATTTCGAGCAGCAAACTGCTGCAGCAGCATTTTGACCAAAATGATTAAATAGGCTATTTGACTGGTTTCTGATAAACATCTCAGATTATTTAATGGTGTCTAACGAGCCCACAAAAACCTATTACTTCAAATTGCATAATGTATTTCTTTTAAAAAATAGTAAATAAAAATGTACTGTTTAAATAAGCCGCCAAAACGCTATCTTTAACAATATGGCGTCGTGACGTCACGATTCACGTAAACAAACGTTGAAACGGTCGAGATACTAAATAAATAATATATAACTATATAAATAATACATTGTATTGTAGTAAAATTAATGCAAATCGATTTTAAAAGCGATAATCTATACGAGTGTCAATAATTATGACCTTATTTTTTACATTGTCAAATAGCCTATTATCAAATTCTTTAGGAACAAAAAAAAAAATTCTTCTAGAATTTTCTCATTTTTCTCAAAGAGAGATTCCCTGGCATGGAGCATTCTTTAGTTTGTGCCCAAGGGAGAAAAACGACAGCTTATGTAACTGTGCATGATTTTCATGTGTGAAGCTTTTTGAAGCTTTTCTGCAGTAAGCTGCGATTTCATTTAAGCCATTTATAATTTTATACATTGACCACCTATCTATTGGCTACCTTAAGAAATCCCTCAACAGATAAGCATCTCATAGATTTGAAATACAATTTGTGTATCAAATATCTAACAAAATGGAACATTCATTAATCGATCTACCACACCACACAGCGCAAAGAATCAAAATTCAGTTACCTACATCAAAAAAATATATTCAAAAGCATCAATCGTCAGATCAATTTGCGATACGACAAACAATTTGTTGACACTTCAAATAACCACATTCATACAAAATACTTTCCGATTGACATTCGATTGTCAATAAAATCGAAACCGTCAAATGTGCAATGCATGGTATAAAAGACCACGACAATTTTTTTCGGAAAACTAAATCCTAATGTTTTCGGAATAAGGTCGAAAATTGGAGGAGGTTAAAGTGAAATGGGGATAGGTGATAGAAAAAAAAACATACGTTGTGTGGTCTATGTAACTGAGTAGCGTTTTATAACAATTGAAGTCAAAATGGCGTGAAATTGCGTCACATTATAAGCGTTAATGCTTAGCAGAAATTGCGTTTTTGAAGTGGCAAAAGCATTGATATGGAGTGTCGTTACGCTTCTTAATCTAGTGGTGTGGAAGTGCCTTTGTGTGAACGTGAATGTTGGTTTGCTTTGGGGTACTTGACAAACGACAAACGTACACAATTAAAAAGCAGAAGTTTCGAAAATTGCCCAAAATGTTTGTAATTATTATTTTCTGCAGAATAGAAGTTGGTAGGAAACATAATTTACACCATTATGCAATAGATAAAGCATTAAACTTTTTTGCTTGCCAGTTTGTTGAAAAAACACTTTAATAATTCCATTTTTCATAAAAAGAGAGATATTACAGATTATCCTGATTGAGTTCGATTTGAGCTTTAGATATTTACGGCTCGATTTACAGAATTAACCTTGTCAACCACACAAAACCACCAAATGTCATTTTCCACCACAGTTGGCTGGCATAGAGAATTGGTTATAATATAGTCTTTGTGGGCTGGTGAAAAGACTTATCCAACTGTATCTTATACATTTAAAATTTTTCCTTAATTTATTGTGGTTATCTATCATCTTGCTAGACCTATTATCTGACTTAAAACGGTGACAGAAGAGCCTTAATTTCCGTACCTACCCTGACTGACTTAGCGTGGCGCTTATTAGGCAGAAAATATTCATGCCCAAACCAGTCCTCAAAATGCTGTCCCTAAAATGCAGTGGACATCTCAGTGCCATACTATTGACAGACCTCTGGTCTGGTAGTTGTAAAATGTGTGATTATTTTCACAGATCTTCGCTTCAAAATAAACTGTAAGCTAATCCGATGCATGCAAAAACGTCTCCTTGGGTGGCCTTAAGTGGCGTCAGGCCGTGCTACATTCTGTGTGTTTTGGATGTATTTACGATACATTTCATCCAAAGAATTTTCAACCTTAAGACGAAATTGCTAAAGTTCAGTATTGATTGGTGAGGTACATGTTTTTACTCAACGTCGTAACCAAATATTTACTTTTGACTTGTCTTTATGAATGAAATTTCCAAACCCCGAGATGTAGGTAAACTCCGCGACATGATAGTGTTTTTGGACATTCAAAAATGAATGAGGAAAAATCTTTCGTCAATAACAAACTTCAACACATTTTGTTTTAAGCTGAGCGCTAAATAAGGTTGTAGGTCCAGTTTCAAGCATTGATGTGTAAGATCGGTTCTGCACTGCATCCGATCCGAATTCGAGAAATGTCGGTTCGAAGTAGCAATAGTAATATAGGTATGTGGGATTGCACATTAGATCCGATCTCTGTCTGTCCGAATTTAGAACATTCCCAATTCGGTTTGAACTCGGATTCGGATACAGCGCAGAACAGTTCTAAGTTTCTAGCTCCAAGTTTCGAGATGATGTCCGTTGCCAAACATGACATTAGGAATTGCGTATTGCTCTCCTAGCACATGGTGCAGAAGTCTCATAAACGTATGAAATAATAAACAGTACGATGTCTGCTTAATAGAAGTAGGCGTGTAACCCCCGATTCCTATAATGTACCGACCGTTACTGGTTAAAATGAAGACTGGTATCTTTACCAATAATGAAGCAAAGGCCTCATAGCTTTGCATAGTAGCCCCTTCCATATGGAAGTAGGTACCAGAAGTACAATTAGCTAACGAATCTATTTATATTCCCAGTTTGGCAATAAAGCAAGCTACCCAATCTGCATTCGCAATTTATTTGCCAAAAATGTAAACAAATATGAGTTTGTTGAAAAATAACTTTAAATCCTACAGAATAAAGTTCAGTTTACGCTACAACTTCAAACCTTTTTATAACTGTTTCAATAGTGCTAGTCACTCTGAAAACCACTTAATTGTTATTAAAATAAAGTTGATATTTGTTTAACTTGAAATAATATTAATTTGAAACATAAGTTTGAATATACTTTAGCTAGGATACATAGTAAGCAAAACCATTCGTTTTTGTTTATCGGCACCAAGCATTAGTTTCACTTTTTAAAGCAGGCCGACAAAAACGATCTGTCACTAGTTCACTACCGAGTGGAAGGTATGATCGTCAGCTTTGAAATTTAACACGACGCGACGTTATAAGAAGTAGTAGCTCCTGAAAACAATGCCCAGTGTTGTATAAGTACAGATGCCAGCACATCAAGCTACTACAATCTGTCAAATATCTTTAATAGATTTTCAAGTTTATCGCTAAAGCATAAGGTTCAAAGTTGATTGGAAAAATATGCAAGTTTCGGGTAGCTTGATGTAGGTACTAGTCCGTTCAAGTGCGCCACTGAAGTGACCCATTCATGATTCACGAATAAGTAATGAGGTGTTGAGAATATGTTTACAGGATCTAATTACGTTTCCGTTTCTTTGAGTATTACCGATGCACTTAGGTGCAAACCTTTGTAATTGTATCCATTCATAATAAAAAATAAATAATCTTAATGTGGAAGAAACAATGAACCAATGAAACAACAAACAACAAAACCCAACAACCAACAACCAACCAACCATCCAACCATGAAACAATATGAATGATGAGATTTTCTCCTTGGCCGTAACCAGGAGCCGGAAGGTGCTTGACTCTCGAACTTTGCAGAGAGGAATTGAGATCGCCTGTTTTTGATGTTGCGCGACGATGTCCAAAAACCTTGCATACAACACCGTCCTTCAAGGCTTGAAATGAAACGGAATAAAACTAAACTATTTAAATTAAAAAGCTAAAACAGCGCTGATCAGAGAGCTGATTAGCTCATTGGATAACTCAGACGACCTAAAATTACAAAAAAAAAAAAACAGTGGCACTCCGCCGCGACAGAAATGAAAACTTGAACAATTACGTATGTATTTTTTTAGGTAATCGTCTTACAAACAAAACACGCTCAGTGTCGGTTATGGTAATAGTGTCGCGAGTTCAATGGTTTTTTCCGATCTCAAAAAAACAACGCGCATAAAGAAGTTTTCACTTCAATTATTATGAAAGATACAGCACTTTTTCTAACATAGCGAAAACTCTCCATTTCACTACAGCTGAGTCACTGCGTAATCTCTGAAATAAGCTAATCCATCGTTAAAACATCGTGAAATGCATTAGCCATGATAACGCCAATTATAATTGACACATTAGGTACCGAGTGCCCACTTCGGTAGTGAGCGGTTAACTTCAAAAGTGTTAGGAAGTTTACACATTACCTGTGTGTACGGATTTAGAAAAAAGTAACTTTACCCCTACTGATCACTGCTTTACTCGCTACAATTATTTGAAGTCGATTATAAATAATTCCGTGGTATCGGAAATTAATAGAAAATACTCATGATTTTTCTGCGGCCTTCACAAGGTCATCTTTACAGAAGCATAATTATGAAGCATAAAACCGGTCGAAGTGGCGCTGGCTGGGGGAGCCCTATGTCCAGCAGTGGACGTGTTTCGGCTGAAATGATGATGACTTATGATTTTGTATTTTCAGCAATTATGTGAATCAACGACGCTAATGAAGTGCGATCTACCGATTTCCCTGAAGCAAAAAATCATCGATATTTGTATTCTGCCCATCCTAATATACGGTGCTCAGACTTGGTCGGTCACCGAGTCGCAAAAGTTCCGCCCTGGAGTTTGTCAAAGAGCAATGGAGCGCAACAACCAGGCTCAAGAAAATAGGTGGCTCGTTCAGATGCCAATGTATACGCTTTTACAATAAACTACCAAGCCACGTTCAAGATCTAAGCCTTAATAAATTCAAATCTTTCATTAAACGTAGGGGAGGAGCGGGGGTTACCGTACACTTAAGGTAGAACTCTTATTACTCAATAATTAAAAGCCTTATTTGGTTTATCTTAAGCATTATCTGTAGGTAAAATAGTTGACTACTTAATGCTCGAACGAAATATAAAACCAGGTAAATTCAAATATTAGATTTATTAAGTTTAAAAAAAATACAAAAGTACGGAATCATCCGACACCTTCGGATGATTGCGTACAGTGTTGGTTCACCTATTTAGCATGACGAAATCCACAAATATAACCATTTGGCACATCTTTATCGCTGCACAATGCATGAACCCATTGCCCACAAACTATAAATCGATACCAGAGCTCTCCATCTTTTCCAAATTCATCACAAATTAGACAAAGCTCGTTTGTAACAGCCGTTTCTCCTTCTGCATAAAAGACGTTGTCGTTGTCATCACTTTCGCCTAGCATCAAAGACTCATCGTCAAAGCTCGAGCTGTTTAATTTTTTTTATCTTGTGCGACTGCTTTCCATCTGCTTTCTTGTACTTCTTCAAAAATGTACGAACCCACCCAAAGCCGCCATTTTGGGAGAAATGTTTCAACAAACGAAAATTATTCGTGATTTCAATGAAAAATTACTGTCAATGGAAGCCTAAATCCATATCGTACAACTTAGATACACAAATAACACAATTCAAGAAAAAATATAGTACTTACAGCGTAAATCCTTCACGGCACTTTTTATAAAAATTGGCGCGAAAACGTGATACATGCTTACTCGCGGAACCTGACCAGTCACTGGAGCGGGCGGGAGGGGAGAACGCAGCAGTGCCGTGTTGCGGCCGTTAGAGAAGGATAGACCTAATTTCTCATGATTCGGTCCCTGTCAAAAACAATGTACGGTATCGTCCGCTGTACGGAATATCCCGCCGCTCCCCTAAGTTGTGCCAGAAAGCCTTTTATACCGTTAAAGATTATATTGAGGACAAAAAGGCTTGGGATTGAGCTGCTTCCAATTTCTGCATTTTGAATGATTTTTTTCTTTTTTATATACACATTGACATTGATGAATATTTTTTTTTTAAACAATGACATTTGCTTACTTTGTAAAGTATTATATTATTTTTTCATTGTGAATGTGAAGACGATGTGGGTCATTTTACATACTTATATATTTTTTTTTATTATTCTCTCTGTTCTTTTTTTTTTTTCTCATGGTCTGGCAGTTTGAGTAATTTATGTGGCCTACCCAAATGTCCTTTCTTTGGTATTGTTCGTCGAATCGTTGAGCTCCTTAAGTCTTGAGTTGAGCTGCACGATTTTTGACAAATGCGTGCACTGACTGGACAGGTCCTCTCAATCTGTGTGGTTCTTTCCTCAAAAGACCACCTCAGACATCGATCTACATGGTCTTCATATAACCTGACCAAGATTATGTCTGGACTTTAAAAGAGACTGTGACCTCTGAGTTTGTTTCGGCCTTTCTTCTCAGAGTAGTCAGATAGGAAACGACTTCATCTAGTTTAAAAAAAAACATGATTGACGTGTAAAAGTGTTTGTACAAACCTACTTACAAAAAATAAAATCATTTCATCATTTCATTTCATAACATTATGGGCGTTAAATGTTACAGAATACGAAACACCACGCTGCACTCCCAAACGGGGATCCTAGATGTAGGCAAAAAGGCTCCCAAGCTGAAATGGGATTGGAAGGGACACGTCAACCGCATGCACAGCTACCGCCAGGCAACAGTCTCCACGCGGTGGGTGCCTGAGAATGGACGGCGACGCTGAGGCCGGCCCAGGAAGAGGTGGCGTACTTGGAAAAAAAAACTTAAAATGTGAATATGTAATGTGAAAACAAGAAACAGACAATGCTCAGAGCCGTCCAATTTGTTGATAACTTAAAACGTTCTAAAGCTTTGGGTTCACCTGGTTTTCTTTCATCTCTAACTTGTGTCATCTGTAAGTGAAAGAAAGGTTCATGCAAACGCCTAGTCGATACTTACATAACAGAATCAGCACCCACTAGCTTACTACAACTTTTCTATCTAATCTTTGAAAATAAAACATATTTTTCGAAATTAACTGTATCGTCTCATTTATGTGGTTCACAACTATCATTTTCATAGATGCTAGGCGCTTGCACAGTAGCACGGGAGGGCCTCCACCCACCTCCACAAGCCCCAAAATTTTGGTTACTGATTTTTATTTTTTATAACTCCGTCTAATATTTGGCGATATTTCTATAAAAATATTAGCTAAACCTGTATACACCTTTACTGCAACTGATAGCGTACTGAAAAGCACTCCTGACTTTAATACGCTGATTACAGTCGAGGTTCCATTATGTTACAGCACTGACACATTAGCCGCTGCTATGAGCCGGTGTGGTGCAAGTTAGAGGCAGAAACGGCACGATATGTGAAGTTTAATAAGCATTAACTAGATAGTGCAGTTCAAGAGGATCGATTTAAATGGCCTGCGATTGGAGAGGCATATCTCAAACAGTGGACTCTTACTCGTAAGGTTGATGATGATGTAGAAATAAGCCGCCATGAATAACTACCTACAATATTTAAGTATAATGGAATAATGAGTAAGATAGTGACAGAATATGACTTATTTCAATTTAAGATACTCAAAAGACTTCATAAATAAAAAATTATTTGTGATATCGTTCTGAAAACTCATCATCTTCCGGCCCTTATCCCATGTTACTTGAGGTTGGCGCAACACGTTTTCTTCTTCCATTCTCCCCTGTCTACCGTCACGCTATCATTCACTCTCTTCTCTTTCATAACATCTCTCACAAAATCCATCCATCTTTTCTTTATTTGCATTTTTTCCTGTCTGCAGGGAAATAAGTTCACTTTCGAGTCGAGTTTAAGTATCTAAGTACTAACTACGATCTCGGGCTCCCTTTATAACTTGGACCACCTCCCGATATCGATGATAGACGTTCCGATAAAACTGTCATAGTAGACATGTCACACGGCTGCTATTTTTACACTACATTTCAACTACTATAGTATACGAAGAAAATATATCGATGAATATATACCTACATAATCAAAACAATCATAAAATCAATCGTTTTAATCGGAACAATATCGATGGTAAGAAATTTGTAATCGTAAAATTACGATGTTGTTAATCATATACAAGTGAGATTGCGTCACTGATTGAAATTAGATCAAGGTGAAATCACAGGTAAACAATATGGCTCCCAAGTTCCCAACTCCCAACATGGTCTCCCAAATGGACTGTGATATTCTTTGGTAACTCTGTCGTTCATATGTCGTGTCGTTCCAGAAGATCTTTTTATTCACTGGATTTAATTCCAAAGCTAGATACCACCATAAATGTGAAGAGGCAGATCTTTGAAGAAAACCACGCGATTTCATGAAAAATGCGTGTCAAATAACAATTGCTATCTCACGTGTTGGGTAGACATAATCGTGTAAGTATTCAAAATTCATTGTATTGAGTTCAATCATCAGTTAAACTGACATGTCAATTGTCATACCTCTACCCACTTTGATTTTCGACAACGATATAGTGCCAGCATTAAAAAAAGATGGCATGGCGGCTTCTGATTTTGGAACGGACAGGCAATCAGCCCACATAATATTACCCCCTCAACTAGTACCAAAATAATCTTATCGCCTACTTTCCTTACATACCCTTTCCCCCTTCCCCCTCTTCCTTCCCTTTTTTTCCTTTTCCCTTTCTTTCCTTTTCTTTCCTTATATGGTGTACATATTAAAGAGTATTCTATTCTATTCCTTTCGCCATTCACATCCTTCTGGAAATTACCTACACTATCATAGTAGTACCTCCTTCACATAACAATATCTACGTAGTGGCAAATATGAGTGTGACGCGATATCAGATCAAAGCGCGCCGCCTCTGATAATGACACTTCTGAAGAACCGACATGCCACAGTAGCCGGTCGAATATATAATAATATAGATTATTGCCAAACCTTTGATGTGTGCCGATAGATAATATACTAAGCTGGGGTTAGCGGCTTTTAGTCAATTCTTTATGTGTTCGAGAAATCAGTCCGTTTTTGTACATATTTATCGAACTATCAATCGGTATTTAAAATTGTAACGAGGTCGTTTTGCTGCGACAATGCAATTTTAATGACGAAAGTTGATTTCCGTATAAGTTGCATGGATTTATAATATGAAGGTCCGGGTCTACTGATTTACTCCATAAGGACATAATCCGTAGTTTCGGCCGAAGTTACGGGCGTTTCCTACGCACTATCATTTACAGACATGGGATTATTTTGGGGCCCGAACTAAGAATTAATGACAACACGATTTGACAGTTGTAATCACGGTGTGACCTTTTCTTCTGAAAAGTACACGTTGTTATAACATGGGATTCAATGGAAATAGCAAATGGGACCCATCGTTAATAGCTAAAAAATGGGATTCAAAAGTGGATCCCACTTTTGAATCCCATTTTTTAGCTAACGAAAATAAGTAATTTTTGCCCGTCTGAAAAATTTAATTTGTCACTTGTTCTGACGGATCAACTACTTTCGGACGGGCCTGTATATGCGTCGACGGACTTAGAGAGTAGACCCCCTGAACCGAGAATTTTGATTGTCTATTCTGCAGTGTTGTACAGACACCAGCACATCAACATAAAACTACTCGAAACTGTCAAATTTTCCCAATCAACCTTGAACCTTATGCTTTAGCGATAAAGTCGAAAATCTATTAAAGAAATTTGACAGATTGTATTAGCTTGATCTGCTGGCGTCCGTACTTCCAAGTTCGCAAACATTATTTATGACCAAAGAAGCTGTAAAGTTCTAGGGTGGCAATACTTTATCAGAAGACGCAGTGTGTGCCCCTCAGTGACTGTAACCTGGTGAAGGTCACGTGAATCCGCAGGACATGAGAGGCACAGACCGGCGTTCTTACAATCCTTGGGGAAGGCCTATGTCCATTGTCCAGCAATGGACGACTTTCGGCTTATCCCGTCTAACCATTCTAGAAGTCTACTAGAAGCCATTTGCAAAGCGCTCAACGGTTTTCACGATTACATTAATTGTCATTTCTATTGTATTTTCTTTATGACCAATCATCGTTCATACGCCATTTTTCGGGTTAATCATGCTGATAATTGTAACAAATTCCTATTGTTCATTACGATGCATAATCAGCCTATATAACGTTCCCACTGCTGGGATACGGCCTCCTCTATGAGAGGGAGTGGGCCGTGAGCGACCACGCGGGCCCAGTGCGGGTTCAAACAGCGGGTGCGGGTTAGTCAGAAAGTTGAAGCTAGTTGCCCATTCCAAAGCGTAGATCTCTATGGAGAAGAACGGGCAAGAAACTCCATGGACACTCTTTTAAATCAAGATATTACAAAATCCTGGGTACATTATTCTTGTTGCTTCTATATGTGAGAACAATGTAAAAAAGACAAAAATGAAAAATGGTTGGTTTTGTGATTGACAATGAGATGAGGTGAAATGAGATTTTCCAACTAAACTAATCTTGATCGAATTTATGCCACCAAGCATTATCTACTGCAATCTTTCCATCCTGTAGCGTCATTTTTATTGATACTCCATAGTTTGATTAACTCTTATCAAATTATAATACAAACGCAACACTAGATCGGGGTTCTTTAGATCGTTATAACATCCAATGACTCGAGATATCGATCTAATCGATATTAAAGTACCTATGTTTAATCACCGGTGGAAGAAACTACTGTTCCGATTTCTGATTAAATAAAAATTAAGAATGCAGTAATCTCCAGTTGATTCATATTCGCAAGCATTATTAATAATTTCCGATATTTTTTTCCTTATTTGGTTTTTGTTGTAGATAAAGTGATTAAGATTTTCTTTTAATTCTTGTAAGTCACTAGAATTGCTTTAAAAAAAATAAAGTTAATTTAATTCAATTTTTATTCAGTAACAATTCACATTGCGTTCGAATATAATCCAGCATGAAACATTAAAATTAACAACATTAGGTATTAGATATACATAAGTAGGAAATATACAACATTAGGTTTTGTTTATACTAAACCCGAAAAGAGGTCCTTGTATTCATCATTTTGAACAACTTTTTCTACGGGACCAACCTTGAGAATGTTCCATACATATTTTGTGTTCACTTAAATCGACAAAATGTATGGAACAGCTGATTTTTTTACGAGATTTCAAGGTTGGTCCCATAGAAAAAGTTGTTCAAAATGATGAGTACAATGACCCCTTTTCGGGTTTAATATAAACAAAAACTAATGTTGTATTAGAATACATGCAATTCAATTTAAATTATAAAATATGATTTTATATACCTCATCATCATCTGCCTAGCCTTTTCCCAACTATGTTGGGGTCGGCTTCAAGTGTAACCGGATGCAGCTGAATACCAGTGTTTTAAATGGAGCGACTGCCTATCTACCTATAAAAAAAAAAAAAACCATACGTAAATAAATTAATAGCAATTTAAACGAAAACAATAATAAAAAAATTAAAGTCACATGAACACGGAACACAATATAACACCATAAACAAATGATTATGATTACCTACATGATACAAATAATTAATGTCAAACAAATGATTATGATTACCTACATGATACAAATAATTAATGTCAAACAAATGATTATGATTACTTAAATGATACAAATAATTAATGTCAAACTCTAAAGCCGTTGCCGTTAAACACGTCACGGTTTCTTTACCTACGGTACGGCGCGGCGCGGCGCGGCGGGTGCGCTAGTGGCACCGCCGCCGCCGCCGTCAGAGGCGCCGTGTCTTTCAACAAGCTTCCATAAAGATCCCTACGATACCAAAACTGGCGCGGGTGGATTATTCTACGTTGCGGCTAGTGTACCGTACCGTAATGAAACTGTGTCGTGCAACAGGCGTAAAGAAACTAAGCCAGGACCTTAGGGTCAGCGCAGACAGAGAGGAATAATCCCCGCGCGGTCTCGGCCATTTTCTTTACGGATCGCGTATGATTCCCGCGTATCTTCGAGGACGCGCGAGCATTTTTGTTCAGGTTCAAGCATTTATGCACTTTGTTGTAATAATTTTAAAGTATATTTTCAAGTGCGTTAATAAAATCCTCTCCGCTGCGCTCCGTTCTGTCTGCGCTGAGCCTTATCCACACTGAATTACGTAAATTCCTATTCACAAAAATTTTGAATGATCAAAAACATACCCCTAACTTTGTTGTCGCGCAGTCGGGTAAAAAGAAAAAAAAATTAGAAAGGTTCATTTTAACCATAATATCTGTTTTTTATCTTTGATAGCCTATACTGTCCCACTGCTGGGCTTAATATCTGCTACTATGGCTTAAAATACCTATAACCAAGATAGTTATCTAAAATTTTTCACTAAGTACCTATTTCAAGGAAGGAAACAGCAATTATGAACAAGATTATTATCGTGTTGTATGTTTAAATGGACAGATAGTGATATAGTTAGTAGATAAGTTTAACAGTTGTACGTAGGATATCACTTAAACACTTAAAAACATTTAAAAAATTGGTCAAGTGCGAGTCGGACTCGCACACGAAGGGTTCCGTACCACAAGGCAAAAACGCCGAAAAACACGACACGTTTGTTGTATGGGAGCCCCTTAAATATTTTTTTTTCGGTTTTTAGTATTTGTTGGTATAGCGGCAACAGAAATACATCATCTGTAAAAATTTAAACTGTCTAGCTATCACGGTTCATGAGATACAGCCTGGTGACAGACAGACAGACGAACAGTGGAGTTTTAGTAATAGGGTCCCGTTTTCACCCTTAGAAACTGATTAATGTTGTCGACTGAAATTTAATTTGATAAATGAGCTGTTTGTTTTCTATAAAATTAAATTTTATTCGAGAACGTCCATCGGTTTCTTACTAAACTTCAACTATATCCGACGATCCTGCATACTTATCTCTTTTTACCGACTTCAAAAAAAGGAGGTTATCAATTCGATACGTATGTATGTAATATTGTTGGAATTGCATTATATTCACACATGACAATCTATTAGGGTTTCCAAACAAATATACAAAATTTTGTAGACGTATGTATGTATGTATGTATGTTTGTCCACGCATATCTCCGTAACTATTAATCGGATCGTGACCATTCTTTTTTTATTGGCTTACATTTACTTCAACTTAGGGAACAGTGCAAGTTTCATCAAAATCGATTCAGTAATTTTCAAGATATGCACTAAGACGTGAAAGTGTGACGGCCTGGCTTATTGATACGAGCTACGGGTGTAGTGTCAAAGGGAAAATATCTCAAAACCTTGGTCAAATTCTAGTGCAACAACTAAAAATTACGAAATAAAAAGTAATTTAAAAAAATTAAACCGACTTCAAAAAGAAATTAACTCAAAATTATGAAATAATTTTAATTTCGGAAGTCGGTGGCAAAAAACTAAAACTATAAAATACAGATCCCATTCGACACCGACTTCCGAAATTAAAATTATTTCATAATTTTGAGTTAATTGCTTTTTGAAGTCGGTTTAATTTTTTTAAATTACTTTTTATGTTGACTATAGTACACCCAGATTTTCGTCTGTGATGTTCCAAGTCCCATGTAATAGGGCTCCGGGCTGCTACTCAGTAATTCTAGATGGAAAAACCCGGAATCACTTTGCCCGATCCGGGAATCGAACCAAGGACCTCATGGTCAGCAGTAGCGCTTGCGACCACTAGATCACCGATATCCTAGATCTTTTACTGTTCAAGCATTACCTACGGTTATGGAATGACTTGCCCGTGTCTGTAAGGCGAGCTCAATCTTTGTTCACTTTTAAAATTATGGTTATAAAGCACTTCCTCTCTCCATAAACATCATCATTATATTTTCTTTGCTCCTGTTTCACGTTTATTATTATATGTATATATTTATTTAGATTAGTTTAATATACTTTATATATGTATTTATTGTATTATGTAAATGGTACACCACAGACTACCTACAGAATTTGTCTGTCCTTCCCCTTTTTAATCCATCCAAAGGTTGTCTTTAAAAGATCGCTTTTAGCGATAAGACCGCCCATTATTGGGTCACCTTTTGTACAGTTTCTAATATGTCTGTATTTTATACGGTGTACATAATAAAGAGTATTCTATTCTATTCTATCACCGAAGCAGTCAAGATGTATAGGGGTGCAGAAATATCTGAGTCACACCACGTCACACTAAGTACTATAGACTAACGTTAACACCTACTAAAAGTTTTATCGTCAATCTTGTAATGGATTAACGTAATTCCATTGTCTTACATGTTAACTGACATACTCCTTTATCTTAATGTTGTCACACTTATTGATTTTAAGGATTATTAACACTGACATTGTTAACTGAATTCGACACTTAAAGCAATTAATAGGTTCCGGGTAATTCAATTAATTTTAATAGTATCAGAGGTAATTAATCCTTTGTAATGCAATTAGTAAGGTTTTGTTAAGTCAGATTGTGCATTCTTCTTTTTTGACGTTGCAAAAACTATTATTGCGCTTTCAAAACATTGTTCCGTACCCAAAGGGTAAAAACGGAACCCTATTACTAAGAATTCGCTGTCTGTCCGGCCGTCCGTCCGTCTGTCTGTCACCAGGCTGTATCTCAAGAACCGCGGTAGCTAGACTGTTGAAATTTTCACAAATTATGTATTTCTGTTGCCGCTATAACAAAAAATACTAAAAACAAAATAAAATAAATATTTAAGGGGGGCTCCCATACCACAAACGTGTTTTTTTCGGCGTTTTGGCCTTGTGGTGCGGAACCCTTCGTGTGCGAGTCCGACTCGCACTTGGCCAGTTTTTTTTGTTTATTTTGCTATGATTTTTTATACAAGTAAATGTTGATAAATTAAGATTATATGGATACAAATAAATACATTTAAAGTGTCAGTTTTTAATGTCAAATTAACAGCTTTTAATTTTTGTCTGTTGGTTGAGTGTTGGTTCTGGCTAATCTCTGCAGCGGCTGGACCGATTTTGATGGGAGTTTCACTCGCATTCATAGTTAAGTAATAACAGCTGCACGGGTCGATTGATCAGGTTGCCGCAGTTGGTCCGTGGATGGGTGACCATCTTTACATATCAAGACCTCTCCGTGCCTCGGAAATCACGTTAAGCCGTTGGTCCCGGCTGTCATTCGTGGATCTTTGACAGTCGTTACGGGTCGTCACAAGCCCGAAAATCGACAACCAGTCTTACCAAGGGGTATCGTATTACCTAGTAATTGGGTTGTGGAGGTCAGATAGGCAGTCGCTCTATGTAAAATACTGGTATTCAGCTGCATCCGGATTCCGGTTAGACTGGAAGCCGACCCCAACATAGTTGGGAAAATGCTAGGCAGATGTTGACTTCCAGGCATTACTCATCGAACCAGCAAAATTGACCCAATCTCAGATGATCAAAAGAGCCGCCATAACAAAAGAACAAAAACATACCGGCTGCGCCTACACATAATAAAGTTCGCCATTTGTTTACAATAAGCATAATAGTATTAAGGCGTTTGACTTGCCACCTGTTACCTTTGATGTGCCGACTTACCTGGCTTATCAGTGCTTAGTTTTTAGTTACATATTATATAATGGGTTTACTGATAGTATAACAAAGGGTGATTTTGCACTTCGCATGACCTATTCCAGGAATGATAAGGGGTTTTTGGAAGTATGTGTCTACGTACTCGCTTTTAGAAACATTTTGGTATGGGATTTTTTCGCTTACCTAATCTATTTGTTCCTTTGCAATATGGTTTCAAGGACAGACTAAATGTGGCGATTTTGAGCACTCATTTTCGTATGTGTTAGAAGAACAATATTTCGGTTGTGTAGGTACAAACGTCAGCACATCAAGCTCAAAGAGATGTCAGCATCGAGGAGGGCCCCCCATAGGGCCGAAGCCTGCCGGGTCAGCGGTATTGTCCGAAAGGGTTACCGCTGGCCCGGAACATAAAGGGCTAAGGAAGGAACACGTGTGGGTTTTAGTCAGTAAGAGTCTGACACTCCCTTCCGCTCCACCCAGAGCGGGAGGGGTCATTTGATGATTTCCCAACCGAAAAAAAAAAAAGCACATCAAGCTACCCAAAACTGTAAAATTTTCCCAATCAACCTTGTACCTTATGCTGTAGCGATAAAATTGAAAATCTATTATAGAAATTTGACAGATTGTAGTAGCTTGATGTACTGGCGTCTGTATCTACCTATGAATTGTAAGTATGATGTCATGAGCTGTGCTGCTGGGGAGTTTGTTGCGCTACTTCTTCTTCCCAGCGAAAGCATTAGGAAGTGGTGAAGGGCGGGCGTTTTGGGGGTCTGTCTTATGTAATTTTCACGTTCGAAAACGGCTGATTCTCAGCCTAATTTAATTAAATGACTTTTGATTGTTTGTCGCTAACCAGAAGAATTTGAAAGATTACTTTGTGTTTTACAATGTGAGAACATAAGAAAAGTAAGTTCAATTTGCAACCTTGTGGATATCAGTTTAAAACACACATACTAAGAGGAAAAAATCCGTAAAAATATTTCAGCTGCATGTAAGATGTCCATCAGTTTTTGAAAACACAATACACTCTTACTGAAGGGGTACCGTGTTACTCTCATACCCTATAACTGCCTACCCCTCCGTGCCTCGGTCCCGGGCGGCTGTCATTCGTATATCTTTAAAACAGTCGTCGAGGGTAGTCAGAAGCTCAAAAGTCTGACAACCAGTCTTACCAAGGGGTATCTTGTTACCCACTAATTGGGTTGTGCAGGTCAGATAGGCAGTCGCTCCATGTAAAACACTGGTATTCCACTGCATCCTGTTAGACTGGAAGTCGACATCAACATAGTTGGGAAAAGAAGATTGTTTATAACCAATGACGATCGTAAACAATGCATGGTTAATTACTAAGCACACCAAGTCACATGAATCAATGACGTTTCTTTACACGTTACGAAATCCCAATCTCAAAGTATAATCTATTCTTTATCGCGTGAACGAGGTCTAATAATAATCCAGCCAATTAGGAATTTGACGTGTTTACATAAACCGAAACGCCTGTACTAAGATTATTACAGTAATTAGTAGTCGGATGATAATGCTCATAGTTTTTATTATCTCTGTGCAAATTAAGAAGTTTATTGATGGTATTATGTGACGAATATAATTTTATGAATGTCTTATAGCGGTTTGTTTGAGTACCTACTTTAGAGCTCGTTTAGAGGACATGTTTTTAATGTATTTTATTGACAGAGTCTATCCACTTAACTATACAGATCTCCCACGGCAGTAGGTGATTGTGGAGCTATATGGCAAACCATGCTCCACCTCCTATCCTGCCCTCTGTGTCCCAAAACAAGGTCAAGGGGACCTCTGAGCTGCCACCAACGACGCCGTGGAAGTGGCAAAGATTTGGGCAAACAAGAACTAAAGAACAGTCGTGCCAGCGACACGAAGAAGAAGAAGATGACCAATGCTAAGTAATGTCTTGAAACCACTTCTACACTGCCATCGTTGATCTACTAACTGTAGCTGCTACACTGTACTGCTTTGCAATTTGCATGTAAGTATAGGCTAAGTCGAGACAAGGCAAAACCCTTTTTGGAATTCATTTCAACCGGTGGGAGAGGGTTCAGTTTGGAGACGAGCTCCACAGAACTACCACACTCTTAATATTAGTGTTTAAGTCGGTTGATCTAAACACTAATATTAAACATAATTAGGAAAAACGAAAATTTTATATCAGCCTAGGGCAATTTAGAGGTATACCTACCAACGATTAAATAAACGATGATTTTTATTGCGACGACAGCTAATGGTATGAAATTGCCAAAACGTCAAATTCGATGATCTATTGCAAGAACTCGACCTTTGAGCTGTTGAAACTTGATTAGTATGACATCTAATTTTTCTCACGATTTGTTTCACAATTCAATAGGTAGAAGTATATCTATCTATCAATAGGTATATATAGCATAGGATATCTGACATGAGTCTGTTTCATAATTTATATATAGGACTACCTTCTGCCTGCGGCTTTTCGCGCGTGAATGTCGGAATTAAATAATTATTAATAATAATTATTATTTAATTAATTAGATTGATGATATTATTCCACAGGAACGTGCTACTGTGACAAAAAGTAGCCTATGTCCTTCCACAGGGAACCTATAACCTAACCTAACCTCCTTGCCAAATTTTACCGAAATCGTGTCAAAATTAGAAGTGAAAAAGTCAAATACGGACAGAGTTACTTTCGAATATATAATAGTGAAAAATCGCAACGTAGTCATGACTTATCAAATATGGGAAAAACTATGTGCCGTACTAAAACTTATATTGACAAGATGATAAACGGACCAATCTTGAAATTCATTACGTAGATAATTACTCTATATTTTACGTTCGAGGCAATTAACTGGATTTTTCACGAGATTTTCCAAAAATATGGTAAACATGAATGTTTTAGTCAATCTAGGTTTTCCCGGGGCGTAAGAATGAGAGTGTAACGCGAGTGTTTTATTTGAACACGTGTATCGTTTGTGTTTTTGTATTTCTTAAATTCTTGTTCAGCAGCAGCGCAGAGGTCACTTTGGCTGCATGTTTTGGGGCACAAAGGGCAGGAAAACAAGTGAATATATTTTTGAAGAAACCACCGTTTTTCTACGGTATTTAGGAGCCCAAGAAGCTAAGAAATTGTATCAACAGCATCAGTAGCAGTTGTTCTTTTTGTACGCTTAGGTGTGTATTTCCCAAGCACTTTTATTAAGGCAGTTAATGAGAAGGCTCATGAGGCATGAAGATCAGCAATGGACATCCATTCTTTCCTACTATGAATTCGAAAGTAACTTAACCAGTCTGTCTATTACCTTTTCGCGCCTAAACCACTGAACCAATCATTGTTTGACAGTTAGGAAGCCTGGGACCTGGAAAAGGACATGCTACTTTTCATTCTGGATTCACTCAGACGTAGCGCGGTCAACAGCTAGCGATTAGCAAATGTAAATGTAATATAATTATAATAATAATGGTGTTCTAAGGCGGTCCAAACTCACCTTCTCACAAGGCTCTCACACGATTCGACATGACATGTCATTACGTCAAGGCGTGACTTGTGGATTTCCCAATACGTTGCAGGTAATTGTCTTGTTTTACAAACATAATAATATCAACATTGTCCTTGTTCATTTATTTTGTTTGTTTGTCACCAGAAGGCCAATTCTCGTAATTTAAAACGTTCAAAATCTAGTCACAGTCTCATCTCGGCGACAAACAAAATATGTCAAAAACTTGTCAAAATGTAGGGAAAAACGAGGTTTTTTTGACAGATTGAGACTCAGACTGTGAACGTTCTTAAAATTACGAGAATTGCTCCTCAGGTGTTGACTAATCACAGTGTAAACATTCTTATGCGAATGTAGACTAAAGGAAAAAGAAAATTAAATTTGTTCATGGAGGGACTCAAAAAACTAACTATATATCTAAATTTATATTTTAAAGAGAAAATATTTGATTTTTGTATGTTTGTTTGTTACGTTTTCACGCTAAAACAGTTAAACGAATTGGATGAAATTTGGCACATGGATAGAACATGACCTGGACTAGGACATAGGATACCTTATAACCCGATAATCCTATGGGATAGAGGGAGAAACCGCGGGGCATAGCTAGATTTCCATAAACTCTACCATCATCTATTTACGAGTACTATCAATCACTTTGGTGAGTAAAGCCTTAAGTTTTTATTTTTGGCCTGTTTTGGCCATATTTAAGCTTTGAAACCTCATCACTAGTAGGTACCTACATATAAAATTCATAATTCCTAATTGCATTTGCATATTATCTTTTCCAAAGCTAAGTTTTTATAATTTGTGTTCCCTTTTATATCGTTTAGATTGTATAAAATGATGTGCTCTTTATTCTAACCCGACCCTTTGATGCAGATAATAATATTATTTGGTTTATAATTTAGATTGCAATTCTATTACAACATCATAAAAGCCTCTACATACGCCACGATTTCGTAACTCACTTGAAGGAAGTTGATCAAAAAATGCCAATGACAACAAGGAAATTAAAATATCTAGAAGATTATATTTTGGCTTTGTTTTTTTAAATTAGTCATATTTACCTACATACAGATCTTGTGGAGAAAAAAGCCAAAAAAGATAAGTTAGAGTTACCCTATGATACTTATATTATAATTTACCAGCTGTTGCCCGCGACTTCGTCTGCGATCCAGGATAAAAAGTAGCTTATGTACTTACCCAGGTAATGGTCTATCTGTGTGCCAATTTCATCCAAATCCGTTCAGCCGTTTTAGCGTGAAAACGAAATAAACAAACTTGCTCTCGTTAATAATAATATTATATCGTTGCTTACCTAGAGACTGGACTGCGTCTATAAAACAATAAAGTTTTACCTACTTCTTTGTGATTACATAGCAATATTACATCACACTAATATTATAAAGGCGAAAGTTTGTGGGGGTGTGTGTGTGTGTGTTTACCTATTGTTTGTTACTTCTTCACGCTAAAACGGCTGCACCAATTTTCATAAAATTCTGTATGGAGGTAGCTGACACTCTGGACTAACATATAGGCTACTTTTTATCCCGATTTTCGCACGGGATCGACACTTATGCGGGTGAAACCGCGGGGCGCAGCTAGTATTCTATAAATCTTTTCATTTCCTTCAGTATAATATTCAATGTTCAAATCCCTAGCGATAAAAAACGAGAGCATTTACTACTACAAAATCTATGTAATAAATTACATACTGTCTATTACTTTACGTTATCTTTACAATGACACACACATACAAATTTGGAGAACATTTCCTTCGTTAAAAACAATATTAACATAAAAACATTTTCATATTGTGACGAAATCTTTTTTATATGTGTTAAACAAATATTGCCAGACTTGAAACAGAAGCCATGTGTAAAGAAATTAATTAAAGTAATAAAATGTTTTTAAAGATAAAATATTAATAAACTGACAAGAAAAGTTGTTTATTTTGTTATTTTTTATTAGCTGGCTCGTTTTTTTTTAATGAAAGGTTTTTTTTCAGCTCAAGTGTAGCTGTTGTTACGCAGCTCTTGCGGTGAGCTAATTAAGTAGTGGATTAGGCTGAGTAAATAAAAGCATTGTTTTTTTTCTTCTAATCGGATTAGTGGTTAACGTAGCAATCTGCAAGCAAGAGTTTCTGCTTTACTTATAATAAAACAAATGTTTCGACTTCACGGAATCTATGAACTCAGCACCCTAATTTCGTAACACATTATCAATCTCAATCTGAATCATATTGAAGGATATAAATCCATTACTTACTTCATAATATGATCGAAAAATGTGTCCTACTGATAGTGTATTACGTAACTACCCCGCCGCGCCGATCTTCAGTGTCAGATGGGAGGCAATTCGTCGATTTAAGTCAGTTGTAATACCTACGTGGTTCCTATCCGATATATTGAGACACCAATATATCGGATCGGAACCACGGAAGTGCAGTTTGACTGCAAAAAGCTGGACAAAAGGACGAATTAATTTATAACTTAATTAATTCGTAAAGTTATAAAACAAAAAATAAAAGAATTATGAACATTTCTTAAAATTTTCTCCAAAAAAAATTGCTACGGCGGAAGTGAGCCGGACCTTTCTGGTTTTACCACATACAACACACTTCTTTATTATTACTTATATAAGTGCTCATACAAGTGCCTACATACTTAGCTCTAAAGTATATGGTGTATAGTATAACCATTCAACTTTAAACAAGTTATCCGACTCATTACCTACGTACAAAACCCATGATTGTTCACACCATTACTTAACCGACACGAACTAACACCGAATTCTAGACTCAACAAGGTGTCTAGTGGCTTTACCATACTTTCTTACAAAACAACCATAACCGCCAACCTTACACAACCGATTACTAACCACATTTCGCTACCACTAAAGTCGAGAATTGCCTGCTATCATACTGAGATAAAAACATAACCAATTCTGAACTTTATGATTGAGAATTTAAGGTTTAAATTATTTTGCCAAGTTGTCAAGTTACGTCAGTTAAGTTAGAACGTTAACTTGTTTGAGTCGGCGCCTTTGATATCTGGTACAAAGGGCGCCCGCCGAATGTCGTCGTGTGTCCCTCGCCCACCTGACCGGTGTTTGCTTGCACTTCGAAATAGTCGCTTGCGATGCGATGTTACCTTATGCCGCGTTGATGTTATGTTAGTATGTTTAAAAGTTTAGATGGAATTAGCTTGGTGTTCCAAGTTTCAAGGGTGAGTTTTAAGATGATTCTAGCGGTAAAGAGAACTAATAATCATTACAAATTATCTGATAGAGGTAGAATGATGATTTACTGTATGTTACGCTTTCACGATAAAACGGCGAAACGGATTTGGATCAAAGTTAGCACGTGGGTAGACCATAACCTGGATTAAGACCTAGGATACTTTTATACCAATATTCTCACAGGATCGAGCCTTATGCGGGTGAAACCGCGGGGTGGAGATAGTTCATTAGGTATTATAAGTAGAGATATGTAAGTACCTACAGAAGTCTTTGCTCTGCGTTTTAATTCCGATCTTAATAGGTGATACATTAGCTAAGTATGTAGAATATAGTTTAATGTAGTGTGTTCGTTATTGAGTTCAAATTTGGTGTAGAAAGAACACTAACTTAAATACTCGACTTGACTGAACGTATAGGTACAACCCTAGAACAATACAAACAAAAGCATATACTCAAATTTGTATCTTTTACAGAGTTGCCAAAATTAGGGTAGGTCCTTCCCACACCCGGTACAGGTAGGTACCCAATTAGTACCTATGTAAATTGTGAAAAGGTAGTTTAACAATAATTGTGCTTTTGTTCAAATCTCTTCTGTGTAGGTCCATAATGTTAATTGTTTTATATTGTTTATGCTTACAACAGACAGTGGATATGTGAGGATGCTAACAATGATTCCCGGCCACCATAGGCGCGGGCTTGCGGACGGCGAGCAAAGGGCAGCTCGCAGTAACAAACTATGCATGAACAACGTAGCTACTAGACATGTGCGCCGATCGGCGTGGCGCACGCCGCCGGTCATTTTAGCCACGCCGACGCCGCCGGATTTCTCATCGGCGTAATCGGCGTCAAAATCCAAATAATATTCTAGATTATGTATCGCACATTATTTGATGCCGGATGCCGTTAATATAATGAGTGCATCAAACTCAGTCACAATCAATGTTGTACTGGTTTTTAGGTGTAAAGAAGAACAAGCGTTGGAACAAACTGAGGACGAACGAGGTTCTTATAATGAGCCGCATGAAAAGAAACATGTTGTCGAAATTAGATCACCGCTTTCCCATTAATAAATTGACTATGGCGGCTGCTCTTCTCGATTGCCATTTCCAAGGAATGTCAGTAATTGACAAATATCTTGAGGAAAGAGGGCAAACGAGAGTTTCCTTTATGTCTGCATTTGTGAGAGAACACGTCAGGGGCTCTGATATTTTACAAGAAACAGCTAATTATCTCAGTGAGTCAGTCTCCTCTACTTTTCTTTTGGCTATGTCCCAGAAGTATACAACTCCTGGTAGTATCACTAACGTGGCTGATGATCCTGTGGTGGTCGAATGTTGAAAATACTTTGGTGGATGAGCCCCTAAGGCTGTGCTCGACGGAAACATACTTCGTTATTGGAAGGAAAAGAAGAATACTTATCCTTGGCTATTCAACTGCGTTAGGGCTATCATGAGCGTTCCCGCCACAAACACGCCCAGCGAGCTAGTTCAGTCGCAGGACTAACCATTACGGCAAAAAGGTCACGGTTAAGTCCTACTTCCGTAGACATTTAGACAAAATTATATTTATCATCATCATCATCATCATTTCAGCCAAAAGACGTCCACTGCTGGACATAGGCCTCCCCCAAGCACTTCCACTTCGACCGGTTCTGTGCTTCTCGCATCCAACGGGTTCCTGCGGCCTTCACAATGTCGTCGGTCCACCTTGTGGGAGGCCTTCCAACGCTACGTCTTCCGGTACGTGGTCGCCACTCCAGAACCTTTCGGCCCCATCGGCCATCTGTTCTGCGAGCAATGTGCCCTGCCCACTGCCACTTAAGCAATTCTGCGGGCTATGTCGGTTACCTTGGTTCTCCTGCGGATCTCCTCATTCCTGATTCGATCACGCAGGGAAACTCCAAGCATAGCCCTCTCCATTGCCCTTTGGGTGACTTTTAGCCTTCTTATAAGGCCCATTGTGAGCGACCACGTTTCAGTGCCATAAGTCATCACTGGCAACACGCACTGGTCAAAGACTTTCGTCTTGAGACACTGCGGTATGTGGGACGAGAAGATATTGCGTAGCTTCCCGAACGCTGCCCAGCCGAGTCGGATTCGACGATTGACCTCTTTCTCGAAGTTAGACCTACCTAATTGGACAGTTTGTCCGAGGTAAACATACTCGTCCACGACTTCGAGTGTAGCGTCTCCGATCTTTATGGGAGTGGGTGTTACATGGGCATTTGACATGACCTTCGTTTTGTCCATGTTCATTTTAAGACCCACTCTTTCGGAGGCTCTACTGAGGTCATCGAGCATTGTACTGAGGTCCTCCATAGTCTTAGCCATGACTACGATATCGTCGGCAAACCGAACCGAAGGTGAGTTATGTACTCGCCGTTGATGTTGATGCCAGCCCCTTTCCAGTCCAGAACCTTGAAGACATCCTCCAGTGCAGCGGTGAACAGTTTCGGAGAGATAACGTCTCCCTGTCTTACACCTCGCTGCAGAAGGATAGGTTTCGAGGTCTGATCCTGGAGTCGGACTGACATAGTGGCGTTTTCGTACAAACACTTCAGCACCTCGATGTACCGATAGTCGATCTGGCACCGTTGAAGAGACTGCAGCACAGCCCATGTCTCGATCGAATCAAAGGCTTTCTCGTAGTCCACGAACGCTAAGCAGAGAGGCAGATTATATTCTTCGGTCTTCTGTATAACCTGTCGCAGCGTATGTATGTGGTCTACGGTGCTAAAGCCTTTACGGAATCCGGCTTGTTCGGGAGGCTGGAAGTCGTCAAACCTGCGCGCGAGACGGTTCGTGATGACTCTCGAAAACAGCTTGTAGACATGGCTCAGGAGTGAGATGGGCCTATAATTCTTAAGAAGGGCATTGTCGCCCTTCTTAAAGAAAAGTATCACCACGCCTCTGTTCCATGCCTGTGGTGTTTTGCCCTCGAGTATGACGGAACCAAACAGCTTCTGAAGGGCCTTAAGAACGGGTTTTCCGCCGGCCTTCAGCAACTCGGCCGTAATTCCGTCATCACCCGGCGCCTTGTTGTTTTTGAGCTGCTTCAGAGCCATCCTAATCTCGTACAGGCTGACGTCCGGGATGTCTTCGGTATAGTGCCGGGTCAATCTAGCTCTCGGGTCGTTTGCCAGATTCATAACGGGGTTACTTGTTGACGTGTATAACTGTCCATAGAACCTCTCGATCTCCCTCAACAGCTCAGGTTTGGCGGATACGATCCTGCCATCTTCGGTCTTCAGTTTCATAAGCTGGCTCTGCCCAATAGACAGATCTCTAGCAAAGACCTTGGAGCCTTTATTTCGCTCTATCGCGTCCTTAATACGGTCTGTATTAAAGCGGCGAAGATCGCTTTTCAAGGACTTGGAGATCTGTCTATTGAGTTGCCGGTAATTTTGCGCATCAAATTATATTTATACATGATAATTATGACATGTGTAAGAAGCAATTACAAAAGCTAAAATAATTTGCTTCTTGTTCATAAAATTTTATTTCTTTTCTCTCTTTTCGTACTAGTTTGATTGTTATTTGTAGCCATAGAGGTTTTTTTGTTACCTATTTAATATAGTTATGATAAACAAATAATTCTTGTCATAATTTAAAAAATGATTTATTTGTTCTCTATTAAGCGTGCCTTATGTTGATTACCTATAATAAATAAAAAAAATAATGTGGATTGAGACGTCTTCTATTCTACTTATTTTGACCATCCACGCCGATTACGCCGATGACGCCGCCGCCGCCGACAATTTAAACGCCAGACACCGCCGCCGGTCGAATGACCATCGGCGCACATGTCTAGTAGCTACTTACACTGAAAATTAATATATTTATCCTATAGTGTGCCTACTTAGGTAGGCACAGGATAATATATTCAGTGTGACTTAGAAAAAAACTTAAAAGTAGGTAAGTATAATAAATAATATTTCATGCTGCAGATTATGCTTTCCCTACTGGTTACAGAAATCTCTATAGGTAAGTATAAGTACCTATAGAGATTCTGTACTTAGTAGCTTTTACTTTATTAAACTTAGGTATCCTGAAATTACTTCCACTAAGTAGGTAGTAGGTAGGTACTGTAGACCGGGCTTTACCATTCAAACCTCCACGGGGATTTTATAAGTTGATAACATGTATAATGACTATAATGAGATAAACACTAGCCCCCTTACTAATAAACGTATTATATCAGATGAATAGTTACACACCGATTCTCTCTTTCAGTCGTCAGTAATTTGACTTTCGAAAGAAGAAGACAAAGCGTTGTGTAACTATACAGACGCTAAACAACGTTTATTAGTAAGGGGGTGAGTATTTCATACTTAGAAGATTAGTAGGATTAGTTTGGAGAGTTGATAGTCTGCGTCATGAATTCATGATGTCTAACGAGTCGCTTTCATGCTAGGAATATTTAAGGGATAAATAGTAAATTCGTACGCCCTTTTATGTATTCATCCCAGTACCTAAGTACCTACTTAATGAAAGAGCGATATTGTGACAAAGTCATCCAAATATTGTCTCATGTCCAAATGGATGGTGTATGTATTAGTCTAGTGTATATGATCCATAATATTAAGAATCCTGTTATACCTAGATATCGACATTGCAACAAGCTAAATATAAGGCATGTGGCATTACCAATTAGCATTAAATGCTACCCAATCTAGGTGTAAGTATTTATTGATCGCTACTGTTTTAATTTCCTTGAACTCGATGCGTAATGTTAATTAGGTAGGTACCTACTGCTGATAATACCATACTTAATCACCTTTTACCTGAATCTATCTTATTAATTGAATGTAATTAATAGCTACTTATGTGATTACAATTTATTCTTAAAAATATCCATGAAACGCTAAATGGCTTTTCGATATTTCAAATTTTTGGTGTCGTGGGATCATAATTTGAAGTACCTACCTACTTATTTAAGGAGGTAGGTAAGTAAGTACCTATAGATGTATCATGGTATTAATACATAATAGTGATGAATTAGGTACCTATCTATATTTTTATTAAATTTTATAAATTACTTAGCTGATTTCATAAACATTGTCTTCTTTAAAAACGTTACACTGTACTAAAATATGTGTTATAAATATCAATAACTATGTATCAACAAATACAAGACGTAGCAATGTCTTGTCTATGTCATCGAATTTTCAAGTCAAACTAAAATATAAATGCATTAACAACATCAAAGGAACAAAGCGAAATCGTGCATATTCACATTCGGGAACATAAACAATTCAATCCAGAACGACGCGACGGAGCTTTCACTACCACTCCATAACAACACAAAGACTCATGTAATACGTGCCTAATCTCAATACAGATACAAATTACAACAACCGTACAAAGACATACGACAATCAAACACAAAGCCTTGCCTACGAAACTAAATTAGCAGAGCAATCCGCTCACCTAATAGCTTCAACGGGACGCCGTGTCACCAAAAATTTGCATTGCCAAACAAACTCAATTACGAAACGATACAAAACCTTCGGTACTTAACTTAGAAAAAGTTCCAAATCCTACTACAGAACATGGAAGATAGAACTTAGTCGAAGCAAGTGAGGTATACCCTCATTGAATATACCCTTGTTGAAGCAATTCACGATTGTTACCGATCGATTCCGAAGGCAGTGCTCGGTAGGCCCCGCCTATTGGGAGGTGCGGCTGCCTCGGGAGCCAGCACAGGCGCCGGACGGAGCGGCGCTTTTGATCTGCCCCCCTCCCCGCCGCGCGCTAGCGCAGGCCCAGATAACGAACGCACACAAACTCATAACGCTCCGCGCGCTCTCACAAGCCGGTTGTCAGTACAAACCAGTTTTGCAGTGACGACACAGCTACAGTGATACCAAAGTGAGCCCGAGAGGACAGTGCCCTAGTGTTAGTTATACGGACAAATTGATTTGTGGACATGGAAGATAAACCGTACAGTGTTGACAGTTCGGACGATATCAATATCGAAGAGGAGGAAGAACATATTGAGGAAAATCACAGTAAGTGTCCATTTGTTGTTCTTTTTTGTTCTGCGAGTTTGTTTTTTTTTACGGTAATATTTTTATTAAGTTGGTAAATAAAAACAAGCTATTAATTTTGCTGTATTATCCTCTTCGGATGCGGATGTTGTTTTGGTCTTAAATTCTTTAAATATAAAAAAAATAACAAAGTAAACAAACGTTTAGGATTTTTTCATAATTATTTTTTTGTTGTTGTACCTAGCTGTTGTTGTTTGTATAAAGTAAATTAATATACATGTACCCCTATAACCCCTGAAGGAGTACATAAAATGTTATTTGCCGCATATGTCCCTAACTTAGGGAAATCTTAATCCTACATGAATTAGTTCTGCAATTTAATAAACTGCAACGCAATGTTTTAAGTATCCAAGCACAACATATTAACAATGCAATCATTACTTCCCCAGGCTACCCACCAAACTTCCCGATCGAAGCTTTAGTCAAGCTCGAGCGGCCGTCACCCCCTTTGCCAACGCCGCCGCACACGCCCACCGACGACACGCCCCCAGCTGTCGTTATCTCGCGACACCAGCCGTGGACGCCACCCGCACAACCCTACAACTACCCCCGACCAGCCATGCAGACCCCTTACCCCTACGAGAAGGTCCCAGTGCAGAGCTACTCGCACCCCATGTCGGCCTACGTGCAAGCCCAAGTCGCAACGCTCCCACCGTCGGCCCCGTACCACGCTATGCTCGTCAACCAGTGGATCAGAAATGCTGCTTTCTACCATCACTCATTGAGATACCCGGGTGTCATGGCACAGAGAATGCCAGGAAGGAACCCACCACCAATGCGAGCACCGGGCGCCCCTGGAACAAGACCTAAGAAACAGTTTATTTGCAAATACTGCAATCGCCAGTTTACCAAGTCCTACAATCTGCTGATCCATGAGAGGACTCATACAGATGAGCGGCCCTATTCATGCGATATCTGCGGGAAAGCTTTCCGCCGGCAAGACCACCTCAGAGATCATAGGTATGTATCATCGTTTTTATCTGTATTTAAGTTGTTTATGTCGCATGCTATTATAGTATATAGTTTCATGTTATATGATAGTCTGTTTTAAAGCTACATTATCTGAACAACTAAAATTCAATATTATGTCTTTCAAATCTTTAAAAAGTTCAACACCGTTATTTTAATGACCATTAGATTTGATTATATCTAGCATTCGTTTTTAATGGACACATAAGTTAGCAGATAGGTTGACACTGAATTGCAAGATTCTTTTACTTATCTAGAAAGGTACATCTTTTTACATCAAACAAATCAAGTTAATGAACGTGTGTTGGAAACCAAACCACTTTCACTAGTTATAGGATTATTCTGAGGTTGGTAATCAATTTTATCTGGGAGACTCCTAATTTAATTTAATGTTTCCCTCGAAATACCAACAACGTGATTTAGGACGTGTTTCACCGAGGTATTGTTGACGATAAGAGTAGAAAAAAAAATTAAAAGTGTAAACCTTTTTGTGAGGTCGCGAGGCGGCGGGCGCACGCGCGCCCTCGCCAACCGGTTTCGTTCTTTACGATCACCATATCTGTCTTGCTCCGCCGTCGAACAAATTACACGTTATATTTCTTCGCTTTTACGAGACCAAAGTTTTTTTTCTCATATCGTACCGAATATATTAACAGTCTAATGTGTCCGTAATGTAGAATCACTTCAATTTTCATTCAAAGTGCTTATTTCGGTTCCTATTGAGCCATAAACATGTAGATGTTTGTTTACATTGTGTACTCGCTAGAAGTGAAAGTTGAGCTTGTGTCTAATTTCTGTTCTCTATTTTCCAGGTACATACATTCAAAGGAGAAGCCGTTCAAATGCACAGAGTGTGGAAAAGGATTCTGCCAATCGAGAACGCTGGCAGTACACAAAATTTTGCACATGGAAGAGTCTCCCCACAAGTGCCCAGTTTGCAACAAGAGCTTCAACCAAAGATCTAACTTGAAGACTCATCTGCTAACACACAGCGATGCGAACAAGCATCACTTGGAGCATTTGGAAGGTTGTCAAGAAGTTTCTTCAACGAGTCAGTCGGAGAACTCTCTATTGGACCTTTCACATAAACCTTCACCGCCCCTACCGCAACAAGTTCAACCACTTGTGAGTCCACACCAATCTCCAGTTGAAGGGCCTAAGAGAACTCTAGGCTTTTCCATAGAAGACATCATGAAGCGTTGATTCTCATAGCTGTAAATATTTATTGTTTGCTCTCACCGCGTTCTTAGGTACCTGTTAAAATTGGCAAGAGGCTTACATTCGGGGATATATTGTTTAATTTAGTTAATTTATAATTGCCAAAGATGTATCATTGACTGATTAGTAAGGGTTCTTATCATTGTGCATCCGTTTATCCTGTTTCATTTATCGGCTCTAATAGTAATCCATTTCTTTGTAATGTCTATTCATCATTTGCATCAACATCTAATGATTCATGTAACGGCCGAAACTCGGATCTTTTTTCACTTGGAAGACTGAAATTGTTTTTAATATTGTTATTGTTTGTTTAGAGTTTTATTTATTGTGATAGATTTACTTAGATAAGTTTATGGTTAACTAAAGTTACCGAAAAGTATTACCTTCGTTTATAAGTTCGTTTCGTTCCAAAATTGTGGCTATGACATCATTGAAATCATGTTCAAAAATTAGATGTATGTTGTGTAGGTAAGAGAATTCTCTAGTTAGTTTTAGTGCATGTACATTTTGCTGTAAATATGTAAATTAAGTATTATAGTTAAGTCGACGAGGCTACTATTAGAAGTATAATGATAATAAAAGAAAATAGTAATGAAAATTACTACATAGTTTTATTTCTTCTGCGTGTTTATCTACGTTATCATCTCAAATAGCTTCGATTGGAGATAACGTAATTTATAACGCTTGAAGTACTTTATATACTCAAACAAAAATGAATATAACTTCTGAAATAGGTAGGTACTCTATTACTACTTTTAACACCTATCAATAATTTGATTATCATAGGTAGGTTGTTTGTCGCATTAGATCAGATTTTTATCTTTCAAAACCTAACCTTTAAAACGACCGATGGGATGCTTAACATTTCCTATTTATCTGAAACCAAAAGTATTGACGGTTTTGATTTTGTCTTGAAGAAATAGTTTTATTACAAATTCGTCTAAAAAGCTTCAATTACCTACCATATTAGTGAAGTTAAAATCTTTGCTACACAGTGTCCTCCCCCCTTCGTGTTGCTAATGATAAATTTTAGTCTGAACTTTCTCACTCACATAAAAAAATCTTAGCAAGCTGTTATTTATAGCCTATAAAACTAAAAAGATTTTTCACATTTAGAACAAAAACTTAAGTAACGGTTCCGTAGCGTGTCAGTTTGCCCATTAAAGAGTGGCCTATGGGCTTGTAATAGGGTTTTCACTATTCCAGTTTGTGGTTCATGATTTAACATTTTGAATAATTTCAACATGTTTTATCTAATTTATATTTGACTTGATATATAAAAAGTTTTTATTGTAATGAGATTAACCAGAATTACATGTAGGTTATATACAAGAATAAAAGTGAACAAGCATCAGGTTCCGAACGAAACATACTTCTACTCTACATAAGAATTGTTAAGCTTTTCACAATAACAAATGAAACAGTTCCTGCACCCAGGTGATAGCAAAATTGATAATATGAGTAGATGAGAAAGATCTAGGAGCTCCACTAAATTTATGTAACGATGTCCATGATGGTTGTCGGCAACCCTACACATCACACATCGTGCAATACCAAACACAATCATTATAGTAATGTAATGAAATTAATTATAATTATAGGTGAGAGCCAGTCGAGAGCGATTTCGTACGAACCCGTTTTAAGTCATGATCATCTTTGCTAATAAAAAATCGTGATGAAATTCACTTGGACGTTTCAATAGAAATTCTAAACGCACGTAGGTACATCTATAGAAGTAGGTATCTGCCTAATGAACCATTAGGTATAATAATAATTATTTTAATAGTTAAGTTGATTCGGCTGAGAAAAATATCTCATGCTTTTGTTATTAATACTAGAGTAGGTATGTACCTAATTTATGGTTGGAGTTCTACAGGGTAGTTACTTTGTTCCTTATTTTATTTTATTAAGCTTTTTGGATAATTATATTTGTAACAAACTATACTTAACTTTATTAGAGAATAATAAATAAATACCTGCTAACTAATTGTTTAGTTTCAAAACCTAAAGCATTACCACTTGGAGCAGTCAAAATATTGTCAGCAAATGTTTTTAAAATAACATCTAATCTGTAAATTAATAGAATCTATGAATTAAAACATTATTCCCATAAATTCAAAATTTGGATTTCTAGAAGATATGACATTAATTAGGTAAGTATATTTCATTCTTTGCTATTAAGTTTATTGATTTAAGTTTATTGATTACAGTGGTCAGGTAATACACAGACAGAACTTTCTGGCTCAATCATTCTTTGCATCAAGCTACCTAGATATATTATGAAATAACAAGAAATATAGGTAGGTACTAAAAGGCTTACCACACAAGAGGCTAACTACTCGATACTACTTCTAATATAAGGTATTAATAGGATTTAGCCGACATTGCTATATCAGAAGTATTTGCTTTCACAAGAACACATTTACTTATTAGTTTTTTCAAAAGCAGCATAAATTATCTAAATTCTTTGAGCTACAAAAATGGATGAAGGGGAAAAGAAATCCACCACTCCCACAGAAAGATGATTCATAAACTTCCAACTAAGTTACTGACGGGTATCAAGCCCATATCACATTCCATCCTTTAATGTGAATTATAATGTAATAACATACATTCTGTACACATTACTGTATTAAAGTAAGAGCGTTTTACAAGCACTATAATTTTCAGATACCATAACATTCTCTCAAGGAATTATAAAATTCCATATTAATGGTCGTTCCTTGCTCGCGGTAATGGTTGCGCCATCTAGTTGATAGCTGCGGAACTACGAAATGTCATTTGTCACCATGCGATGTCGCTACGCGTAGTATTTGGTGGTCGCATTGAAATATTTTTAATTGGATGAAGCCTCTTGTTTCTTTCGTTTGGTGGTATGAGAAGCATTGTTTTGATTGTTTATTTTATGTTTTAAACCAATGATTGCTGTTTAACAGTTAAAATAAAATACTCTGATACATTTAGGAGAAACAATTAAGTATAATTCTCGGGTTGCTCCGATAAGCTAAAACTGTTCTTAATTTTTTAATATTCATCCCGTTAGAAATCAGTAACCACAAAATAATAGAGGTTTTTACAAAATAAGAAGATTCCCTCGGCGTCTTAACGAATAACGTTTTTTACCGGATTAGGTTTAGGAGGCTTATTTTTGAACAGTAGAGATGCATTTTAAAAGAATACAGATTTAACGGACTCGAACCACAAAATATAGAAGCGCAGCTAAACATAGAATTAAAAGAAAGATCCAGCCAATTTTCTTGAATCGACGTGTGATTGATGATTGAACACTAAACTTGCATCTGCAATTTGCCAGTCAATGGAAATTGCAACAAATCCCGTCTGATTGGGCTCTAATCGCATCGCAATCGCGCATTCTTACCCGAAATCGCTGCGAATTCTCATGACTATTCCATTTATCCCATTCCAATAATTGGTCCTGTTGTTTTGAGCCAATTAAAAGCAATTCGGAAGGGATTAAAGTCGAATTTGGGGGAAAATGGGGCGATAATTCAAACGATTTCGACTGTCATGGCGGCGCGCGTATGCGCAACCTGACTGACGTTGTTGATTTATGAATGTATCGCACTGATTTATTGAAGGTAATACAAGCAGTTTTATTCAATTAGTTACGATCGATATAGTTAATTAATGAGCTGTGAAACTATAGATTGTTTTGTGGTTACCTACAGTTTCGATTACCACTTTATTAAGTTCTATTGTTATGTTAGGTATCGTGATTTAAGCTTTATTATTTGTTGTGATCACGGTATGTTTAGATGCATTTATATTATATTTGTATCATCATCGTGCAAAATTATTTTGTGGTTTAGTGTTAGTGCTGATTCTGCAATTGTGTTCATGTATTGTATTGTAGTGGGATAGAAAACGGTTAGTTATAATTATTATTATATCAATCGTGAAATCTTTGGTAATAACAGCAACGTCATCAATGTCTTGTATATTGATATCGTTGTTTTATTCGCCTTACTTATCGAAAAGAATGTGTTCATCACCTTTTGCGATTAAATGAGTTTTAACTTCGTCAATATTTTGACTTGTTGCAAACTCTACGCTTTGTAATCCTTTTTCATAATTTCTTAACGTTTATGTATGATATGGAAGCTCCATTTTGGCGTTAATGCGTACTATACAATAAAAACAAATTATCGTGCAAACAATTGCTATTATTTTGTTAATCTTTAAAACAGTGTGTTTTTATGACCTTTCTCACACACCATATCGCGTGCCTTAAAAATCTAATGAAGATTGCATTCTCCCTTAGGCTAGATCTAACGTAACGACCACCTGAAGTAGCCTATTGGTAACTTTAAGAAATTATATATAGATTTATTACTACTTACTACATACATATTTTCGATGTTTTTTGAGGAAGATTTATTTGTAGCTGTAAGCGTTTTTGAAGGATAAAAATGACTTGATTTATTGTTGTACAGGTTAAGATTAGATTCGTAAGTTTTTTTTGGATTTTTGCCTGGGGGTGCAAGGTGTTGGGATTTGGGTTTTGGTAGCTGGTTTTAGTACCTATAGTTTATGGGCGTACTCTTGCCATAATTATTCTGATCAAAGTAATCAGAAGTCAATAGCCATCAATTTGTAGGCCTACTAAATTTTACATAACTTACACACCTTTTTTATAACTTTTTACATGTCTTACAAGAGTTAACTCAATATTTATAGCAATGCTACTTTAAGATTTTTCTGAGAGTAACTTAATTATGACAAGGAAGTTAAATAGAGTTACATATTGATAATGACAACCAACATTTTGTCTTCATACAAGTGCATTTTGTTAAAAAGGAATGCGGATGCTATCACCGATCGTTTTGACACTAGAAACAAAACAAATTCATGTAGATCAGATACTTAATTTCGGTTGATCTGTTTTTTCCAAGGCACCAACCACGCCCAAGGTGCACTGTAACAAAAATTAATACCGCTACTTTAATTTAAGTTACCCAAAGAATTAACTTCAGAATACCACCACACATTTTTCCAATTCCCACAAAACTTCCTTATTTTAAATATGTATTTCAAAACCTCAACTCAACGCATCGAAGCCGTCGCACGCGCCACCTGGCGGCATCCACACGCGATCCTGATTGGCAGCTGTCAATCATCACGTATCAAAACGCATAATAGGTTTCATTTCAGCCAATTAGAGATTCGACGCATCACGCACCCACTGCCGATGAAATGTAAAACCCAATACAATAGCTAATATGCGGTAATATGATGTAAAGTGATCGGATATCAGTGTTTGTTGGTTTGTCAGCCATTTTGATTAAATGGCGGAAATGATCGGGGGATTTTTTATTTGTTTATTTAGTTACGGTTTTTGAAATTGGAAATAGCATATTTATTTCTATTAATGACTTTGTAGTCTGCTCTGTAAATCGGACGATTTTGACGACAAAGGTATCTACTATGGTTTTGCTCTATGGATGCTACGATTTGTTGAAACATGTTGGCTAAATCTTTCCATTGCAACGCGCGTTTTCGCATTTTGTCTTTCATAAAAAAACAATACTTACGTAAAGTACTGAGTACACTACTAAAATTACTTTTACGAAACGAATTTCACGATAACACGGACTTCCTAAACTTTTTCTATTGTTTGTTTCGCCTTCGCATACAGCCTTCTAAGGTACAAATGGATTGTTTCGAAATGAACATTTTTAAACGGTTCCTTAGGTATCGATTAATTATTCGTACGGAAGTACGGAAGTATGATTGATCTAATAATTCCGGGTTTGGTCATATATTCTTATTTAATTTTTAAGTTTTATAAGGAAGGTCAAGGTTTTCTTTTATTGGAATTGCGTGAAGTTAGTGCGTTTTCTGTAAATTTTAAAATACCTACAAGTTGTATGCAGAGTTTTCAGTTTTTGATTAAATCGGAATTTGTATCTCATTAATATTTTTGTTTTAACATTACTTGAAAATTGATTAAAAATATAGTAGATCAAAGTTAACTAAGAGCCCTCTCAAGAACCCAAGCTTTTTCTAATTAAATCCTCAGTCGGTAACTGCGATTTTTAAAGTAGTTGCCACCGTCTCTACCAAAACAAAAACCATTTTTCTACCATTCTTACAGAAAAACGCACTCTTTCTACTAAAGAATAAAAAATGTGATTGACAAGCGAGAAACCGCATTTTAACGCAACTCTTATAAAAAATTAAAATAGCTGATCTATCTCCAAGCTAGGATTATTCAGTGATCTATGATTATGGGTTGCCGTTACCATTTCACGTCAAAAATAGATTTTTGATTGACATTCTAGTATGTTTTGTTCCTACCTGTTGAAAAGTAATAATTTTTGTTTAAGAATAATTGATTCTTCTTTCTTTGATTTAATTTTGTTTGTTTGTTACTTTGAAATTTTCTGGCACAAAACATATAGGTACCACCAAACGGGGTGAATAGGGATGCAGGGGAGAAATGGGACAAAACTTTAACATGGATTTCAACGTTGAAATAATACAGTTTGTTGCCGAAAAGGACACTTAATCGTTAATTATAATACAATAAACACATTAGACTCCTTTTTGGCAACAAACTATATTATTTCAATGTTAAAATCGCTTTTAAAATTTCGTCCCGATTCACCCCTGCATCCCTATTCACCCCGTTTGACGGTATCTAACCTAATAACCTAATCCGCAACCTAAAACAAATTATCGCTCGTGTTCAACAAATAATTTTCGTTTAGAAGCTGTTAACTGTGGTAGCCTTTTTTGCGTGTGTAGTTTAGATAAAACATAGGCGGTTATTATCATAATTATATCTTGCTTACAATAATTATCACTATTTTAATACTGACCAATTAAATCCTAGAATAAAAGGGTACACTACTCAATCGAAACTAACCTTCAAACTGACATCCTAAATAAAATGGTGTAAGATCAAAAAAATAGAAAATCGACGCTCAAAAATACAGATATATAATTATAAAAGATCAAAATGTGAGTTGGCCAAACGGCCGGTTATTAAACGAATTTAGGGGCAAATGCGGTTATAATTGTCCGAAATCGTTTCCAATGATACAGGAATAGAATATAATTTTATTGTGACTAACAAAAAGAGGAAATATTGCAGTTTTGCGGTTACCCGTCTCGAGGGACGTGCCTTCCGTCCTGTGCCCTGTCATTTCGCGAAATAACGGGCATTGTGTAAAAGGGACGATTTCATTTCTTTAATGGATGGTTCTTGACATTTTGATGTCATCTAAATTGCTGTGATGCATAGATTTATGAGTGTATCAGCCTCTTGGTTTGAATTGACAAATTATAAAAAAAAATATGAAATTTATCTAGCGTGTTTTGTTCAAAATTTAATGACGATGCTACTATATAATATTACACAGATTCGTCTCAATATCCTATTTCGTCTTGCTTATGTTTTAATCAATATCTGCATTTTTAGGATCCTTGAACCTTACATGTCACGGTCAAATGGATTGGATTTCAGGAATCAAATTGCACGTGAAGTAATTAATCAAATACTACAACAATTATGTAGTAGGTATGAGTATGACTACTTCCTTACGTCCCACAAAACCGGAAACTCAGTGGTATAGAAAAGGTAAAGTACTTCGAAGAACTGATCCAATTCTAAGAGCTGGTGATTTCAGTAACAAGGTTTTATCCTTAATCAAAACTAATTTTGTTCAAATATCAGAATCCAATTTGTACAAATCACAAAGCAGATCGAATTAGGTCTACCGCACCTATTCGGAATCTCCAACAAATTAAACGGGTAGACACTTAATTCGCTAAATATAAAGTATCATACAAAGTAAAGCCGACATTTCAGTAAGTAATGACTGATTCATTGGCGCCACCGCGGTTGTCGGCGCCAACCTTTACCCTGCGTTCACCATTCACTACTTACCACAAACTAATCAAACAACGTATCATTATACCGTCATTTTTGGAAATGATCACCCGTGGGATAGGCTATGAAAATGAGTAAAAGCTGGGTGCAGGGATTAGGGAGTTTGGGTTCAGGGAAGAATTTTGCCCATACTTTGTGACCCTCTAAGAGGTTGTTAGTAGAAAGGGATATCGTAGCATTTGACAGAAAGAACAAAACTAAGGTATTGTATGCCTACATTTTAGTCACACAGATGATCAATTATGAAAACGTAATGTTTGTCATTACTCAAGACTGATATGGAGAACCCCTTATTCAGCAGAAGATGACTATTATGACGATGTAGCTAAAGCTAAGCTGAAGGCTAATCCAGTTCTTTCACAATAACCCCCTTACTAATAAACGTATCAAATGAATAGTTACACACCGATTTCTCTCTTTCAGTCGTCAGTAATTTGACTTTCGAAAGAAGAAGACAAAGCGTTGTGTAACTATACAGACGCTATTCACGTTTATTAGAAAGGGGGTAAGTAAAATAATTCTAGACGACATACCAACGGTAACGATTGGCAAACGGTCAGACATATCTGCAAACCGAAGCATGTTTTTTAATCTCTGTCAAAATTATAAGGTGTTTACGTTCGACATGTCAAAAATTATGGCGTCCTTTATTTGCGGTGCGGGTTTTGCCGGCCACCTATTATTATAACGAGGGAGATATTTCAGTTTTTGTGCCATTTCGTGAATGGACTCCTATGGTTTCGGTTGCGAATTCGTTTTTTTACAATACAATGTAACCTTAATGGGTCTGTCTACAATGTTCTGTAATTTGTAGGTTAATATTTGGGTATTAACATTAGTCATTTTGGGTAGTTGCTACTTAAAGGTATTAGTTTAGAAGTGTGTCATATCAATGTATTTAATATGAGACTCTTGTCCTCTTTCGGGCGAGGTGGTGACAAATTGGTTTGTAGTAGCAGCTATTGTACTGTATTTTTATACATTGTACCAACAGCCACTTAAGCATCTAGAAGTTAATTTAAAAGTTGTATAAGTACTCGTATGTATTTAAAATTAAAGTTAAATATTTTTCCTATTTTCTTGTCATTAAAGTAGTTTTTCTACCCACATACCACATTTCAGCATCTTTGCACCAGTTGTGTTTTCTATTTCAAAGGAATTTAGAAATTCCCTCTTTTCATTTGGACACGCAAATTCCTGGATGATGAAAAAGGACTACGGCTCGAGTGTGTCGTATAACGATATGTCCATTTTAATTTTTTAAAGTATAACAAGACATTTTTTACGTCACGATTTTAAAATTTAAAATGACACAAGCGTCATGTTCTAAAATATGATGCATCTGTATCTGTATCTGGCGACATATTAATGTCACAGATAAATTGTCCAGATTGTGGACATAGGTGGTCTTAACTACTGGTTAACTGTCTGATAAAATAGAACACGCGCGAGATGGCGATAGTAATCAAGGACCTACAGTCTACCCAGTACTTAAATAAAAAAGCTCTGAAATGCTTACTTTTAGACTGATTATACTCCTATGTATGATAGGTAGACAAGACAGGTACACACAAGACAGACGTAGAATTTACAAATGGTTTTTAAATGATAAACAAATCAATCAGTTGTTCTAACTCTTGGTAAAATCATTTATACATGTTGAACAATATAGGGTCAAATTAAATTATCTGACGAAACTCCGTAGAGTGATGGGTACCGATATCTAAACATGATAAAAAGAAAAAAATTGCTTTGATAATATTTTTTCGTGTCAACGGCTAGCAGCTGCAGGTATTGGACTTACGGAGCCTAGTACATCAGTGGTTTTCTGTCAAAACTCCCACATACATGATAGTTATCATATCTAAACATGGATTTTCTAAACTTACACTTACTTCAAGTAACGTTTGCTCCAAAAAAATCATCAAATCATAAATTTTTGCGTTTCATCATGTTTAGATATCGATATCCATCGCGTCTGTGGAGTTTCGCTAGAATTTGACCCTATATAAAGAGGAAATAAGTACGACAAAAAAAAAATTGTAGGTAGTTAAAATGGCTCCGTCTTCTTTATAATTGTTGTCATTCCCCAGATCGCATCAATCGAGTTCCAGCCGAAGACACCACCTGTGAAACAAAACCACGAGCCAAAGGCACCCAAACCTAACCTTACATTTAAAACCCATACAACAAACAGACGATCCTAGATTACCCCGACCCAAAAACAAAGCAAACTCACCTGCGAGTAGGTAACACCCAAAACATTAGCCTTGCCTTCACGACTTGCCCGAAGCGAACATGCTTATTAGGGCTGCAACGCACCTGTGTGAATATTTTCATAATCTCACTAATTAGAGGTTCGCGATTCTTCCCAAAGACGCCGAACATTCGGGTTTTACTGCGGAGGCAATAAATTCTTCGACATTTGACCCTGTGGAGTTTTTAGGGAATTCTTCCTGAGGCTGTAGCTGTAACGCCGTATAGAGTAGGGTATCAAGTTTTGTTTATGTCGACCGTCTGTTTATATTAAATATCAGTTACGTAGGACCAACACTGTTGATTTGTTTAGTGAGTTTAAGTTTCGATATGTTTAAGTTAGATTACTTTGTTTTTTTTAGTTCATAAACTTAGATCTGAATTGCCAGACTCTTATTTAAAATGCACTAAAGTGTGTGGCCGCTACATCACATTTAAAATCCTCATCTAAATTGCAATGTGGCTAAAAAGCCTTATCTGCAGTTCTAATAGTGGACTATAAAACAATTTTCCCCTGTTCAGGAAGTTGGCCGCTTACAAACTACAATTTTTCAATCGTAAAACTTGAACTTCAACATTATAAATTGCGTTTCCACTTTCCAAACAATCATCTCTCGTTTCTTCACTGCTCTGTGCACTAATGTTGGATATATTTATCGCGGTGATCGTCAACCGTGGCGGATTGCCTCGAGGCACCCCGCCTTGGCTTTGCGTCTTTCCCACGTGCTCCGAATGCTTAGATTGCGTGCGACCTCCTCACCAACCATACCCGTTCACACTACGAACACTTCATCAACTGACACGCCACATGTAATCTTAACACCTCTATTATTATATTCAAATTGACCAGTATCATCATCCGAATATTCTACATTTTGTTCCTCTGTGGCTTTTTCATCGACCACGTCGGCTTCATTTGTGATATCACATACGGACGCCATGGCTGCTTCAGTGGATCTACCGTTTGCTTCAGGCTACATTTCTTGGGTCTCACCTTCGACTTTTAAGACCGTGGGATTTTGGACAAGGCTTTTCGAGATTAATAATGATAAGTGAATTTTTTGTGGGATCACTGTTGTAATTCTTGGGTAGGTCACATGGATCTTAGTAAATTAATGAAATGTGAACCATTCATGGTGGTTTGTGGCCTATAGTTTTCCCTGTTTATATTTGACAACTTAAAATCTGCACTCAATAAGACTATAAGCCCACCCCAAACATAGCTGCGAAAAAGTTAGGCATATGACTATGAGTTTCCTAAAAATAACTGTTTCATTAACCTTAACCGAACATAAATATATAAGGAAAGTGTTTTTATTAGATTTAAAGGAAGCGAATGTCATTATGAGACATAATTATCACTTACAGTCCTTTCCCGTCTCATTAATCATGAATGCGGATCTTATATTTTTTGCACAAATAATATAATTTAAATAAATGACTCCAATTCTGAACCTGTACATCAAAGTTGTAGGTAATTTAAACATTGACATTAAAATATTGCTATTTAACTTCCTATAACATAACTAATAACTCATATAAGTTCGTAAAACATATCGCAAAAAAACTCGTTCATTGTTTTTGCATGCAATATCTAAAAAAAAGAAGAAGTCCCATTTGTGTTCTTCTATCTCTTTTTTATTCACAGCTGTAGCTATCTTTCCTCTTAATAAGATTAAGATTGCTTAACTTAGGTACTCTTCTTATTTTCCTTTAAACACACTACTACTCCAATTATATCTACGCTCGCCTGACAATGAAAGCGAAAATCGCAAATCTACATGACTGATTTTTTATTAAAATACGAAAAGAAACAGCAATATTTTTAGCTGCACGTAATAGCGGCGCTCATGGTAATCACGATGGTAAAGCAGAGGCGATTACAAGCGTTTACCGAAGCATTTACCGGATGATTCGGTAATCGAAAGTAATATTGGGAACATCTGAGGAATCCTTAGAAACTTTGAAAGGAATTTAGTCGTAAAGAATGATGTAAATATAGTATTTAGTTCAGTTATGTTAATGTGTTGATTGCGGAGTAAGTAGGGAGTTACAGCAAAGGAATGTTAAATGGGTCCAAGGAATAACCTGGACTCGATCGGGTTAGAAGAAGGAAAAACTTTGCAGCAGTTGAAAATAATAATGTATTTAGAAATGAAGAATCAGATTTGCAAAGTGTACCTCTAGACCTCTGGTCTAGACAAACGATGAGGTACCTGGGTCTCGTCCTCGACAGCCGGTGGAACTTCGTCGAGCATTTCCGACGTTTGGCCCCCAAACTGGAACGGGCCGGGGCCGCCTTCAAGCGGCTCTTGCCCAACCTGAGGGGGCCAAACGCCTCCTGCCGGAGGCTTTACGCGGGGGTCGTGCGGTCCATGGCCCTATACGGGGCCCCGGTGTGGGCGCGTTCACTGTGGCGGCGAGCCGCCCACTACCTGAACGCGCCCCAGAAGGTGGTAGCCATAAGGCTTATCCGGGGCTACCGCACGATCTCTGGCGAGGCGGCAAGCCTCATTACCGGACTGCCGCCATGGGATCTGGAGGCGATAGTCCTCGCGCGCGTATACGAGTGGCGCGCGGAGGCACTACGCCGGGGAGAAGTTCCGCTTCCGCGGCAAATCGCTGCGGAGCGGACTGAGCTCCGGCGCGATCTCATGGCGACATGGAAGGAACGACTGTCGCAACCCAGCGCAGGGCACGCCGCGATAGCGGCGATAAGACCCCTCTTTGAGGAGTGGCTAGAGAGGCGCCACGGCGCCCTCACCTACCGCCTGAGGCAGGTCCTCACCGGACACGGAAGCATCAGGCGGGAGGAAACGCCCGGGTGTCACCATTGCCAGGATCGCCCAGAGGACACGGTGGAGCACACGGTGGAGGTCTGCCCCGCTTGGGCGGAGCACCGCCGTGTCCTCGTAGAGGCGATCGGCAGCGGCGGCGGCCCTGGTGCAAGCCATGGTCCGGGGCGAGAGGGAGTGGGAGGCAGTCACCTCCTTCTGCGAAGCCGTCATGCTAGCGAAGGAGGTGGCGGGACGGATGAGGGAGAGAGCCTCCCGTCCCAGCCGCCGCGGGAGACGCTCCGGGCGTCGGGAGCCACGGTACGACTCCCGGCCACCGTAGGCGCGGGCCTGCGGGCGGAGAGTAATGGGTAGCTCACCGTCCGATCAGGACCAGGCCCGTGCCGGACGGCGCGTACGTGTTCCACGCGCGCCTCAATGAGATGTCAGCATCGAGGAGGGGCCCCATAGGGCCGAAGCCTGCCGGGTCAGCGGGATTGTCCGAAAGGGTTACCGCTGGCCCGGAACATAAAGGGCTAAGGAAGGAACACGGGTGGGTTTTAGTCAGTAAGAGTCTGACACTCCCTTCCGCTCCACCCAGAGCGGGAGGGGTCATTTGATGATTTCCTATCCGCAAAAAAAAAAAAAAAAAGGGTCTAGACAAAATAGTCACATATCAAAAATAATGAAGATGGAAAAGTGACAAATGTATGGTATCAAAATCCGTATTAATAATGTCAATCCTGTTGAAAATCGTTGTAGAAACACGAAAGACTTTGAAAGGGATTCTCTAGACTCTCTGAAATACCTATGGTTTGCGCTTAAAAAGGTAAACTCAAAGTACAAACTAACATTTTAAGAAACGGTGTATTTAAACGCCCCTCTCATTTAAGCCATTGATAAATAAATGATTTTATTTTTGTAAGTAGGTTGTACAAACACTTTTACACGTCAATCATGTCATTGTCATTTAACCGTATATAGTATGATTTCAAATAACATTACAAGACTTGCGATAAGTTTCCAATGCCTTTTCAGCATCCTCATTCTCACAACATTTATTCTGAAGCCCTCGTTCTACGACCATATCATTTTCAAGAATAAAATTAATCAAATCCCCATCATAATCAGCTGCCACAAAAATTAGTGCCAAAACACAGAGAGTGGCGCCGATTCTGTTGTTCACAAACTAAACTAAATTTAAGTTCATGCATCTTTTTCTTTCTATTTCACTATAAAAAGGACAGAAGATAAATATTAGTTTAGTTCTGTCAAAATAAGATACTTCACAGACAATTTAGACGAGATTAAAAAAATGGCTATTAAAAATACGTCAATTTACGTCAGGCGCTGACTAATTTGACAGGACTAAACTAATATTTATCTTCTGTCCTTTTCTTAATGAAATAGAAAGAAAAAGATGCCTGAACTTAAATTTAGTTTAGTTTGTGGACAACAGAATCGGCGCCTATATTCCTGTAACCTCCCAAAGGATCATCCAAATCTCAATTTCCAAAGAAAGACCATCTAAGATCACGAGTTTACCTCGGCTCGTTTTGAGGTTGCGGCCTACCGCCACTTAGCCACAATTTTCGGCTAGCACAAAGGCCCCGTGTCCTCCTAAAGACCGTTGGTTGGTAATTAAAACAAATAGGGTCAAAAGCACCCCGCTCGAGGCGCCACGGGGCGGCACCCGACGCGACCCGACGTCGCCGAAGGCTCTACAACCCCCTCATTACAAGCTTAATCTAATTATTGAATTCGTACAATGTTATGTTTACATTTTTTTTTCTAATTTGCCCCACTATACTTAAGAATGGACGAGTAAGCGCTAAATGGCACGTTTAAGGCAATATATCATAAGGATCGAGTCACTGCAGCGCTGAACGGTGTGTTCTCACGGTTTTTTGGCCAACTTTTTGAGGTTAGGTCCTCTGTAGATTAAGGCGGTGCATAAGATTATTATAAGGCGTTTAAGGTTTTGCCTCTAGATGATTGTCACGATTTTATTGCATTCCGTCATTCGGTGGTACTTTAGTTTTTTATTGTTTTGTGTTTATATTTTTTTTATGGAAGAGTAAAGCTGTGTTCATATACAACACTCTAATCGAAGTAGATCTTTAGGGTATGGTCTAATCAAGGATTTACACCCGCTTGCACGACAATTCACTAGCTAAAGTTTGCAATGTTTGGCATGAAAAGTATGTAAAACGTTTTTTTTGTATTTTTACAGTTTATCGACATTACTTTGATACGTATAAGATATTAAATGAAGCAATTATGAAGAGAGAAAAATCTGCATAGAACTTGTATTATTTAAAACACTCTGGTCGATTATTTTTATTTGAATCGAACACGGAACGATTCCTAATAAAATTATATAAAATGTTACTAACAAAAGATGGTCAGAGTAACCTTTTCCTTTGCCTACCAGCAATATAATTTTAAATTATCCGCAACTTATTATTGACAACTCATTTAAATAGCTAAAACGTTCGAGATAGTTTAAGCGCCTCGGGGTATGTCGGCTATCTCCGCTGCGCTTCGGCACTCCTCGGCTCTGTTCAGTCAAGATCGTGTGATCCCATCCATCATAGACGGTAACGACCTCTATGCAAAACGCTGACGTTCCTGTCATCTTTCAATAATTTATGATGCTGTTGTGGGTGTGATTGTAAAGATTTTGGTGTGTCAAAATCTACAATAAGCTGCGATCTCATACAAAATGCATTTTGTTGTATGCGCTCTAGTCTACTAGAATTTTGACATAACAGAAATGACTCACAGTAAGAAAATTGAGTTTTTATAATATACCTACCTCACCATTTCAGATCTATAGTTATTATAAGTCAACGAATATTGAATGACGCATCATTTATAAGATGAATCTATGGTAAATAAAATATGTAGACTATTAAAGATATAGATTACCGAGCATAAACGTGTGTTACATGTGTGTTGTGTGTGTATTGAGCCGATGAAGCGAAGATCTCAGTAGGTCACTTCTTAGCGCTGACGGTGTGCTTGTATGTGAAACGAATTTTGCTCTGATGCTGCTGCGATGCTGTTGCTGGCGCGTGTAACTTCTGTTTGTTCATGGTTGAACACCGAGCATAAACGACGAGACTTGTCTATAGATTGTCTCTTTGATACTGACATTTGTATATAATTTATTTATTCTATGCTAGCAGCTAGCTTGAGCTTCAGCATCTGCTTTGAAAGAATACAACGTTGGAGACAAAGAAAAGCGAATAATATCATCCAGATAAACTGAAGCCCACGCCTTCTTCCCATGGGGGTAGGCCAAGGGTAGGCATAAACTTACAAAACGCCTTCTGCTACGTACTCCTTTTGCTTCCGGGTAAATAAAGATTTACAAAAATGAGCTGCTAATAAAAAAAAAAATATATATATCTCATTTGCTTATGACTTAGTAAATGATATTTAAAACACTCGATTAAAGTGGAAATAAATAAATTCCCAAAAACATCTACTAATCGGTATCAATAGCTCTGTAGAGATTACGTCCCAACTTTTATGATTTCATTTCATAATTTATACATACGATGGGATCATTATTTACTGTTTCGCCCGGGGACACAGGCCGGGTCAAAAGATGCCACCACAAAAAACCTATACACGACCGTTTAATGGACCGCCTTTGTATAGGAGTATGGGAACAGAACGTAATTACTTATATACGTTTATTTGTGACAGCACCGTTTTTTTTCTGATCGAATTTTACGAGTGAGTGGAAAGTTGCAGTAGGTACGGATTGGGAAATTCGCATCAGTTACTTAAATCAAATAGCTTAAAAATAACAAAATTATAATATTACTAGCTGCGCCCTGCGGTTTCACCCGCATAAGTGTCGATCCCGTGGGAATATCGGGATAAAAACTAAACTTCCCCGAGATGCAATCTATCTCTCTGAAAAAATTCTGCCAAATTTTATCGAAATCCGTTTAGTGGTTTAGCCGTGAAAAGGTAGGTAACATATAGACAGACTTAAGACAGAATTTATAATATTAGTATAAAGTATAAATATAATATTAGTATAAATAATTTGGTATATTCCGTTGGAAGTATTTTTTATTTACTGCCTCTCTATTTGCAGTACCTAGTTGTAATGATTTTATCAGAGTGTCGAAATAAAAGTAATTTTTAAAAATTACTTTTATTTAATCATTACAACTACTGTGAATAGTCAGAGTTTTGACTCAATTACAAACAGATAATTTTCGTCATCCGTTATTGCAATATTTACAGTATACCATCTTCTAATATACTTTCAGTAAACCTTCCTAAATAACTTTAAGAATCTGTCCTATATAAAAGAATCGTCACTAAAACGCGTCGTCCATGTAGAACCCCCTACACAAACAGGGAAATAAATCAAAAAAATTCGTTATGCATTCCTGAATTTTTCAAAATGGGATCATAAATATTTCAAATGAAGAATGAAGACACGGTCTGGACTTCGCTCATTAATGCTCATTTGGTCGGATATTTACACACCAATTACGATATGGTCTCGCTTATTTATAAGTGCGTTTGCGCACTTGATTCATTGCACCTTAGTGCCGCGTCGTTAGTGTCAAAGAAACGTATATTTCAGGGGCAAATCTTAAAGGTATTACGATTATATTTAAGTTTATTGTAGGTGAGGAATTTTCGCTTTGTGTGTGTAGATGGAAAGTAGAGTTTTGGTGAGCTGCAGTAATAGCGAATGGTTTGTTCTGTAAGACAAGTTCTGTAAGAACAATATTACATGTCATATCTAATTGGCTATCCCAGGCTGGTTAGAGACTAACAAAAGTATCTTGTATCTTGCAGTTCTACACCCGATCTGACAAAAAATCCCTCAAATATTCTTCTATCTTGATGTCGTCAATTGCTAGTCTCATGGGTCTCACGTGCTATGCTTGCCAATTCACAGTTTATTCCAACAACTCTACTTCCTTCGATAGACTTAACCAGATTAGTGTGACTGCTACTTTCAGATTTTGCACGCCATATTGGATTCGCCAGATTGCAGAAATTATTATCCGCGTTAATTTCTTTTTCTCAGTAGTGGAAGGTGTAACGGTTCTTTTTAACTACACCCCTTCAGAGAGATAACGATGTAACGGCTATGTAACACGGCAAGAAAATGTATTCAAGGTTCTTCAATATATTTTCTTGGCGTAACTTTACACATATCTAGATGGTCTTGATACGGCAGTGCTCCCGTCACAGCGGCTAGACGCAGTAACGAGGGGAAACGTGCAACATTTCACTGGCCAGTCACGCCCCCTGTGCATCTGATTAGATAGTATTTCTAGTACATTTAAATGTTAAGTACTATGTGCATGTGTATAGCAAGTATATAAAGATATGTAGGAACTAAAACACAAACCATGTTATAGTTTCAAATTACAGTAGACTGTCACGTCACGTCGTCAGATCAACCAGAAATTAATCAGACACTACGCAAGACAATATTTATTACCTAAACCGACTCTATTAGGGCTTTTCTTTTTCTTCTCTTCTATCTTAATTTTCAAATGCATTCAGAAATGCTTTGTCCTCTTTCCTCCCAAGAATTGGTAACACGTTCATTAGGATCACAACATTTTGTTCCCCAATTCTGGCGTCTGTCATAAAGATAGTCAGACTTGGTGTTTACAGTATGTAGTCCCAAAATTTCCTCTGAGTCAGTTCTCACCTAAAAAATAAAAAGTAGCCTAAACCACGAACCGACTCCTCAAAACATTCAATATAAATCGACAAATTACACACCCAATAAAGAAATCATACACATCAAAACGGATTACAATAAGGCTCAAAATTGTATTCGTAACACACACGGACCATGGGAACTTAGTTCGGGACACGACCTTACAAATTATATGTCAGATGAAGAACGTGCGCGCTTGACAGCAATTTTCATTTCATACGAAGATGTCACGTCGCATGTAAAAGGTCACTTCGGAACATCTAATTTGGTAATTGCATGTCAAATGGACGTAAGTGTTGAATCTCTATTGTGATCGGGAAATTTTGTGAAGATTCTATTTCTCATGGGATCTGTTCTTAGATAGCTGTCCTTGTATAAAATTGTAGTGAGGGATTTTAATCAAAGCAACGCAAGCTCTTGCTTTATAGAAAACCGAGAATAATTTACTTTTCTACGTCCTCATAAAACATAGACCGGACTTTTGACAGGACTTTTGATCTTAGATGAATTGATGAACCATGTCATTAATGCTAGTTTTGGTGTTGACTTTGCTAGGTATTTTATACCCGAAGTATAAGTAAGACGTAATCATTAAGGCTCCATATTAGTCAGGATCGCTCAAATTTATTCAGTCAATTTTTTGAAGGCCTTATTTGTATAAATGAAGTGAAATTGACTAATAAACTTAGATATTAGGCTTTCATATAACTCAGCGCCAATACTGTTTCAGAGATAATTGTGGTAAGTGACATTCATGCAGATTATTATGGTTGTCAAGCAGTTATAAGTTTTATGGCTTATGAACTCCTAACTAGTGTAGATAGATAATAGCATGCAGGAATTTAAATCCTATTGGCTGTTTAGTATTCATATATTATTGTTTGATCTGTATTATAAGTTTTGCTTTGAAAATCTTCACAATCATGAAAGGATCTCCTGAAAGCACTTATTATAATATAGAGAAGTTTATTTGACGCAATACGGACTTTAATTATTAGCGATGCAACGGAGTACGAGCTCCAACCAAAACAAAATAGAAATCGACATAGCTCAACTCGAACCACTTGTCTTGTAGGTAAGTAAATCGTCTTATCTAGACACAGTCTACATTACAAATCGCGTAAAACCACATATGAATACAGGACAACCTACTTCGCGTAACTCCAATCTGCATACAAGGCATTATGCAGCCAGTCGAGTAAAACAATAGCCTCTATCTATTACATTCGGAACACCGTTCTCACATGTTCGTGCGATATCATTCGCGTCATCGCAGAACGTATGTAGGATTGTAGGTGGAGTACTTAAGGGAGGAGTAGCTTTACGCATGTTTTTCTATAAAGAAAATGCTGTATAAATTGTATGGTTCTAGCATGGTTTCAATTCCCTTATTATAATACAAGAGGCTGGTGAACAAAGGTGATCTTGGAATGGATCAATTTTCAACGCATGGTATTCGCGGTTAGCTTTTATATGGTTGCAAAGTTAGCTAACAAATCAGCAACGATATTGTGGAATGCATCATTGTGTCTTGGTTTGTGAAAAATCGAAGAATAGAAATCGTGTGTTAGTCCAAACTACCATATAATATAGTTGGAGTACCACAAGGCTGTATCTTGAGCCAGCTTCTATTTTCTCTCTAGATTAGCGAAATCGGGCTTAATGTTTACAAAACCGTAATATAAATTCACGCCGGTTACCCCGAAGGGTTAGGCAGATATGTCCATGGTTCACCCAAGTTTCACCAGTTATGTTTAAGTCCCATGTAATAGGGGGCGCGCCTATTGTAATTTTTACTCTATATATGATTACGGCTTCTTTATTTTTAAAGTGTCCATTTCGAACCTCCACCTATTGACCACTTCACAGCCCAGTCCCATACCACCAACCACAGTACCATAGAAAATGCATAATCAGCTTTACGTAACCACCACGATCAGATACCGTTGCACCTACCAGCAGGCGTGGCAATGGGCGGGCACATTCTAATTCAAATTGCCAGTTGTAAGTCACGCGAACTAAAAACAGTTGCGTTTCTGATAAAAACACGCGAGATATCAAGTAAATGACTGATTCATGAGTTGTGACCTAGTTTTGTAGGGAAGGGATTTGAAGGGATTGGCTTTTATTGGCTTAATATGGGGTAAACTGTGTGAGGGAGAGTGAGTAGCAAGTCACGTCCCCTATACCCTACAAACATTTTATTATTTGCTCACTACTAGTACAAATGTAGATTAGTTCTGATTTTCGATATTTTTTGGGTTGGTAGGTAAATGAGTGATTTTGAGCAGCGCTTGGTTCAAGGAATCAAGGAATCCAAATCCAATACTATTTGTAAGGGTTGGAGTTGACTGTCCATGTTACACCACACATTCTGAAGCATGGTTGGATGCTCTTTTAGGGCATCCCAAAATAGGCTAGGTATACCTAACACCATATTATCCTAACAAAAAATACCATGCCATACCATAATCAGCCTATAATGTTCCCACTGCTGGGACACAGGCCTCCTCTCGGTTAGAGGGAGTGGGCCGTAATCCACCACGCGGGCCCAGTGCGGATTGGCAGATGTCACATGTCTTCGAATTTTTGGTTCTAGGACATGCCAGTTTCCTCACGATGTTTTCCTTCACCGTTTTGAGAGCAGTGGTGATGAAATAATTTACACAAATTAAAGCGCCTGTCTGGGTTCGAACCTACGACCTACAACTCGTAAGTCGCAGCCGTTACCACTTGGCCACCACTGCTCTAAAAAAAAATACAATTACAATTAATAAACATTATCTGAATCACAATAAAGACGTAATATAATAATCTAATGATAACATTATAATATTACATTTAGTATCGTGCATGATTCTGACCTTTACGTTGCAAGTAAGTAGGTACAACAGTTACAACATTGTAATTAGTATGTTGAATGAGCAGCAATCATCATGCTCAAAATAATGTATTGCTGTTGCTGCGTGTTGTATTCACGGGTTTTCCTCATGAAGTGCACGCAAATACGAACCTTCTTTTGAACATTGATTCAATTCAAATAATGTTAACGAAACTTTTCCTTATGTACCACAGTATTAAGACCGATCATTGTAAACAAGTCATGGTTACTGAGGCACAATTAAATACCTAGAAATACACAATAGCGAGGACAGCCACGCGCATCCTGTTGCCATGGGTTCAGTACATGGTTCTGGATACCTACCACCGTTGAAATTAGCCGGTTATTAACAAAAAAAAATAGCAGTTCCGTACATTTTGAGGACAAATAATGGGCAATCAAATTTCCCTGCAATGACATTCAGGAGACTGTTCGAGCTGCCCCGGACCCTCTGCAGCAGCAACGCGGCACCCTTACGTGTGATCGCTGCGAAGCCATTAGTGTGCGCATCAGTAAACATTCCCGTGGAAGCCCCAACAGCATCCTGAATGCATTCTTGTATTGAACTCGAAGAACAATGATGGCTTTCTGCGTACAAATTGTCCAGAGGCTGCACGTGTAAAATGTCGGACAATATGCTTTAAAAAGCGTCACTTTCACTTCACACGTCAAACAAGCATACCCACGGACAAGCATATTGCATCTAACCGCCAATGCTCTTCGTTCCCTTTCTACATCCAGATCATCTTTGATACCCGCTGTTACAATTATGGCCAAGATATTTAAATTGTTGAACACGACTAAAGATATTATTTGCTAGTTTAATGGAAGGAAAACTTTCTGAAGACTCACTCTTTTATATAGTTAACAGCAGATTTATTTTTTGATAACCGACAAAAATTTTCAACGCAGGGGAGATCATGTACGGAATTCACGATATCAGCTTGCGCAACGATGTCCCTACCACCCTGTATTTTCATCGGTACCCATGGGGCACATAAGCTACGCAGACTATTACAAAAACTAGTCGTCATAGATTAGCATTAGCCCTTTCATTCTTTATTAATAATTAAGCCTTACTCAATGAAAAATTGAATTAAAATACTTTATTATCAATAAACCTTTTTCCCTCACAGTAGGTATACGGGTACAGAAACAAATTTCTCACATTCATCGCAATTTGTTTACAACAAAATTAAAAGCATTGGAGTCAAGATCGCGTGCTTATCCCCACTTAATAAACGCTACCTTTTACTCAGCCTAAGGTGCATGATTGTTTTATACGATCATTATAGAACATTAAATTACATTTCGATTAAGAATTATTGACCTCTGTTTTGAAATATCTACAAATAATTTCCTATTTACTGAACTAACACCCAGTTTCTGACTGCTTAGGTACTAAATTATCACCAGCGTCATTTGACAGTTCAACCACATTCATTGCGTTGTTTACGTTGCTGAGCAATCAAATTTTTCGAGCATAATGAAACAATGGATTAGTGTAATGCTTTTGAAAATTATTCAGATTGGTTTTGAAAATGGGTTAGTGCAGATTTATAGCTGCCTAAAACATTGTATGGTTAAATTTCTTGGGAATTAAATTGGATCTTGCTCTTTCTGTCAACTAATAATTATTGTTTACATGGGATTCGTCAGTTGATTAACTGATTAGAGATTTGCTCACCAAACTTATATTGCTCAGGTACTTAAAAGCTCAGGTACATACAAAAACGTAAAGAAAACAACCTGATTTCGCGATTAACGCCAATTCAGCAAAGAGATGCTCGTATAGAGAAATCTCTGCAATAAACACATCACACTTGATTTATTTATGGATTATAGAAGTTAGACAAATAAACTTCTTACAAAATAAGAAGAGACAGCTTACACCAAGACATCATTAAATGTTCATTATTTCAAGCCAATTTAAAGTTCAAATTCAAATGTATTTATTTGGACACAATAGGTGAAATGTGGTGGTACATAATGGATAAAATAAAAAGATATGTTGTGTCACTATGTGCTGCGTTGCAAGGCGTACAAATATTGTTAACACTGTAGGTAATGGATGTACAGGTAGGCCTATATAATTATAGATTACTGCTAAGTAACAATCTTAGTAACAAGTCTTATAAAATTATGGATTACTGCTAAGTAACAGTAACAGTAACTCTCAAAACGGTGAAGGAAAACATCGTGACGAAACTGGCATGTCCTAGAACCAAAAATTCGAAAATGTCACATACATCCACCAACCCGCACTGGGCCCGCGTGGTGGATTACGGCCCACTCCCTCTCATTGAGAGGAGGCCTGTGTCAGCAGTGGGAACATTATAGGCTGATTATGGTATATGGTAACAGTAGACGAAAGTCTTTGACCAGTGCGTGTTGCCAGTGATGACTTATGGCACTGAAACGTGGTCGCTCACAATGGGCCTTATAAGAAGGCTAAAAGTCACCCAAAGGGCAATGGAGAGGGCTATGCTTGGAGTTTCCCTGCGTGATCGAATCAGGAATGAGGAGATCCGCAGGAGAACCAAGGTAACCGAAATAGCCCGCAGAATTGCCAAACTTAAGTGGCAGTGGGCAGGGCACATTGCTCGCAGAACAGATGGCCGATGGGGCCGAAAGGTTCTGGAGTGGCGACCACATACCGGAAGACGTAGCGTTGGAAGGCCTCCCACAAGGTGGACCGACGACCTTGTGAAGGCCGCAGGAACCCGTTGGATGCGAGAAGCACAGAACCGGTCGAAGTGGAAGTGCTTGGGGGAGGCCTATGTCCAGCAGTGGACGTCTTTTGGCTGAAATGATGAACAGTTCGCTGCAATTTTTTCTGTTACCATCTCAATCGCGTTCGCGTACAACAACCACCATCCTTAAGGATATCTCAATCGTTCTCTCAATAAATTGATTGGCTTAATAAACGTTATTAGTCTTTGAAAGTTGTGTTTAAATCACTCGACAGTTGCGTGTTGTGGACGCTACTCGTGTTCGCACGCAACGCTTATCGTTGCGTTATGGCTTTGGGCTAATTTTGAAGATGGTGTTTTACTTGATGTATGTCGATATTATGTGAAAAGGATTGTGTTGAAAATATAATTTAATATTTTGTTGATATTGAACTTGCAAAGTTTTTTTTTTTACCATTCCTTTGTGTCTCTATTTCCATGAAAGCATTGAAACAATTTCTATACCGACAGTCCGTGATTACTGGGGTCGGTCCCCTGTAATCACTAATTCACTACGGCATCCCAAAAGAACGTGCAAATGTTTTGGGAACGGTGAACACAGTTAATCTTTAAAACGCAAAACTCACATCAAACAAAGTTCTCAAACAATAATAACTCAAAAACAAAACAGAAATAAATCATAATACTCTTAATGACAGCGTACTGCAGTGGGAAAATGATAAAAATGATATTGATTGTGGCGCAATCGTCAGCCATTAAAATAGTCCGATTGATTGAATTTCTCATGGAGCCTGGGTACAATCAACAAAAGAGTTATGTATGTAGGATCGTCGGACATAGTTGAAGTTTAGTCAAATCAAAGAAGTCATAGTTGAAGTTTAGTCAGTTGAGTTAAATCGATGGATGTTGTCGACTGAAATTTAATTTGTTAAATGAGCTGTTTTTTTTCTATTAATAAAATGAAATTTTATTCGAGAACATCCATCGGTTTCTTACTAAACTTCAACTATATCCGACGATCCTGTATACTTATCTCTTTTGTTGACTGTATACTTGTGAGAAACATGCTAATCGGTAGCCATTATGTAGGGTAAGCGGTCTTGTTGCCTTCTTGTTTTACAATAATGGTTATCATTTTACGTGATTGTATGCCCTGGGACCCGGTTGCACGACCACGAACCCAAGATATTTAAATTGTCATTCTGTTTTCGTCAACTTCAAAGGATTGACAGGAATAGTAAGATGTTTTAATTCTGGTTAGCGCTAATTTCATTTGGCGGGATCTTGGGTTTCAATGACTAATTTAAAAGCAACCATAAAATAATAACGAATGTTAGTGCTCAGAATGTTTACCATCCATAGGCATGGGTACAACTTTGAAGCTGAGCTCAGACGGTCAGACCCGAATCAAGACAGACTTGATGAAAATAATGATGTAAAAAAAAAAACAATACATTCGCGGAGTCTCATAGTCAAAGTTGTCCAAAATCTACTGAAAACCTGTATTAAAACAAGACAAAACTCTGTCTACGTCGGACAAAACTTTGAATACTGTCTATTACGGGGCTTACATGACCTAAAGCGCGGTCACTGTCGGACTGCATAGAAAAGAAAGAGAAGCGCGATGACACAACCCTGGTAATTTATTTCAAAATATGAAGCAAATATTTAATTACAAAGAATCTATTTATTTGACTAAAAAATAAAAACACAGAACAACAACAAGAGATATCTTCATGATTTTTTTGTATCGTATCAAATTAGTTGTATTATGTTTTCAACACACTATCTACCTAGCATATAGGTATCCTGAAGAATATCATATATTTTTCTGATTTTGATTACTGTAGTCGATCATATACGTTTATTGTTTCTAAAACTTGCGTTTTTGGTGTTTAGGTCCTGTAAGTAGACGAACAAGTGCCCATCAAAAACTAAATCATGTATCTACAGTAACAGGTGCTTGTACCTCACCGTTTAAGGATTATTGAAATCATAATCTTCGGTAAGGAATCATAGATCAGCTGCGATTAATATGTAGGTAGGTACTTATTTTGCAATTTTGATTCGATACGGATACGTGCAGCATGATTATAATTATGTAGGTTTGTAGTTTGAATTATAGTAACTGTTCCTACCTACCTGCCTTATGGTTTGTGTACTATACTGAGCTAAATGGTGCTGATCTATGCGTCATGTTCCTTAAGAGCCTATACTACCTCAGCTAAAATTCACTCTTTATCTCGCTCGCACGATACTGCTCGCGGACTGTGTGAAAGGGAGACAGAGGGCGGTGCTGGGCGGGAGGCAGCGCCAATAGTTTAGGTATTTGCTTTTTACGGTGAAAATAAAGGTAATTCAAAAAAACTAACTAACATAAGACCTGCTTTATAGTTAGTTCAGTTAGTATGCAAAGTTTCATGATCTAATTTGAAGTATTTTTTGAATACCAGCGGTTTATTGTTCGGTTTGGAGGTAACTTTGGTTTTTTTTTCTATCGAGAAAATTTTATGGAATCGTGTTTTCGTCTAACATAAGACCTTACATTAATCCTCAACTTTAGCATATATTTATTTCAAAATTAATGCTGCAGTATTTTCGACATAACGAAGGATCATGCTAAGCCATTTGAGGTAGTATAGGCTCTTAACGGGCGCCGTCAGTTGGGGCTGGTCATCATTTAGCTGCCTCGGCTTATTTTTAATTATTTTATTTTTGGATTGTTGTTTTGTTAAGTACTATTTGTTGTACTCTGGACGCTTTTAACGCGTACGTCTTTTTTATTTTTTTTACATCGTGTTCTCACATTATATAGTTTTAAATTCAAAAGTAATGATATAACTAATATTTATGTAAAATATAATTTAAAAAGTGTCCATGGAGTTTCGTGCCCGTTCTTCTCCTTAAGTACCTACGCTTTGGAATGGGCAAGCTTCATATTTTCTGACTGACCGACTTCTTGACAATTCATAAGTGTCAGTTAATGGTTTAATTGAAATAAATGCTTTGAGTTTGAGTTTCAGTTTGAGATACATTGATATCGATCTATAGTTTTCTACTAAGTAGATCTTTCATAATCGATTGTCAATGTTGAGTTCCTTCACATAAGTAGGTACTAAAGACCAGCTGAAAAGTAAAGGGACCAGCTGAAAATTACTAAAGGCTTTGAAAAGTTAACTTATTATAGCCAGAAATTAAATGAAATTATGGAATGAAATTATAAAATTATGTTTATTTCTGTAGGTAAATCTTTTAAGATACTTTTCCTCGACAACTTTTTGGTTTCCTCGACAATATTAGATATAAAACTATATTTAGCGCAGACGATGAGGAACTCCTCACCAAACCGTGACATTCTTTAATAATATTATCTCTTATCGTTGGTCGATAGAACAGAATAATACCACAGAGCATTTGACCTATTTTCTATTTTACCTATGCGTGCTTGCATTTTGTTTTCACTGAAGTTACAGGAGTTCTATGAATTCAGGTGCTCGAAATCCGGGGGGGGAACAATTCAAGATTTCACTGTAACGGTGTAACTGCGGCGGTGTGGCTTTGCAAGTAGACTGCTCGAGCCGTCAACCGCTAATCTGCATTCGCGATCTAGGTATTTGCTAAAAATGTAAACAAATATGAGTTTATGGAAAAATAACTTTAAATCCTACAAAATAAAGTTCAGTTTACGCTACAACTAAAAACATTTTTATAACCGTTTCAAAAGTGCTAGTCACTCTGAAATCAACTTTACCATTAAAATAAAGTCGATATTTGTTTAACCGGCGAGTACCACTGTTGGCACATTACAATAGAAAATCAATTGTGTCTCATTAGCCGGCCTTATCTAGTTGATTTGAAACATAAGTTTTATTAGACTTTAGGTATTGTAGACAGATAATTGAAACTGGCAGTATAGGGATATAGGATATATATAATTAGTCGGGAAAAGGCTAGGCAGATGATGATGCTCCCGGTGAGGGTGCGCATTTAGTTTACAAACAAATTATAGTATTTTTACAATGTCGGACTTGGATTTACCAAACTTACTAGACACCTACTGCTGAACATATTTTACAAATAGGCGTCTCAAGATAATCTATACTAATAATAAAACTGAACACTTTTTTTTTAACGCTCGCGCGCGATTTGAAAAATTATTTTTGCGTTTGATAACCCAATTATTGGGGAAGGCTATAGGCTATATAACATCGCGCGGGCAGGTGATGCGGTGCGACGGTCAGGTGAACAAGAAATTTTACGCGTACGAAGTCGTGGGTAGAAGCTAGTTTCAAATACACGACAAACATAGACAAATCAATGCATACTTACTTAATTAATATCATGCTATACATACATACATACTCAGCCTACGATGTTGGGACACAGGCTCCTCTCAATGAGAGGGGGTGGGCTGTAATCTACCACGCGGGCCCAGTACGGGTTGATAGATGTCACATGTCTTCAAATGTTTGGTTCAAGGACATGCCGATTTCCTCACGATGTTTTCCTTCACCGTTTTGAGAGCAGTGGTGATGATATAATTTACACAAAGTAAAGCGCCTGACTGGGTTCGAACCTACGACCTACAACTTGTAAGTCGCGGCCGTGACCACTGGGCCATCACTGCTCTCCTATATCATGCTATAGTTATCACATTAACGTTACGTATTATAATAACCGTTATCAAAACTGCTTTGTATGTACCGTGAGAAAAATATGCAAAGCGGCAAAAATAAAGAATTTGGCGGGACGTCTTGGTTCCCATTGTCGATTATTATTTGACGCATCATTATTATATTTATATAGAGCAGTAAACTCTATTTATTTTAACTGTCTGAAATACTTGGTATAATCTTTTATCTCAAAGGACGAAGTTGGATGTAAACGTTCTTACTGTTTTTCCGAACTATACAACAGAATGGAGAAAGTTTGGAAAATAGAAACTTTAGAAATTTGAATAGCGACTTAAAATATATATTTTCTTATCCTTTATAAAAAAGAACCTGGTTATTAATAATTAATTACAATCTAACTTATATGAATAATACGCAATTTTAATCTAACTTAATTTTTTACGTGATATATACCTATATATTTTTTTGTCAGCCTAGTTTGTGTCCTACTGCTGGGCAAAGGCCTCCCCTTTTTCCTTCCAAACCTCCCTGTCTTGTGCGATCTCTGGCCATGTTGACATAAAAAAAATTAATAGATAATAATAACGTTAGTTTGGACTGAATTAAATATAGCCAAATTAATAAGAACTAGGATATATAAAAAAATGCAAGGGTTCCTTAAGGATGTACAAATATTATGTTCCATAGAGACACGAAACAATGAAGAACAGTAAAATAAATTTCATTTACTCGCTTTTTTTAACCACACGTTAAACGAAGTTCCTACTAAAATAATCAATAATCATACCTCCAACTTAAAACCAACTCTAAGTATATAATGTCTGCCTTGCATTTTTTCTGCCCGGACCTGCGCACGCGTCTGTGGGTGGATTTTTTCACGTTTCTCCGCGATTAGGATTTTAAACTCCCATCGCAATGCTTTTTATTACACCGACGCGACGTTGTACACACAGAGAGTACCATAGTATCGCTAAGTATAGTAAGATGAAACGATAGTTTTATTTGAATATTAAAGCGTTGCTACCCAAACTTTTTTACTTTGATTATAACTTTTTTAACATTGATATAATTTGTCAGATATTGTTAAAGCAACAAGGAGGGGCCCGCGGCTAAATAATAACAGCCGCACAGGTCGATCGATCAGGTTAAGCTACGCTTGCCACGGTTGGTCTGTGGATGGGTGACCATCTTTACATACCATCCCCTCCGTGCCTTGGAAAGTACGTTAAGCCGTTGGTCCCGGCTGTCATTCGTGGATCTTTGACAGTCGTTACGGGTAGTCAGAAGCCCGAAAGTCTGACAACCAGCCTTACCAAGGGGTATCGTATTACCCAGTAACTGGGTTGTGGAGGACAGATAGGCAGTTGCTCCATGTAAAATACTGGTATTCAGCTGCATCCGGTTAGACTGGAAGCCGACCCAACATAGTTAGGAAAAGGCAGGCAGATGATGATGTTACAGCAACAACAAAAATAATTCAGGGTGGGAGACACCGACGCGCAAAGTGTTACCATGGATTCATTATATGATCTGAAACTCCTGTGTTGAAATGATAGGTCGGTTTTTAAAAAAAAAATGCTGATGAATTAAAGACTATAATATAAAAAAAAACAAAAAAAAACTTTTAGCATCGTCATTATCAGCCTATAATGCTCCTACTGCTGATACAGGTCTCCTCTCGGTAAGTGGGAGTGGCCGTAATCCACGACGCGGGCCCAGTGCGGGTTGGTGGATGTCACATGTCTTCGAATTTTTGGTTTTAGGCCATGCCAGTTTCCTCACGATGTATTCATCCACCATGGTGATGAAATATTTTACACACAGTAAAGCGCCTGTCAGAGTTCGGAAATACGACCTACAACTCATAAGTCACGGCGGTTACCACCGACCGCTCTAAATTTTTATCAGAATTTATTTTGTATTATTCCCTTCTATTAATAACATTCAGTTAGAAAATATTTTTTTAGCTGCAATCTACCAACCAACCTCTTATTCTTCTTGGTCATCAAACTAACACATTTCTACATAGAAAACCGCTTATTATCAATTAAGTGTATCAAAATCAAATGCCGTCACAGCAAACTTAATACGCGTTATTACCCGACTGCAGCAGAGCGATAGCAAAAAAATAAGTGTAATGCACGCCGCTCCGACTTACAGGCTGGGTGGACGATAAATTCCAATCAGGGCTCGTGAAGGCGCAAGGGCACTGGGTCGCGACCAGCTGAGTTAAGGGGTACTTTCCTTTGAATATAATTGCACCTTTTTTATGGTCTGTGGATGAAATGAGAGCGAGAGGTCCAAGTATTAAAGTGCTAAGTACCTGGGTACTTGGGAATTCGATTGAATAGTTATCAGATAAAAGGAAGGAACTGAATGATTTTAAAAAACTATGTTTCACTGAATAGGGTTAACTAAATTAGATAAAAAAAATCCTGTTGAATTGATAGTTTTGGTTCTCTTTTAACTTGTAATGTTTAAAAAAAAATCTTTTAACACACTTTATAGGATTCTTTTAAACATTCCAAGTTTTCTTTCTTAATTTCCAAAGAAAATCTTCTTCACCGTGTCGCTGGCACGACTGTATTTTAGATCTTACTAGCTACGCCCCGCGGTTTCTCCCGCGTAAATTTCGATCCCGTGGGAATACCGGGGCAAAAAGTCTAGCCTATATGTTAATCCAGGGTGTCAGCTACCTCCATACAAAATTTTATCAAAATTGGTCCAGCCGTTTGAGCGTGAAGAAGTAACAAACATATAAACACACCCCCACACACTCACAAACTTTCGTCTTTATAATATTAGTGTGATTGTCTTATAGTACTAAAAAATAATCGCTAAGTGTACGAGTGTTCACATATAATTTTTATTATGTATACAAGACCTTGTAAAACATTTTAAAAGAGTAACGGTGGAGTTTCTTGCCCATTCTTCTCCATACGAAAACTACCTTTTGGAATGGGCGACTAGAATCATTTCTATTTAGTTTTTTTTTGACGTTCAAAAGTGCCTTTAATGTGCCTATTTGAAATAAATGATTTAACTTTCACTTTGACTTTGACTTTGAGTAGAAAAACTTTCACCATGCACACAAACAATGTTGTACTACCTACATAAGTATGTATATATAATTCGTCAAGCCCTTTTCACTTACAACGCAAGTAAGACCACTATGCACCAACAAAAGGCCTGCTATACTAAAAGCGTACTCCAATAACAATAGCTAACAATGGTTTTCTTTCAAAAACTTTCTTCTTCGACAGCCTAGACCTTAAGCTTTTAAAGTTAATGTTCTAAGATTTCAATAGGAATCCATAACACATCGAAACGTGAAGTGCCTGACCGCAAACTATTTTCACTGGTGTTTTGAAACCGACCTTTGGTGAGTTCCCATTGTGCCCACTGGGTTGTCGTCAGTAATATAGGTTTATACACATTCAAAACAGTTCATACTGTATGTGGGACTAGCTTAATTTTCCTTGAATAACACTGCTGATTTCTTCTTATTTCATCATCATCATCTGCCTAGCATTTTCCCAACTATAATGGGGTCGGCTTCCAGTCTAACCAGATAGGGGATGCGGCTGATTATCAGTATTTTACATGGAGCGATTGCCTCTCTGACATCCACAACCCAGTTACTGGGTAATACGATATACCCCTTGGTAAGACTGGTTGTCAGACTTTCGGACTTTTGACTACCCGTAACGACTATCAAAGATCCATGAATGACAGCCGGGACCAACTGCTTAACGTGCTTTCCGAGGCACGGAGGGCACGGTATGTAAAGATCGTCACCCATCCACAGATCAATCGCAGCAAGCGTAGCTTAACCTAATCGATCGACCTGTGCGGCTGTTATTATTCAGCCACGGGCCCCTCGATGATAATAGAATATGATAAATTATAGAAAAAAATTTTTTTTTTTTAATTGACAGAAAGCCAGCCCTTTAAAAACATGCAAATTTAGCCCATCTTACAACATACATAGTTACGTAAGTACCTGAAACATAATTCCCGCTAGCCCTATCCATTGGCCTACATTATGGACACCAGCGGAGACACTGCAGAAGAGCCAGCACACTCCACGGAGACACAAGTCAGTCAGGGTCATAGGTTTTGGAACCAATAAGTAGGTGCTGTTTTAGGAAGATTGAGTTTTAGATTAAATGGACATGGGTCAATGTCAGTAGAATCAACGGGAACACGCCATCTTTCGGTGTTTCAATTTTCCATGCTCATGTGCAAATGAATGAAAACGGTATGTACTTAGCTGCTTATTGTTCTGTACGAAATCTGAGCTTCTAAAGGGTTATGGTTACTTCGGTATGAACTAGTAACCTAGGTAACGCTTGCTTTTGCAATCATTGCCTCACTTACTTTTGTTAGCGGCTGAAAATGTGCTAATGTTGCTTCTTGTTATGAAAGCTAGATCTGTCTGGTTTTCTAGGCTATTTTGAACCTTAAATGCAACCTTTTTGATGAGTAGATGGCAGAAATAAGGGACAAACATTGATTTTTAGAAAGAAGAATGAGACTTGGCTGACAAGCCAGGAGACAAGGATAAAAATGTAAAAACGTAGAACCATCTTCTAGGAATAATTGTTGAAGTAATATGACGACAAACTGTGAGTTTATTTACTCGTCCCGGTACTGAGGGCTCGTAACGCTCTCACAGTAACTAACTATCCTAGCAATAAATGATTACCTGAGGTTGGTGTTACAGATACATAGCTACATCTTTGCTTGAGAAGGAAATCACAATAGTTTTCTAAGCTAAACAGTTATTTTTATTTTCATAAGGGTCGCATTTTTCAGGAGGTGGTCTGTAACTATTTGTTCTCAAGTATCTTTAAATGATAAAACCGAAACAATTATTATTTGGATCATTGGCATTGAACAAGGAAATCTTCAAATATCTCATAATAATGCATATATTATTATGAAGATTACTTGTTCAACTTTCTTTGACGACATATACAAATATCATAAACTTAATATAACATGCACCTACATGCTATACAACCTTCAAACGAAAGGTCAAAGGTCATACATGAATTAATGCTAATCGAAACACCACACTTTTATACTATGTCCCATTCACTTGCAAATTCCATAATGCGCCTGCGGGCACGCTCGGTTTCCCACGGTATAATTTATATGAAAAAAATACATTAAAATCCAACACAGGAAACTTTGAAAACCAAACCTTAAACACTAATAACTAAATCTGAAAGTCCAGTGCGCCTCAAATATCTTCAAGACGTTTTTAAACTAAGATTCCACTAGTACTTAATATCGACTAAAATCCGTCCAAAGAAATGTTGAAACGTAACAAACGAAATTGAACTTTAAGCTAACGACATAAAAGCTTTGATAATAAGCTAATGAAGAGATTAGAACGGTTTGCTCTTACGTTGTTTACGAAGAAATTTCTCTTAAAGCTCTTTTTGATATAGCACGCGTCTGAATGTTAGGGTGCTTTCATACGGTCAAAGCGAGGATCCTTACTAAAAATTGTTGTAATCATTCAAATAAATGTAATAAGTTATAAAATTCTAACGAATTCAAAACTTTACATAGAATAAGGAATTCCTACGAGGTATGGGAACGAGTCTGATGCCAAAATATAGTTCTTTTTGTCCGTTTGTCTTATTTTCTTTTGACTGTACTTACCTGTCAAAAAGAGTAAACTTACTTAATGTGGATAATACAGAGATTAAAACAGAAGACGAACTTACAGGGGGTCAGGGGATCAGACCTGAATAAATCGTCTGGACGTATGCTCCGGATTGACGCAAAAACGGCTGAATGGATTGGAATGAAATTTGGTACACAGATAGTTTGTAACAGGGTATTTTTAACCCGGTAGTACGTTCCGATGGAATATTTCCGAAATCACGCGGGCGATGTCGCGGGCAAAAGCTAAATTGATAAAAAATGTAAATGTATAATAATCATTATTGTTTTATCTCGTTCATCTATTGGTGTCATCGTTAATCAGTTTGCTGTCATCATTCGAGGAACTTTCACCTCCAACCACAGTCTGCCTATTTATACTTTATTTCCAATCCTTGGAGCAAACTTTTGTCTGTTTTTTATCTGCTTTTTAGGGTTCCGTACCCAAAGGGTAAAAACGGGACCCTATTACTAAGACTCCACTGTCAGTCTGTCTGTCTGTCACCAGGCTGTATCTCATGAACCGTGATAGCTAGACAGTTGAAATTTTCACAGATGATGTATTTCTGTTGCCGCTTTAACAACAAAAACAGAATAAAATAAATATTTAAAGGGGGCTCCCATACAACAAACGTGTTTTTTTAGGCGTTTTTGCCTTGTGGTACCTACGCAGTTTTTTATTTTTTTTTTTATACATACACATTCCTAGGAATTCACTGTAACATAAAGGTACTTACACTGCTTTAAGGTATGAACCTCTTCCTTTTACTTACAAACAAAATCCATGTAACATATTGCCATTTTAAACGATACCTTATTTATCTCGGCTCGTGTGCCCGAAGTCCGACAGAACGTCGTGTCTCGGTCAAATTCCGACATTGAATAACATAGTACCTATGTGGGTGTAGTCTTTATAGTTCTACATTTGTTTTCACAAAGTGGTTTAAGGCTGAAAACGTGTGCTCTACCATTGGGCGTCTTTATAATTTCTAACGTGACGATATTGTCGTGGACGTCCACGGCCTCACGATAACATAGGGAAGTAAATGTATGGAAATAATATGTATTACATGAAGACGCTTTTAAATTTCCATCTAAGTGTTATGGACGTGGACGTGGACGTCCACGATAACATCGACTCGTTAAAAATTCGAAAAGTGCACGTTATTTTCTTGTAAAGGAAAACATTTTTCCATCTTTTGTAAAAACATTTTGTAAGCAATTGGAAACATAAATCACATGTGAAAAAAGCATGAGCAGTGGTGGCCCAGTAGTAGGTACCTAACGACCGCGACTTCTGAGTTGTAGGTCGTAGGTTTGGACCCAGACAGGCGCTTTAGTGTGAGTAAATAATTTTATCACCACTGCTCTAAAACGGTGAAGGAAAACATCGTGAGGAAACCGGCATGTCCTACAACCAAAAATTCGAAGACATGTGATGATTGTGTGGCATAGGTATCTACCAACTCGCACTGGGCCCGCGTGGTGGATTACGGCGCACTCCCTCTCACCGAAATAAGGCCTGTGTCCCAACAGTGGGAACATTATACACAGATTATGCTGACCCTAAAAAATACTGCACATAGGCGAAACTGCGAGAAAAATACTAAAATAATAATTAAATAACTACGGTGCCTATTAATAAATACTCGAAAAAAGGTTAATCACTCACTATGTAAATACACAATTTTCTTTTTTATGTTATGACATCATTTTCTACGGTTAGCTTAGCAAGGTCAAAACCATAACTGCCAGTCAAAAAACTAAGGCATTTACAATCAACATTTTGACTAAAACTAATAAAATCTTACTGATTACCTTTACGGAAATTAAGATATTTATTCATCACAAGAATACAGTCGGGGCAATCTGAAAAAACTGGCCAAGTGCGAGTCGGACTCGCACACGAAAGATTCCGTACCATAAGGCAAAAACGCCGAAAAAAACACGTTTGTTGTATGGGAGCCCTCCTTAAATATTTATTTTATTTTGTTTTTAGTATTTGTTGTTATAGCGGCAACAGAAATACATAATTTGTGAAAATTTCAACCGTCTAGCTATCGCGGTTCTTGAGATACAGCCTTGTGACAGACAGACGGACAGACGGACAGACAGCGAAGTCTTAGTAATAGGATCCCGTTTTTACCCTTTGGGTACGGAACCCTAAAAAGCGACTAATTATGTAAACATCAATTGTTTCAAGGCATTCCCATCACAAACTGAGGACACAGTTTTTTTTTTTAAGTTTTCCGACCTTTAAACGATAATTATGCATTTCGTTAAACAGCGCCCATTTAACGTCCTTAGGCTTTTTAATCAAAATTTCTAGCATAATACTTGCTCTTTAAAAGCTTCAGCCACGACGGTTACGACCGAACATACAAATACCCATTAATATACCTATTTTAACATACACACAATAATATAACATACAAAACAATAAGGTTCGGGGCGAAGATAAAGATTCGTAAAAATTGTACCTACACTTTTCGGTGCGCAGCCCAGTTGACGGACGTCACACGACTCATGTCAAAAAGAACGGTGCGCGTCGTCTGTTTTTCACACAGCTTCTAGAATATTCTAGAAGCTGCGCCCTTATTGGACGAGCGGATTGCGGCGGGAGTGGTTCAAAATAGGTTCGCGTTATACTAATTATTTTCGTTCTACTAATTATTTTCGTTCTACCATAAATTTTTCTGTCACCCCTGCAAATTTTTTCGACACCGTCTCTAACTGTTTAGGGATTGCAATGATACAAAACGCTTTGTTTTTCTTTCTTACAAATCTTTCTTTCCTTACAAGTTCAGACCATTTTTCAGACCTTAACGACTCATACATGTAACAACATTACAAATCTTTAATACTTAACTAAAGAATTGTCGCTTCGAAGGTTTTAAAGAAGACAGGTCATGTTTTGAAGTAGACGCGGGCGCATAAGTCAGGGGTCGCGTCAAACGTTCGACAAACTACGCCATTGTAACGATATTACAAAGCCTTCGGGCAGCGGTGAAGGATAGAGGGGCTAGTGAGTTTTGTAAAGATTGAATTTAATTTGTTAATCAACTTTTGGTTCAAGCTATGTAGTTTGAAAGTAGAATTGAAACAAGTTATGCATAGTTTAGAAACGTGAAATATGTAGGTACTAAACTGTTTCTTAGCTGAATGATTAATTAACTTAGTATTTATTTACATAGTACTTACGCAATTTTTTGAGCCATCCGCAATGTTTGTTTGATGTTTGTTTGATCTTCAACCAGTGCGTCCTGGCCGTTATGACATACGGTGATGAAACTTGGACACTGTCAGTGTGGCTAGTCCGCAAATTCAAGATCGCTCAGCGCGCTATGCTCTGAGTTTCTTTGAGGATAAAATCAGAAATGAAGTTAGCGTTAGTTAGCTCATAACTTGCAGAGTAAGCAAACTGAAGCAGGCAGTTCGTTGGCCATGTTCGTCGAAGGATTGATGACCGGTGGAGCAGACGAGTCCCGGAGTGGAGAACGTGTTTTGGCAAACGTACTGTGGGACGCCCTCCAGCTAGATGGACCGTCGCTTAGAAAGATGGCTGGGTCAGACAGGCTGCGCACAGCGAGACAGGGTGTTGTGGCGCAGCCTCTTATATCTAGCAGTGGACTGTGATAGACTGAGTTGATTGACTAACGCAATTTCATTAGATAACTAGCTTTGTCGAACACCTTAAAAACCCTGAAAGTATAAAATACCAGTGCATTGTAAAAGCGAACAAAGTCGTTTTGACAAGAAATAGGTTTCCCATTTCTTTTCCCTAAAAGATTTACAATTAATTTGAACAAAAAACAATTCAACTGTCCACAATGATTCGGTAAGTTCACGGTACTCATTCGCTGGGCGTGCGGCTTATTGTGAACGACCTCTATGGTTCCTCTTACACAATTCGATGTTTAGGAACAGCATAATTATATATTTTTTTGTTAACTTATGTTGTCCCACTTCTGGGCTAAATCCCCCATACTTTTCAATTTTCTTTATGTTTTCCCTTGTATGGCCAAATATTATATATAATATTAAACGACGCGACGTTATGAGCACGGGTCCTTTCTTCCTCAGAGTGTACAAAGATAAATTTATTTAATTTTGACAAAACATTCTTCATTCAAGTCTTTCTCCAAAATGTTCAGATACACTTTGTTGCGGCAAGCGCGCGGTGAACATTCGTCGGACGCGTCGACAGCTCGTTGCGTTTGCCCGCAAGCGGCGCGCGCGCCTATTTGTGAACGCCATCTATCGCTCCTCTTGTACAACGCTACAGCGCTGTTAAGGCACAGAATATTATCAAATTTTGAGCTGCAAAGCGTTGGGTGACAAACTTTTCAGTATAAGTTATTGTGTTATGTGAATACGTTTTTCAGGAATAATTCGGAAGTGCCGAGATTATTTCGATCACTTCCAGGTAATGTAGAACCATCGTGCTACACGAAATTATGATAAAATAACAAATAAGATGCCTGTTTCTATTTTTAACAGCATGCAGTGTAATAAAAAAACTGTAACTTAACACTTAGGTAAAGTAGGTAAATGATAACGATAACGCATAAATGACGCAGTAGTAATGTATAAATAAAATGCCACCACACATTAAAGATAGGTAATAATAATAATATAATATAATAATAATAATAATATTCCACAACTATCACACAACGCCGTCTAGTCTCAAGCTAAGCAGAGCTTGTGTTATGAGTACTAGACAACTGATAAACATACTTATATATTTCTAAATACATACATATATAGATAAGGGTGTGTTCATGGCCTTTCAAACGGAAAAAATAAATTCACATTTTTTTTTCAGTTCCAATAAATAAGCTCTTAAATGATTCCCAGTCGATGCCGCCTTTACACTCAAGCTACAAATTCGAACTAGCAACAAAACACAATTATAATCTAGCCCTTAACAAGAACGTAAAGTTGTAAATGCTAGTTGTCTCGCGAAGATAACTCGCTCACAATATATTTGTAACAAACAAAACTAGTTACTACAGATGTAAACTATTAAATTTGTCGTTAGGTGATATAAGAAACCTATTTGTTACTAACAATGTGCCCCATAGACTACGGTGATATTGTCGAAAAGGTTGTGTTAAAATGCGATGTAATGTAATTTGTTAAGCTATTATTTTGTGACATATTTAAATTGGGTGCTGAATTGGTGATATCATTTGTAGGGGTATAAAATTGTATTGGATATGATTTTGATCAAATAAAATACCTACGGGAAAAAATAGAGCGGTTAGGAAGATAGGTGCGCTTATGAAAATTAGTCTGTAGTTTTTACAAAATGGTAGGTACTTACAAGAAGGGTTTGTGTCTAAGTATTAACAGCCGCTCAGGTCGATCGATCAGGTTAAGCTACGTTTGCCGCGGTCGGTCTTTGGATGGGTGACCATCTTTACATACCAAAACCACTCTGTGCCACGGAAAGCATGTTAAGCCGTTGTTCTCGTTGTCATTCTTGGATCTTTGGCTGTCGTAACGGGTCGTCAGAAGCCCTAAAGTCTGACAACCAGTCTGGTTAGACTGGAAGCCGACCCCAACATAGTTGGGAAAAGGCTAGGCAGATGATGAGGTATTTGCAATATCGCCGATGAATCATAGCTGGTCCAAATTTTGCGCAGAAGGATGCGTAATAACATTGCGCATCCTTTCATCATTTTTTAGAAACCAAATGGTGACATGAGGTGAGTGTGAATGAGGGAATATGTGCAAAATTTCGGCGAGCCTATGTTCAGACGGGCCATTATTCATCAGCCATACTGTCCCTCCATATACTTACTTTTCTGTTCCTCAGCATCACACAGTCAACAAGTGCTATTTTCACAGCCACCTCAGGATTATCGATTTGATATTTTCCGTGAAATAGACAACTAGGAATATCCTATTTTTCCTAAGAGGTTTTCCTTTTCTCTATTTTCTTTTGTAGACTTTTCTCCAATAAAACCAATGAAAATCGCGTTCCATTTCCACTTCAACTGAAAATGGACCTCGATCTTAAATTGTTTTAAACAAAAGAAGTTACTGAAACAAAACGATATTTCCAATCGATCCATTCATCAGACCATTCCAAATTCAAAACGCCCAAAAAAAGGCCTTCAATTTCTTACCAGCCTACGAAGTACAGGTGATCCAAACACGTTGCTCATATCAAAACTTAATATGTAAAATCAAAAGATTATCAGCAGGAACCATACATTGTTTTCCTTCACATCCCTATTTGCATACACTGATCGACTGAACATTGAGATTGCATTCATTTTGTTTTTATCCGTCGCCCATTCAGTGATGTTTTGAAATTTTACACCGTGGATAAATGCTTCGTCGATGTAGGTCTGGGACCAATAGGCGTTCTTTATGTTGTCATTAAGTATTAGGTTAGTTATGCTGTTTTGTTTTGGGATTGAGAAGCGTTGACTATATTTTGGTAGTGAATGTTTTGAGTTTATGGTGTAAATTGTATCATTTGAAGACATGTTTAAAGTGAGAATGAGCATAGCGTCATGTTTCCAGCAGTGGGGACGTTATAGGCTGATTATGATTATGCTTTTTAAAATGAGGAGTAAATATAAATTGTGTAGGTCATAGTCACAGATTGTTTTAAGTAGAACAAAATCAGTGTTCTCCTATTGGTCAATCAAATTTTTTAATATAGGTGTGCCTAGCAACTAAGTGTTTGTTAAAAATATGATGTAAGGCAGCAGGAACAACCAATAAAATTATTATTATTCCCTGCAATAATTACGAGTACTTATTATTTCTACATACTCCTTCGTATTCCTAACAGCAGTAAAGATTATTTTACCTCTTTCTGTCTTGAGTCAAGTTTCTATCATCTCTTTCCATAAATAAATAGTTTGTTGCAGGCATCCTCTTTTGTTTTCAAAATCTTTTTTCAGGTAAAAGTAGCTTTTATAATAGGTAGGTACTACGGTTGTTCTTAAAGGTGATTTTAGTTTCCACAAATGTCTATCAATGAAAAAGTAAACGGTCTAAAAAAAATATTTAAACAATGATTTATCCTCATATGACTAGTTGAATTAAAATTACATTTTCGTCATGACCACGTCGGTAGGTGAAGCAAGGTGTGGGCCCTAGTGTTGGACTAATAGTACTATCGATATCGATAAATACCAAACCAAATTAACGATGGATGTTTCCTTTAATATTAATGAAACCACCTTGAAGAACCTCACGCTGGCAAGCATCTTACAAACAGTTAAAAACAAAAGAAGAGGAATGACGTCATGGGAAAAAAACAATGGCACTCCGGGAGTGCCGACAGAAGTGAAAACAAAACACAAACAGAATACTTTGCCATCACTCACTAACATATCGGATATAGGTACCTACATTAAAACCGAATATATCCCGAGGACAGCCGAATACATCCGAAGTGGGTATTTTTTTAATCGTCTTATAAACAAAACACGCGCGGTTTCGCTTACGGTAACAGTGGTGCGAGTTCAATGGTTTTTCCCATCTCGAAAAATGACCAACGCGCCTAATGAAGTTTTCACTTCAAAAAGCATTTATTTATTTAGTTAAGATGACACAAACTAGGTTTATTTAATAGAGAAAGACACTGATTAAGGAGGCACCCTGTTAATAATAATTGCAGGTCATCAAAAGCTTAATTCAACTTTAATTAATCAGATTTGGACAATTACAAATCAGCACCTTCAAAATAGCGGGTAATTACCAAGATATATCAATCATAATATATCTCATCATCCACTAATAAACTCACATTAGACTACAATTTGACGACTTACATGTTAATGTTCGATATTATCATTAGCGAAGTGAAACAACTGACACTATTAATTTAATTTACCTACTTTCACTTTAAGTTATCATTCTTAAAGTTTTTTTATCTCCCTTTGCCAATTTTAAACTTACTTATCTACTAAAGTATGAATTACGAGTACATTTTGGTATTTTAGTAGTATCAAATAAATATCTACCTAAAGAAATATTCTTAAACTTTTTAAACGTTGTTAAACTTATAAATATTATTGAAGCTATCAATCTCATCACTAGACAGAGCTGAGGCTTGCGTGACCTCTGCCCTTCGCCCGCGCACTTGCCCCCCTCCCCTGCCCCCACGGACCCCGCAAACCGCACACATGACTCGCTCTTAGCGATCCCGCCCAACACCTTTTTGGTATCAACGGAAAAAATCGATATCGAATTTGTATTCGGATTTTTAAATCGATTCGATAGTGCGATTATTGTTGATTCATTTTGTTTTTGTGTTTTTGGTTAAGTCACGATGGGGATTTACACACATTCTATTTAATTTATACATCACTTACCTATACTTTTGCAATTTTAGGCAGGAAACTGATACTATCAAGCGCACATCAAATGCTCTCTATGTGTTAATACACTTAATAAAATGATACATTGATACAGGTAGAAGCTTCATTACAATGATGTAGGTACACCTTAACAATGCCACCTTCGTCAAATTTTCACGGACTGCACGTTCAAAAACGTGAAACCAATCACAAAAATCGATACAATACATTGTTAAAACAACAATACCCTGATATATGATGTATCAGAAACGAATAAAACACAAAGCGCACGCGATCCAAAACACATGTCCGTCATTCGAACCACGAAATAATTCGAATTCCACACATTCAAATACTTCAACACAATGCCTTACAAAGGTAAGCTTGACTCAATTAAATCTTAATTCGTACAAAGAGGTCGATTAATGAAATTAAGTCGGCATTTAGTCGATTTAACCATAGTGATGCCACAATAGCCCTAAATAGTAACAATCGAATGAAAAGATACTCGAAATCTCGACACAACAAAAGATCTAACTAACCCGGCTTGTGGCGTGACTATTAAATTTTAATGACATGATTTATTCAAGGTGGTGTAAAAAAACACGAGAAAAGGGTACGATGTTACGATCCATTTTTCATATAACGCGGTTGGTAGCAAATGGCCAAATAAAAAATGTTTAACAGGCCGACACTTTATGAAAAACGCAGTCGGACTGTGTGTCGGCTTTGTCATCGGCAACAGAATTTATTCATGGTTACCTGTTGAGCTCCAGCAGTGAATAAAATATAAAGAATATTCCATTTTTCTGAATTCATATTGCGTAAGGTGTATGGTTACGGATAGTCCCGAGACGTTTGGACTGAATTTTTCTACTGCATGGGTGAGTGTCTTAGGGTCTGAGTAAACGATTTACTATATATATGTATATCCTTTGGTCACGACAACGCCAATGGCACAAGTGTCATTATAATTATAGAATGTCGATAAAACTAATCGTGTGAGTGGACTTACGAGAGTAAGGCTCATATTATTAACCTTTGATATATTTCCGTTTATTCATAAACGTTGCTTAACGTTAAGTAGTGACACAGTGATTAGCGACTGTTTAACCAAATATTTTTGACGTTTAAACGTCACTTAAATTTAATCATCCTACTTTATTATTATCACACTTCATACTAATAATATAAAGGTGAAAGTTTGTGAGTGTGTGTGTTTATATGTTTGTTACTTCTTCACGTTCAAACGGCTGGACCAAATTTGATAAAAATTTTGTATGGAGGTAGCTGACACACTGGATTAACCATATAGGCAACTTTTTATCCAGATATTCCCACGGGATCGACATTTACGCGGGCGAAACCGCGGGGCGCAGCTAGTCACACTAATATTATAAAGGCGAAAGTTTGTGAGGATGGATGGATGTTTGTTACTCTTTCACACAGAAACTACTGAATGGATTTAGATGAAATTTAGCACACGTATAGTTTTTAACCAGTATTAACACATAGGATACTTTTTATTCCGATACTCCCACGGAATCAAAACTTATGGAGTTGAAACATTTATAAATAAACCCTATTTCAAACTTTAAAAAATATAAAACAATCCAAGCCAGAACTTTCGTGCATCCATGCACCGTATACACAATATTTGGTCATTCTCTTAGTAGTAGCCGTCTCATTTATAATATTTTATAGAAATCAACTAAACAGAATTGGGAACATTAACATCGGTACAAAGCTTGCCCCGATTTCGTGCGTTTATACTAAATTGCTTATGATTAGTGTGACCAAACGGTCCTTATTTTTTTTTCTTGTTTTATTTATATTTTTTGTGACGTAAGTAATATGTTAGTTTTTGTAATTTTGGAAGTATCTTTAGTGTGTTTTGGTATTTTATAATGTAAGGAAAAATGGACTGTGTCATTTTAATGAATGTTAATAAATAACATGAAATTAAAGACTTCTATATGGATGCAGCTTAAGTGATGTTCGCGAATTGATAAACAATATTCAGAATTGCATTTTTTTTATTAACTCGTCTTTCTGTATTATGAATTCGAATTTGCAGCAGCATTGGGATTTTCTATGGTGTGATAATTAATTTTTTTGCAATACTTATGATGGGCTCTCTAACGGTAAATTCGTGAAATTAATCATTAGAAAAAAAAATAGGCTTAATCTTGAATAAAAGACCATTATTTTATGATTTTACTTAGTTCATTGCAATACATTGTCCACGTACAACACACACACACACACACACACACATAGTTACAACACTCGAACTCAAATTATGTTTTTTTCTAAAGAGCAGTTGTTTCAAAATACATTTGAAGAGGCGTATGTTATCCATGTCCAATCTACCTGTGTAGCACGTGGGCAGACAATGATTGTAAATATGAAATATTGTTATTGATTGTTATTAAAATAATATCACTAAACTTTTAAAGCTTATTTAGCTTTTAAAAGAACGTCATGAATTAGGTAAACAATGTTTCTTTTTGTGGGAGACTTTGAAGTAAGAAGATACGAGAGATATAGCTAAGAACCAGTGGTTAACTTCATTAACTGGGCAACAATGGCTTTTTCTGAAAGACTGAAATAAAAAAAGGCAGCCTGGTAAGGTTACTTAAAATAGTAGGGATAACTTATCATGGAAAGAAGATTTCAAGATGATTCATTTTATGTTATTCTGAAATGTTGAAAAAAAAATTAAGCACAGATGGTGGAATAAAAAAATATTTCGTTTACAGTAAATTAATTTTTCTTAAACCTGACCAACAAAAGGCAGTTTATTAAATTATTTCTACAAAAAATCTGTGAAACGCAAACGACAGACTTCGAGTCGCCGTCACACAAATACAAGAGCAACAAAAAAAATAACAAAAAATAAGCATTGGGTAAAGTAGCAAAAACGGACAGTATTATAAAAATTATCAAAAATCTTTGCGAGATTCAGTTCTTCAAATTTGTTAAGGTCATCATGACGTTGCCTATTGTTAGGGGCACCATGCTTGTAGATGTAGAATATTATATGGACAAGATTCTGTGAATACTTCTGAAACAAGTTTAAAAAAATTACTTAATAAAATGTATTAGTTATTTATTTATGTATTGGCACTGTATAAATTAGACAGATACATAGATTTTAGATACATCCCTGACCATCACATCAGGTATGCATTTTACTGTGCTCAATTAATAACAGCTACAAGAAAAAAATCGAATAACAGTCAATCTATCCACACTTCGCGTGGAATTTCATAATCATGTTCCAAGTTTCAGCGCTAGATTTTTTCAATAAATTAATATAATAAACGCACAAAATAATGTGCAAGTATCGTTGCTTATCGGATTGCCCAATCTGAAGCAGGACAAATCCCCATAAAACCAAGACGAATGGCGACCCTACCAACGCACCCCCGCATGTCACCATACATTGTATTCTCAAAAATGGTAGCGAATATGACATTGACAAAGGGTGTTGGGATAAACTTTGTAGGAAAGAACAAAGATAGTTTTTTCTAACTTCAAGTGGCAGAAAAAAGTATAATTTATATGATTTTTAGAATGAGAGCACCTGTCGCTAATTGCCACCTTTTGGCGGCGATGGCTTTTGTAAAGAAATAATATGAATACTGTATTCTTTTGTCGATATTAGAAGTTAGATGATGAATTTACATGCCTATTAAAATTTGGTTGAATAGGTGGGTATTTTTTTGCTTTTGTAAGCGTGAATATTAAATCAAAATTTCAGAACGTATAACTGGAACAAAAATGATGAAAAAATGGTTTGCTTACTGTCTATACTTTTAACTAGCTTTACTGTCTCGATCCCGTGGGAATATCGGTATAAATAGTATCCTATGTCCTGATCCAGGTCATGTTCTACCATGTGCCATGTGAGTTTAGATAAAAAATTGTGCAATCTATTTTCAACTTATATCGGCACAAGATAAATCTTTATGATGAGCAAAAACCTTAATTTTAATCTACAGTATTTACCGATAAAATACAAGAAAATCGTGCATACTTCCACATACCAATACATCAATACAACCATGACGTGACGTCAAAATATAACGTCAATAACATCACCTACAAAAGGTGGACAATCCCTGACATAACCCGCTGTCCATCAAATTACAAACACAGGCACATCACTCAAAACACAGAATCAAAACACGGGATAAACTGAACACCTATCTGTCGACACCGGTCAGGGGTCAACATCTGCCTGGATACATAACGACATTAATGTTATGTATCTCTATTCAATCAATGTAGCGTTACATGTTCGAATCAATCATCAATTTGAATACATTTACTTGTTACATTTATCTGTATCGAGTAACTTAATAAAAAGCGTGTTTAGTGCACGTGGCTCTCAATGAATGGGATGGTGATTGTATCTTTTTGTTTCGAGTACAATTCAGGTTTTGTTCGGTAATTGTAGATTTGATTTAGCGTGGGTGGTGCAATGGATCGTTGCGGATTTATCGTTCTGAGCAGTTTTCAAAGAAGACTAAAAGTCAAAACTGCCAATTTTATGTCCCTAAACATTCGAATAGACAAATGATTTACCTAACACAATATACCAATTATCTAGCTAACGAAGACGAACGTAAAACGAATCGACTAAACAATAGTCGTTTCAAAGCGCAGCACTAGCCATCATCGCGACAGACATGCGTTAAAATCTACTCAGCACAACAAAACGTGGCGAGTAATAGAGATACCATATAAATTACCGGAAATAAATTGTCCGAATGTTTCATAAAACTTCGGACGGACATTCGGACAATTTGTAATAAACCTTCAGTGATGATCAAGTGTGGTTTATTACCACAAGACACGCTTCATGCGAAACAATGAGTAGAACGAGCAATTATTGCAGGTATTAAGGCAAGGTTTTCAAATTAATATTTGACTCTTTCGGATTGATTGGACTGTTAGTGAGGTGATTAGTCGAGTCGAGGAGTTTATACTTTTAATTGATTTTAGACATTGATTGCGTATGCCGATGGTGTCCGTAGGAATATCTTTCTGGCATCAACTGTTTGTTTTAGGGAAGGAGTCATTTGATTAATTACAGAAAAATATTTTAACCTCGGTGAGCAGCGGTGGCCCAGTGGCGTTACCACTGCCGCGACTTACGAGTAGGTTTAAACCCAGAAAGGCGCTTTACTTTGTGTAAATTATTTCTTCACCACTGCTCTCAAAACGGAGAAGGAAAACATCGTGAGGAAACCGACATGTCCTAAAACCAAAAATTCTAACGACATGTTGTAACTTCACCCAACCCGCATTGGGCCCACGTGGTAGATAACGGCCCACTCCCTCTCACAGAGAGGAGGCCTGTGTCCCAGCAATGGGAACATAGGCTGATTATGCTATATTATCCGGTCGTGGGTACTGACAGTGGGGCTGGTCCACAAATTCAAGGTCGCTCAGCGCGCTATGAAGCGGGAAATGGTTGGAGTTTCTTTGAAGGATAAAATCAAAAATGAAATATATCGGATAAATCGTAAAAGAAACGGAGTTACCAACATAGCTCGGAGTAAGCAAACTGAAGTGGCAGTGGGTTGACTATGTTTGTCGGAGGACCAATGGTCGGTGGAGCAGACGAGTCCTGGAGTGGAGACCGCGTATCGGCAAGCGTAGTGTGGGACGCCCCCCAGCTAGATTGACCGACGACCTTAAGAAAGTGGCTGGGATGGACTGGATGCGGAAGGCGGAGGACAGGGTGTTGAGCGCCTAGGAAAGGTCTATGTCCAGCAGTGGACTGTGATTGCTAAATTATATCAATTTAAAAAAGTAAATAAAAATTACAAGGGATTAAAAGCAAGTTACAGAATATTATTGTTTTTTTTTAAGTAGGGATATGTGGTTAGTGCTCACTAACATGTAAACAAAAAAACATTTAAGTACTTATTTTCCATGACATCATCCTTTTCGAAGAAAAAAAAAATCAACTCGAACCTAAATCATCGACTAAATGCGTTCCCATCCCTATTCCTATTGTACTGTACAGGGAAGTCGTAATATTTGTTAGTGAAGAGGTACGGCGACACGAGACAAAGGCATACAAAATTATCAGAAAGAAAGGACTCGTTACATCCATCCTGGAGAATATAATATGGACATATATGTATTTAAGTCTTCAATCAAAATGTTTCCTCGTGGGTAATGTGATACTAGGTTTTTAAGCCGAAGGTAGAAGATAACCTTATGAGAGTACCTACATATATAGAAATAATTCAATCTTGTTAGGTTTTATTAAGGGGCCTCGTAATACTCGTAAAGAATAAAGTTAAGGACCTTTGGACTAAACACATCTACGGCAAAACGTCAGTTCAGGCTGTTCAATCTATCTGTATTTAAGAACCTATAACTTTCTTTTTATCACGGCTGGTGGTCAATCTTTTATCTTCGATAGGGAATAGTTAATCACATTAATATTATAAACGCGAAATTATGTGGACCCTGTGTGTGTGTGTTTATATGTTTGTTACTTCTTCACGCTCAAACGGCTGGACTATTTTTACCGACTTTACAAAAAGGAGGAGGTACTATGTTCGGATATTTGTATGTTTTTTTTTTTTGTATGTTTGTTCATCGAATATTCCGCCAATTGTCGACGGATTTTCAAAATTCTTTTTTTGTTCGAAAGTAGATAGTTCTGAGGTGGTCCCACTGTCACCAAGTTAGGATCTGATGATGGGAACTTAGAGAAATCGAGGGCAACCCTAAAATTTTATAAGCTCACTTATTGTTTTTCGCATATTTTTACCGACTTTTATGAAGTATCTTGTGTATTTGCGTATGGTTGTCACCATCTCAGGTAGCTGGGCTGATGATGGAAGGTACAACTCCTTAACAGTAAGAAGTTACTCGAACAGGTAAGGACAGTTTTAGTAAATTGTTTTGATGTTTGATAGGGCATTTGCCACATTTGGTCTCATGATCATCAAGTCATGACCTGATGCTGCAGTCAGTATAGTCTGCAGAGTACCTAACTCCTCGACAACTAACAGCAGATATATCGTGTTTAGGCTCATTGAAAAGGGCTCGATGTGTGGATAAACGTACTGTTAATGAGGAACACCGAAGTACATAGAGACCTGATGCTGAAGCCAGGAGCATCAGAAAAAGTACAAACCTTGAAATTACAGCACCGTAGTCGTGTTTGGGCTCATTTTAAACAGGACTAAATTTTAAGTTCAATGCAATGTTGATATAAATCTGGCCTGATCTGCAGCCAGGATTATCAGCTAGGAGAGTGGAATACTAGGAGAACTCCTCAACAATTAACGTCCCTGCATCGGGAAAAGCAATATTTTGTAAAAGGTGATCAGCAGTTGGCATTAGGCTATTGTCACTTAGATAAATTACAAACTGACCCACTAAAAAGCAAAAAATAAAAACTTTTTACAAAAAAAAACAACCGACTTCCAAAAAACACTATAAAGTGAAAAATAACTTTAATTTCGGAAGTCGGTGGCAAAAAACAAAAATACAAATCCAAAGACACCGACTTCCGAAATTAAAGTTATTTTTCACTTTATAGTGTTTTTGGAAGTCGGTTGTTTTTTTTTGTAAGTTGGTTGTTTTTTTTTTGTATGGTGGTAGCTGACACCCTGGATTAACATATAGGCTACTTTTTATCCCAATATTCCCACGGGGTCGACATTTACATTAATTACGCGAGTGAAACCGCGGGGCGCAGCTAGTTGTAACATATTTGCAATTAAAAACTAAGTACTACTAATGCGTGTATTATAAAGAATAATATGTACAAGTATATAAAAATGGAAAGAATCATAGGCCATCAAAAAATTCTTCCGCATCGTTGTCGACAGGAGAAGTGCCCAAAAGGCTAGCAGCAATGCCGCGTTGTATGGTAATGCTGATTCTTTGGCCAAAACATAGGCCAGCCCTCTGATCACGTAAAGAGACGAACAACCGCTTGGTAATGTCTCGAAAAACTAAGTGGGCACGCGGACCCCATGGCCCCCGAACTCTTTCGAACTCGAAGCTCCGTGCGTATCCTACGTAATACGATACAATAGAAAATCAATTGTGTCTCATTAGCGGAGCTTGAGAGCTCATGTTTCAACCCGAAACGGCTCAAACATATAAGTTCCAAGAAGATTGGAATATTTGCGTCGTTTGAGGTTTTTCGCACCTGCAGCAGCCATCCCGGCAAAGTCCGCCGTGCTAGGAGATGGAATGGCGCAAGCGTGTCGAGACATGTTGCATCCCACACCACAGGCTTCTAACTTTCAAGGTATTATGTTCATTCCATCTGGTCTCTTCCAGAATTAAATTAATTGAAGCAGTTTCAATCAAATAATACTATTTTAATCCAAACTAGAACATTTTCACGAGCAACTAAACAAACAACATACAATATCTCTTTAAATGTAAACAACTATAACACTTGAGTAATCCTAACTTTATTTCAACAGCAACATTAATTTTCAATCGAACAATACGAATTGCTCATAATTTATCATCTGTTGTTCGACAAATACAGGTAAATGTCTACAAATTCATATTCCGGAACAATTTGTCAGTCGGAACATGGCAGTTTCTGCATAAACCTGATGCTAATGTAATGTAAATTAGGTGTTGTGCAATCAATTTGATCTATTGTCTCGTTTAGTTTATGATAAACGAGATTCTGGACATCTAAATAAAATGTGTACATAAATGTTTTGTCAGAATTATCAATGCAGAATCGTTATCTGCTGAACAAGTGAACTTGTGCGTTCTTATAGTTCGTGAGAGTTATCGGCCATGAATATGTTTCCATTTTATGCCTATGAAATGACGAAATTATTAAGTAGCTTATAAAACATAACGTAATCAGCCTATAACGTACCCACAGCTGAGATACAGACCTCCTCTCGGTGAGAGGGAGTGGGCCGTAATCCACCACGCGGGCCCAGTGCGGGTTGGTAAATGTCACATGTCTTCGAATTTTTGGTTCTAGGACATCCCTGTTTCCTCACGATATTGTCCTTCATAGTAGGTTGTAATATGAAATGCTATAATGATAAATAATAACCACGTAATATAAAATAATCATTTTATTAATAATGATTAAATACATTTTGAATTACGCTAGAATAATGTACACCATACACATACATAATAATATGTTACAGCGATACAGCAATCCTTTCTGTAATAATTTTAAGAACCATAAACACATACTTTAATGGAGTTAAATTTAAATTCTTATTTACAGTAAGTAGTCAAAAGCCCACGGTTTAAGCAAACTCAAACTCAAAGCATTTAATTCAATTAAACCATTTACAGGCACTTTTGAATTGTCAAGAAGTCGGTCAGTCAGAAAATATGAAGCTAGTTGCCCATTCCAAAGCGTAGGTACCTATGGAGAAGAAGCACAACTCCTTTTTCCTTTTTTATTTAACAGGACTATCTGTCATGTCTACCCTCGATTATGGCAAACTAAGACTAAAGTACAGACGCCAGTACATCAAGCTACTAAAATCTGACAAATTTCTTTAATAGATTTTCAGCTTTATCGCTAAAGCATTGTTGATTGGGAAAATTTTACCGTTTCGGGTAGCTTGATGCTTATGGCCAGCTTATGCCGTGAATGTTCCATGTGACCTACCCCGAAGTCAGTCGCAGCTTTATGTGCATGAAAAAGAGTAAAGACAGCTGTGTGCAAATTCAACCACTATAAAATACCAGATGTTAACTAATATACAACTCGATTACAAATATCTCATCATCTGCCTAGCCTTTTCCCAACTATGTTGGGGTCGGCTTCCAGTCTAACCGGATGCAGCTGAATACCAGTATTTTACATGGAGCGACTGCCTCTCATGATCTCCTTGTGAAGGCCACCGGAACCCGTTGGATGCGAGAAGCACAGAACCGGTCGAAGTGGAAGTGCTTGGGGGAGGCCTATGTCCAGCAGTGGACGTCTTTCGGCTGAAATGATGACTGCCTATCTGACCTCAACAACCCAGTTACTGGGTAATACGATACCCCTTGGTAAGACTGGTTGTCAGACTTTCGGGCTTCTGACTACCCGTAACGACTGTCAAAGATCCACAAATGACAGCCGGGACCAACGGCTTAACGTGCTTTCCGAGGCACGGAGAGGTCTTGATATGTAAAGATGGTCACCCATCCATGGACCAACCGCGGCAAGCGTAGCTTAACCTGATCAATCGACCCGTGCGGCTGTTATTACTTAGCCACAAGCCTCTCGACTACAAATATCTATTTTGTAATTTTGTTTCAAAATGTAACAAATTCCTTTGAGTGACACTCATTAGCACAGTATTGGGGCTGAATGTTAATGCTACAGATGCCAATTGAAAATGATAATGTAGGTGTATAAATATGAAGGGTATCGTTTATGTATAGTTGTTATAGTCGTGATTAAATGTATTGGTATCCACATGTCGCATGGAAAAGCAATGGTAGAAAGATTTGTTGGGTTGCAGTTTTCTTTTCTATTAACAACGACTCGCTCCTGCTTCTCTCGGTTTTTGCGACTTGTCAAAACACCGAGATTGCTTTGTTATATTTATTTTTAACACACTTGTTTTATAAACATAAACCTTCCGAAATAAATTCTCTAATTTATGAAAACCAATCAGCCCATAATGTTCCCACTGCTGGGACACAGGCCTCCTCTCCGTGAGAGGGAGTGGGCCTTAATCCACCACGCGGGCCCAATGCGGGTTGGTAAATTATGAACACCGCATCTAAATGTATTGTGCAATTTAGAAGAAATACGTGGTCACGCAAACAGATGAAACGCGACTTCATTTTACTCTATTTATAGAAGAGAAGTCTTCTTTTCTTTCTATAAATAAAGAAAATGATGAGATAATAATATGAATGCTTAAAAGCTTTAAAAAAAACTGAACGATGTAAACGACGACCAAAGAAAATAATATATGTGAATGATTAGGTTTTGTCACGTTTAGCGTCTCTGTCACATTGTCAACATCATCTCTATATTTTTTAAATGCACAGCACATGCTAAAAGATCAAAGATACGCTACAAACAACTAAGTAGTTATTTAAAATTCCATTTATCGACACCAGTTCACGTCAAAAGCACTGCACCATCACCCGAAGATATAACATATTGCGCTTCCAATTAAGGGTGTACTCCCTGCTGCGTTTGCATCTACTGGAGGAGGCTCAATTTAAATAGCTAGGCCACGATTCGACCCTTTCAACACCACCTTATTTCAAACACACTCAAATATAGCCCCTAACTTATTGAAGACAAGAGCTATCAAACAGCAAATGTATCGTGGAAGGTTAAAGCAGAAACTATTAGAAAATGCCCTCAAGCCATTCTGCAGTATTCCCACAAATTTTCAACTACGACTCGTTGACAATGAAAAATTGTATTAAAACTGTAAACACTATGTTCGGAATGATTTGAGGGCTTACCTACATTATTTTATGCTCAAATAAACTATTGGATTGCCCTTAAGCCATTTTTATTAGTTGTTTTAATAATAGTACAATGATTGGCTAAGTTGCAGTAAAAAAAACATTTCAATTCGAATTTACAATTAATATTCTTTTGTTTTTAAAGAACAACGATTTGATGTTCAATTGTTTCAATACAATTCAACCTCTTTTTGTATCATCCAAACATTATTTTCGCCTCTGAACCTATTGTCACTGTCCCTGCTAACAACAACACGACTCATCGGACATGTACAGTCAACAAAAGAGATAAGTATGCAGGATCGTTGGATACAGTTGAAGTTTAGTAAGAAAACGATGGATGTTCTCGTTTTTTTTTTTTTATTAATACAAAATGTAGAAAACAAACAGCTCATTTCATCAAATTAAATTTCAGTCGACAACACCCATCGGTTTCTTACTAAACTTCAACTATATCCGACGATCCTGCATACTTATCTCTTTTGTTGACTTTACTTGCTAACAAGTGCACGATCAGTCCTTCCATCCAAGAGTTATTGAGGTTCCAGTTTAACACTGCGTGACTTCCATCTGACCTTCGAGATCAGTGGGGCATTGCGATTTTTGCCTTACTAGTTACCTACTTCATCATCGGTGTACAAGAGAATGCTGCAGGGAACCTTAATAGTGTAGCGTTGATAGAATGTTTTTTTAACGATTTATTAGATGAACACAAGACTGAAGTTTATAGAAAGGTAGTATCTGTACAATGTTAGAAGGACAGTTCATAATGTAAAAGATAGGGGTAGAGCAAGTTACTTCGTGAAAACATTACCAAAATTGTTCCTCAACGCGAATGTGGGGGGGGGGGGGGGTGGAGGGGGTTCAGGGATCGGAAATCGTAAATTGGGACTAGGGAGTGCTACTTTATGAGTTAATCATTCAAATAAGTACCTATTGTGTTTTTTTGAACACCAAGACGATAAAAAATGCCTACAAACAAGATAATTATTGACAAGTAGCTTCTGTTCTCGACTTCGTCCGCAAGAAATTACCCATCTCGTCGCATCGAATCACCCGCGCTATTACTTCGTTTTCGCTCAACGTTCTCCTTGCTCGGCTCCAACCTAGCCTGATGTTTGAGGAAGGCTGTAGGTACTCATACCTACAGCCTTCCTCAAAAATTGGGCTACAAAATACAAAAATATTTTTACAAATCCGACTGGTAGTTCCAGAGATTAACGCGTTCAAACAAACAAACGAACTTTAGCTTTATTATTATATACTAGCTTCTGCCCGCGACTTCGTCCGCGTGAAATTTCTTGTACCCCCACCCCGTCGCAACACTTCGTATTCGCTTAGCGTTCTTTTCTCTTTTTTTTTTTCTTTTTAAAATTTCATTCTGACTTTTTTTCTTTTTGTTCGGCTCCTAATGGTCATAGCGTACTATTAAATAGCCTATAGCCTTCCTCAAGAATTGGGCTATCAAATGCAAAAAGATTTTTTTAAATCTGACCGGTAGTTCCAGAGATTATTGCGTTCAAACAAACAAACTCTTCAGCTTTATTATTAGTATAGTATAGATAAAAAACTCTATGGCCCATAACTCCTTAATAGGTACCAACTCTTAACATCTTACACACGTGATAACTTTTAAACGAAATATCCGATTGAGATGAAACAAAAAGTATTTTACTTCTTCATAAATACTCTTGATAACATAATGCTTAATTTCGATAAAGATTAATATTACGATACATATTTAACGTAGTTTTTTTTCTTCAGACGATTTAATAATTATTTTGAACACAAAATCGGTTATTGTGATTAAACCATGATAGCTAGATATATGTTCTCCGGGACTTTTTTGTAGGTCTTAATGGGCTCTACAAACCCGTAGTATATCATTTTGTTCTATTGTCAATAGTTTTTGCAGCGCACGCAAAAATAGGTTTTCGATTTTACACCTTGTGTTACAAAATAGCAATTTTATTACGGATCCCTAATTTTGGAAAAAGTATAGCCTATAGCCTTCCTCGATAAATGGACTACCCAACACTAAAATAATCATTCAAATCGGACCAGTAGTTCCAGAGATTAGCGCGTTCAAACAAACAAACAAACTCTGCAGCTTTATAATATTATATATTAGTATAGATTATTTAACTTCAACTTTATTATTAGTATAAATAGATAGATGTATAGGTTATATTAATAAACTAGCTTCTGCCCGCGACTTCGTACGCGGATCCTGTTGGTTATGCCAGCGACAACGGGGTAGTCAAAATCGAAGATCTGAAACGTCTGATGTCGAATTCTAAGAACCCGGGGACTGGATAACAACGGGATGCGCGAGACGATTCGAGACGTCATTTTCAGGCAATAATGAACCAATAGGGTGGTAAACTTGGCCTTGCACTTTGAATGTTGGCATAAATGGGCCTTCTGAAATCTGTTTCGCAACAAAAGATGTCATTTGAAAGGCATTATTGTACGAACGAATGTTGTTCAAGAAATGTTTTGACTGTGATGGTCACCGATTAGCAGTGATCTTAATATTTCTGGAGGATTTTGTAATATTTCAATATGTACTTTCCCACCTGAGCAACACATACCGTTTGTTTCTTTTTGCTATTTAACAGCTTCACAAAAAGTAAAATTTTTAACCATACCTCCGATGGCGGAATATGTGGCGTAGTCAATCATAGGAGTATACGTAAATGCACTCCGTTCCTTATCAACCCAAGGAAGGTCGCCATGCCCTACGGCTATATCTTGAGACACATCCGATTCTTCAGATGATATCGAAATTCTGTTCAGAGAATGTCGAAGTCGATCAGAATTCAAACGTTCGTTGCGCTCTTCTTAATCTGTCTCTTCATGCCGTACTCCAGCAATTCTTTCTTTCTCACTTTCTGATTATGAATATTTTGCTGTGTGCTTGTTCGGAACAATGTATGATAATCTCACCGTATCAGCGGTCAGTCGCGCATCATATTCTTCACTGGTCTCTAGAGATCTGGATGTAGATGCGTAAATACGCTGAGAACGCAGGCGTGCTTCGCGATCCAAAGAGGTTTCCACGGAGCGAGTTGCAGCCTGATGTTCTCAAACAGCATCAAGTCTCTCCTGACGCTCTTCGGTAGATTCTTGGGATCTTATGATCCTCAATCTTTTAGCTCCTTTGGAACATTGGGAAAGATTTGACCTCTTTCTAGGCATGGTTATAGTTTTATTATGAAGATACCTGATCAATTAAAATCTAAGTGACTGCTCCCCTACCAAGGGTGCCCAGACACGGGATCGTCTGGCCCATGTGCTGGTTTGGTCCCTGGGGTGGTCACGGCGTGCTATGTGTTCTGGTGCGCCGGTGATGGGGAGTACTCCCCAGCGGAGGGTCCGGTGACGGACAGCCGCGGCGGGTTCACGGATGAGTGCTAACGCGTGCCCATGTTCCCGCCGTAAGCGGCAGAGGAGGACACCGTGGAGTTTTAGTGGGTTAGAGTCCCACATAACTGCACTATCTCCCCGTGGTAGTGCAGAATGCATGAGCATTTCTTGACGTTAAAAAAAAAAATGGGAGTTTTGGCCAGTAGAGTCAAATTTTCAATGATATACCATCGTCATCGAAAATCAGTCCTAAACTGTTACCGCCTTCACCGCGTGGAGGTGAAATTAGTGATAGCTTAGATTTCCACATCAGATGTTTCTGATCTTCGATTTTTATAAGTCAACAGGAAATGCCCATCAGACCGAGTAACTTTTACTAAGACGTCATTCCTATATGTGTTATGGTGTAGCTGGGCTCTTGGAGTTCCCCATCAGGTGTTCTAGATCTTCAAATTTATTCTCTCAGCAGAAAATCCTCATCACGTGGAACAATTTTTGCTATGGTACCATTTTTGTATCTCTTATAGTTAAGCTGGTCTGTTTCGGTTCTGCATCAGGTGTTCAAGTTTCCAAGAAACATTATAGCCTGAATGTTGTCCAGCCATAATAACTATACAACAAAAAAAAAATCATTCAAATCCGTCCAGTAGTTCCGAAGATCGGACGCGCAGGCCCGAGGCGTGTCCGTACTCTGATAGAATACCTTAACAAATGTTCGCCGTGATTCTTTAAATTGACATAACTTTTTTATTTATGAACCGATTGACATGAAATAAACACTAAATGTTAAGTGAAGCCTACTACAATATATTAGTGAAAACCGCATCTAAATCGAATAAGCCGTTTCTGATATTAGCGTGCACAAACAAACAGACAAACAGACAAACAGACAAACCGACAAACAGACAAACCGACAAACAGACAAAAAAAAAATTAATTACAATTTCGGGTTCGGCATCGATATAATAACAACCCCTGCTACTTTTTTTTTATATATTTCCATTGTACAGACACCACTTTTCTACAAATTTATTATATGTAATATAGATAATTGCTGACTCTATTATTTTTTAAATAATAGGTATACATTACTGTGAAAAAAATTCAAATTTTCAGAAACTCTTTAAAAAAAATCCGCAACTTATACACGCTAATTCGACCACACAAACAACTACACCATTTTAATAATAACTACTAACATAAAATTATCTAGATTTCCCGATAGCTGTAAATCATTTCCCACGCTACACCGGCCAGAATCTGTGGCCATTTGTCTTGCCATAGACTGTAGCCATCTATGGGGCTAACTGATGGTAATGTTGGCTAATTAATGTGTCGCTCACGCTTACGCCTAGGGGTCTAAGCAGAGGTTTAGGCAGGAAACTGGTGGGGTAACTAATGACGGATGTTTTGGTCTAGTTTGAAAAGATAACGTTAGTTAACTTAGTTTTGATTGCGAAACAGATGACGAATTGTATGATTTATCAAAAAGAGTAAAGCCTTCTTCATGTAGTTACTCTACTGAGCTAGCTGATCGCACATTTGTCAGCAACGTACGCGCCGCATGCGCCGTACGAGTCGCATTTTTGAATTTGTTGTATGAAATCATGTGAAACCTCGCACATTTCACACGCACCGTACGCGACGCATTTCGTAAAATGCTGTAGGCATTCGAATATTGAAAAAACGAAATGCGGAGCGTACGATGCTGATAAATGTGTGACCACCTTTAGAGTTGCTTTGAAAAGAAATGGTCTACGATAACTTGGTAGTAGGTATCAAATTTAAACCTGCTAAGAATAATAGAAGAAAGAAAATATATTTATTTATAAATATATCAATTTTATTGATCTATGAGTTGCACTAATCTGTCGCTGCCTTCCGCTCCTTTAAATGTTTGTTTCACTTCACCATACTCAGTGATTAGTGTCAAATCAACCAACCAATCAATTCAATCAACCTCTAATTTTGTATGAGAGCCCAATCTGGGACCTACCGTTTATTGTTAACCAAAAAAAAACAAGTAAAACATAAAACCATCAGCAGAAACTCCATTTCTCTTATTCAAATTGCACGAATGCCAGTCTAACAAAGCACGTTCCCAGTCCAATATTGACAAAGTAACTGATAGGTAATGTCAGTTAATTAAAAACAAACATAATATATTGAGGATCGGAGGGCAATCGCAGAAGTCACGAGGATCGCCTAAAGCCAATGTTGATAGATCTGATTGATGCACAGAGTAGCCGTGGAGTTGTGTTGTGGCAGAGACTATGCGTGGTATAGAACTAACCCGTAATGTAAAAACTTTCAAATACAAAACCTTGAAATAATATAGATTAAAAGAGTGTCTTCTTATTTTAATTTTTAGGGTGCCGTACCCAAAGGGTGCCAACTGGACCCTATTACTAAGCCTCCGCTATCCGTCCATCCGTCTATCAGCGGGCTTCATCTCTTGAACCGTAATAGGTAGACAGTTGAAATTTTCACAGAGTGTGTACAAAATAAAGTTAAAAATTAAAGGGAGACCCCCTTTAATTTACCCCCCATTCAAAAAACGTGTTTTTTCGACATTTTTTGCCTTGTGTGCGGGTCCAATTCGCACTTGGCCGCTTTTTTCAAGGTATTATCTGCTACCATAAGGTATAACTTTTTAACTTGAAAGCGTTCGATCCCAAACTTTATAGTAAAACATCAATGGCTAGTCCCTAAACATAATAATTTTAAGAAATAAAGGTAATATTTTATAAATACCCTCAGATAATTCAAAGACAACCACACTTATTGTATTAGAGTTATTCCGTTCTGATCCCCTAAACCCCCCTCCACCACCCCCTGCTCGATCCACTGCTTATTCGTCTTCTATTTTAATCTCTGTCTTATCCACTATAAACTTTCTTTTAATGCTTTTGTTGAACGATATTCTCTGAACTAATACTACTCTACATTCCCATTCATTACTTACATTCATTACTACATCAATTAATTTCTTTGTTTCAATGTGTCAGTTTCAAATTGAGAAGCAAACACTAGTTAAAGTGAGCCCCTTCATTGACTGAGACAAACAATGTGTAAGAAATGACCTGTCCATCGAATTGATGCTTAATGAACTCCGAAATGGTGTGTGTAACTAATAGGAAAAATAATAGCTTGATATACGGATGAAATGTATTTTAAATAGTTTTATAAACAGCGTTGTTTCTTTGGAGAGTGTAAAACTGGGGTATTCCTCGAAACGCACCAACTTTGAAACGCAACTAAAGTATTCCTCAAAAAAAATATTATAAAAATATTATTCCTCGAAATGCATTAACGATGAAACATAAAGAGCATGAAGGATTCGTAATAATGATGTCGATAGTCGTTTCATTTGGTGCGTTTCAAAGTTGGTGCGTTTCGAGGAATACCCCGTAAAACTGAGGGTGGTTTTGAAAAACATAAAAACATGGGGACCTACTTGTAATTTTAACATAACTTCACGCCTATATTTTCCGAAGGGTTAGGCAGAGGTGTAGGTACCTTTATAGTACACACACATTTCACCAATTCCTATGTTTAAGTCCCATGTAATAAGGGGCGACCCTATTGCAATCAACCGGGCACAAATTTCAAATCAGACTCCGGGGTGCTACTGAGAAATTCCAGATGAAAAAACCCAAACTGCCCCGGGAATCGAACCCGATATCGATGCAGTCGAGGGAGAGTAATTTTAAACATTATATAAATGAAGGTAGACTAGAGACAAGAACCCATTTACAATTACCTTCATTTATTTAATACTAGTTTCCGCCCGTGGCTTCGCCCGCGATTATGTCGATAAAAACTATCTTATGTCCTTCCCCGGGATGCAATCTATCTCTCTGCCAAATTTTATCGAAATCCGTTCAGGGGTTTAGGCCTGATAAGGTAACATACAGACAGACAGACAGACAGAGAGAGTTACTTTCGAATTTATAATACCTATTATAATAAGGACTAGTATGGATGATTACGAATACCGTTGACAATGGAAATTAACTTTTAGGTTCAATTCGATTTTTTCAGAGTAGGCATCCACTTGGATAAACTCAATATTCCTAACCCTAGTGGAAGCCAAAGTAAATGCATAATTTTAAATCGCAGTTCCAAAGCTGCATTTATCAGTAACACACTCGCGAGCATCAATCAGAAACTTAAAAGATCATTACGAACCCTTATTGATGAAGATTGCATTCGCGAAACAAGAGATTAAATCATATTTTTCAATCTCGTTCATCTCATTAAAAATTCGCATAAAGTAAATGACAAAAGAATATCATTGCACCGGAATGTCATTCGGGTGATTTAAGAGACAACCTGTGTGTCATTGCAGTGAGTAAATCACTGTAAGTCGTTATGAGAAATAATGATTTATATAAACCAATTAAAAAGCCAAGTTATTAAGGATCAAGTATTTTTAAAACATTCGCGGTATCGATAAAGATCGCGTCACTATTGGGTATCGATTTGTCCGTTTGTTTGGCGATGGTGCCGAAATTGAGTATCACGCTCGGATTGTTCTTCGGTTCGGTCACTGGATCAATTAATAATATTTTTTACACAACCACTAATATAAAAAGAACTAATATTTTAATTGATACCTAGATGTAACATCTAAAATGCAAATCCTAAATGCGGTCTGCGCTGTTTTATTTCTTCAACAGCAAACCAAAAAGCTAGTATCAGTGCCTACAAGCCCAAAAAGTACAGCTTTCCAAAACTCTTAAGCATGGGTATTTGGGTACCCAAGAAAGCGGTAAAACATGAAAATCAATCATTTTCACCGGTAGGTATTTGATATTAGGTGTCATAAAACGCTTTGTATTTGGACATTTGTTAATGTGTAACCTTTCGCCACTTTCTTACTAAACCAAAGCTTTACAGGCAACCTACATTTTGGGCAAAACCAGCCATCCCAACTAGTCAAGAAGACAGAATGAGATTAAATCGATTCGCCTCGCCACCGTCATAAAGTATTTTTGACAATTTACGAATTCTCCGTTAGAATTACTGCGGTACTGTGGTGTCCAGTAAATCATTAAGCTTGAGGTTTGGCGACCTCCATCAAAGGGCCAGTATGATATACAATAATACATTTATACCCGTTTTCACTACCACTAAGCAACACCTAAATGAATGAAATTAGCGCTGTTGGATTTTCAACGTTCGGCTCAGCCGCGAAAGTTAAAAATCCAACAGCGCGCTTTGATTTAGGCATTCGTTTAGGTGTCGCCTAGTGGTAGTGAAAACGGGCATAATACATTTAGTGAAAACGATCGGCTAAACCTCGAAGGTCTGAATGGAGTCATAAAGTCGGCCTGAACGCGACATACAAGCGACTCTTGCGTCGATTTATGAACTATTGTGAAATTGGTTTTAAGAAACTCCTGTGTAAACAAACGTTTGGACGACATTCGAGTAAGCTTGAAATTTTTAAGCTTAAATTACTTGAACTGTTTAACTTTTTGGGGGAATTATTGGTACTTAAATTCAAGGAAAAAGGATTACCTTACAGCCGGTAATATTTTTTTGAAATTACTGTGTTTAAATCAAATAACTCGACACGAACTGGGTTTGTGTTCTAGCATACATCTCAAAGCTATTTAGTTAAATGAACATGCACTTCAAGTTATTAATTAATATCTAACCATAAACATTTAATTAAGTACTGATCAATTTTAATAATTATCATTTGACTTTATTAACATCATTAAACATAAATAAATAATTAAGTTATGCATCATCAGCATACATTTACTTTAACCACCGAAAAACTTTAACATCTCCATAAATTAAAATAATCAACCACATTAATTCCCTAAACCATACTTCAAACGAAAAATGCCACTAATTGTTTACATTTCCTGTTCAAAGACTGAAGTCCAAACAAAAAACCATTGAGCCTCGTTATGAAAAAAATAATTAAATTTTACAACATCCCCGCCTATTTTTGGCTACCAAAATCACTCCCGTTTTGTATTCTATTAAAACTTAATTAACTTTTTTTCCTTTGAGGATATAAATAAGCTTTTATATTCGAAAAAGGACTGACAATTTGTTTTGCTACTTCTAAACGTCACTTGTATATTTGATTAATGCGTTTCTGAGTTCAGAAAATTGCGTCTTGAGCGTTGAAACGCCGACAGAGGCATTTTATAAGGTTTCGAAGAAGTTATAATGAATTTTTATGAACGTTTCGTCAAGGTTTGCTGAGACTGATATATGAAGATTAGATTGGGGTGTTTGTTATGTAAAACGACGTTAACAGAACAGTTTACATAGCCAATTGCCTACTTATCAAACTAAATATAAACTTTGCATCAAAGCCATGTGTCTTAATATTAATACAAGTGAACTCAAGTAGTCGTATTAATTGGTAAATAAACAATAATATTATACAAATCAAAATTTACATTTTGACCTATAAAAAAAAACAAACACGAGTAGATAATCAGCTGTTTCATATTTTGTCCAACGACACCATGGAAGAGGGGACTTCAAAAATTTCAACACGTTTGAGTGTTATGATTGGACCATCAATTATCTTCTCGATTAGGAATTTCGATTCCATTTATCATTTCCTAATCGATACTTAATCGGATCATTAATTGGATTAGTTTAAAACGGTAAGCTAAAACGTATATAGCTGAGTGACGATTTCATATTTGGCTATTTGATTAAGCTATTTAGTAGTCCGTGAAATTATAAACCGATATACTTTGATAAGGTGTTGACAATTAATTATGTTTTTGGAAAGAATTATCACCTACCTAATCAAATTAACGCAACAAAAGGATATATTAAAATACCCAGTTATAACCCGGAATATTAAAATGAGAGCGATACCTAAATCAATACAGAAATCATTATTGTAAAAACTCATGAAAATAATAAGCACGGAATAGAAATAAAGAAAAATTGTTTATTCAGCACAAACAAAACGCACATTACAAAAAAAAAACAAAAAATACACGCATACGAGTACAAAGTAGCCAAAATATGTACATAGATATCATATGTATGCCTCATATTGAGTTTGAAAATTTTGCCCATTTCGTGATGTGAGGGTCAGGGACCAAAGACAATACGACAAATTGCGAAATTACTCTGTGTTGCGACACTGGCAAATGACAACAAACAAACAATCAAAACAAAATTCTGATTGTGAGAAGAGGAAAAATAACGACTTAACAAACAACAATAACAAGAACAATTAAGCCATTTAAGAGAACTATATTAGATAAACCACAAAAGTATGCTTCTGGTATGCAAAAGGAGTCAATCAACTCAGTCTATCGCAGTCCACTGCTGGTCATAGCCTCAACTAAGCTGGTGACAGAACTGCGTACTAAAAACATTACAAGGATCTGATTTAACTATAAGAACAAATAGAAATCGAACTCCAAGTTACCAAGCACCATTTAAAAGAACTTTTCTGATATACAAAAGGAGTCAACCAAAACATAATATCCAGTATAAACCCGAAATATTCAAATGAGGTCGGTAATGAGTGGCGGCGTATGATTTCTGGTAATATATGTACGTTATTTAGGTGGCCAGTCGGACGGGTGCCGCGGGCGCGGCCGCTAAATTAAAAACACGTCAAATGTTAAATTGGTCCGAGACATCTATTAAGGAGGGTTAAGGTATGTTTATATGGTAAGGTTTGTTTTAATATAGTGTCGTTAAGTTAGGGATGTGAGGTTTGTTTTGGTGTGAAGCAGATCATATGTTTAAAACGTAGATATTTGCTGGCTAGATCACTGTAGAAGAATAAGTATATTATATAGCGTAGAAGCACAAACGTTGGAATTTTTAACTTAGGTACCTACGCATTATTATAACCTCTGCCAGTCATTCTCAAAACAGCAAAACTACAAGATACCTATAAAACACAATTTTTGGACGTGGACGAACAATCCATATATTGTCAATATTTTCTCACAGAATTTCAACAGTGAACAAATTCTGGAATCAAGGTTGCAGCCCCAAAAATCTCTTCAAACAAAAATTTCTTAAATTCTTTATCCTTTGACAAAACCGCACACTCAGGACACATCTTTACACCCAACTAGAGGTATCAAGAAACAAGAGCTCGAAGGCTTTTACTTAATTCAGGAGCTCAGCGGGTGTTCCCGAAACCATTGGAGCGGCACCGTGAAATATGGTGCGGCCGGCCGTTGCTCAGTGGCCTAAGGCCATATCCCGCGTGTCTTGAATGCCATCACTTTGTTATTCTAAACTGAACGGTTTTAATGCATGAGATAATTAGCTGCGAATTGTTTTTTCTTGTCCTTTTGGGGATGAATGTCGCCTTGGTTTTGGTTGACTATTGGGGATTCGTGCTGGTTGATCGTGGTGTGTGATTGTTTCCGGATTCTTTTGATATTAGTTTTTGAGCATGACTTCTTTCACCTATGTCTCTGATAATAAATTGTGCGGTGGATTTTTAAGGGTCTTTGTTTCCAAGAAACCATAGGATTTTTTACCGTTACGATGAGAATCCAAAACTTTACTCCAGATAATTTCTTTAATTCTCTTTTTTAGGTCGTTTTGCTGATAAGGTCGTCGTTATATAAAGGCAACCATTTTATTATTGATATAGGCTACAGATTTTTTCCGCCACTCTAAATACCTGAGAACTATTTCAATGTGTAAGATAATTTGTTCCTTCTTTGAGGCCAATGTCGCCTGGTTTGGGTGTGTTAAGAAACTGACTGTGAGTGAGGTGCGGTTTATTATTTATCAATAGCTACAATCGATGTGCTAAATGTTTTGAATACCATCACTTCGTTATGAAATAGACCTCCTTCTTTGAGGCCAATGTAGACTTGTTTTAGTTTACAGATAAACGCTTTGACAGGTGCGGTTGATTTATTAGCGTTTTTGCGTGAACTTGTTCTACATATGTTTTCGACTTCCTAATGTTAAGAGCCTGTTGAAGCCTAGTTTGCTTGTTTTTTTTTTTGACACAGCAGCCCATGCTCCTGTGTTTTTAAGCAGTTTTGTTTGTGACCAAAGCAGCACTTCTTTTCTTCCTGAAATCTGTATTAGTCGTTACCTCGGAAATCACAACCTCCTAGCCATATCATATTTCACATACTCCATCTATGGTTTCTGTGCTGTATCTCTTTTCTTATGACCATCCAACATTTGAAACTTTTCTTGTCTTAACTATAATCGTCATTCTCCGCTTCACGTGTCCGATATAGGCCATTCCGATGTCCGTTAAGCACAATCAGCCTACTCCAGCCAGATCCATAGCTGGGACACAGGCTTTCTCTCTGTGAGAGGGAGTTAGCTATAATCCACCACGCTGGCCCAATTCAGGTTTTTTAGAAGTTTTTGGTTGTAGGACATGCCGATTTCCTCACGATGTTTTCCTTCACTGTTTTGACAGTAGTGTTGATGAAATTTTAAAACACAAAGTAAAGTGCCTGTCTCGACCTACATCATGTAAGTCGGGGGCCTTTACTACAGGGCACACTTCTCTTGATATTAAAAAAACATAGCCACGATTTCACTCAGCCTACAACATTATTATATTCACATTATTCTCAAACACATCGAGGAAAGGATAAAACCAAACACTTAAAAAAAAAACAGTACCCACACACAACACATCCAATTTCCGTGCAATCGATACTTACCTGGACCGCTGCCTAGCCCCGGAACCCTGAGTCACATCAGTAACGGATTTTCGAGGTCAATCGAGTTCAAACACTCAACTTTGACCGTTCGCCGTACGACGCGAATCCTTTCCTATGTCTTTTTGAGGATATCTTTACGTTTCATCTCTTGAGGTGTGATGGTTAGGAACGATGGTGTTAATGATTATGATCTGACATGTATGAATAAGGAGTTTGTTCAAGATCAGTTTGTGGGTCAGAAAAAATATTTACTTTGTAAATTGAACAGAAAGTTCTACATATTACAAAAAGCTATCACCATTTTCGGATAAGCATTCACTGACAGATGTGGGTCTACCAATGACCGATCATAGACAAAATTTTTGAATCCCCAGGAGTACACAAGGGTTGAAGATTGTAGAAGGACATTGATAACTCATCTCTCTAGTTGGGGCCTTACTCAGTCTACGGTACTTACTAAAAAAAAAGTATGTGTTAAGCTGTAAAAAACAGACACAACATCTAAATTAAACTACACTAGATCTGCGAATTCAATACTTCAACATAAATATCTAATCGAAACAAAACATACTCTTTACCTATCAATGTCAGACTCGTATCGGCACTTATAACATATTCATAGTTCAGAAAAGATTTACGAGTATATTAAAACATTTTACGTCCGGCACTGATCACGTCATGTCTAATTTGACCATTGATCAATCTTCGTTTGAAAAACAAATCAATCTGTCAGTTAATATTAGATAACTATACTTCAAAACATGTTGACAGCATTCGATATATGAAGTTTAGAGTACTTATAATGCATAAATTACTTTTTTATCATTATTCTCCTTGTAAACTTTTTCTGCGACTTGGTTCATCATTATTGAGAGTCCATAAATCACAAATTTGTTGCCTGTACCTTATAGGTACCTACTGTTAGATCTTAAATAAAGATAATTATATCATAATAGTTAGTAGTGCTTCAGGTAGTTTTTTCTTCTTAATATTTTGGACATGATTCTCTTTTGTATTTATTTGTGAATTGTCAATCTGATTTGGTCCTCCATCTCTTATTTTTCTCTAATTCTTAGTCCATGATATCCTCAGTAACAGCTATTACATGAAAATAAGATTATCCCAGATAAAGATTAATACCTGTAGGTACAAAAAAGTGAAGTCCAACTATCATAAATAACCTCTCGTTTCCACAACCGGTAGGAACCACAATATTTGTCATATAAGACCTTTTAACATTCCATCATACGACTTTAAAACTAATTTTGCACATAAATAGTCATAATTTGCTATAACACTGTCAATAAGATATAATATATTGATAATGTGATATGTATTTTTATATTAGATGACATGTTATCGTAAAATGGCGTCTGATGAAATTTAAAACGCGTTTAATATATTTACGATGTGTAATCTTTTCTGATATGTGTTAGGGATATATTTTTTAAACTGATACCATGACATTATGTAAACGATGTTTATTTGATTGATCTATTAACTTGTTTGTGACAGTAATACGACGAATTATTCTTGTTTGTAAGATGTTTAAAAAAATTGTAATTTGTTTTTCTTCGCCCTGTGCTGTAACATTGAAATTTTTCAAACCCTAGTATAGAGCATAACAACACGCCACGCAATCCCTGAAGGGTTAAGTAGAGGTGTAGCTACCTATAGTGAGTGAGTGTAAAGTTAGTGTACACTCCTTTTGTAAAGACACACCATGTAGTAAAGGACGGCCCTATTGCCATTAACCGAGCACAAATAAAGACTCTGGGCTGCTCCTGAGTTTTTCATGGAAAAACCCCAAAAACACTTTGCCCGACCTGGGACACGAACCAAGGACCTCATGCTCGGCAGAGCGCTTACGACCAATTGACTAAAGAGGCTGTCTTAGTATAGATATAGTCGTCAGCGTAGCAAACCACGCTGACGCCATCAGGGAGGTCGGCCCGCAGCACCCAGTCGTAACCGATGTCCCACAGGAACGGCCCCACGACCGATCCCTGTGGGACACCGCACGACATCTCTCGCCGGTTCTACTCCCCATCGCGACCGGGGTAGCTGACGGCTCTGTCCGTCAGATACGCCTCGACTATTCGACGGAGGTAGGGCGGCACCCGGTGATACCGGAGTGCCTCCACAATGCAGCTCCAGGGCAGGGTGTTGAACGCGTTGGCGATGTCGAGTGACACCGCCACGACGACCCCACCCTGGGACACCGCGTCCCCCGTCGTGAGGGCTCTCACGCGCATGATGGCGTCCACCGTCGAGCGCCCCTTGCGGAAACCAAACTGGCTGTCCGCAAGATCCGGCCCCGTCCTCACCAGGTGCCCGACGAGGCGGCCCACAATCACTCTCTCAAAGAGCTTGCCGACCTCGTCGAGCAGCACGATGGGCCGGTATGCGGACGGAGAGTCCGCAGGGCGCCCTGGCTTCCGAATGAGGACCAGCTTCCCCGTCTTCCAACGGAGTGGAAACTGGCCTCTCTCCAAACATGCGCTTAAGAGCGCCTCCAGTCGAGGCCCGAGAGCCCTCAAGGCCAGGACCCAGGCTTTACCCGGCAAGCCGTCGGGTCCTGGGGCGGTATTTTTGGCGTTCAGCCTTCCTACCGCCGCTCTCAGTTCTACCCCGGTCACTTCAGGGATGTTGTCGTCGTCGTCCGCGTGGTCCGCTTCGGGCACCACAATTGGCGGAGCCATGGGCGGGGGGGTGTGCTCCCCCCGTGAAGGGAACAGAGCGCTCACCACCTCCTCCACCAGCTGGGGGCGGAGACTCTGCGTCAGCGGGGGGGCCCAGGTGCGGAGTTTATTCCGCACCATTTTATAAGGGCGCCCCCACGGATCTCTGTTCAGAGTCTCCAGCATCTCCTCGCGGGCCATATCTTTGGCCCGCTGGACAGCCTCTTGGAGGGCGGTCTTCGCTGCTCTGTACCCCTCGTACAGCTCCGCCTCCGTGGCTTCCGCATCCGGAGGACGTATGCGGAGCCTGCGGTGCCTGGTGTACCGGTGTCGCGCGTCGACGCACGCCTTGCGTAGGGCCTCCAGCTCCTGCGACCACCAGTACACCTGACGTCGGGCGCGTCCTGGCCGGACTTGGGGGGTCGGGGCTGGTCCTGGCGCAGGGGAGGTCGCATCAGGCGGCGGCCGACGCGATGACACGCGGGGTTGCGATAGTCGTGGAGAGGATCCGGCAGTTGGGTCTCGAGGTGGCATTGCACAAGTCCGAGGCCATGGCGTTTCATGGGCCCCGGAACGCGCCGCCATCGGGATCCCAACTAACGGTAGGAGGGGTTCACATCGGCGTCGAGACAACGATGAGGTACCTGGGTCTCGTCCTCGACAGCCGGTGGAACTTCGTCGAGCATTTCCGACGTTTGGCCCCCAAACTGGAACGGGCCGGGGCCGCCTTCAAGCGGCTCTTGCCCAACCTGAGGGGGCCAAACGCCTCCTGCCAGAGGCTTTACGCGGGGGTCGTGCAATCCATGGCCCTATACGGGTCCCCGGTGTGGGCGCGTTCACTGCGGCGGCGAGCCGCCCACTACCTGAACGCGCCCCAGAAGGTGGTAGCCATAAGGCTTATCCCGGGCTACCGCACGATCTCTGGCGAGGCGGCAAGCCTCATTGCCGGACTGCCGCCATGGGATCTGGAGGCGATAGTCCTCGCGCGCGTGTATGAGTGGCGCGCGGAGGCACTAAGCCGGGGGAAAGTTCCGCTTCCGCGGCAAATCGCTGCGGAGCGGACTGAGCTCCGGCGCGATCTCATGGCGACATGGAAGGAACGACTGTCGCAACCTAGCGCAGGGCACGCCGCGATAGCGGCGATAAGACCCCTCTTTGAGGAGTGGCTAGAGAGGCGCCACGGCGCCCTCACCTACCGCCTGACGCAGGTCCTCACCGGACACGGAAGTTTCGGGAGGTTCCTGCACATCATCAGGCGGGAGGAAACGCCCGGGTGTCACCATTGCCAGGATCGCCCAGAGGACACGGTGGAGCACACGGTGGAGGTCTGCCCCGCTTGGGCGGAGCACCGCCGTGTCCTCGTAGAGGCGATCGGCAGCGGCGGCGACCTCTCGCGCCCGGCCCTGGTGCAAGCCATGGTCCGGGGCGAGAGGGAGTGGGAGGTAGTCACCTCCTTCTGCGAAGCAGTCATGCTAGCGAAGGAGGTGGCGGGACGGCTCAGGGAGAGAGCCTCCCGTCCCAGCCGCCGCGGGAGACGCTCCGGGCGTCGGGAGCCGCGCGACGACTCCCGGCCACCGTAGGCGCGGGCCTGCGGGCGGAGAGTAATGGGTAGCTCACCGTCCGATCAGGACCAGGCCCGTGCCGGACGGCGCGTACGTGTTCCACGCGCGCCTCAAAGAGATGTCAGCATCGAGGAGGGGCCCCATAGGGCCGAAGCCTGCCGGGTCAGCGGGATAGTCCGAAAGGGTTACCGCTGGCCCGGAACATAAAGGGCTAAGGAAGGAACACGGGTGGGTTTTAGTCAGTAAGAGTCTGACACTCCCTTCCGCTCCACCCAGAGCGGGAGGGGTCATTTGATGATTTCCCAACCGCAAAAAAAAAAAAAAAAAGTATAGATATAGTACATTTTCAGTAAAGTGTAGTAGTATAGCAATATGGCAAGCTTAATCGCTTTCCATCAGGCGTGATCGAGGCCAAGAGCGAGCCCATTCAGCAAATAAAAAAATGCTATAGAAACTAATAACAAAAAAAAACAGCGGCACTCCGGGAGTGCCGACAGAAGTGAAAACAAAACACAAACAGAAAATTTTGCCATTACTCACTAACATATATTATCGTATTTTTTAATCGTCTTATAAACAAAACACGCGCGGTGTCGCTTACGGTAACGTTGGCGCGAGTTCAATGGTTTTTTCCCATTTCAAAAAATGCCCAACGCGCCTAAAGAAGTTTTCACTTCAAAAATTGCATAAAAATAAGTTCTATAGCATAACTTTTACTTTCTTGTAGCATAACTTTTATATGTGTGAAATCAAGAAGCACAAAAAGCTTATCCTACTACATGAAGATTTTAATTTACGAGAAGTATCAAACCAGTGCATGTAAGGTAATATACTTGGTACAATGTTATGCGATGTAAATATCAAAGAGGTGACTTTTACTAGAGGTGGCACTATGTTTATGCGATCACAAATTCAACTAATGGCTTTAGCTATCAGGCAAAGTTAATAATAGTACTGGTGTTTAAGGTAGAAGCAAAGACATAAAGTTTTATTTATTTATTAAAACTTTATGCACAAGTAAAAGAAATACTGTACAAAGGCGGACTTAATGCCTGAGGCATTTTCTACCAGTCAACCTTTGGGTGATGCAGAGACAAAACATGGCAGACTAATGCAACATACGGGATAAATAGCTAAGAAATGACTATAAAATACAAGAATAAATACTAATACATAGATAGATACATACATATAAACAAAATGAACTGTGAGGCGAAAAAAATTATCGAATCAACTAATAAAAAAACAGTATCTATGTACCTGCAAAAACAAGTAGGTAATGTAACAATGACAAAATAATTTATTATCACCAAGACTACTCTAAACTTAAACTCTAAACTTAAAGACTATTGTGACTACAGATGTAGCTAAGCATCGCATCTACATGAACTAAGGTAGCCCGCGAAATTCACTTTTACTTACGTTTATTGAAATTTGCAGGTCAATAATACTGACAAGCAAATTGCAAAAACAAAATATTAAAACGCGGGCTACCCTGACGCTTTCGCTTTGAAGCTGTACGAAGATTTGCTAGTGGCATAGTTGCGCCACTTCGCGCAGACAAGCCATGGTGTCTACGTCGAAGATGGCGCACCGACGCCTCGGATGTTTGTCTTCGAAGTATACATTCCAGTGCCGTTTTGTGGAAATAAACTACTATAAATAAATAAGCTGAGAGAGTCTAAACGCAAATGCCAAAAATGTACGACTGAACATTTAACATATTTATTACTTTACCGTACGCAACGTTTATAAGTAGGGTGCCTAGTGACTAATTTAATGAACACTGCAAGCTTACAATATGAAGCTATCGTGTATATGTACCTAATTGAATCGGTACAAAAAACCATTCTTGTAGTGTTATAAGCAGTGAATGGCCATCTCAGCGAAGGAGGTTGAGTACCATGTCAACGATATCGAGATTTTACTTTTCGTGTAGCACGACTGTTAAATTTTGTTGGCCCACTTCGTCACTTACACGGCATCGTCGTCGGTGGCAGTGGCAGTGCAGAGGTCGTTAAGACTGCATTTTTTGGGGCACAGAGGGCAGGATAGGAGGCAGGGTACATAGTTTGTACCCTGCTACCGTGATTACTAACGCGATAGGGATTAATGAAGAAAACAAATTAAATAGATAATAGTTTCCTTCCAAAAGTATTATTTGAATGAAGAATTAATGTCAAACGAATATGAGAAACATACAAGCTACCAAAATACTTTCAAAAGCGGTAGCGGTCCATACAGGCTCATACAATCATGCATTAACTAAATAAACCCTTTCCATACACACACAAAAAAAAACATTAAAAAAAGTCGCGAAATTCATCAGTGAATCTTAACAAAGGATTAAACGACACATAATTACCACAAACTCATTTACAAAGGCAAAACTAACATTGTCAGCAAACATTTACTAAAAACCCTTTCTCAGGCAAACAAGAAAAATGTCACGACGTAAAATCGCAATTCTTTGCTTGCGATACCTCATCGGATTTTTTATATTTATCGCCAGGCTTTTAAGTTGAAATCTCGCCAATGCGTTTGGTGTCTCTCCCTAAAACAAACAATTTGTAATCCTGAATTATATGCTGCTGACTGCATACATTTAAGAGATATGAATCTATAAAACTAGGGATGTGGGAATGTGTGCAGCTTCGAGAAGGTTTATCGATAGATGGCTTTGTGATTGTCGATATTTTTATTGATCCTTTTATAATTTAATTATAACTACAAGTCCTTTTCAGTGTTTGAGATTTATTTGGTGCTTTCAGATTCAAAATATTACATTGTACTTGTAATACACAAAATTTCTTTTAGAGCAACTGTTTTTCTGCAAAGCTTTGGTTCGAATCAACATTTACGACTCAGTAAAGTGTTATTATTACATATGAATCTCTTGTGCAATTAATAAAACTATCGATGTTTCCCCACACTAATATTAAGTCATCGACTTAAACAAATAAAAACATCGACGTGTCGCATCGCCCCCGACCTTTTCCAGTATGGCGTGACTATTTGTCACCTGCACTCGACTCCCGTACAAACTTGCGGCGAACATTCTGATTCGCATCACTAGCCGAGCTTTGAAAAACGCTTAGGAACATATTTTCATTTTGTCAATTTAAACTTTAAATCGTGAAGCATTGGATATAAAATGGCTAGGTAATGGTTTTGGACATAATCCCTTTTGATCCTTACACTCAAATTTATTTGTACACATCGCATTCAGGGACCATGTTGTTCTAACTGCATTGCGATCAATTTGGCAGACATTGCATGAATTCTTGAGTAGTTCTTTGAAAATAATAAACATGACAAAGTTATTGGTTATTTTTTAAAGAATTTAAGAGGAAGTACTATTTTTATAGCGTGTGGATTTATTCAACGTGGTTGATTATGATTACATTTTATTAGATTAGTACATTTATTTACATTTATGGTAGGAAATGCAAGGTTAGGTAGTAGGTAAGTGATTGAGATTAAAATTAAAAACTTTGTAACTTACAACTACTGACTACCATTATAATCTATTTATATATATACAGGATTATTGGTAAAACATTAACAACCTCATAAGAGGTAATTGTACTCATCATTATGAACAACTTTTACTATGAGACCAAACCTGAAATCGCGAAAAAAAATCAGCTGTTCCCTACATTTATGTTCGTATAACTCGTCAAAATGTAGGGAACAGCCGATTTTTTTTTATGAGTACAATGACCCCTTAAGAGGTTGTTAATGTTTTACCAATAACCCTGTATATAAAAGCAAACCGCGACTGACTGACTGATCTATCAACACATAGCTCAAACCTCTGAAAGGATTGGGCTGAAATTGGTACACAGATAGTTATAATGGCACTGGGCCAGTCCTCCATCAGTCACTGCTTATCATCTATGCAGTGCCCATAGATATCCGATCGATATCCGTGGCAGTGCCGGGTTAGCCCATAAGCAAATTAAGCAATTGCTTAGGGCATCACGTCTCGGGGGGCACCATGAGGCAGAAACAGCACCGAAACAGTATTTGCTAGCACATGAAAAGCAAGGCTGTTTATCAGCAAGATATAACAAGACCAAAAAGTCACTCTAGCGAGAGATGTGCGCCAATCTTTACAAATCGCTCGTCGAAGTTTTGGAAAAATACGAGGCGACTAGTGTATAGGAGGGCCTACAGGCGTAGATTGCTTAGGGCATCATTGCATCTATGACATCATATCACATCATTATCAGCACCGACAATAATTATTTATCGATTTGATCTTCATTATTGGTCTGTATCTAAGATTCGCGTTCTTGTTGTGTTACTTTGTCACCAAATTACTCTACACTGCTTCCATTTACTCTCACATCATCTTTACGACGACGGTCAAAGTCTTTTACCAAAAGTTAATATTCATAAACAATATTCAATTCAAGATATTTACGTTACCAGCAGTTTGAAATAAAGTCGTAACAATTCCAAGATTTCTATGAATATAGATTTTATGATATTTGAATATTTGGACACATATATTATAGTTCAGTCGACATTCTGTGAATAGACCCTTTAATACTGGGCTATTTTTATGTTACACTTATTATTAAAGTGTCTATGAAAGTGTATCTATTTGGTGGCGCCAAGAAATTGACTACCGTTGATACATAATAATGTTATGTCGATATAAGTATGGGAAATTTCACATACTAATACATACATAACAATGATGATGATTTTTTTACAAAACCAACACACAATTAAAGTTAAGATAACAAAATAATGAAACAGTGGAATCTAAAGCTATGGAACTTTTAACTTGTAATCCTATAATTATACTCCGTCTGTTCTTGATCACCATATTGTAAGTTGTTTACTTACAGTAGATAGGTACTGCCTCCGACTCGTCCGAGGAAAAGTCTTACGCCCCGTTTTCACTACCTAATACTATTTATTATTATTTGTTAGCCTTTTAGTCGGAAAAACATAAAGTGTAGTCGCCAGTCTCGTATTTGGCGTTTGTTTGTTTTGTGTGTCCGTTTGACAGTAGGGAAAGACCTCCTCCAACCTTCTCCATTCCTATCTCTCACTTGACCGTTTCTTGGGTACCACTGGGCAACTATTTTGCCCCATTTTTCCTTCTATCTTGAGAGACTTGTGGCTAAGTTTTAACTGCCGCACGGGTCGATCGATCAGGTTCGGCTAAGCTTGCCGCGGTTGGTCTGTAGATGGGTGACCATCTTTACATACCAAGGTACCTCTATGCCTCGGAAAGCACGTCAAGCCGTTGCTCCCGACTGTCATTCGTGGATCTTCGACAGTCGTTACGGGTCGTCAGAAGCCCGAAAGTCTGTCAAAGTCTAGTCTTACAAGGGGTATCGTCTTACCCAGTAACTGGGTTGTGGAGGTCAGATAGGCAGTCGCTCCATGTAATATACTGATATTTAGCCGCATCCGGTTAGACTTGAAGCCGATCCCAACATACTTAGGAAAAGGCGAGGCAGATGATTGTCCTTCCCTCTTACCATGTGTCCAGACCATTTCTACTTCAGTCTTCTTCTTTTTAGGGTTATGTCCTGAATCTTGGTCTTGTGCCTAATGCCCTCTACTAATATTAGGTAAGACCTAAATGAAAGCCCAGGCGCGTGCAATAATATTTAGGCGTCCATTTAGATATTCCCTAGTGTCCGTGAAAACGGACTTTGCTTTCTTTTGATGATACCTTCATATGACATAACATGAATGGTGACTAATTAACAGCTAGTCATCACAAAGACGTTAGCTTCATTAAGCCTTAATAGTTAGAGATGATTGACCTTACAGAGCCAGAGAACCGGAACTTTTATCGGTGATTTACAAAGATCCGGTATGTAAATAAGCGCGCGGTATGTATCTACAATCACGCAAACACGATATGCCTACGATCGAACAATAAAATTTACCTTTGAGCCACGCGACCAAAATTCACGGTCAAGAATCATAGGATCATCTATTCTACAAATAAAAATAATTGAGCGTTTAATATTTAAGAACAACTGAGAAAAAAATTAAAGATAACAATATAACCTGTTAATCCAGTGTGAACGATATGCGTGGGCGCAAGCCACGCTATATAAAATTGTGGTTGAGCTTGTAGTCACGAATAGACGAAATAATGGAACAAAATGACGAGAATTTATTTCTTTACTCTTTTAAATGGGAAGAAACAGTTTATTCTTTCAATTGTTTTCCTGAAAAGCCTAATTGGGAAGGCAAGATTTAGGAGGATATACTACTCAAACAGCTTACCCGTCAGCTTGTATTCATAAGTAAATTATCAAGTATGAAAGTAATAGTATTTGACCAGTGAAGTGCTTCTTGAAACTATTATGACATACGAGTAGCTTAGCTTACACTGGATACTTATTTTACAAAATTAAGAAGTAAAACATTGTGTTAAGAGTTCGTGGAAAACTTTGTGTAAAATTAAAAAGTTACTAAATGATTTTTTTCTTTTTTGTGTAGATTTTTGTACCGATGAGCACGGTAGGTGAAAAATAACAATATAAAACAAACAATTCAAAGCAATCAATTTAATTGATACGTGACTCAAATACCTAAAAGGAATGAAGAATGAAGACAACATCCTAACAGCCACGATCAAAGATTCCAACGATGATAGGCATCCGACTTATGATATCAATGCAGTGTGAGCAACTACACACGGACCGAATCATAAATAACAAACGGTCAAATCTCGAATTAAGTTGAGTACCGAAAGCGATTTGATCATTACTCTTCATAAGACACAGTTCTCATCTAATGATTCCCAAAACTCCGACTACTGAACTAATAAACATCAATCAACCGCCAAAGCATTATTAAAACGAATCAATCATTGCATTGTCTATAACGAATTCGGATTTATGCAAACAGAACAAAAACGCTTAAATATTAAAAATTAAAGGGAATAACGTTTGACGTGTACCTACTGTGCAATATAAGAGAGAATCGATTAGTCATTATTTGATTTAGTTCGGCGGGCTGGCTCGGCCCCTGGCGTGCGGCGGCGGGGGGCGACCACGAGCGCGGCTCAGCTTCACTGTTGCACTCGTCATCAGCCGAACCTTCCACACTTTGTATAGGGAACTGAGAAATATGGATGACTATCATTCTAAACCAACTTAGAGTAGGTACGCCGCACAATATGAATCTAAAACAACCCAGTAAGATTCCCCACCGCTTATACTGGTCACAACAATGAAGATACAGATACCAAAACTGAGAGCAATGTAACTGATACATTTTTTTAATTATTTCGCCGATAAATTTTTAGCAAACAATGTTAAATGGAACCTGATTGAACCCATTATGACACCACAAATAACACCGACCCCTTTGAATATAACGTCAGTCGCAACAAAGAACGATTTGATAGACATCGACGCACAAAAGGCAACAAACCATTCAAATCAAGAACTGCACACATTCATTTATTCGTACAGAAGTAATAAACGTCGAGGGGGGCTAATTATGAATAAGCAACCTCTGGTTCAATAAGTAAAAAACAGTAATATGAACTCAATGCAACATAATTTACAGACTTTACATGCTCATTTGTGATTAGTCGGCGCGAAAGGGCAAATCCTTTATTAAGATAGGTAATGAGGTTAAATTCGAAACGCAATTCTAAAACGATACAACTCCATAGCGCGTTCAATGTAATTTATATTATAGTAATAAGTCTTACGGTGTTTATTGCTGATGACTATACCAACCATACTGACGAAGATGCGGTAGAAAATGAATCACAAAAAGATACAATATTTAATATCGAATTAAATATTATGAACTTTAAAAGAGATGCGTGTAGGGTTGATATTGTAAGTGATGACGATAATGAAAGAAAGAAAGAAGTTAACGATGGATTGTGTGGTAAGTCGGCACCCTGCTGCCGCGGCCCCCGACCGCGCCTATCACGGACAAGACATCGATTAGTGATCGACTGAATTCAATTGCTTGGCGGGACAAGACGATACCGAATCGAGATCGACCGATCGAGATTTATATTGTTCGGTTTTTCGAAAATTTGCATTTTGAGAGCGTCATGTCAACGACAACGCTGAGTCACCTGACAAATGGAACGCAGTAGATCGTGTCTCTGATATCGAAATGCGTTGACCGTAAGCCCCGTTTTATTATTGTTGTAACGTGATTACTGTCAACCAAGACTGTGGATTTGGTTTTAAAAATCAAATCGTCACTGCACCGTCACCCGATGGGATCAACAATAGTGTCAATTTGTAATCCGTTTTGGTAGGATCTTTCCACATCTTAACTTTATAGTTTTTTGACGTGACAACGTCTTAAATTAGGTTGCGACTGGGAGTCACTTATGAAAAAGTGTAACGCTCGGTAACGTTACGATGAGTCACCGAACGAGAGAGAGGCCCGCCGAATGCCTTGCGTCTCTCTCCCACTCAACTATGATCGGATGATCGGTCGTTGTCACGTAAAATCTTCGCCCGTAAAACCGACTTTACAGGCAACCATTTTTTTTAACAAGACACTTCATTTGTACCTATCTATTTAAGCATGGGAACTGTTTTGTTGATGACGGTTGATGATTAACAACCTATCCAAAAAAGAAAACATTGTACGATTTATTGGAAAATCGAATGTTTTGACACCTTGTACGATCAAGCCAGGGTGTTTTTTTTTTGACAACCCTACCGTCTTCTTGTTAATCTTTGCCTCCACTATATTTTTTATCATAAACGATAGTTTCAGGTATGTCAGCCAATACCGCTTCGATCTATGCATAACATATTTATTTCCTACCCACTACACCTACGGTTTTTCAGGTAAGTCTTCTTCACTTGGCCTTGTGGCCTCAACAGTCATCGATGATGAATGCATTATTATGTATATTTTATACAACAAAAGTCTATTTAACATTTATCTATGTTTTGTTAAACGTCGAATATTGGTTGCGTGTAGCTATTTTTGTGTAACACGAAAGTCGAAATCACGCATGCGTCTCACGATCACATGATATTTCATGTTTATTGGTTTAAGTCATGACTTCGCTGTATGTGGTGGAAGCAATGACGGCTACACTTAATATAAAAAATTAAGAGTTTATTTTGACTGTGGCGAGTCGTACATCTTTCTGGCGTAAATATAGTGTTTTATGCGCCAGTAGCGGTAAACTTTATTGTCTCAGTGTATTTTAATACCAGCTGTGAAATATTTCGCTTAATGTTTGCTGAAATATGGGGTATTTTGTTTATTATAGCGATGCTTGTTAGCCCTGTCAGTCATGTCCAATAAGTTTTTTGTGACATGCAAGTTTGCAATGTTACGTGTTGATTGTACTTTTGTTTCACTGTCTTCTTCGTTGGCGTACACTTTGAATAAATCGTTTGCATAATATCTTTGCCCAATGCTTGCTAAACTGTTACTTCGATTTATTAAGTGTGAAGATAACCGTTTTTTATATTCACGTTATCGTGCTCAAATAGACAAAGGGTAGGTAATGTTAATATTAGTTCGATTATACAGTAGCAAAAATTTGCCTGTCTCTAAATATTATATACCAAAAATAATAAGTTTCTTATAACATGCTGAAGAAAACAGGTGCTTATTTTTATAACTGCAAAAAAAAAACAACTCATTTTTTTCAATTAAACTCAAAATTAAAAACAACCCTAAATAAATAACAGTTCATTCATTAAAAAAAACGGATTAAAACTTAAATGTAATCATAAAACAATGCAATGCGTGCGTAATTTTAACGCAAGCTCCACAGTTTTACGTACATTTCGAAGTAATATTTCATTTAAAATAATACATACGTTTATTAAAACACAAGAAGTTCATACATTTCGCATTCTCTACACAGTAGGGTCCCCACTGTTAATCTAATAAAGGAATTTGAATAATGCCATTAATAATCTCTTGAGTTAAACGTGGTCTTAACGTACTCTTTATGGTGCAGCCGATACCATTATGATATCTACTGGATAATAAATCAATATGATGTGCCAGTAATTAATTTTAATAGGGGATTTTAAAATCATTATTTTTCATATTTTTTGTGTGTTCTAGTGTTTTTACGACACGCTAGTTTTATATTAGTAGGTAATCCATAAGAGTAATACATTTTCTGCTTAGTCTTTATTTCTTATTCCTATTGTAGGTCCTCAAGAAGAATTTTTGGAAAAATGGTCTAAATATCTTTAGTTTTTAAATATATTTAATAAAACTTAAAATAATTTCCATTTTCGGGTTCTAAAAATAATAAATAGTCAAGAAACTGGCAACAACTTGGATGAAGCACGGCTCCTACACTCGTGGCACCATTCGCTTCGCTCGCTCGGCTCGCGCGCGGTTGGAATGTACCTTTATATAAGGCTTGCCGTTCTAATGCTGAAAATCTAGCCAATCTATGTACTCTAATTAAGTATGTTTCATTCAGACCGCACCTCATAAATATATTAATATAAAATGGTAGGTACTGGCATTTTAGCCGACTCACAGTCCCTGGACAAAGACAATGATAACTTGACCTGGCGCAAATCATGGCTTATAGAGTATAATATTGACATTCCCCAGCTGGAACCATGTAGTTTTAGCCCGTAACTTATCTATAATTACCTTAAAGCAATTGAATAATTTTAAGTAGGAATTGAAACAACACGCAACGATTAAATTAACGAATTCGACCGGTTACATGTTCCGTCCTATCTGCCACAGAATTTTAGATTTAGATTTTTTATAAAACAATAAGTGTGAATGTGGTGTGGATAATTTTGTTTGGAGTATAAAACTAAATGGGAATGCTGTATATAATTGATTTTGTGCAATCACGCTTACTTGTTTAATAGAATTTGCGTAGGCAACTCTATCTTCTAGACAATTATTGGCTTGAGGAAGGTTGAGCGTGAGATATATTTAAGACGCCTGATGGGCTTTAGACCTCTGTTACAACGCCACGTCTGGGTGTCTGCGTTACCTAATAATTTTATCTAGATTTAAATGCCTTTAATAGATTTGAATGCAGCTCGCATCTGGTTAGGTTGTTAATGATTCAGAATTTAATAAACAAAATATAGCTAAATGAACATCTACTATATATACTAAATAAATAATAATTATAGATAATAAATGATTTAGCCTGCCTTCCTTGCCTTCGTCCACTCAACTACTAAAGGAAAGCCACCATCCCACCATACTATCCACCACCACCATCCAGCATCTTATTAAAATCAATCAGACAGGCCTAGTCTATATATTCACTGTTTAGTTTGCCATGCTATGTTATTAAGATAATATTTCAAATTACTTCGTTAAAAGCTAGAGATTAGTCTCTTGTATGATACCAAAAACATGTTAAAACGAATTTCAAAACACGTAAGCATACAATTCCTTTCGGAACCCTAAAACTAGCTATCAAAACTTTTTCATTCATTTTTTACCTGTCTCCATAGATATGTTTACCAAGTCTATGGCTATTACAGAACCATTCAACTGACGAGTCGACATGTTTTGATCAAATGACGCGTGCTAATCGACTTAATTGTTACCACGGTGTTAACGTACGCGCAGGCACGGCCGATCTACGATCTATGTTTGTCTTTTATTATTTTTATTTCGGATTATTTATAAAAATAATAATTCGAGAGGTTTTTCTGTTTTTATCACTTAAAGATGGATTTAAGAAGTAGTTGTTTTTTTTTTTAAGTTATTTTTACGGACGATTTAGACAAGTGTGCTTCATACTCAAAAAATCAAGAACTTGGTTTGGGAGACTCTAACAGCACCTATTTTGGAAATCATGCCATAAACCTCGCTTGGTCTCTCTTTGATATCTTTTTGGAAAAAAACCTTCAGTTAATTATTGTATTACAGCACTCAATGTCGAATTCGTATCTAACAACCGTTTTTCCCTGCTCGATGAACCAAATCATTTCCATCGCCGCTTCGCTTCGCAAGAAATTAACATTACACACTCAGCATCAAAGAACAAATCAAATTAATTAACAACGTTAACTCAATTTAAACGGGCCGATACAAATCAATAAATAAAAGCGCAAAATTGCATCGCTTTTGTAACAAATCGGTGCGCTTGCGCCGATCCCTGTTTACACGCGGAACGAAGCCGCATTTAATTGCGCAACAAAAACTTGCAAATAAGACATTGTGCTAAGTAATTAGATTAGCACACCACGTTATTTGTCCGGTTCGTACCCGTTTGTATACACCGGGTACGAGTCGTACGAACAGTCGGGAGTCGTATCGAGTGGTTAATACCGCGCCATTTGTATCCGTGTCAATTTGTACGAAAACGGATACTGGTAATTGCATTGCTGGACAGGTAAGGATGTTATTAATGATGCGAGGATGCAAGTAAGTGGGTACTACCAGTTCAATTTGCTGAAGTTATTATAGTGAGAGTTAGTTACGGGGTATTGCATGGAAAAGTATAAGTGTGGTGCAAAAGAAACAAACTTCGAATTTTCGGTTCGCTTATGACTTGACGAACATGAATTTCAACCGTTTTTTTTTAATTTTACATTGTATAGACTGCCTTTAATTTCATAATAACGTGCTTTGTAAAGTTCACATTTCTATCATTCTAACTAGGTATGGTTAGTGGTTAGTTACCTACGCTGAAAACTGCTAAGGTCCCAAACCAAAAGTGGTAATATCAGCTCCATAGGATCTTAACCCACCGCCGCGCCGCGCGCCGGCGCAAGGGATACTAAATCGTATTTTAATCTATGCGAAACAATGTAATATAAATCTTAGATTGGTTTCACCTGAACTTTGTAATGCTGCAATTATTAGACTACGCTTCTGACTATACCAGTTTAAATTATTCGAATGGCGTTTATTACAGCGAATAATGTTGCCAATTTAAGGTTAAATGTGTATGTAAATATATCTTTTGAATGCAAACTTTTAATGAGGGGAATGATTACTGATATCGTTAAAATGTAAATAAGTACGGGTGAAACTGTTACTAAGCTCATTTTTAGGGTTCCGTACCCAAAGGGTAAAAACGGGACTCTATTACTAATTTTTATTGGCTTAAGGATTTTTTCTGGCACATCGATATTTTGGGCGATTTATAGTCTGGAGCAGTGGTGGCCTAGTGGTAACGGCCGCGACTTACGAGTTGTAGGTCATAGGTTCGAACCCAGACAGGCGCTTTACTTATTTCATCACCACTGCTCTCAAAACGGTGAAGAAAAACATCGTGAGGAAACCGGCATGTCCTAGAACCAACAATTCGAAGACATGTGACATCTGCCAATCCGCACTGGGCCCGCGTGGTGGATTACGGCCCACTCCCTCTCACCGAGAGGAGGCCTGTGTCCCAGCAGTGGAACATTATAGGCTGATTATGGATAGTCTGGTTGCTAAATCACGCACGCACGAATGATCCAAAGAAATCATTTCTTTGTCGTTTGTGTGGAAAGAAACAATAAGCTTAATTTTTTTTTTATAAATTTCGGATACTTATATAAAACGGGGGGACTAGAAATAGCGGAACTTATAAAGGTTGGTAGGGACATTGATATGAATTTAGCACATGATTCTTGACCCCCATAGAGTAAAAAAAAATCGTCGGTTATAAATAAAAATCTGTTGTTTCATAGAAAAGTGCAAAAAGTGCAAAACCTACGCAGTTAATATGTATGGATCATAAATTTTTTTTTTTTGTTTCATAATCATATATATCTACTGATCATGTCCGTGCCACCCTGCAAATGAAAATAAAAACAGTAATTACTTTTTATTCACACACCGAAATGGAAACGCTCAGTTTTAGTCCATCTTCTTTATATTAAACTAATTGTTAGCTTTTAGTCAATTGCAAACAACCGATAAATGAAATTTAAGCGAGGAATAACCACAACAGACAAATCAACCCGTCCAAGTTACCAAATCAGTACATAATATAAATTATCATCTTTAAACACTATAATTGTAAAATTACACTATTTAGACAGAATATAACTCAGAGTTTTGCCGCCATAACATCTTATTACGTGGGTGTGCAAACAGGATGTGCGGATTTCCAGTCTTTTTATTTTACTCGTTTCAAATTATTACTAAATAACTAAACACCGCCAATTAGTGTTATCTCCTCCAATAATAAATTACTAATTAAAACAGTTAAAGTCAAATCATTTTAGTTAATGCTCATTCTAATAAATTGCGAGCCAAAGTCGTAGTGTCGTCAATAAATCCGGATACCCGAAAGGATTTGGATCAAATTTAGTGCTGACAGTAAAAAGTATCGATATAAGTGCCTATCGATATTGACGCACGTGCTCCTGTCAAATTTACGGACCGTACTTTAATGGGCGATCCGGTAAGAATTATTGTGTTCTGATGTTGTCTGATTGTCGATTAAATGTGGTGTTGCTTGTCGATAGATCGATTGGTTTTAATTGAAACATTATTTATATAAGTGACCATTAAGATTTCGTATTATTGAATAGCTATGAATATTATATCCGTGTCTACCAATTAAGTTAATTATTTAATTACGTTATTTACTTTTTGGCCAATTAATCTTTCGAGTTTAATTAATATTTATTTTACTTATTTTTCTTTTCTGATCCGTAAAAGGCCCATACCTAAATATTTTAGGTAGGTCATGTCCCCGCTATAGATCTTATTTAAGTCTCGCAATGCAAAGAAGGAAGTTAAATAAAATTAAGTGTCGTTGACAAACTACCGGTAAACAACAGGTTAACAAGTATATCGGTATAAAGTTTGAGTAAACTGAACAAGAGCCTATCGCAATTAACCCAGCACAGTCTCAAGGGCAAAAACAGGAATTGCGTCTGGGAAAACCCCGTCCCAAAATTCGGGCTTAAGATCTCACACTATACAACCGCTCGTGTTGCTGTAAGATCAATTAGCAAAATAACCTACAGAAATCTTATAAAATATATTTGAGTAGGTAGTCAACCAATTAATACAAAAAAATCGATATCTAATTACACATAATTCCCCATCACTATTCAGAAATCGTGTGTGGCATAAAAACGACAGTGATTCGAGCTTTTATTTACTCAAATGCAGCTGTAAAACATAAAAAATCGCTTTCCTCCAAACTTTAATTGCTGGCAATGAAATAATTAAATGTGACAATCGTAAAACACTGAAGTCCTCATAAAACATTATAGCCGTGAACACCGAGGGGCACATTTACCGGTAAAAATGTTTGAGCACGCTTAATTCACGGAATTTAACCTTTAAAATAATATTTACGCTGGTCCTTATTGTGTAAACAGACCATAATTTCACGATATGATATAAAATTAAATTTTAACGTATGCTCGATCACAAGTCAACTTGTGCCTTTAGCGTTCACAAAGCATAAGTGTTTTTAAAAGTAACTGTACTTAGCTAAATAATAATAAAAACATAATAACGAGCGAACCCGCAGAAGATGATGGATTATGCCGAACAAACCATTATGTACCTAATAGTCTGCATTACATAATCTTTAAAACCGAAATAACTTAAAGTTATGAGGCCATGATCCAATAGTGGGATGATGCAAAGTCAAAGTAAAATCATTTATTTCAAGTAGGCCATTAAAAGGGACTTTTGAAAAGAAAATGGTATTGATTCTAGTTGCTCCTTCCAAAAGGTGGTTTTGTATGGTGAAGAATGGGCAAGAAACTCCAAAGTTACTCTTTTATTATGCATGCTGAAGGCGGATATTTTGAGTAAAATAATGTATAACAATTATAAATGATTATATAATCATTTCATCACAGGCATATGCCTGTAAATAGGTTTGTACAACCACTTTTACACGTCGATAATATTTTAAAAACTAGATAAGGTTGACATTTTCTGCTCTGAGAAGAAAGACCGAAACAAAATCAGCGGTCTCAGTCTCTTTTAAAGTCCAGACATAAATTTGATCGACCATGTAGATTACTGTTTGAAATGGTCTTTTGAGGAATGAACCTCACAGAATTTAGTGGAACTGTGCAGTCAGCACACACATTTGTCAATAATCGTTTAGCTCAACTCAGAACTTCAGGAGCTCAACGACTCGACGAACAATACCAAAGAAAAGACGACACAAGGACTTAGATTGTAATAAAATTCCACAAAAGTTATGTTACTGGAATTGTTCCTGATTGATTAATTTATTTACGAAGTAATAACCGGTTAGATAATAAAAATTTGGCCCGATGTGAATGGTGCTGCCTCACCAATATTTTATGGCCTCAGCTGAGTGAACTATTTTATAAAATCTCATCATAAAAAACACTAAACTTTATTTTGCACAGTCGCAAGCTATGTTTTTCTGTCTATACGAAAGTGAGCTTGAAACCTACCGAATTTCGATAGAGCTAAGTTAGTATCAAATATTTCTTCTATTTAATGTTTATAGATGCTTCTGAGTTATTCGTTGTAGGTAGCCAAGAATTTTTAACAGCCTTCTTAGTTTTGAAACTGGATACATCGTTAAAGGTGACAATAAAAATTGTAGATCCTATCATTGTTTTTAATATCTGTCTTTATGTATTAACGTTGACATAAATTACGATTTTAATTACATTCTATTTTGGCCGTATTCATAACGTCTGTTTTTTTAACAAATTACAAAAGATTGTTAGAAAACAGACGTCATAATTTAAGAATTAATTCAGAAAAGATTCAGAAAAGATTTAATTCAGAATTAAAATACCAACGTACACGTATTTAACTAAAACTATTAACAAATATAATTTGGCGTCGTTTGTTTACTTATATTTAAGCCAAATTCAAAATTTGTCGACTAGACACACTTCAGCGACAATCCCGCTAAAGAAAATAAGAAAAAGTTATTCCTAATTCATTTAATATTCTTACTGTGGATCCAGCAACGATTCAATTACACAATTTAAACCTAAACTGCAACAGACGTTTCCTAAATCCAAATTCAAAACGCCAATTTCGATGTTACCAAGCGGATATTTTAAATCCAAACGTACTTTGATTTGTCGTCTCTTTCTAAACATGCACATTGAAACGAGAAGGGAATAATAAACATGAATATAAGTACTCAAAGGCTTGGGACTCCGAATATGTAAGAACCGGTTATTTGCAATAATTTAAGCGCATAGCAGGTCGGAGGTCGACTTTCGAGCCAAAACTTGAGACCTTTTGCTAAGATTACGAATCCCCGAGCTGCAATAGTCGGTGCAAATCAGTTTGTAAAGTTTAATTCGATGACGGTATGAGCTGTTTATTGATTTTGTATCGAAGGAGTGGAGAACAAGTTTATATTATTTAAAGACGCTGTAATAATGACTGAAAAGTTCCTAAATTACTGGAAGCTTAGGATTTCAGTCAAAATTAATAGCGGTATTTTGATCACATGCGTGACAACACTAATCGGCACCCTAATTGCGTAACACATTATTAATCACAATTCGAGAGTTTTGAAGGATATTTCTAATCCATTGCTTCATAGATTTTATAAATTAGTCTACTCAGCAAAGTAAATAACGCAATGAACGTGGCTGTACGGTCAAAATGGAAAAAAATGCGATCAGTTATTGATCGCATTTTTTGTCAATGTATGTGTGCTTCGCAATTACCCCGCCGATTAACTTAATAGATTGGTTCATAAAAGCTCATAACTCTTTTGCTCAGCCTATTTCCCTTTAGCCAAAGTATCTACTGTTGATAATGTTATGTCAATTAGACCGACTGTAATAATGACGATTTTATGCAAAAAATAAATTATTTAAAGACAGTCAGTCAAAATTACAGAGAGTCAACAACAGCAAATGCAATGCAAAACATAGTTAATTCTAAACGAGAATATTATACTTATAAAAGACAACCGAGAAGCATTTCAGTCACACCTCATTATAAGTCTAGTACATAAGTCAGGAACATAAGATAAATTAGGAACATAACATCTCTGTTTCAACCACTACTAACACTTTATAGTAAAGTTGTTTGTACTTATGTTCAGCCGTATCGAAGCGAGATTAGAAATGCGTGTTCACTTTATCTTTATTCGTATTTATATTGCCTTTTACAGATATTTCATAGATAGGAAAACATTGGAGATGTTTGTAAGACCGAAAGGTTAAAACTTAGATGGAGGAGAATTTCAACATATTCGTATTCTGCCAAAAAGAATCTCCACTGACACCATCATTATGCGCTGACTATAAGTCTTGAGACTTATAGTCAGCGCATAATGATGAAGAAAGAAACGGAGCATCTAAGACAAACTCTCTCGAATCGCCACGCTTACGCATGCTGTAGTTAGCAATATTATTTGCCGGTCATTAAAGTGGTAGCGAGGCTGACTGCCCAGCGAGGTAATTGCGTAACACACTATCAATAGCAATGGGTTTCATTTTGACAGTTCAACAACGTTCATTGAGTTATTTACGTTGTTGAGCAGAATTTTTTTCGAACATATGAAGCAATGGATTAGCAATATCCTTCAAAATGATTCAGATTGAGATTGTACGCTGGCCCGCACATGTTTCACCGCTAGTAGAGGCTATTAAGATGATAAACTTAATTTTACTCCATATGTCACAACTTTTTACAAGGAATAGCACATTCAGTTAGATATAGTGTCGTAATTAAGCTGTTCCACGCAATTAATGGTTCAAAAAACTAGATCCATATTAAATATATGTGTTAATCCGTTACTTTTTCTTACTAGTCTTAATGTCTGCTTGATTTCGTAATTATCCACTTGATAGATAGGTGTACATAGATTTTAAAGAGAACTGAAAAAAAAACTAAAAGCTGACTTTAATTTGAATGAAGGAGGAAGTTGAAATTATGGGTGCTCTTCTTCTGCTTTCCTATTTAAAACAGCTGAAATCTTATCAGCTGCTACGTGCCAAATGTGTTTCAAAACAAAATGTATTTTTTTATTGAACGCCTCTTTAGAATTAAAGGATTTTTGCACCTTCGATAATATTGGCGCTGAGACAAGATTGATCTATTTACCCGATATTCGTCGGTCCTTTCAGAAAGATCAAGCTCTTCTACATCTTCCTTAATTGCATGGCACGTAGGCTTGGACACCCGTCTCAATCTAACAATCAGCAATCAATTCCCTACAGTTATAGAGTATAGAGATAGCTCTGTACTCAACAATTTTAAGCTTGGGCATCGTATCTGAATGCAAATTGTATACGCGCGTGCGCGGTGTGGGCGCGACGCCGCGGTCACGCACGATGCCACGCGTTGCATAACCATAGTGTGGTGGAAGTTGCAAGAAATGTTTCGTTTGTGCGTTGTTAAATCAGAATTTGAGTAGATATAATTTATACGGAGCCTGACGAACCGTAAATGGCAGTGCCTTATGTGATCCGCATCAATCTTGGAAAAAAAGTTTGTTAAAAAACATGACAGATAGAGGAATACCTAGCTATTTAACCAGTTTGCGGCACAGCAAGATCCTTTGACTGACAATAAGGTCTTTAGGTCACTGATGCACGGCCGGTTACACTGCAAACCTCAAGCCCTGTACGCTGTATTGGGTTCTCGCTATAATTATCATATGGGTCTAGATGTCATCCATTCAAAAAAATGTGAAAGTATGTTGAACGACGATTTGGATGCAGCCTACATCTTTTTTTGTAAAATACAAAAATAAATTCTATCGATATCAACGTTTCTGCGTACAAACTAATTGTGTACCTACCACACTACAATTACATACAATCTGAATCATTGTGAAGGATATTGCAAATCCATTGCTTCATAATTATGTTCACAAAATTCGACTGCTCATCAACGTAAAATAACGGAATGAATGTTGTTGAACTGTCAAAATTAAAGCCATTCGTACTGTCAGTATGTTACGCTGTTGGTAAGTTCTTTTGGTACAACCCAACTGCCTTCTATCACTTAAACCACCTAACATAAGACCACAATATCACACATAGAGGTCCATCAAGCAACGTGGGCAATAATGGCGGGCTCGTTATGATTAAACGGATAATTTTGGACGGTATCTGTGAAGTATGGCGACTATTACACGCTGTTAGGCCATCGTGTTTGAAGGAGGAGATTTTATGGCGAACTGATGCTGTAAAGGTAAATCGTGATTAGATAATGAATGAAGTGTAGTACATCTCGAAGGATGAGCCTCAAAGAAAACGCGAGTTGTATTATGACTGTGTAGTGTTTATCCGTGACAGTGATTGCAGGTAGTCAGAAACATAGGAATAAGCCAATTATTTATCTTATTTGTTGCAGAAATCAGTGGGGAGTGGCTCTGGACGAGATAGTAACATTCATTCAACTGAGTTAAAACTGAGCTCAAACTATACAATAACATAAAAACAACGAGGAAGAGTAGGTACCTACTCTTCCTCGTTGTTCTTGTTCGTTGTTCCATCGAGACGAAAAGAAGAAGATTCAACTGGTCTAGGTGAAATTAGTTCAGCACAAAAGTGTTACCCTAAAACTCGAAATTACCTTGTTAGCTGATGATAGCTTTGTGTAGACACAGCAGATGAATCGTAAACAGAGCTGTTATAAAATATATCATTTCTGAACTCAAGACCTTGTGTACTCAGGATTAAAGTATAATAAGCTCAACTGTCATTAATGAGACACAATTACTTTTTCTATTGTTACCGATCTCTAGGAGATTTCTTGATAGTTGAAGTGATTCAAGAACTCCATAAGCCCATTCTATCTAAAATGACAAATGTACGTAACCAAGACTTACCAACTGAATTTCGACAAACCGTAATACGACAAGATTTTCAGGGTGTTCTACCCATGAATATGAACAACTTTCACTATGGAATCAACTCTGAAATCCAGTTAGTAAAAAAACACAATTTATTTTTCTTTATCGCCTTCGACTTACTCGTTGAGTTGTCTATCTTCCATTACGCTCTCAGAAGATCTAATATAAATATCTATATTAATATAAATATAAATATCTAATAAACACATATAACATGTAATAACTTCAACTGTATACTTTAACTCAATCAAAACTCTGGCTGTTTTATCATCCTCAAGTTATCATAACGACCTATACATATGGTGCTCGACCTGTGACCTAATAATAATTTACCTTTAAGTACCGACTGGTAATGGCGTCAATGAGACCATATAAGGCCCTAACGTGTAATAGCTTTATGTCTGTTACGGTTTTGGTAATAGGTTTCGTAGATTTCATTTAGAAGTAAAGCGATATGTGGTATTTGAATGATATGAATATGTTATAAACATGATAATATTAGCGTCTAGCGCACGATGTCGTGTCGTGCAGTAGGTAATCATAATATACAAATAAATTAATGCTATCATTTTAAAGTAGCAGCCATTTGGAAGAAAATGAATACATATTAATTAACACATATGCGTCTGATTAAAAATAAAATATGTTTTAATTAAATGTCAAAACAGTCGACTTAAAGATACTTTAACATTTTCTAGCATTTGGAATTAAATATCAAGCAATAAGCAACATTAATAGGTCACAAAAGGTCACCAACCACATACAATATTTCTCAACCTAATATTTACAATTAAGGAAAGAAAATAAACAGTTACTGTCATCTTAAGTAACCCACAACATAGGGCGACCAAATCGATCGCAATAATTTATGGATAGTACCTAATTCAACTAAAATCCACCGAAAAGTGCCAGACACGTTTGGCGAGTCGGTAAATCACGAGATAGCGTGGAGAAAGCCAAAGTACCAACACAATATATAAACTAGTGTGACCACATTGTTTTAGTTTCGGTGGGAGTGACATATGTGGTAATAAAATTGTGATAAACTCAATTTGATATCAGTCCAATCTAAAGATTGATGGCGCAGGAAATTAAGTTATTGATATTGAGTAATGTCCCACTTCTAAGTAAGTTTATGGCCGTATTAGCTTTCCTATTAAAATTTAAGGTGAAAAATTGTTATGGTTTCGGGCTGTCACAGTCGGTAAAGTTCGTAGGGAGTTATACAAATTAATAATGACGTATGAAGAATGTGTTCGATTATTACGTACGTGAAAGCGAGAGTATGTTGAAACGGGAATTAGGTGAGATATCAAGATCAGTAAGATTAGACCAGACATAATTAAGAGGTCTAAGTAGAAACACATAACATATTTGTGTGATTTTACAAAAATATGCTTGTGATGATGATATGAGATATGTTTTAGAGGTTCATTGTATTCAAATCATTATACATTATTTGCGTGTTCTTCAGAACTTGCCGCGAGGTTCATACATCAATACTCTCCCTTTTCCCTGCCATCAGTGGGTTATGGTCACGTCACTCGAACTTTGTTTACACTTTGAGCCGTTTTGCACCATGAATAAAACCAATATTAATTCTTATTCATTGGTAAACTTATGTAAACTGTGAATTTTCAATGTTATACGCACACCTCTTAACCAACAACAACAAAAAGAAACAACAAAAAGTCAAATCGAAAGCCATTGTGTCTCTTATTACTATTAATTTTTTTTTAAACACTGGAAGGAAATCGTTAGCTGAAATCGCCAATGCGTTGTGATTAATCGTGGTGATCAATACTAGACTTTTCTCTGTAAAAGAATAACCCTACTGAGCACTGCCATAGGACAATACAAGCCTGCAAGTTCTGTAACGAATTCCTTATCATAAAATGTTTCTATCGGTCGTAACGGGCGGTCCTCACACACACAAAAACTTCCAAATCTCCATTCCAAAGACGCCTACACAAGTAAAGTTCTCTCAAAACATTTCCCGTTTCATAATCTAAGTACATGGACGTATTACTTATAGATAAATTAATTTTATATCTGCAGTAAGTCGTGAGCGCGCTCTGCCCCCGGGCGGCGGCGGCGTGAGAACCGACTCGTGCTCGGGCTATCGCGAATTAACGTACGTGGTACGACACGTGTCGTGAACTGGATTATCTTGTGCTTTGGATACTTGTACATCTTCATGAGATTCCTTTGTGACTTGTGTCATTAACAAAAGTTGGAGTTGAAATTTAGGAGGATGTAGAATGCCAGCCACATATCGACTACGTACGGTCTAAAATATCTCCTCTGATTGGTTTAATTAAAAAGATATCGAAATGTGTTCCATATTCAGTGCGTAATTTGGTCTATTCTACACTTATTAAGCCGCACTTAGAATATTTAATACAAATATGGGGCAGTGCAGCTAAAACGAATCTTAAAAACCTTCAAATAACACAAAACAAGGTAATAAAGACACTATTTAGATATCATCGACTAACACCCACCGTTAAAATTTACAAAAACACAAAACTATTTAACATAAAACGTCTATATATATATCACACATGCATATTCATACAAAAAATAATAACAAACAGTACACGTTCTCAAATATCATTCAGCAGGAAAAAGTTCAAGTATAACACAAGAAGCAGTAAATTAAACACTCTAGAAGTCTCTATTCCAAGAACAAATTATGGCAGATATAATATAAGATTTGAGGGAGCAAAATTACATAATAGTTTACCAAATGATATTAAAATGTCAAAATCTATAAACGTCTTTAAAGTTAAACTAAAAAAATATTTAGCAGAAACAGTTTTGTAAAACCTGTAACCTTTTAGTTGTAAGTGATCTTGGATATAACTAATTTAAGTAGCCATTCTTCCCGATGTTGTACCTTTATTTACTTATAAGATTATCCGTTTTGTTTCTCTTGTAAGTGAATATTGTAAAATTCTTTTAGAGAAATAAAATTCTTGAAACCGAGAATGACAGCGTCATTGAGTAGTGGTTTGGTTGTTGGAGTATGCATTATTACTAGTTGGAAGCTTGACAAAGTCAAACAACTTACCGACTCAAAAATTATTGATCTTAATTTCGCTTCAGCTCTTTCCAGTAGTGACGCATTCAGGTTTCATCTATTGGTAGACTCTATTACTAAAAAACAACCCAAGTCCTGCAATGCGAGTAAAATTATGAGTTTAAATCTGAACCTATTTTAATAATTCATTTCTAAGAAATTATTACCTCGTTCTCATCCCAATTTATTTGTAGAAGGAGCAGAAAGTTTCCTTTCATTCATTTTTATCACCTGTCATTTCAGTATTGGACACCTTTCTTGCCTTTTCCTGGTATTTGTTGACAGGCATACACTGTCCTCCCATACCTACTAACAATGTAATTTGAAAACATTGTGAATGGACATGTATGTGAAATAAAATATTTTCATTTGATTTAAGTTCATCTTTCACGCAAACTTTTCTTTACACAGCAACAAAGTTTATACCCACATTTGGACCTCCCAATCTTTTATTGCAATAAACCGTACTTCCCATTTTCTCATGTCAATTGTTGCAATTGCAACGCTCTATTGGAGCATGGGGCTTTGTTTCTGAGCAGTACCCATGACGATGCCTCGATAGTATTGTCTGTTGGTGCAATAGCAAGTGGAGTGATAGACAAGACTGTCAGTTAAGTAACACTTGTAAGTGTAGATGTTCGTGCTTAGCTTTATTTATTTACCCCCTTACTAATAAACGTTGTACAGCGTCTGTATAGTTACACAACGCTTGGTCTTCTTCTTTTGAAAGTCAACTTACTGACGACTGAAAGAGAGAAATCGGTGTGTAACTATTCATCTGATATAATACATTTATTAGTAAGGGGGTTAGTTAGGCTTTGCTATACTTTTGTTATACATACATAAACTCACGCCTACTTCCCATGGGAGTAATCAGAAACTATAGAACGCCACCTGCTACGATCCTTACATACTCCTTTTGCCTCGTTTATGTCCATATATCTGGTCATACACGCACGCCAGTTGTGCGTACTATGCACCTGACCTTTCTGAAGAAAATCACCAATAACTCACTATATGTCCTCCTAGGGCGATTTTCACCTTTGATAGTCGCCTTTCAGTCATCCTCTTAACATGAACAAACCATTTGTATCTGTTATCATCTCTGATAATTATGTAGGTTTGCAGGTTTATGTAGGTTAGTGGTTACTTAAATAGCACCATCTCGTTGGTTTATATTTGAATGGGTTATTCCAACAAAAAATGGTGAAACTTAGCCACTTCTGATCTGACATCTGAATCTTCTATCAGAATTGGGAATTTGCTGCCAGCTGTACCGTTTTTTCCTTTTTTTTTAAATATTAGTCACCCGTTCAATGCTGGATAAGAGCTTTCCTCAATTTTTGCACCTCTTACAATCCTGACCTATTTCTTGGTACTTCATAAGAAACATGGCTCAGTCCTGATGTCATCCCCTGTGGTCTACCGTGGCCCCATGTCACTGCTTTAGAAGATCAATCCGTCTCATAAATGATTGAGTAATATTTCTCAAAGTGCTGTTTACTACCTACAAGAAATCCTAACACAGTTACGTTGGCCGGCTTCATTGTTCATACTTATGTGTATAATAATAAAGTATCTACATTACAATAATTGTACATGATTAGTAATATTATTAGCCCATTACAACAGTACAGTTACAACTTTATTACTAGCAAAAGACTTCAATAAGTACCTACCTGCCTTTTTTTTTTGTTGTCGAGGGGAAACCTGCAAAAAGCACCCGACCTCCGGAGAGGGAGGCCGGGGAGTGTGGGATTTTTACCTCCCTAAAACCACCCCGGTGATCACCATCAGCACAAAGGGGTGGTCCCGGTTCCTCTTAAAATACCAATTCCGGAACCTCCCCGTGCAACGCCTGTAAGGCACATCCCTGGGGAGACTATAAAGGGGCCTTCCCTGAGCCTCGCTATGCACGGCAGCACGTGACCATTGTGCCACCGTCTTCCCTGCGGTCACTTCCTACCTAATAGCACTTACAATAGGTATTGCATTCGTATTTTTCAATCCTATAGGATACCAGCTGTTCAAAGTTTTTGACTAAGGGGCCTAAAAAGGAATCATAAAAGAATAACATTATAATTTATAATATGGTGAAGACAGTCCATGTTTTTCTTTTTTTCGCTGCACTACGGTGCAGCAAAATAAGGTAGGTAAACCTATCTAATCAAAGAGATTGGGTTTGGATTTGGATTGGATTGATTGGTATTTTAGCACAGACAAAAAAAAAACTGAAATATCCTTCACCAATGAGATTTGATACGATTAACTTAACAGTTAACTGTCCATTATGATTCATAATGTTATCCTTTTATGATTCTGCCAAAGTGGCCTTTTTAGGCCCCTAAATCTTATTAAGTTCGTATTTCATTGCTTACTTCTATTTCATTAGCTTTCATATTGCTATCGTTATTTCACACAACTAGACCGTTTTAACCTTGAACACAATTCCGACCTTCCATAATCCTCAACAAAACAACAGCTTACATCATAACAATGAAGAAATTATACAACTATAAACTTCTCAAGAAATATATATAGGAGAATATATTATCTATATGTCTCATCTTTGTCTAGTCAACCCAGTAACTGGGTAATACGATACCACTTGGTAAGACTGGTTGTCAGTCTTTCGGCCTTCTGACGACGTAACTAACGACTGTGACAAAGACACACATTATCTATATACCTATTTGCAAAGCTGTGATTTTATATGGTCAATTTTGGAAAAATATAAAAAAAAGTCTTAATTACAAGTCCTTAATGAGTACCACTAATGACTATAAACACCAAGCATAAATTTCGAAAACCTTAATTCGATCTTAAAACAGATTTAGTACCTCATTATACGATTAGGTTTTAATGTCTGATAAATATTTTATAGGTCCTTATGATAAATATAATTTCAGCACTGAAGGTTACAGCCAGTTAGACTTAGTCATAATTCATAAAGGAATCATAAAATTGGACTTAGTGACAATAAAATGATGTCTAATAAATTCGACGTCATGAATAACGATGGTAATTCTAAGCTATTATATTTTAAACGCTTATTATCACATTAAATCTTAATAATAGGTACCAATACGTCTAATATTACTGGTGATTTTAAAATTTACCATGAACTCGAAGGAAAGATGCTAATTATTATGATGGAAATAATATATATTTATATATTGTAATATTTGAATGTGGTAAGACTGCATATCTATCTTAACGTTTAGATGCGGCTTCATAAAAGCTAGAAATTACTCATTAAATGACCCTGATCTAATTCTTAATTGCATTTGTTTGCGACTGCAACAATAAACAAAATTTTAAGTACAGGTGATTCTTTCTGAACCGTACAGAGCGGCACTTCACTCAATTATCCCTTTACCGATGCGCGTGACCCACTGACAAAACAAGCGAAGCGATCGCCGCATCACATTGTTTTCCCATAGCCCGAACGATTCCATTCAGAATCTCATTACACTTGAAAGGGGTTACAACAAAACTGGCGCAACGTTTTCTCATGGACGTGTCTGTCGTTAGGGCAGCGTGAGGTGACCATTACTGCGTACAAAGAGTTGCCTAAAATAGAGAGCTTTTGTAAGGCGGGAAGACAGGCGAGGGACGAGGTGGGGGCGGGGCGGTCGCCGGCTGCCCGGCGGCTCAGTCGCGCCGCGCCTCACAGCCGCCTCGCACGCCGCACCACGAAGCGTGCCTTTCGGATAGCGCACGCGCACGCGATACCTCCCCCGCCGCGCCCCTCACATAACACGTGCACCTAATATCAGTGGAAATCTACAGATGATATCGACCCCACAATTGACAAAGTTTCACAATGCAAGAACAAAGTTCATCGAGATCTAGCAAGTCTACATTAAATTCTTTGGAAAGCGCCATCATCAAGCTGAAAAACAACTTGCAGATACAGGACACCAAGACAACAACAGACATGAATGGTTTGTTGGCTGCTGACCCACCGTCGCCGCATTCGGACACGAAACCAAACACAAGTAAGAGTCCAAGTTCTTCTCCATCTACAAACATTAACTTATCAATTGCATCAGCCGCATTGCTACAAGAAAACATGCTTCAAAGATCACTACAAGGAGTAGTAATATCTCTTCAAAATGCAATGATGAACTCATTACAACAAGCGGCGTTGTTACCGTCCAACTCCGCGGCGGCAGCTGCATTAAATTTACAAGCTTTGGAATCTTATTTGACACTACAACGTTTGACTTCAGTATCCTCGGTAAACAACACAACTCAACCTAACACATCGGAAAATAGTTCATCATCTAAACAAGATATTCTCAGGATAGCGACGGCAAGTGCAAAAATAAGTGAAATAGATGCGTCGGATACATCTAAAGAGTTCTCGCCGAAGACACCCGAAGAATACCCGCTGTCAGACGCCATAGCAGCTGAAGATGTTGACTTGTCCGAAGAAGTAGAAGAAGACTTGGCCCTCTTAGATAATGAAGATGAATTCACATTGGAACAGCATTTGGAATCAACATCAAAAGGTTATGGATATAGTTCATCACAGAATCTAGATAATGGATATCCCAGTCTTCTTATGAATGCAATGTATCAACAACAAATGAATGGAAGTCCATCACAAGCCCCATTGTCTCCACCAGCATCAAATTCTTCAAAATCAACGAACAGCTCGACTTCATCGACAGGCAGTAGTGTATCCAATAAACAGAAGACAGGAGGAAGTGGGCCTAGAACGAAGAAACAATTTATTTGCAAATTCTGTAACCGACAATTCACGAAGTCATATAACTTACTTATCCATGAAAGGACACACACAGATGAACGACCATACTCTTGTGACATTTGCGGGAAAGCTTTCCGACGGCAAGACCACCTCAGGGACCACAGGTAAAAACAATATTTAAATGTTTTATTGTTTCTATCATGAATAACTATTAAAGATAATGAGGTCGCTTTGACTAATTTAATGCATAACTTCTCTTTTAGTCATGATCATAATTTTGAATTTATACCTACCTGTCTTCAAGAGGTTTCCACTTAATGGAAACGACAACTACTAATTAATCAATAAAATGTAAGCCGTATCTTATCCATGATTTATTTTCATTAAACTTTAACCTTTTATGTTGTAATCAAACACCTGTTGATTTCTAAAGCAGTATTTTTAAGGCTTGTATTCTTAGATAAAACTAAGGTCCATTTACGTTTTCTATTACAAAAGTGCCCCGTGGCGGAGCTCTCAAATAAGATAAAACAATCTTATAACCGTGTCGAGAAACATTTTAAAGTTCACGATACTCATTTTTCGATATCAATAAACGATTTTGGTCGTCGGGTTTCAACGCGAAACATTATGAGAAACTTTTGAATAATGGTGGGGAACGAATAAAAATATTTTAAAACAAAAAGGGTTAAGTATGGACCGAGCAGATGGTATCGACAACTCTTTCGTCACGCTCGTAAATTATTTCACAAAACCGCCGCTAATCCCACGAGAGACGATGTTTTAATTTTGGCTTTTCATTTTGTTTTCTTCCCGACTCCTTCGCATTCCATATAAATCTCTGAGCATATCTTTTTTCATATCAAAATATTTATCCTTTTAAAACGTCTCTACAATGCACTCAAATAAGATGTTAGTGACCGTTACAAGAATTCGAATTCCAAACATCACGGATCTCGAACACAATAAATATGATAATAGTGTTACAACAGCTCTCAATCTATTTCTTCACTTATCTCCTCGAGATCCCCATCCAAAAAGAACTAAAGGTGTTGAATTTTTACACCTGTCTCTCGGCGATTTCCTCCCAAATCACCGTATCTCTGTGGCAATAAAATAAATTTCGTGTAGACGCCGGAGGGTTAACCCGAGCTCGGCTCGGCCCGGCCTGTCGATGTTCAATCGATGTCCGTTGACACGATACATTATAATGGACCGGAGCGGGCCTTCGACGGGTTTTAACAAAGCACGTGGTGATCCTGACGTGAGGATTAATATGGATGACAAAAAAAATAAAAAAAACCTCGGTAAATATTCTCCGCATACAAAATCAAGTTACGATGTTCGAGATGTTGAGATTTTTTTGTGTAGATTGAAAGGATAATGGAATTAAATTAATTTGTAGCTTGTTTAGTAATTTGGACGTCGATTTTTGCGGTCCTAATTTTCTTATTCATGCACGGTTTATTTTCATTAGTATCAATAATTAGTATGGAGAATGTGAATTTCATAGACCATCGGTCTGCATTACGGGCTTAATTAATCAGTGTTGTCGCGTTGGTTCGAGTTAGGCCTAACGCGGCGCTCGCGCCGGTGTCACGGTACGCTCGACTGCACGCGCGCCCGGCCCATCTTAATCACCATCATCATCGCGTGTTTTAATATTGAAATTATTATTTCATTCATCATCTTGTAACTCGGCTTTATCGTCACCGATCTAACTAATCCTAACGATTATTACATGTATTACGTTACTTTGAACGGCTCGTAATTTTCTTGCCTCGAGTCTGTTTGTTTATACTATACGGAGATAATTTTCTCGAATTGTACACTCGATCGCTGGTCCCTCGTGCTGCGTTATTATTGATTACACGTTACCCGGTGTGTTAATTATACGTTGTAAAGTTAAATTTAATTTGAAATCAGTTGCTATCAACATTTGTGAGAAATATAAACCATATGTTTTATTATAATTAAAACTTACGTCCACGTAATTATATACTGTTTATACTGGGTGTAAATCCAATAATAAGTAATTTATGGTTTCTCAAAAGTATTTTTTGTACGGATAAAATTCGGACGTTTAAAAATCCTTTGAATTGAATAAATTCACCTCATTTGTCTCGATGGTGGTTTGCAAATTTTAAGTAAAGGTGTAAATTAATGATATTGGAAATAAAGCGGCGAGAGAACTGAAATTTATTACCAATAACCCTGGGGCTCTTGTTTGCTTCCCGGCTGCTCCCACAAGGTGCGCAGAACACGCGAGAGCGAATGTTTCGGCGCCTACAGACATGATGTATTTATTGAGCCCAACTTATCTCAACAACATGTTGTAGATAGTACATAAGTAAACGATTTAGATGAAGGAGAAAAATTATGCTCAAGTAACTAGACATTTTGCACAGAGTATAAGTTCGTTACAAATATTGCAACCAGTTGCTTCTTACTGTAGACTGATGACATATTGGCAAACATTTCATCTGTCTATGTCTAGTAACTCTGTATCGACTTGAACAAAAACTCTGTAATGAACTAACTAAACCAACATTGTATTCTGTTAGATAGATTTACAAACATAGTGTTTAGTTTGCTAATGTATTCAATGTCTGCAGATAGAACAATAAGAGGTTGTCTCCAGACTCTCTCTATGTATAAGTAGTCTTTCTAGCAACTTTGTTGCGTGAATGTTTTACTACCTTCGAGCAAAAGAAACGATGTTTTCTAAGAACATTAACTGCACATCAAACATAGCATTCTTTCATAGCTTGCGTCGTTTTATATTGTGTTAAATAATGAAAACTATTACTCGTTTCTATTAACTTCTACATGACTTGGTAAAAAGATAAAAGCTTTAACAATAAATATTTCTTTCAGGTACATCCATTCGAAGGAGAAACCGTTCAAATGTCTGGAATGTGGAAAGGGTTTCTGTCAGTCCAGAACGTTAGCAGTCCACAAAATCCTACACATGGAAGAATCTCCCCACAAGTGTCCCGTTTGCAGCAGAAGTTTCAACCAAAGGTCTAATCTCAAGACCCATCTTCTGACACACACGGACATAAAGCCATACAACTGCTCTTCCTGTGGAAAGGTGTTTAGAAGAAACTGTGACTTAAGACGACACAGTCTGACACACAACCTTGTTGGAATATCATCAGTGAACACATCTCCGAGCGGCAGCAATGGGAAAAGCCCATTGCTAAATCCGAACTTTCCAATCGACAGCTTAGACACAGAAGATGAGAATTAGCAGTAACATTTATTAGTGGCAAATGCGAAAAGACTGATTTTTACTCCTAAAACGGTGCCTTCTAGTATTAAGATTTAGTTAACTCATGCCACGAGTGCCTAATTTATAGTTAGAAGAAGAATTTGTTTCAGAGTAGATATTGCGTTTAGTGTTAAACTGAATTTATTTAAGTTCTAAATTCAATGTTTATTGTGTTTTTCTTTTCTCTAGAGGAGTATTAGTAGATTCTATCTTAAATCTGAGTTTGGTATTGGCAACTTTTGTGTAGAAATAAATTCTTGCAATATCCTTACAATGTTTGGATTTTAGTATTACTTAGTTGTAGTTTTTTTTTCTTTAAATCTTGTAAATTTTCTGATCTCATTTTGTGTTTGTAAATATTAATTATAGCTAAGTCATTTTGTACATTCCGTCCACCTTAATGTTTATGTAAAAATGCTTAATGTATATGAGGGTTGTGTAAAGTTATGTCTTCCTGTATTTTGGGATCTTGAAGAACGAAAGTTATTCTGATTCTGTCTCAAAACTTGTATTATCCAAGATCTTGTTTAGGTTATATTTGTAATGTAATTAAATTGATGAATTTGAATATTATTACTTTTATTTGACCTATTGTTACAATATAATTAAAATTAGTTCGTTTGAAATAAGTTCATTACACATGAGGTTTATTGGTAGGTGAACTGCTACAAATGCATACCTAAATTCAAATGTAACATCTGGGGTTCGTCAGGGTCCGTCAGTAATATTCTTCGATCCTGTCATGTTTCTAAAATTACAGTTCTAAAAAATTCTGCGTACTGTCACTAAAATAAAAGCTTGTATTAAAGCCAAAGACTACCTGTATGCTGATTCTCAGAAAAAATGAATCACGTTGATGACTTTTTCAAACTATTCTAAGAAAAGATTCAGCAGTTCTCATTTTGTTTTGGATAATAATCATATCGATGAAGCATCTATTCTTTTATTTGAATTAAGTAATTGTATTCAGAATTAACCTACAAACTACACTAAAAACTTCAGATCGTCCGTGTCACATTTTTAACCAGATACATAAAAGTACCTACAGACGAATTTATTAGTGGCATTCTATTGAAATTGACCTAATAAATAAGTACATTTAAGAGATGGTTGCTTGGTCTGCAATGAGACCTCATAGTTGTACATAAGGCAATAAGAAAAGCTGATGCTAATAAATCTAAAGAGGAGAAGGGAGCTGAATTAGGATCAACAAAACAATTTTCAACAAGCAGGTGATTTATCACTCAAGATTAATATTAATTATTCTTGTAAAAAGGGCACAAGGTTCGGTACTAGTAACTGCAAAACATATGCCCATTTTCACTTACAAAAGCACTGTTTAATTTTCAACGCTGGTTCAGCACCGAAAGTTAAAAATCCAACAGCGGACTTTTATTTAGTCATCTATTTAGGTGTCGCCTATTGTTAATGTAAAAAATATTAATAAGGGAAAATAGGAATTTGAAAAAGCTGTTTTTGAATTTTCATGTCTAGCAATAACCCATGATACTGCTGCTGATAATAATGCATGATTATGTGATATATGAATATGGCCCAGTGGTAACGACCCCAACTTACGAGATGTAGGTCGTGGATTCGTGTGATTTCTAACAACCCGCACTGGGCCCGCGTGGTAGATTACGACCCAGTCCCTCTTAAAGAGAGGAGGCCTGTGTCCCAGCAATGGGAACATTATAGGCTGATTATGCTGTAAAATAACAAATATGGTGTACCAAATTATCTTCAATAAACACCATTGCTACTTTAACAGTCTGATTATTTAGGTCAGGTCCAAAGAAAGTGTTGCCTGCTTCAAACTTGAAATGGCCAATAGTTACTCATAGCCCATAAGCATATCAGGTGGCCTCTATTGGGCACTACTAATCTGGACTTTAAAAGAGACTGTGACTTCTGAGTTTGTTTCGGCCTTTCTTCTCAGAATAGTCAGATAGGAAACGCCGACCTCACCTAGTTTAAAAAAAATATGATTGACGTGTAAAAGTGTTTGTACAAACCTACTTACAGAAATAAATCATTTATCATTTATTTAATCCCCATGACATTATATTGCAACTTAAATTCTTGATTAGTGGTTAATGTGGACATGAAAGTCATTTAGATTTTGCTACAGGTTTTTTCTGTCATCTACAGGGAGGACATCGACGTGCAGACTGTAACCATGAATTCATTACATGATGCTAAACCCCTAGCACATAAATGTATCGTCGGTTATCAAAATAAAATCAGCTGTTTCATGGACATGTGCAATACCTCGGTATGTAGGTTTATTTGAAATAAAATATTTTAAATTTGAATTTGCGATCTCTTTTTATACAAAATATGTATTATTAAACAAGGATACCCACTTGTCTTCATTACCTTCATTCTCCATAATACTAATTTTCATCATTCGAGATAAAATTATTTTTATTTGAGCTTTAATCTGTTATTCAGTTCTCAGTTACTTTTACACATAAAAAATAGACCCCAAGATGTCATGCACGGCATGACAATAATTATAATATCAAATCCATTATCTACATTTGACCTACAGTAGACACCTCAGTTTATTCAAATTTTATTCTTCTACAGTTTAAATTAAGTTCTGCATCAAATGAATAGATGGCGTTACTTGTCACATTATTATGCGCATGAGTTGAGAAGTCTTTATCAGCTGTTACGAATTAATACGCCATATTTAATTTCTGACAAAAGGCTAACATTAATTTATAGTAGGTAACATAAGATACCTACTTACGTTACATAACATTACATTATGTGAGCAATTTCATTGTGATCACTAAGGTAAAAATAATATAGATAACGTTTATGAATTTAGAACTCTTTCTAGTGGCTCATTGAAGGTTAGTGTTGACACTATTAATATATTTTATGAGCACTCATGATCATATTGCAGTTTAAATTACACGAGAATTTTGTATAACATCATGCTAACACCAGCTAACACTGCAATAAAAGTGACTTTAACTGCTTTATCAGTCAACTGGTCCTTGTTGGGACCAGTATCTAGCATCATCATCTGCTTAGCCTTTTCCCAAATAAGTTGGGGTCCATTACCGTCCATTATTGTTGGTAATACGATACCACTTGGTAAGACTGGTTGTCAGACTTTCGGGCTTCTGACTACCCCTAACGACTGTCGAAGATCCACGAATGACAGCCAGGACCAACGGCTTAAGGTGCTTTCCGAGGCACGGAGGGTTCTCGGTATGTAATGATGGTCACCAATCCACAGACCAACCGCGGAAAGCGTAGCTTACCTCATCGATCGACCTGTGCGGCTGTTATTATTTAGCCACGAGGCTTGGGACATCTAACAATCAATACAAAGACAATGTTAGTCGCAAGGGCATTTTTGGTAATCAATAATAGCTGGAATTTCAGGTGCCCCAATAAGTTAAATGATGCACCTAGCATCATATAACATTCATCATCAAAATTGGCAACCTTCTTTGTTTGTCACTGCTGAGTACCTATACCTAAGCGTCTTCCCTTTTGTGCCATTGTATTAGGCTCTCACATCAAAGCCAAACCCAAATGTCTTTTAAACATAATCTGGAAGATAGAATAAAACACAGATTAATTTCGCACCCAATCTGTTAAATGTAACCTTTTTCTTTAACCCAACAGATGCACTAATAGGCGTAGTACCGTATCTATAATAGACGTAAAAGTAGTAATTATAAAGGTCAATGTAAAAGCCAAGACGAAACGCGACCATTAGCAACAAAGAACGACTACTGAGCTTGAAAAATCGGTTCAATTCAACACCAAATCGATGCAACGCAATTCACACGAATAAAAGGACTATTCGATTCAGTCCCACACAAAGACCCTTAAGAGTGTATCAAAATGACATAAAGCTCGATTCTTTTCTTAAACACAAAACACGTTTATAATGGTCCACATGTCTTACTTTTTTTGTCAGTTTTTGGGAATAGATGACGTGTTAAAAAGGTAACAAATTGTATGCGTTTCGGAGCGTCGTATCTCGTTCCTTTACCAACCGTCATATATTACGTCATTAGATCGATTCGAAATTTTAAATGATCCGTTGCGGATTCTGTGCGTTTTTGATTGGCTGACGTTTCGGTTATGGCAATTTTGAATACGTTCTAATTACGAACAGGTGTTGATGTTGCCAAATGTTGGATATTGAGGACCCGGCCGTGACCGAAATATTCTAACGGGAGTGCTCACCGAATGCTCGAATGTTTTGAATGTCAGTTAATCTTTTTTGATAGGCATCATATCGTGTTTATTAGCGTCGTTCTCTCGTAAAACCACACATCAACAGTATTCATAATTGAGTTAGGTACCTAATGTGGTTGTGTATACCGAAAGCTAATCTTTCTATCTGATAGAACGGGTGAAAGATAAATCAAATGGATTTTTGTTTTGTAAATATGGCTGACCATTTCTATAAGCTAGTCAAATTTCCCATTATCCTAATTCAATTAATAATTATCATTAAAATAACTGAATCTTCGTAAATATATTTTTGAGTCTTCAAAAAAAATAAGCCCAAATCTCCGTGCAATAAAAAAACTATCATCTACAATAAAGTGAAACTATTACAAGGACCAACAATGTCAGAGATCAAGAGCACGAACAACAAAACAAATGCGACGCAAACGCAATACGGTGACAACATAATAATGCGCCGCGTCTCCGCCTCCCTTTATAGCTGTAAATTATTCACAAATTACATAGTGATCGAAAATCCCGCTGTGTTAAACAAAGTCCTTTTTCTTCCCTTACTTTTTTTTCAAGTATTGTCAACGATACCGAAATTACACTGTCACAAAGGATTACGCTCAACTCAGAGGTGTTTGAAAAATATTTGCTTTTGCCGTTTCGAGTGCGCATTATCCCGTATTTTGTCGCCGTTTTTATTCGCGACCACACACACGCTGCAGAATACAAATACAAAAAAAAATGTTGGTGTGAAATTATATAAGGTGTTTTGACAATGGTGAGTGTACGTGAGTTCCCGACGTTTCGTATTTTTAAACACGATTTCGTGTCGTATTTGTCTCCGTTTCAAACGTAACATTATTTTGTTTTTTTGATTGAATCGTACCGTAGGTACGGCACAGTTCTGCCTAATTTAGGGTTCAGTATTGAACTGTTAAATTAAACTAGAAAGGTTATAAAGATGACGTGAGTAATTATTCAATTATTGAGCAAACTGTGACTGTTGAAAAAATTATGATTATAACAAATCTATATCTACTTGAATCACTTCAACTTGACTTTGACTGGGGTGAACTTTGAAGGAACATTTTGTACGCTGTTAAGCGACATAATTATTGAGTCAGTTTGCTAATATTGTTTGCGGATTAGTCATAGTCATACTCGTAATAGCCGTAATATATGTGAGCAGAGGTGGCCCAGTGGTAACGGCCGCGACTTACGAGTTTGTAGGTCGTAGGTTCGAACCCAGACAGGCGCTTTACTTTGTATAAATTATTTCATCACCACTGCTCTCAAAATGGTGAAGGAAAACATCGTGAGGAAACCGGCATGTCCTAGAACCAAAAATTCGAAGACATGTGGCATCTGCCAACCCGCACTGGGCCCGCGTGGTGGATTACGGCCCGCTCCCTCTCACCGAGAGGAGGCCTGTGTCCCAGCAGTGGGAACATTATAGGCTGATTATGTAGACTCGTAATACCTACTTATTAGGAAATACGTTTAAAAATATATAGGTACACTGGATAAACTTCTTACACTAAATTAACTAACAATTTATTTTTATTTAAACTTATTAGGTTCGGTTAAGGTACAATCCCTGGCTGAAGGAAAGCCAACCGTATTTTAATGCGTTGAAAAAGCTCCAGAGATGTTTTGGTTGAATTTAGGTAGGTACCTATCTTTAATACCGACGTAGATACGTAAACAGGACGGTAAGATAATAAAGGTAAGAATACTTTTCGAAGCACTAATTTGTATTTCATGACTTGCCTTTTAACTTTTTTTTGGTTAATATCTTCTTCACGAGAGACCTTCTTACGTTCAGTAATTATTTGTAAGAAACGGTGAAAAGTTGCAAAATACTTAGATGTTGAGCACAATCCCTCTTATTTATAAACGTTGCTTAGAACTTCACGTACAGGTAAGTTCGTTTAATCATTCATTATTACAGACTATGTAGAAAATGACAAATTAATGCCAATGGAGTTAATTTCCCTTCTGTCGTTTCATTATTTCTAGTGTTGATCTTAGAAAGTGCTTCTATATGTTATAACCAAGTAAGTGCCGGTTCAAGGCTTTGGCTCAAGAATTTGCAACTTTATACGTATTCAAGTAAACAATCTTAAACTGTATCTACGGCTTGCCTGCCACTACTTAAAGGTCCGCTAATCTGCTAGTCGAGGTTAAAAGGGTAAGTGGCTTAGATACAATCCCAGATGAATAAATTATACTTATCTGCAAGATCATAAATTATACGATAGATTTGTATACTACCAAACGATAAATGTATAATTATACTATTTATATAAAGAAATTCACAAAAGCACCAAAGAAATAGCTCACAATAAATAATAATTTAAAAAACAACACATTCAGACACACCCAACCATCTCTCATTCAATTTTAACTTCTATAACTTTCATACCAAAGTTCATATTCCATTTCGTGTTTCTCAGAGTGGTCCATGCACCACGTGATTTAGGAAAGCATTTAAGTGTATGTAATTTTATTTATTTTAATAGCAGAGGTACAAGCGACATGTTATCGCAAGTATGCGAATTAACGGTGACAATTGTGATTGCAAACCACATTTGTGTTCAAGCTTCAACGCTAAGTGCCGAGTATGCGTAGAGAATATGAAAAACACAGAGAGGTCACAGTGTTGAAAGTTTTATGCCTAATATGCATTATGGAATGAACAGTCATTTTAAAAATGATACTAAAAGTAGGAATGTTAATAGTTTTTTGTATGTTAATAGAGATATTTCAAGGTGGGATTTTTATAACAGGATAAGTATCAAGACTGATAGATAGTCTTGTGAATGATAGTCGTATGAAAAATGAAGGCCCTTAAGGTTAGAGGAAAAGGGAGTATTAAGATGACGGATCCTAGAGATGTATAAAGAAAGAAGATATAAATGCTGTGCTGACCCAAAATTAAATGCATAAGGACTGGAGGATGATGTCAAAGTCTTTAAAGTGATTGTGCCTACGTAAAGTATCTAGTTAGATAATGAAATCTAAGATAATAAAGCAAATTGAGACAAGGTCTTTATGATAGTCAGCGGGCTATATAGATAGTGTCTGTACACGATGTGCACCAACAGTGTATTTATTATATTGAACATAGAAGTATTGCGCTATTGATGAATAGTCTGTGTTAGTTGATCAGTGTCAGTGTGTGCTATCGTGTCGCAGCTGACAGTAACGACGTCGTCGTCATGACAGCACGCTCAATAGTGCCCGCACACGATGTGCACAAGCTGTGTATTATTTTAAACACAGAGGTATTGCACTATTGATGAACAGCCACATCTGTGTTAGTTGGTCGGTGTTAGTGTGTGCTCTCGTTTCGCAGATGACAGTAACGACATCCTCACGATAGCTCGCTCGATAGTGCTCGCACACGATGTCCACAAACAGTGTATTATATTAAACACAGAAGTTTTGCACTATTGATGAACAGCTCTGTGTTAGTTGATCATTGTCAGTGTGTGCTATCGTATCGCAGCTGACAGTAACGACGTCGTCATGATAGCTCGCTCGATAGTGCCCGCACATGATGTGCACAAACTGTGTATTTTAATAAACATAGAAGTATTGCACTATTGATGAACAGTCTCATCTGTGGTAGTTGATCAATGTCAGTGTGTGCTATCGTGTCACCGCTGACAGTAACGACGTCATCATGATAGCTCGCTCGATAGTGCCCGCACACGATGTGCACAAACTGTGTATTTTATTAAACATAGAAGTATTGCACTATTGATGAACAGTCTCATCTGTGTTAGTTGATCAGTGTCAGTGAGTGCTATCGTGTCACAGCTGACAGTAACGACGTCGTCATGATAGCACGCTCGATAGCGCCCGCACACGGTGTGCACAAACTGTGTATTATTTTAAACACAGAGTTATTGCACTATTGATGAACAGTCACATCTGTGTTAGTTGGTCGGTGTTAGTGTGTGCTCTCGTTTCGCAGCTAACAATAATAACGTCGTCATGATAGCTCGCTATATAGTGGCCGCACACCATGTGCACAAACTGTGTATTATATTGCACTATTGCTAAACAGTCTCATCTGTGCTACTTGATCAGTGTCAGCGTGTGCTATCGTGTCGCAGCTGACAGTAACGACGACGTCGTCATGATACCTAGCTCGATAGTGCCCGCACACGATGTGCATGAACTGTGTACCTACTGACTTCTTATGATTGTGTGTGTACTTATTAGAGATTTTTAAAAGTATTTAGTGCAATTATTATTAAATATGAGTTAATATCATACCTTTATAATTTTTTGTAGGCAATGCTTTTTTCAATTTTTTTTTTTACTTTTTTACCTTGTTTGTTTGCCTATACCTACAAAATTTTATACAAAAAAGTATTAGGTGCTATGCTGAATCTACATGAGCAACAGCTATCTGATTTTCGCTGGAAAGCATAGGTACAAATAAAATATGAGCCACTTAAATGAAATGTTTTACAGAATACATAATTGTTTAACTAAGTTATCAGTATCACACCTATACCTACCTAATTATTTTATAAAGACGTTTAATTTTTTGTAACAAGATCCCGATTCCGACGAGGTCATCTACCTAATTGTAAAACTCATGTCTTTACAATCCACCCAATTCACTTTAGTGAGGACATTAACAATGTTGACGTGAGAGACATTTGATACGATTAAACTGACTTCGACCTTACAAAGGCACCTTTACGGCTATTGAGACCTTATCTTTAAATTTCCGTTTTCAATGAAATCCCTTAATAAAAACAAAACAGAAACAGTAAAACAACCGATCTCTATTATCTGTAACTCAATACTTAAAACGAAACCGTGGTAGAAGGCGGTGGGAGGGGCTTGAGAGACTCCGCCTAATCCCTCCCAAGCGGTTCCGCGATTGGTGGAGGGAGGAAAGTATCCATGCGTACGCGCATTCAAGCCCGCCGCGGCTGAAGAATGCAATTCAATTGAGGTGCTCAATGCTCTTTTATGTGAAGTACGGGTAATCGTTCTATTAAATGTAAGGTTCTGCGATGTGCAGCGAGAATTCTTTGTTTCTAGCTTTTAGCACAAATTGGTGTAGTAATTTGCCACTATTAAATACAATTAGATTATCTTTGTAAACGTCAGCTGAATTAGGAACATGATTTTCCTGTTCTGGAAATTGAGATCCTGCAATTTTGTGATTGATTGATTGGCTCCGCGAATTTTTATTACAAAATATTAATTTGTAAGTGGCCAGCATTATAATTAGCTGTTGACGTAAAACCATGTATTTTTTACTTATAAAGCAGATCGTTGAGGTAAGCGTTGAGGTGAGGAACTTGAGCTACCAACCTTATGCTTTGAAAGCAATCCTTCTTCAAAAGGGAATATTTTTCTCAGGTGGGTCTTTCAAGTCGTATCATGGAAAAGCTGCAAGCTACAAAAAGTTATACAAAAAGTCAAGTCAGGCACAAAGTGAATGACAGTTAGGTATCTAAGTACTTCTTCTGACTGTTTACTGTCCAGTCGTTGTAAGCCTCAACGTCCTGCAGTGGATCATGTTTACAGGTTGGTAGTTAAATAAAGTAGGTACACAGACCGCACCTTACAATATAAGAATCAAACAGGTAACTACCTAATATTTTGGGTGTAATGACCGCTATAATGCGTAGGTAGAGGCAATTGACTAGCTATCGCCTCTAGACCATGAATCTAAATTTTTAAACGTGTGTATTTTTTTATGGACAGACAGGTATAATCTCTGCTAGTCAATGACTTTAAAATCTAGACGTCACCCAAGGTAATATAGCCAGCGTAGACATTAAGACGGGGCCAAGATTGTCACTCACTGAATCCAGTGAGTGACAATCTTGGCCCAGTCATTTTTCTTTTTCAGTTTTCGATGTGCACCTTGAGGAGTCCCTCAAGGTGCATATCGCCGTCTTGGTCAACCGGACCTCAGGTAAGGTAGGTAATCTACCAATAAGTACTAACGCTCTGCATTCATCCTTTATGCCTACACATACCTACCTAGGCATTGTCTAAGTTTATCACCAACTCATAAGTGTCAGGCAACGTAAAGCACATGGCAATTACAAATTCTAATGGTGATAAATATTACGACCCAATGCGAGGAATCTTGTTAGGGTCAACTAGGCACTAACGACCTGCCATTGAAATGTTACAATGAATACTAGATTTTCATGTTCGTTGATTGCTATTGAGTAGACGGATGAGCTGCTAATGCCCTTATGTGCTGCTTTTTTTTGGTCCTGCTATATTTCGCACTTTTTTGTGAGGTACCTTCACAAAAAAGTGCGAAATATAGCAGGACCAAAAAAAAGCAGCACAAGATTATGGGAACTATGAAAATGATGCTTTTCGTTCAGATTTTCAAAACTTATCTGTCAAGCATAGCTGCATACAATGCGGGTCACAAATTGGTCTGCTATGAAAAGAGGTGTCAAAGTCTCATAGAGAAGAAAAAAACGATCTTAGTTATCAAATGCTTAAAAGTTGGGACACAATTGCAAAAGAGACGCGTCTGCGACATTACGCAGTGGCAAGTACACGTAATGAACCGCGAAGGATTCACTGATTTCATCTTGTAGAAGAATAAAACTTGCTCTGAAGTTTTAAATTCATAAGTACGGTACCATTCAAAGAATTTCCATAACCACTATCCAAATCGATTCAACACTCAAGCAAGCACTATAACTTTGCGAAATAAATCGATTTAAACTAACAATCGGTAAGCATGTTCAAAACGACTATTTACTTATACAAACAGTCGATTATTCGTGAATTATAATACAATTCTTACGCCAATCCGTTGTGGTTGCAAAACTGCTACTTTGCTATTTGTTATCGGCCTACGTACAGATGCCTGCACATCAAGCTTACTACAATCTGTCAAATTTATTTAATAGATCTTCAACTTTATCACTAAAGCATTAGGTTCAAAGTTGATTGTGAAAATTTGACAGTTTCGGGTAGCTTGATGTGCTGGCGTCTGTACCTTGTTGAGTTTGTTATATTGCTGGTATAGTGTTACCAATGGCAGGTTTCAAATTACCGTACCAGCAATTGAATGAAACTTGGCAGGAGTTCCCACATTTATCTTCTACGTGCCTTAGTTCCGGGTTTGTAGGTAATCCTAACCTACCGGCTGATGGATGGCGTGATAGCTACAGAATTGGCGAGCGGAAAATACTTCAGGCAACACGAATTTTCAAAGTTTCTATGATAACAACACTTGCCTTATTTGGTGATTGCCAATCTACGAGTACATTATCTATAGGTACTTATATTATAAAGAGATTGTGAGTTTGTATGTACTAAACCGAACTTTGGGAACTACTGATCCGATTCCGAAAATTCTTTCATTAATGGAAAGCTGAGTGTCATAGGATATATCTCAAACCAAATAAAAAACCAAGACAGAGGGCTGTCAACACTAAACTGAGGCCGGTTTCGTAAACAAGTGTGCACATAGTGAGGTGTAGTTTGATTCTAAATGTATGCGTGTGAGCGTGTATGCACAGAGCGAAGGTGTAGTTTTTGCATGCTTCACTGTATTGTTCGCAGCGCTATGTCTTGACTTTTTATTTGGTCTGAGGGATACAAATTTTGATAAAACAAGTTAGTGTAGTAATAAGCATCTACTATTAGTGACATTAGAACGTTCATGCAACCTTCCCTGGACAGGCTGTCAGTATCTCATCTAACAGCATTCAGTTGATGATTAGACAGTGTAAGTACATAATGAAAGTACTGCAGTGCGATCTTTATCAGGATTATAGCACTTCATTGGAGGATTCTTTTCAACTGTATCCACTGAACTAAATCCTTTTACCTATTTTTCGTCTTCATCTATCTATTGCCAGTTTTTATGTTTGTATATCTTCATTTTATGGAGACACTCATGAACTGTTATAACTGCGACGTGAATTGCAAAGATGATGATGAAAATTCTCATCGAGCAAATTCATTTTCCTTCATTATTATGCTGCTTTCAGATAAGTTCGCAACACCGAACGCAACATTATTGCTTACAATATCGATGTGTTAACAGCTTAACATCGTGTTGAAATTATGGACATTTGTTATTTATCTGATTCTGCCATTACAGATATACATAATCAAGGATCAGCTGTCAAAATATGTTTAAGCAAGTTATAACTTTGGACGACGCAAATTACATATTAACGAAATAAAAGAAAGAGACGTAGATGAAGGTTTTGAACTCTTCAGTGAATTTTTGAGCAGCATTATTTTAAACTAGAATGTTTTTGTTCCACCTACCTAGTTAATATTTTCTTCCATTTCTCACTTGTGTTGTTTTTTATATAATTATAATTATCAAGACGCTCTGTTAGGTTAACAAAATCACGGTTGCTTCACACAACGGACATCTTCAACTTTTGGACGGTCAACAAAAAGGTTCGTGTCGTGGTCGTATGTCTGCTTTAGGTTGAACTACATAATATCTTTTTCCAATCTCCATTTATGTCTAGGCTCTGATAATTTAAGGATCAACTGATTAATAAGGGCAGTGGTGGCCCTGTGCTAACGGCCCGTACTTACCGAGTTGTAGGTCGTAAGTTCGAACCCAGACAGACACTTTACTTTGAGTAATTTATTTCATCACCACTGCTCGAGAAACCGGTGTCTTAGAACCTTAGAATTTTAAGAGATGTGACATCTCCTAACCCGCAATAGGCCCGCGTTGTGGATTACGGCCCACTACCTCTCACATAGAGGACGCCTGTGTCCCAACAGTGGAAACATTTATGATTATGTTTATATATCTGATTAATAGAAGGTCGATCTTCGTTAGTTGAGGCATTAAAAGTCGTAAAGTTCTTTTTAAAAAATCCTCTAATGTAATTACATTACTTACATAAAATGGAACGTTTCGCATCATCTCCTCATACTACAACATTCAGCATTATTTAATGAAAGTTCACACTTCATTCAAAATTAAATTCTATTATCTTTGACATCCGTTACAATCTTAAGTGCCTCGTTTGTGCATTAACTGGGCCGCCTGTTACACCGACGCCTATTTTGTTTTGTAGAACAATAACTTGATTCCAATTATAATATTTTGTTTTCAGGGTGTGATGATTCCGGATTTGCAATCTGAATGGTTGTGTTTAGAAGTGGACTGCCTAGGTAAAGAGTAAAGACTGAACTGAAGACCAAAGGACCAATCCAGGCGTCCCTGGCTATTCCCGAAAGCTAGAGGTCAATGCCAATACATTGGTTATGATTATATAGGTGACTCACCTATATTCCATAACCAGTTTATTGGCATTGACCGGTGAGTAATGGGTGTTGTGGCGTAGCTTGGGAGAAGCCCATGCCCAGCAGTGGACTGCCATAGGCTGAGTTGATTGATTGAAGTGAGGAATGACTTAAAGCAAGTAGGTAGTGTTTTTATTTTTTCAGAAAGTGGCAAAATATTTTTAATTTTTATTGATAAAAAAAAATTACACAGCTGAAAATCAAGCACATATTTATATACCTTGCTTTAACATACATTAGCCAAAGCTTTAGTTCTTCTCTTCTGTATGATATGGCTAGAATGGGGGTGACTACCGAGATGGCGACTAAAAAAGAAGTATGGAAGAAAAAGACATGTTGCGCCGACACGAAATAATTTGGGACAAGGGCAGGAAGAAGTATGATGAGTTTTTCTCTTCTAAAGAAACTTTTTCTTCCCGAATAGATATTCGTCTCGCGAACACACATACCCCCAACGTCCACTCCGGTGTAATACCCGCCCCGCTAGCACGCGCTAGGCCGAAAGGTATTCACACAACAAATATTGACGCGCCGAAGCATTGTGTCGGCGTTAACTAAAGGTTATCTTATCAACTGTTTGAGCGCAAACACTAATGTTTGATGACAGACGCTCGTGTGTCTACGTTTGTCTCTCAAACCTTATCTCTAAGTAATTGACGTATTGAACTTGTAGAATTTCCGGGAAGTTTCCTGTCAACCCTTCTTTGGTGTTTTCTTAAGATTTCGAGTGCTTAACGCCGTCCTTCTATGGGCGCTTACATTAAGTTTTGTTTTGATCATGTACCAAATTACCTTTCCTTTTGATTACAGGCTCGTTGCAGTTGATGGGATTGATGACGTTTTGCCGACTTTTATAATTCCATTTTCATTACTTGTCTTAGTGCGCAGACAATGTATACAATATATCGAATATCATTCCGTATTGATAGTATCAATGGACAACAAATTTCCAAATTGGGACAGCCTTCAATCCAAGAATACCCTGGAAAATAATAAAAAAAAAACTTTACACAGTTAAAATGTACCAATAATATAGCTAAAACCCGTTTTAAAATTTAATTGCAAATCAATTAAGTGCCTCTATTTAAGTCGCATTTTATTCTCGGACGTTCAAGTAGGCAGTCGTTTTTATGCCTTTATAGCACCAATAGCATCTGAAGTGCCTTTTCAATTAACAGCTTAATTTGAAAAGACCACCGTCTGTCCGTAATTAGCTTATGGACAAAATAGGGGCGAATAATTAAAATGTCTTAATTTTATTGAAGGAGGCTTAAAGGTTTATTGTGGAATATTTATGTGTGTTGTAAAGATAGTGAAGCTGCAGGGTTTTTTTATAAGTATTGTTAGAGGTTCGATGCTCTGACGTGCTATTATAGAAGAAAAGGTCCAATCGGTTCCTACTTAATGGTTTTTATTAAGGGCGGTTGAAAATTGGTTGCGTAGTAAGTAGATGAGGTTTCATGTTGAGAAGACATCCTAATTCTTATCTACAGAGCTTATCTTATAAGTTTAACTAGGTAATTGAGATGTCTACGTAAGACAGATGGGACAATGACTCCATTTTAAGAAGTTGTCCTATTAATTATTCACCCCGAAGAATTCGTCTGATGTTTTAAGGTTTACTTTATACTTACTTATATTCGATTCCGCAAAAGATTAAAACATTTCAAGGGTGCAATTATTATTACTTTAATTTGATACCCCTTAATATAATTCTCAAACAAATTAAGTGTCGTTAAACGCCATCAAACAGAGCAACATTCGATCGATCGAAACATCATATTCATTACTGGAAGCAATAAAAAACCTCAAGCATCGCGTTATGAACCCAATAACAACGAGACCGTGAAAAAAATGTCTTTAATTTCATTAAAAAAAATTAAAGTCTGCCGACGCCGCGACCAAAAAAGTAAAAAAACTTAATAAATCGAGGCAAATAACACATTACGAGGCTAATTTAAACGCTAAATTCTCTTGTTTAAATTAAGTACGAAACGAAGGGATTTTTCACAATAAATAAAACCCTAATTACTGGCCAGGGTCCCATCAAATTGGTTTTATGGCGATATGCTGGTCACAAAAAAGAATAATACTGTAATTTGGACGGCGTTATGCAAAATGTTGGTAAATAAATGTTGTTGTTACTGTGAACAAGAAGTTCTAGGCTAAATAAATATACCTTCGAGATAGACACACCTGAAAAACTAAAGTTACTAAGTAGGTATTGTAAAAAAACTTGTAAGCCTGATTGTCGTCACTTTCACAAGGGTTTTTTTTTTTGCAGAATCGCGTTTAATGAGGAAATCATTTCGTCATAACACATGACCGATTAAGATCAATGCTTTTAGTTCTAAAGTAAATGCATTTTTTCTGGTATTGCTGATAATAATTTATATTTTATTGTACTTACACCACAAAAATACATAGTTATAAAAAAAAAATATCGAATACTCCTAATAAGTACCAAATACCAAAAATGTTTCTTTATAGGTATTTTGTTTTAATGGAACCAATTGCATTAAATAAATAGGATTCTTAGGTATTAATAAATAGAAACAAAAAAAACAGAAATCTTCCACAGTAACAACTTGTAATTAAAAAAAATAAATAATAGGTAATCTTGGTTCGGTACAACATAAAGCCGTCCCCACAATTGGAGGCTTCCTCAACAGCCGCACACAATAAAATCACAGATTTGTGGACATTACAACGTCCAGTTTTAATTCCATACAAAATTAGTTCAACCAGCTTCTTCTGAGTTTATATAAAAACTAATCAGAATCACGTCGGGAGCTTCATATAAATTCTATCCTTTCATTATTGTTCAGAGTCCCGTACATATTTACATAAGTTAGTTTTGAATGCCAAAGTATACCTACAGTTTAATTATCGTATAATTGTAGTTATTCTAAAAGTATTTACATAATTTAAAAGCTAGTAGTCTAAAAGTAATAATTATGTACAGATATATAAAAAAGAAAAGAATCATAGGGTATCAAAAAATTCGTCCGCATCGTTGTCAACAGGAAACTGGCAGCGTCTCGCCACGTTTTATGGCAATGCTTTGGCCAAAAAATAGGTCAGCCCTCTCTGGTCACATGAAGAGGCGACCAACGATCAAAAAATTGCATAAGAATGAGCATTCAGATTTATCGTTTTGCCTATAGAAAACCGTTTTATTTTCAGTATGGAGATGATTGATGATTTTCAACTGCATCATAAAAATCTTCGACAAAACAGATGGTTCTCTTTCTTACTTGAAGTACGGAACCCAAAAACTGATTATTTACGATTGTGTAGGCTATTTTAGTGAGTCGGTCGGTAAGTGAGCACGAGACACATGTCAACATTTTTAATTGCATCGCTTCATGTAATTTATCGATTTGGTAATGGCCCAAAATAAAAATTTAATTAATTTTTCGGTTCATTTCTGTAGTATTTGTTTTTATTTTTTAGTACAACTACTTGAATGTTGATTAGTTTACCGATTTAAGGTAAATTAATGGGGCCGTTAAAATATTGCATTATGGAGGTCGCAAGTGTTGATTTTTGGCATAAATGTACAGCCAAAAAGGCTTGTGCAAAAACGAACACATTAGCATATCAAATAAGAACAACTTAACAAATCCTTATGTGTTTCTGTAACTAATTTGGTACCTATATACAGTTATATGCAGTTCAGTTGTTGTCAAAGTGAGCAGAAGTGCATTCATAGCGGTACTGCTTTCAACAACTATATTGATTGAGTGACTGCATGCTTGTGTCATATTATGGACAGTTAGTGACATGGACTAAAACTATACCTTAGGCTTTTTAACTTTGCGTCGCGACGTAACTGTTATGACGATGCAACTATTATTGTACCTTCAACTTATAGTAAGCCACAAATAACTAGGTAAATCGCACTGTCTAATAGTCAGACTTTGCACAGAAACAGAATTACCTAACCTTTTCCCAACTATGTTGGGGTCGGCTTCCAGTCTAACTGGATGCAGCGGGATACCAGTATTTTACATGGAGCGACTGCCTAACTGACTTTCACAACCAGGTAACTGGGTATCAGGACCGGGATTTTCGGTCTTCTTTTACCCGTAACTACTGTCAAAGATCTACGTATGATAGCTGGGAACAACTGCTTTACGTGCTTTCCGAAGCAAGGAGGGGTCTTTGTATGTTATGGATGGTCACCCATCCACGGACCGACCTAGACAAGTGTTGCTTAACAATGAAGGTCGACCGAGAAAAATAATTACCCACTTGTGTGTTGCTCACTTAGTCTGACAAAATTACAAACAACAAAATCAAAATCAAAGTGAGCACTTGAGTTACGATAACCACCGCTGTAAACCCAACACGATAATATGGTTATGAACAATCAGGAGAACGATAATGAAATAATTTGCAACACTGTATTGCAATTACATTGCTCTATATCACAATCAAGGCATCGGCTTGGCGGGTGGTAATCGAGTAATGGACCGACACCCTTTCGTTACAATCGATCGAGGTCGAATTAACAAATTAATTTGTATCTTTTTTCTTTATGCGGTAATCAAAGCTGCGGTTGGATTTGTGCTTTCTTAATTAGTGACGTTCAGTTGTTTATTTATTTATTAAACATACACAAAAAAAAGTAGGTAGGTAGTATTAAATTAGGTAATGAACGGATCCAGTGTACTTGTAATTTTAAGTATTTAACGATTATTTTATAACAGCATGCCCTGTAAGAAAACAGGCCAAGTGCGAGTCGGACTTGCACACGAAGGGTTCCGTACCACAAGGCAAAAACACCAAAAACAAAAAAATATGTTTGTTGTATGGGAGCCCCCCTTAAATATTTATTTTATTTTGTTTTTAGTATTTGTTATTATAGCGGCAACAGAAATACATAATTTGTGAAAATTTCAACTATCTAGCTATCGCGGTTCTTGAGATACAGCCTGGTGACAGACAGACGGATGGACAGACGGACGGACAGATAGCGAGATTATTACTAACGGGACCCTATTACTAAGACTTCTTAGTAATAGGGTCCCGTTTTTACCCTTTGGGTACGGCACCCTAAGAAAACAATCTGAACGTTACAAGATTCAGGGTTTGTGAAGCTATAAACTTCTGCCTTATCTCTGAGAAAGTCGATTGAAAATAACGATAAAGATGTTTTTTTTAATTTGTTCTTTGAAAAAAAAAGGATTAGTCTCTGTTGATGGTTCAATTGAAATCACACTATCTAATATTATAAAGGCGAAAGTTTGTGAGTGTGTGTGTGTGTGGGGGGGTGTGTGGGGGTGTATTTATATGTTTGTTACTTCTTCACGCTCAAACGGCTGGACCAATTTTGATAAAATTTTGTATGGACCTCCATACAAAATTTTATCAAAATTGGTCCAAATCCAGGGTGCCAGCTACCTGCTGGCACCCTGGATTAACATATATAACGTTTTATCCCGATATTCCTACGGTATCGAGATTTACGCGGGTGAAACCCCGTGGCACAGCTAGTAAATAATAATTATGATTTACTTTTTAGCATGACGATCAAAAACTTTCCAAAATAAAATAAAACGTATAAGCACCAACTCCACACAAAACTTTCCCTGATATATTTTTTGTATTACACTTTCGGCCGCAAGAATAAAAAAATTATATGTCGTAACCACACTTCATCACACAATTAAACCCCGTCAAAGAAAGGGTATCGTTGGTCCTCCATTATGGCCGCTATTGTAATATTCGACGCACAATGCCTTACTTATGGCCAGTTTAGGACATGAAAAAAGAAATGGCTAAGGTACCGAACAATAGTGTTTGAGAGTTCGGTTAGCAGGTTGGAGAAATTAATATTGTGATGTGTTTTAAGTGAAAAGTGAGGTTATGATTGCCAAAATGTAGATTAAAAAAAAGAAATAAGCAGTACCTTTTTGTACTCAATACTAATATATATCATCTGGATCCAATTTACTGAGTGAATAATTTAATTTAAAAAAAAAAAATGTAATGGTGGAAACTGCCTGTGATCCAATCTTCACTTCAGCCTAAATCTTTCGATGTGTAATGTGTCTATGCTCCCGCAATAGCCACTCTACCCTGATGACATTTTCATGAATTACTCCAATTGAATTACGCCACGTTTAAATTCAGGAAACCAATAAGTAATTGTTGCTAACGCAGGAGCAGACTCCCCAAATGCAGCTTGTAAATTTTCTTGAGATTCCTTGAAGGTTAACCCTCGTTTATATTATAATCATAAAACATCATAGCACGAAAAGCTTCCTGCGAGGCGTCCATTCTTGCAAACAAAAGTGTGACAGATTTACTTTTCTTTATATATTTAAAAAAAGAACTACACATAGGTGGCCAATAATTTTCAGCAAAGAGATTTGTATTGAAATTAGCCGTCGTCAATTCAAAATAGTTTCTAGAAAAAGTGATTGTATTTATTCAGTAGCAAAAATTTTCGGAACAAACTACGCAACATCATCGTTCTCTTCCCCTTATCCCAATGTATTTGGGGTCGGCGCAACATGTTTTTTTCTTCCATACAATCAGCAAGAGTTCACATAAGACTTCGCTCTGATGACGTAAGCGCGCGGTACTGAGGCGAAGATGGTAAGAGCGGTAACAGCGCGGGATCGGGAGTTGCCGCTGGTTGTACTTCTTTAAAACTGTTATCCAAAAACCCGGTCAGTGTTTGCAATCCTTGCCAGCCGTGTGTATCCCACGATATTTGAGACCATAACAAATTCGTCAGATCAACGGCGAAGGCGACTTGATGGTGCGTTATGGATTCCGATGTATGAATATTATGATTGTTGCTTATTGTTACTGATGCGGTTCGGTGATTATTAAACTAAATCGTTGTTATATTGTTGTATATTATGTTTAGGAGAGCAGTAGTTACGGCTGCGACTTACGAGTGGTAGGTTGTAGGTTCGCACCCAGACAGGCGTTTTACTTTGTGTAAATTATTTCGGCCTGTGTCCCAGAAGTGGGTACAATATAGGCTGATTATGTTGAGGTGTTAGATAATATTTTACCTTTGAGCTCGATTGCAGCATGTAGGTTTTTACAACCACTTTTACACGGCAAAATATGAATACAGACGCGAGACGCCAGCACATCAAGCTACCCGAATCTGTAAAATTTTCCCAATCAACTTTAGCGATAAGTAAATAATATTTTGAAGGTAAGGGAAGCCACGCAATGTCTTCTCGTCCCACATACCGCAGTGTCTCAAGACGAAAGTCTTTGACCAGTGCGTGTTGCCAGTGATGACATACGGCACTGAAACGTGGTCGCTCACAATGGGCCTTATAAGAAGGCTAAAAGTCACCCAAAGGGCAATGGAGAGGGCTATGCTTGGAGTTTCCCTGCGTGATCGAATCAGGAATGAGGAGATCCGCAGGAGAACCAAGTTAACCGACATAGCAAGAAGAATTGCCAAACTTAAGTGGCAGTGGGCAGGTCACATTGCTCGCAGAACAGATGGCCGATGGGGCCGGAAGGTTCTGGAGTGGCGACCACGTACCGGAAGACGTAGCGTTGGAAGGCCTCCCACTAGGTGGACCGACGACCTTGTGAAGGCCGCAGGAACCCGTTGGATGCGAGAAGCACAGAACCGGTCGAAGTGGAAGTGCTTGGGGGAGGCCTATGTCCAGCAGTGGACGTCTTTCGGCTGAAATGATGATGATGAAGGTAGGCCTCTCCAATTCTTTATAGTTAACAATTTTGTCAGTAGAATACGCGTTTCTTATCATCTTTCTGTAAAGTTTTTAAGAAGAGCCTGTGCGCGATTTTTATGAAATCGTTGCAATATAAATTCGAGAGAATCGTTCCACTTCTAGAATTTCGAAGTACGAGTATCTGTCTTCTCTTACGAATAATTACAGATGAAGCACAGTTGGTTTTTTCTGACCAACAGATGGACAATAGCCATCCCAAAAATTCCAGCCACTAATTACCTATTATAACCTAAATACATACCCTGTCATACCTGCCCCAGTTCTGATATAACACCGCAATCAAATAAACGAAAATGGCGTCTGCTCTCGGACTTTACCGTACGCATAAACCAACATAACAAAAGTAATGAACTATACGATATTGAAGCGTAAGACGATGGGAATAAGAAAGGGGGTGAAAGCAAATGGATTTATAGCTTTGTAATGGTCGCATGACAGTTGATTAAAGGGGGCCGAAAAGCGCCGAGGTTGGGGTCCAAGGGACAGCGCCCCAGGTGTGTCACAGTAGGAGGCCCCCCTGATGATTGTATTTAAAATAAATAAGAACCTCAATGAACGATTGTCCATACCGTGGCTTATGAACGCGATATTCGTATCGATAATTTATGCGACGGTATTTGTGGTCAACTGTGGAATTGGAAGTTTAGTTTTTTTGTGTAGCTGTGTTATGATTGCTTATGATCTTCTTCTTTTCTTATAGTAGTTACGGTGTACGTTCCAATAGTCCTTTTCCACTTTTATCTTTAGTAGGTAAGTTCATTTCTTTTTCTATTTTTTTAAGGAGCCAGTAACCGACTATTTTCTGATTCGTTTCAAATTGGTCATCGTTTTCTTCGAGTTATCCGGACCAATTACCTCTGGGCACATGCACCTCTGGAGTACCTACATAATATGACTCTTCTGTAACTTATTCTATAGCCAAACCCCAAAATAGGTTGTTGTTACGGTTTTGTCACTCAAAACACGGTGGTTAAAACGGGATACAGATAAAAAATAACCCATAGCCATTAAATGATCATACAATGATACAACCAAATTAAAAAGAGCAACCCTTTCTCCGACACCCGTAACTACTGCACTATTAAGTATCATCCCCTCAAAGTGCACCACAAATAAAATCACCAAACACAATGAAAAAAACGAGGCGTAAACTCGAAATTAAATCCCTATCAAAATTGGACAAAGAATGAATAAATATGCATTGAATAGAACCGCCATCGCTATTAACCCTACATCTGTTAAAGGGTAGATGCATTTATAATGGTCTTATAAGCGTCCTATAATCATAAGATTATTCTTTTTTTCAGTGCAGCTTCATTAGTCATGTAATAATGTTTACAAAACGTATAATCATTGTAATGTATCGGCAACCCGTCGGATAGTTTGGTAAATACGTAATGGTAGGTTAGAATAATGGTTTTAGAACAGATTTTTATGGTCCTTAGTGCAATGCTAGCGTGCGGTCCCCTAAAGTACCAATAAAGTTTTTTAGATAGTTTCTGTTTGCTACTAATCCTTAACAGCTAATAATTCAACAAGCTATAAGAACCCTATCAAAAATGCTCATTACAAAGCGAAACATAGTAACGACAAAGATGATGTTTCTCATCTAAAGTATAATATTATAAAGAGAAAAGATTAGATTTTTGTTTGTTACGTTTTAACGCTAACGGCACAAGGCTAGACCATGGCCTGGAGAAGGACATAGGCTACTTTTCATCCTGGATCGCAGACGAAGTCGCGGGAAACAGCTAGTAAAATATAAGTACAGCGGCAACCAAGGCAACAGGCAACAGAGAACTTACATCAAGAAGCAACAGACCACCAACAAGGCAACAGAGAACTTACATCAAGAAGGACCTTGATTAAATCCAGCTCCAGGCAGATCTACAGACAGTGCACAGTATACCTAGTTAGAGATATGTTATTTTTTAATCGTACCACAAGACCTGACAATAATACAACGAATCGTAAATTTTACAGCCGTCTTCCAAGTAACCGGCGACGCTCCTAAGTAGAATCCTGTGTTTGTTTATTTTTTGATAGGACTGTGTAACCGCGTGTGCCCTTTCTTCACGAAATACTTATTTTTTTCCCTTGGCTTTTTTATTTACGTCCCCAATAAAGGACTTACTATACCTCTGATGTATGCTTGGTGTTATTGTTTCAGAGAAATTGAGATATTCTGGGCTTAGCAAGCAAATAAGGTGTTATTTTCTGTAGTCCTCATTCGGAGGGTTTGTTGTAAGTCTTTTATCATGTATCAAGTTTAAATCCGGGTTAGTTGAGTCATTGGTTAAGCCTAATAGTGATTCATTTAGCGATGATTTGTGTTCGATGGATTTCATAGATAAGAACCATGTACTATTAATTTTTATATTACTCATTTGTAAACGGTATTTTCATTTCCTTTGGAATGGTGAGGATGTTGATAAGGATGTTAACTGTAATGTGATGGTAATGTATAAAGTGTTATATGATACAGTCAGAATAAATGTAGAAGTGAATACGCAAAGAAAAGCTTAACATCTTCAAACAAAAATATGTTGTAAAAATATGTTGTGTGTTTATTTATTTATTTATTTATTTGGGACAAACAAACAGTAACACATTATATCTACGCAAATAATATAAACAAAGATATTATATAAATCTGAAACTCACACCGTTATCCACAGCATATACAATTCATATAACTTTACTAATGAACAATCCATGCGAGTAAGACTACAAGACTATTTAAATAACTATTATATGTGTTGTTGTGTTGTAAGTTGTTGTTCTGTTGTATGATTTGATTTGAAACAAAAATATGTACGGCTAAGGGCTGATTTTTCAAAAGTAAGATAACTACTATCTGTTGAATAATTATGACAGTTTGACATATTATTTTCCATACAAAAAGTGTCAAACCGCTATATTTTTTCCTCAGATAAAAATTATCTGACTATTGAAAAATCAGTCCTAAAACGAATTACCCATACGAGACCACAACTTTCAAAATTCGGAAACCTCGAAATACCGAAGCAGTTACACATTTACAATCAGACAAAAATATTCAAACGACCGCTGCCCTTAAAATTCATAGAACCCAACAAAAAACCTATAACGCAGTAGGAATCCAAAATAAAATCATACACACATAATCTTATATCTGTAAGATCCGTGTTAAAGTGTTAACAATAGATATTTATTCGGATTTCAATCGAGTTGTGACAAGATACGGTCTTAGATAACGGTGGTAGGACCTATGGCACATAGCGCTGTAGGTAGAGAAGGTCCATTACTGAAATGCAAGCTCATGCCAATGGTAAAATAGAAAAACTACAGTTGGATGCAGGTGAAGATACTAGCAAAACTCTTGAAAATTATTTGTTAACTGATAATAATTATAGTCTTTGCCACCCATTGCCACCATAGTGCATAGAGTTCATTTATTGAACTGTGTGAGGGTTAAGACATTATACGATCGATGTAGGCATTAGACAGGCCATGGCAGATGAGACAGTACGTTGTAGGTAGGTATATCAACGTAAAGTGTTTACTCACTCATCAAAATTGTGATTGGTTTATATCTTTATTTATATTTACATAATTTAAATAGTGTTACAATAATTATTATTATTTGTACAACTATATAAAAAGGAGGGGAAATAATCAAAGAGCATCAAACAATTTGTCCGCATAGCTGTCAAAGTGCCCAAAGGGCTGGCAGCATTGCCACGTCGAATGGCAATGCTGATTCTTTGGCCAAAAAGTTGAGATGTTTTAGTGTATTGTTGTGTTTGTTTTACAATGTTTTGCAAGATTATTCCTATCCTTATTTTTATCTCTAACATTTCATTCATTCCTTCTATCATTTCTTTGTCTTATTACATTCTCATATTTAGTCCAACAGCTTTAGTTTTGTAGTTTTCTATGTCATTATGTGAGTCTGTAGAATATTATCAGTGACTATATCTATTGAAACTTCTGTATTCATCATTACATATATTGTGTATTCGTGGATTCTACCACGGATTAAAACGAGAATCATTGAATATTTTACGGGCTTTTATATTTGATTGTGCTCTGTTTACATTAGTATGTCTTTATTAGTTGTTTCGACTTTGGAATTTAGATTAAATGTTTGTTTATTGACTTTATTTTTGTATAAGAATCCATTTAAAAGAAATATCAATACTTATTTGACCTTGGGTTTTTTTCACTACAAATTCTTTCATGAATATGATTAGGTATCTATCAGTCGAAACTGTGGTCTCTGATATTATAATCAAATGATAGGCTTCTTAGACTTATCTCTTCAATCAGAATAAACCATGTCAAAACTTCAGGATTAATTTCTAAATTCACACATTCTTCAGAATTCCATATCGTACCATTCCACTTTCCATTAATCATGGCTCCTAGTTACCATCTCAATTTTCCAAACCAGTTACACCACCCAGATTTTCTCTATAAAATATTATAGTAATCATTCAAAACATACCAGCTCATAAAGAAAACTCCTTTTTCTCTTTCAAATGCAAGCATCCCAAGAATGAGCAAACACAAAGAAAAGAAAAATGAAAAAATGTCTCAATTTGACAAATGTATTCACATAACACGGTCTCCGATGGGCGCCATGCCACTTGTCGTGTGTCTACGCACATTTTTATACGTCCGCACCTCGCGCACGCGCAATGCATCCAGTTGCTGAACAAATAAAACATTCGGTTTGTATAGCGATAGTTTATTGTGACCTTTATAAATATTTTTATGTGAGCACTTCATGTATTATGAATACGGAGAATTGGTTATGAAGATTCTTGATTGCATAATGCAATAAAAATATAAGAAACGAAAAATATAAGAGTTGAATTCAATATAGAGAGAGCGGGTTTTCACTTGGCAATAGATGGGACAGAAGCACTTTGGCTGAGGCGTGCAATAAACAGGTCGTATTTTCAATCATACTTAAAAGATATAAAGGCTTTATTAATAAACTGAGCATTTCTCAATATTTTATTTACGTCATCTAGGGATTTGTCATAAATAACCTATTACAGAACTGTCACAAGAGTATCGTGAAATCTAGTCAACGAACTATGAAGTCTCTCGGAGGGATCAAATCCGGAAGAAGGTGATCCAATAGAAAACTAAAACAGTATTGCGGCCTTACGTGACGCCTGTTAAGGGTGGATGTACATAATCGATAGCTATAGTCCATAAAATAAGCAATCTGACGTTTTGATGTGCCGGGAATTCGGGTAGCCGGTTGTTCGTTAATCGGCGTCAGGTAAACGCCGGCTAGGTGGTACGACGTGTCTTCTCAGGGTGGCTGGTAGTGGCTGAATGATAGTAGCCAAGGATCAGCACCCCAATTACGTCACACACTATTACTCTCATTTTAAATAATTTTGAAGCATATTTCTAATCCATTGCTCCATATGTTCGAAAAATGTGTCTGCTCAACAATGCAAATAACGCAATGAATGTTGTTGAACTGTCAAAATGAAACCCATTGCTACTGATAGTGTGTTACGCAATTACGCTGCTGGTTCAACAGCGTGCGATTGCAGAAACCTAGGTCGAGCAGCCGACTGCTATAGGCTGATGATGTTGAGGTGTAATATTAGGGTATTTCGAAGCCATAACTTATGTGCACACGAAACCTCTTTATTTTAATGCGATGTTGTGTCGTTATTGCCCGTCATTCTCCACGTTTACACTTTCAATATCATCAACCCTAAAATGTGCGTTGAAATCCAACCCATTGAATGGCTCACATTTTTATTTAACCGCACAATAACCGTACCGCACGATGCGCGCGCGCACGACGCGGGGCGGGGCAAAGCGACCCGCGATTATCGTTGCCTTTTTTTTGTTATTTGCGCCGTAGATACCTTTTACATCGCCGTTCAATTACTGAAGCGCGAGTGTGGTGAGCGTTGGTTTCGTATGGATAAGATCTTTGTTTAATTTTAATACTTTTATCTAAGAAATTATCAAAAAAGGCTCAAATTCTCGGTTTTCTTGATACTCTTAAACCAAACTCAACGAGAAGTTTTATTGTTAATTTTATTTATTTATTAGCAGTCCACTGCTGGACATAGGCCTCACACAACCTGAGCCACATCACCTGGTTTTCTGACTTCCACGTCCAGTCTATCAGCAGATCTAATATTTAAGTACCTACCTTATATTTTCTATTATAAATTGAACTTAAATACACATTAACAAAAAAATAATGATTTAAAAAAATACATTGGTCATAATTTCTTATAAAATAGTTGTATAATACAGCACATAGTCGTTTTAACATCAAATCATAACGTTCCATTTCACATAAACTGACCAAAGCGGAAAATAGTGTGCATTGGGTGTAACGGCCACAGATATAGATACACCTAGATAACGCAAGAGCAACTACTTCGCATGCCCACTGCCCAGCTTACGTACAAAAATCGTAAGCCACCACTTTCGAGTTCAGTCCTGAGTACTGCTGGCTGGGTGAGCGTGAGCGCTGGCGCTAGGCCCAGGGGCTGGGGGGAGACGCGTGCCCAGGCGCCCGGCGCCTTTGTTGAATCGATTTGATTTTCCCATCACTAAATAGTGCTAGTGACGTCATAGTAGGTAGTAAAAAAATGGCACGCTTGGTTTTCATATAGATCGTGATATCGTCTATCTATAACTGTGGTAACGGCCCAATGTGATCGTGGTGAGATTTCCAATCTGATAAGAAATCGAAGCTGTCCGGTCAGTTGCAACTCCTTACAGCCTCCAACAGTCAGCTTTAAATAAAACCTCTTTTTGGACCACGACATTGCTTACCATATAATTGAATAGTTAACTGTTATTTTGTACCTACCTACCTATAGAAAGCTGACTGATTTTTAACACTCACTCGCCATAGTAAAATAACTATACACAAACAAAATAAATAAACCACAGAGCGTATCCACACAATTCCCGTCGCTGCGCCCACGCACCCTGATTGCGCTCGCCTTGACATTAGTTCGACTGTCGCGACCGCCGCGTCTTGCTCGCTTCACGTGAACACACACACCCGACACGAGCCGAATGATATATTTAATGTTACGAAACATTACTTTTCTTCCTGCAGTAAAAAAGATTCAATTTGACGGTCAGATGTTTTGCTTGGGGAAACAATGTCAGTTTGTGCATTTTGTTCAAACTCATCTGTATGATTTGTAGATTTTGTTACAATTAAGATGACGACTCTGTCACGGACTCTGCGCTGTTTGGGAAATTATGTTTTAGTTTTTTATTGTTTGAAATGTTTTAATTATCTAATTAGTATGCCTTTTTCTCTGTCTATCGAAACGAGTTACATCAATTTGGAAAAATTATATGATAGGTTTATGTTTCGATTTTTCGGCGATAAATCTTGTCTTAATTACTCTCCAATTCTTATATATTGTGCCTAAAATGGGAACTCCTTTAGTATCTCCAATCTTGAATGTGCTCACTATACCTAGGTATAACTATTGTGTTACAATATGAACACAGACAAGGGCGTAAGAATCTTCATTCAGAAACATCCGATGTTCTTGTTTGCTTTACTCGCTATCCTTTTGTCTCGATTCTGTTCGATTCATCGAGTCTAGCATTATGTTAGGCTAGAGATAACTCCGTCAGGTCTAGATGTTCCGTGTGATTTGTTTATGACATCACCGGAGAAAAGATTTTAATGTTGTTTGTTTACAATGCGAAGCTCATGTCATCATTGAATTTTTTAAAGCTGGAAAAGCTTGTTAGTTTCATTTACTTTATAGCTCTATTCCATACTAATATTATAAATTCGAAAGTACTTTTGTTTGTCTATATGTTACCTTTTCACGCCTAAACCACTGCACAGATTTCAATAAAATTTGGCAGAGAGATAGATTGCATCCCGGGGAAGTATACAGGCTAGTTTTTATCGATATACCTCGCAGGCGAAGCCGCGGGCGGAAGCTAGTCCATACTAATATTATAAATTCGAAAGTAACTGTCTGTCTGTATGTTACCTTTTCACGCCTAAACCACTGAACGGATTTTGATAAAATTTGGCAGTGAGATAGATTGCATCCCGGGGAAGGACATAGGCTAGTTTTTATCGACATACATCGCGGGCGAAGCCACGGGCGGAGGCTAGTAAATTATATATTATTTTATATTTAAATTTTGTCATCTTTATATGCTTTGACTACCATATAAACATCTTATTTTCTCTACATAAAACGATACTGCAGAAATCAAGCCTGTTCTTTCCAACACCTCATCATTGTAATCATAGCAGACATAAATTTAATATCTCGAGTTTAAATTATTATTCCAGGTAGTTAATACAACAATTCTTCCAAGTCTTCCCAGTTCATTATATACGTTCGCACTTATCTTCAAATTGCTTTTTCTTTTTATCTAACCACCACATACTTTTAAAGACAAAAGCAACATCCAATAAAATCATAGGTAGTTTCTTCGTAACATCATTGCAAGACGTTTTATCGTCGATCTTACTTTCTTTAAACACGTATTTTATAATTACACGCCTGCTGACGCATTTTCAAAGCTGATTATGATGTCCCCTTTACAAATTATTTACTAGTTTTAAGGAGACGAAGTGCCGTGTTATTACTCTCCACTGCTTTCATCGATTTTTCACGATCTTTATTACGATTTCACTGATCCATGTTGTAACGAAGTGAATCATTTGAAATAAAAAAGCAAAATTTCCCATTCTCTTTTGCAGGTTCCAGCATTGGTCTGCATAAGTCAATATTATTGTATATTTACACCCAGCAGCGTGACAACTGACACACTAACAGGTAGCAATGGATTTCATTTTGACAGTTTAACATGCATTGCGTTATTTACGTTGTTGAGCAGACGAATTTTTAAAACATATGAAGCAATGGATTAGCAATACCCTTCAAAATGATTCAGATTATGATTATTACTGTGTTACGCAATTAGAGTACTGCGGTGCTATTCTGTAAAAATCTCACCGTGAAAACTTAGGTGACGTGAGCGTGGAGTGAGCTGTCAATAGTGTCAATTCCTAGCAAAAACAAACTCACTTCACCTAAGTTTTCACGGTGAGATTTTTACAGAATCGACCGGCTGGTTTGCTTGATTTCCAGTTTTGTACTACATTCGGTTTCTATGAAGTCGGCAAATTACCTATTGTCAATCTTCTTTGTGTTGCAGATTTCATAGATAATGGTGACCAGTTTATATTAAGCGGTATATGTATGAGCTTATTTGTCAACTGCTAAACTGTATGTATTTATTCATTCTAAGAAATAGCTGTTGTATTTTACTCGTAGACTGTATAAGAAGTAACGGAAACAGTAAACACTTCTGTAGGCGTTGATACTACAAACTTTGGTGTCGTCGCAACCGAAGCGGTAAACCCTCAGTAACTAGGTACTTGTGCAGTATTGTTAACTGCGAATGTATGCGTTATTGCTATAATAAATAACGCGGTACCGTTTGATTTCCTTTCTGCAACAAATACTGCGTAGGTACTGAATAAAATTTCCATGGCTCCCTTATGGTTTCTGCTTTCGTCAGGAACAATGAATGCTCTAACCGTTACAGCTGTTTAATTTCGTTGTTCAGTGTTCTCCTCTGAGTAATGTAATTTCGGTTGGCTTTTTATTTTCACACTTGTTGCCTCTGGGATCTTTGAAATGGCAAGCAAATGAATGTTATACATGAACATGGCGATCATAATTTACTGTTCAATAACATTCATAGTTTACTGTTCTTCGACTTTTACCTATATCAGAACCAAACATTTATGGGGACCATTTCCGATACATGGTTAAAACTGAATACTTTTTATAAGAAGAAATAAAACGCTACAAAGTTGTTTGCAAATGCTTGTGATAATTCTGGATCAACTTACACATAAACTTAAAATATAAATATCTTAAAAGGGAACAAAAATACACCATCAAAACCTTATATCTCAATAACAAACCCATAAAAAATACCTGATACGAACAGGTTATCAACACTTTGAAACCGCACACCAAGATTTCGAATCTCAAAATCAATGCTAGTAGATAAGATAAGGACTTCAACTCCGACCAAGTGACTAGACCCTTTAGTTCCTTAATTTTTTGTGTTATAAAGGTTCTTTTAACACTGGTGGGTTAAAAGAGAGCCTTAATTAGGTTCTGTAGTGTCCGTCACCGCGTATTAAGCCGTCGTTTCATCAGTGGAGTTGTTTCTGGATGAAGAAACAAGCGGCGCCTGGCGCTTGAGGCTTGTATGGCGACGTATTATCGCTTCGTCTCGTGTTACTGCGTTCTTCCAAGGTATGTGAAATGACGTCTCTGGTGTATAATGTTTGAGTTAAAAGGAGTCACGACGAAAAAGGTGAAAAAAAATGGCGTCACGACTAGACTAGAACTGTCTACATTAGGGTTTTCTTTATAATGAAAATGGTGTTAAATCGATGAGCTTCGAGGTCTTCCCTCACTCTGATTCCGATGACCTAGCTTACGGGATACATTGTATCCTGTATAAGATATACCCTTAGCTATATAGTTTTTGTATACCTAGCTTAACTCAGTTCTTCCAAATTATTTCTTATTTAGAACCTACTTCTTTGAAGTTGTTAAATCAACGCAAAGTTTGATATCACCAGTTGCACCTATATCTTACATGATGCTGTCAATAAAGACTAAAGTACCTACCTACTAAGAAAGTTGTGCAATAAAAATTGCCTCCAACCTTACATGCGGAAGCTATCTCTAGGGATGTCACAATTCATTGTCAGATATGTTGAATTGAGAATCCCATAAAACTGTCCAGAGCGCCCACATTACAATACTGTCGTATATTTCTTTCGATACCAAGATACACCTCCGTCAATTTGAATTCTTAGTTCATAAAATTGAAGATTAGTCGCTGCAAGCGTAGTGTACAGCTGTCTGTAACATTACGTAGGTGCATATATGCTCTTAGTAAATTAAGAGTTAAATTTTTCCATTCTTTAACATTTTGCTTGAAGAAAGATCGTTAGGTATGTGTACAGTATATATGTAGAATCAAATTTGGATTTCTTAAAATAAGTAATCGGTCATTTTATTTTATTTATTTATTTATTAAGGTACACCAACAGCTTCTATGTATAATTTATCTTAAGTACTATAGATCACAAAAGTCTCGGTCTTACACAGTCGCCAATTACAGGTTTACCAGCAATCTCAGAAATAAGTGATCACACATAATAATAACAAAACTAAACTAAAGGCTAGAACTTAAAAATTGAATGGCAAGATACTTCTTAAACTTAAGAAGGAATTGCAATATCTATTAGCCATATTCGCACGAAAATTGTCACATTGATGTTTTATGAAAAGCTTGAATACGAGAAAGCATTAAACGAGAAAGCAAGAGTGACAAAAGTAAAAGTAAAAATAAATGTGATCAACTCAACCAACATAATATAATTAAAAACACAAGCAACCGACCCAAAATATCTTCAAACAATCCAAAAAATTCGCTTATCCAAAACAAATATATGGGATTGTCCAAACTTGACACCTTCGAATCCCATGGGAAATTAACCTGAACAAATTTACATACAAACTTAGAACTATGGGAAAAAAATGTCCAACTTTAATCCCGGTCCTACTGAGCTTTACAAAAATAAAGCCTTGTTTGGCTGTCCAGATGGAGTTACTTTCTGACAGGTGACAAGCAAGTTAATAACTTCGTTAATCTCTATTATTAGAAGATCATTTTCTGTTCTGACATCACCATCATTTCTCTCTGGTTTTAGTAGGTATTACCAGATGCATCTGATTAAAGGTGCTTGTACACATCTTATCTCTATGCGAATGTTCTGATCGCCCATTGTTTTGTATGAATGTTCGTTGGACTAGATAAGGAATCCGTATCTAGTTCTAGCGTTCGTGTTCAAACATTCCAACCAAATAATTGGCGATCAGTTTTCGAGGGCGATTGTACTCTCTGTACTTAGAATAAGCAGAGCTCAATATATGAGTTATGGTTAATCGTTCTAAATAAAATTAAAGCTAATGAAAGAAGGTATTCTTTAATTTGCGTTCATTTTGTTTTATTCAAAAAACTTTTGCTAAATTTATTTGGTTTCGATGTTCAAATACAATAAATTTCGCTAATAGATTCTTACTCTTCCTGGTATAAACTGTCACCCTCCGTTATATACCTTTGTTTCCATAAACAGGCAGATTTAAATGTTATTTGACTTAAATAGAGTTAGGATGTTCAACCAATCGTACCAATTTCTCAAACAAATTCATGTCTAATCCCATTTAGTGAAAATACGTGTCAGCTTTAGCCAGTATCCTCAGGCTAAATGGCTAAAAGTCAGTTTACCGTGCAAACAGCAAATAAACATCGTCCCACGTAGAAAAAGGGGCTGGCCACTAACAAAACACATCTTTGTCTCAATCATAGATCGGATTAGACGAAAAATATAATCGGATTTTATGTGTAAAGTTATTGTTTAAAATTATCCCACCCAGTCGCGGTCGAAATGTATAAAAGGGACAATGTACCCGTGTTTTGTCCATGATGGATTTACAACTTTGGGACATGTCTTTTTTATCCAATCAAGGATCTCTATTTCTTTAGGCGTTTAATCCTGGCTGGTCAGTCTATTCTTTGGCTTCCATTCAATAATGAACGGTATGTTTAGGAGCAAAGAGCTTGGATTTGTTTTTGGGTGATATTTGAATCATTCACTTTTTGTCCTATGATTTATGAGTTTTAAAGCGAGCTACTGTTTATTACGTTTGGATTTAGATAACTGTATGATCTTCGGGTATCTCTTTCTTGTTTTTAATCCTTCCTGAGCTAAAACACGTGCCCGTTAATTTTGCGGACTTTTTGCATGTTTTAAGCACCGTTATGGTTTAACTTTTTCTCTTCTTTCATTATAAAAAGTGTACCGCTATTTGTTACCATTTTAAGCTTTTGTATATTTTGTGCTGACTTTACCCGAATCTATTTTAGATTTTATGTAAGGAATTTATAAAAAACACCTTGCTTTTAGACCGCTCCAAAATTAACTTTTTCTAAAGAAGGCAAGTCCACCATACCTTTAAAACGATTTGACGAACAAAATCACACGAATCTAAATAAACTGGTCAAAAGACGTAATTAATTTCTCTAAAAGCACTATCACGTCAATCGACACCATAGACGAATACCACCAAGAAACGGGAATAGAATATACTTTCCGACCAAACCCGATGATTTCCGAAGTTGTCACTAAATAAAGTGATAGACCCTGAGAAGCTGTCGTATCTTGTAATCGTATATTGTGTTACTACCAGCTTTTGAAGAGTACTAGGATATGTCCTGCTTTTGTCTTTTAAACAAGAACACAACACACCCAGAGACAAAATTAGGACCCCTTCCTGTTAGAAATCACAGAAATGGTTTTCTGCAATTTAATACATATTTTGCCCAATTTCCAAATAAGATACCTACTTATTCAAGAGCATTAGAAAATCCAATATTCTTGAAAAAAATACCAGTCCACTTAAAATAACGTGGTAGCAGAAATGCTGTGCAAAAATGTGTCTGGACCAAATAAATCATCAATTGCCTAGCCTTTACCCAACTATGTCGGGGTCAGCTTCCAGTCTAACAGCATGTAGCTGAATACCAGTATTGCACCTAATAAATCGACTAATAAAGTTCCCTGTCCCAAGAAAAGATGTTTTTCATAGTCACACGACGTCATTACTACATCCGTCGTGGCCCGTCGGGTCTCACCGCTCACGAATTGTCACTCAATTAATAAAAGAAAATGTGTCTAAGCATGGATATTTTCCATGGATAAAATAATTAAGTTCTAAACAATTTTACAGTAAAGAATGTTTTTTTTTTTTTTTAAATTATGATTGATTTTTTCTTGCACTTTTTTATTATTCTTCCGTAACATAAAATGCCAACATTTTTAATGAAAACAAGTCTCCATACGAATCAATCTTTTGGAAGGGGCGACTAGAATTAATTCTAATTTTTTGTAAATTTTGACATAGAAAAGTGCGTTTTATTTGCCTATTTTAAATAAACTTTGACAGTTCGAAAAGGTGACATGCGACCGATTTGTGAGAAAGTGATTTGTTTGAAAATTGATTAAAAACAAACTAATTATACATTCACAGACTTACAGTTAGGGTTGACTGAATTTAATGAAACTTGTGACATTTTTTAGAACCACGAATTCATGCATCTTAAAATTCCATAATCTTCCTGTACAACATTATACAAATCCATCATGGCGCAATTAGCCTTTACGAATCGGTTTCAACAACTGCCTAAGGAATTAAGACATCAGTTGGTATTCCCTTTGTTATGCCATCGTGAATGATTGCAATGTTGCAGCGCTTGCGCCGGTAGTTAGTCGTGCTCTACAAAATGTGTTTGTTCAATCATCATGAATTATTAAAATACTCAGCAGTGACAACGACATGATTATCTGCCGATGTATTTTGTAAAAATCTTACCGTAAAATCTTAGGTGAAATGTTGTAGTTTGCTGTCAATAGTGTCAATCCCTACCATCAGGTGGAATGACAGCTCACTTGAGCTCAGTTTTCTTGATGAGATCTTTACAGAACAGATTGGCAGAAAGTAGTTATGGTCTTCTTGATGTCGACTACACATATCCAAGAAAAAGGAAACATATGACAGGGAGTCAAATAACCTAAAAATTAACTAGTAGAGTTTGTATAAGGTCTATCTATTCATACACGAAGCTCAGCGAGCTATTCTAAAAATAGCCTATCGAAAACCCTGGCGATATTCTACTGATGCCCTGTACTCAGAATGTAGCCTCCTCCGTGTGAGGCAGCTGTTTATTGTTTCGACACTGTTACGCTTCCATAGACATGCTAAAGAACTGGCCCGCCATTCATCCAGAACATTAAAGTGGGATCGGCCAAGAGTACATTCTTCTTTTGCACGCAGATCTTTTGCATTTCTTGGGCCATATCTCTACTCTAAATTCTATTCCCATAATAGATCTATACTCTCCTTAACGTACAACAGCTGTAAGAATGCAATATTCAAATGGCTGCACCCCAAAAATTATGACCAAACGGAAGACCTTTTGCACATACAATCATAACATAAGACAAAAAAAAAAAAAAAAAAAATTATTGCGCGCTTTTGCACCACATACAACCGCTCACACATCACATACACTCCACACATAACACACACACCACACTACAAACACACTCACACCCTGCCAAAGCCACAGTCTTATACCACAGTCTTTCTACCACATAATAATTTTAGTTAGTTAGTTTTTCTTTTTTCTTTTGAATTATTCTTTCAATTTTTTTTTTCTCTCTATGTAACACTGTACTACTCAGGTTCTGAATAACATTGTACCATGTATTTTTTTTTTCTATTGTTTGATTTTTCTTAGAATTAATTACGTCACTTAGGTACAAAAATTAAATTGTTTGCCTTACTTGGGAAGAGACTGGACCCCACGACACAGGGAATCCTAGTGTGGGGTCCAGGGCATTTGTAAAAACCTAGCACCTAAGGCTCCATGTAAACTGCAACTAGTTTTGTTTTTATATTGTACCGTGTTATTTTTTCTGAACTGAATAAAGTTTATTATTATTATCTCTTATCATTGTATTCATCATTAGGAACAACTTTTACTATGGGACCAAACTTGAAATCGCGAAAAAAAAATCAGCTGTTCCCTACATTCATATTCGCATAACTCGTCAAAATATATGGAACAGCAGATTTTTCTTTGCGATTTCACGTTTTGTCCTGTAGTAAAAATTGCTCATAATGATGAGTACAATGACCCGTTCAGATATTTCGTGAATGAATAGGTAAGCCTTATATAGGGTGGAAAAAATCAAGGGACCCCTGAAGGGAAACCACTTTAAATCCTTAAGATAGATTATTTTACTTAAAGACATAAAACTGTTTTCACAGATTTCAGGACAAGCTTACCTAAACCGGGAATCGAACCAGCTAATATTTCAAAAAATAAACACTCGCTATTTTATTCTACTAAACTATGACTATGCTGGCTGGTGCACATTTTCAGTGTTCAGGACTACTAAAATTACATTTTCTTCTAACAGTTTCTCATGCATGTCCAAACTTTGCAACGTCAGGTTTTCGACAAATCTAGACAAAATAATCATAATTTTTTATTTTGAAAACCGACTAAGGAAACAGACAAAAAATCTTTATGACAAGCCAATTAGACAAATCGTTATTTAAAGCTAGAGAACAGTATAAAAACAAACACTGTTGATTTTATGATGCACGTGCACTTACGCCATAGACTTTTTTGCAAAATCATCTCTATGGTTGTAATTGGCTTTTCCATAACAAAAAATAGCTGCTGCAAAAAAATGATTTTTGACATGAACTTATTATAATGCGAAACACACAAATTAGAAAACTCCTCTTGCAGATGTTTTTCTTTTGTTTATATTGTTCGCTAAGTATTCGTGATTGTATTCATAGATGGCGCTACCAGTAACTCTTTTAGATTTTTCTTCGATTCATGTTTTTAGTATTCAAATTTTTTTGGCTCTAAGAAAAAAATACTTTGGTACATACTAAGGTCTTTATTATAACACCTTCAACCACAGCTACCTCTACCCGCCATGTATATCAGTGTTCACACAAAATTCGTACCGGAAAACAGTTCTAAAAATGGGACCAGTATCCACTGCGGTGGTCCCTTATCGGGTATATGTCCACCATCGCTTCCAATGAGACATTTCACCTTTTTTATTGCCGTGCTCTTCGCGACTTCACGACACAAAAATATCACACCACACCAAAAAGTCATAATACGACTTTGGTGACTCAAAAATAAGGTTGGTTTTCGTTTGTTCTTGATTGTATGGTCAGCAAAAGTAGTATTGTCGCCAGTATAGTTTTATCATGGTGCTTTCTCGCCTTTTTACGACGTAACGTGTGAGTCAAAGTGTCGTAGATACAATTATCGATTAGGTAATGTTATCGCGACCGATCTTTTGTCTTCCGGTATATTTTTGTTGGTTTAGGTCCGTTTTCGGTACTGGTGGCGCTATAGGGTGTCGGTTATGTTTGTTTCCTGTTTTGTTTCACAGTATTTGGAAATATTTATTTTTGGTTTATAATTTTGGTGTGCAAATACCTTTTTGCTTTTTTCCACTTTGCGCTTAGAGACGAGTTTATTTTTTCGTTTGAAGGCACTTGGATCTAATTTGGATTATTTCATAATGTTGCCTAAATAAGTACCCTTTTTTGTGTGGCCGAGGAAAAATATACTTAGGTACCAATTACAAAAAAAAAACGATAAGTATTTTTTTTTTGTTTTTATTTTCCAAATGATTGCCAAAACCTGTGAACTCGACAGTAACAATAAAACTGCATAATAAATTTTAATTTACGTAAAGAGGGATCACTTTTCAACGTCCACTGTATCTTTTTTCTCGGATTTCACTTATATCATATTAAGTTGTACACTTTATTATTCATGGATAACAATTTATTAATTAATTATACAAAGTACCAATATTTTACTTCACGGGATCCTTCGGCTGCTATTTATAAATTGAGCTCTAATGCAACTGATTAAAGTTTGATATCAAATTGAATCATTCGATAAGGCTTCTCAAGTGCACTGAACTGATAGGTACTGTAGGCATATTTAAAGATACATGCGCGCGCGTTGATGTCGGATCAAATCTTATTGTGTACTGAGCGCAAAAAAGTTTTGATTGGCTTGCGAAATAGTGGACATTACTTAGGCACAAATCACTAAATGTGTTTAGCGCTAAACATATATTAAAATCATAATTATTTCACTGTCATCTTCAAACGATTGACAGAAATAGAGTGATGTTTTTAATTCGTTTAGCGGTAAAAGAATTTACCTATTTGTGGTTCAAGCGGACCTCGCTGGATAAGGCATACCATACCATTGTCATAAGAAAAAAATTGCTACGTCATTTTTAGGCTATCTGCAATATTATACCTTTTTTCAGCCTATTGATAGTTCTCATCACAAAAACCATACTTACTTCCTGTGGTGCTATTCTGTAAAAATCTCACCGTGAAAACTTAGGTGAAGTGAGCGTGGAGTGAGCTGTCAATAGTGTCAATTCCTAGCAAAAACAAACTCACTTCACCTAAGTTTTCACGGTGAGATTTTTACAGAATCTTTACAAATAACACTTCATATTATAACCCTATCGTTAGAATGTGTCGACTATACAATGAAATATCAAAAGACAATAACAGTATTGATATCTTCGATTCTCGTGCCGCTGCTTTCAAAAGACATGTATGTACTCTTTCTTTTTAATTTTAATTTTATAACGCTTTTATTTTATATCGCTTTAAATATTGTTCTCTTTATATAATGTAACTTTGTGTGAATTATGCACTTAACCTGGCGTGTTTGGTCTCCTACACATGCCCTGCGTGAGTAGTAGGTAGTGTGTCGGAGGGCAGATGCTCATACCTTGTAGCTGTAATTTTGTCAATTAGGTTTTATTTTTTACTGTAGTTGTTACCATTATTATTGTTGTTGCTGGTCATGTTGTGCGACTACGCTTTGGGTGATAGTCAGGTCGCAACCTATAATTTGAACCTACTGTACTCACTGTGATTATTGCCTGTTGTAGTTGCCTTGTGAATAAATAAATAAATAGAATCGACCGGCTGGTGAGCGCTTTTATGAATGTTTGTTGTGAAACTAAATTGAGAATCAATTTCGCTTATTCTTGGCCTATCCTTTTGGTCATTGCAAACAAAGCTTTAGGTGTAGGTATTTCGATAAAGTATGATCGCTCAATTTTCTTTCATGCAATTTCTGCGTTCAAGCAAGCGTTCACCACGTCATAAAACCACATAATTAATGTAATAAATACTAATTAGTAACAGCTACAGCAACTTTTTCTGCTGTCCCTACACTTTGACGTCTTTATATGTTTGTATGAATGCAATAATATGCACATATTTAAGCTCACTTTTATGCAATCCGATGCCAGGAGACAATTTACAATGTCTTATGATCTTCTTTACTGAAGTAGCTTCGCTGTGCAGTGAAAATTATACTCAGGTTTAAATTATAGCACATTTTTGCTAGAAATATTATGACTTGTGAGTTAGGGTTTAGACTTACATGGATTATGAGATTTGTACTTAATGGCTTTTGTTTGTAGTTTTTTCACATGTATGGGTAGTGGAGCTTTTAATATCTATATTTGTTCTCTATACTAATAATAAAGCTGAAGAGTTTGTTTGTTTGAAAGCGCCAATCTCAGGAACTACCAGTCGGATTTGAAAAATTATTTTTGCATTTGATAGCTCAATTTTCGAGGAAGGCTACTTAACATTACTTTGGAAGCCAAGCAAAAACAAAAAAAGTCAGATTCTATCTGACTTTTTGAAGTGAATTGAACAAGAAACACGCGGACAAAGTCGCGGGCAGAAGCTAGTATTTTAATAAGTTTATGTCATTGTGTAGGTACTATAACCTACCTACAGCGTTGCAGCTTGTATAATTACAGGCACGTGTGACATTTCTTTCTGATATGAAGCAAAAATAATTTCTGATGCCCAATGAGTTCCTGTCTTTTTCTTTCCTTTTTTTTTTATTACATACCTACTTGTATATAATATTTATATTTTAGTGTTAATATGTAATTAAATAAATGTCAAAGTCTAAAAAAAAAATAAGTTTTAAAGTTTTTGGATATATGTAATTCTTTTGAATCTACCAGATTTACACTTAATTTATTGGATTACTATAATAATGTCCAAATCATAATAATGTAAAAAATAAAAATTGTACAAAAATAAAAATGTCTAAAAATAATGATGACCAAAAATAAAAATGACAAATCATGTTGTGGGTATCAACAATGACTTTTAAATTGGAAGTAAAGTATTTATAATAATACAAAAGTTTATGTTCAAATGGATGACTTAAAATGATATTGAACTATTTCCATCCCGTCCATTTATGATCTTGAACTCTTTTCTATCAGCAAAAAAATTTTGTACCTAAGTACTAGCAAAATCCCTCAATGTCTCCCTGCCTTTACTTCTCTAGTAGCCTTTGCTCTATGTAATCTGAACATCGCACACAATCATTTGCTGCACATCGCTACGATCACAATAATTTGCTGCACAGGACTTGACACCGATATGCATACGAAACAGACGTTAAGAAAACATTGTGTATCTTTGCCTTTTTATTGGCAATACCTTTAATTTGACAGACGATATTGATTGGTGAAATTGTAAGGGATTTCTGCACCCTAATTGCGTAACACACTAGAAGGATATTGCCTTTCTTAATGGATACCTACTCTTCATAAAGAAAACACCCTCCAACCCCCATTTTTTTTTTTTTTGCTTATGGGAAATCAAAACCCACCCGTGTTCCTTCCTTAGCCCTTTATGTTTTTTTTTTAGGGGTGGAATTTCGAAAAACCCTTTCTTAGTTGATACCTACTCTTCACAAAGAACACACCCTCCAAATTTCATGTCTGTAAATATGTGAGCACCATGTATCTATCACTTATTTGATTTACCTGTCATTGCTTAATTTTTAATTCTTTTTACCTTTTGTGGTAGACTAATTTTATTATGGGTGCATCGTGTTCACATATAATTTTTATTATGTATACAAGACCTTGTAAAACATTTTAAAAGAGTAACGGTGGAGTTTCTTGCCCATTCTTCTCCATACGAAATCTACCTTTTGGAATGGGCGACTAGAATCATTTCTATTTAGTTTTTTTTGACGTTCAAAAGTGCCTCTAATGTGCCTATTTGAAATAAATGATTTGACTTTGATATCAGTCAGTCACGACTTTGAATTTTATATACAGGGTGTTATTGAATTAACGCAAAACCTCTTAAGGGGTCCTTGTACTCATCATTATGAACAACTTTTACTACGGGAACCAACCTAAAATTACAAAAAAACATCAACTGTTCCCTACATTTTGCCGAGTTGTGCGAACATAAATGTAGGAAACAGCTGTTTTTTTTTTTTTCGCGATTTCTGGTTTGTTTGTTTGTTTTACGTTTCTACGGCACCCGCATTTCCTCTTAAGGCTCACCAGCTAATGGTAATTACATACCGAAGATGCCTCACTGCGATACCTCGCAGTCGCGGTTTAGCTCGCTACCTCGATGTCAGCTCCATTTAAAACAAATGTATCGTGTGCTCATAGACACGCACGCACTTTCCCAAGGATACCTCACTGCGATACCTAATGGGCTGCTTGGGGGGTTATCTCGATACCTGGAATGTGCGAGCATGTCTATTAGCATGCATTAGTTTGACATGGAGGTGACATTGAGGTAGCGAGCTAAACCGCGACCGCGAGGTATCGCAGTGAAACATCTTCGGCATGTATTTACCCTTTTTTTTTTTTTTTTGTTTCGGGGTGGAAAATCCTCTTGGATGTCCGCCGCCCTGGGGTGGGCGGCGGGGTCTGTCAGACTCTTACTGACTAAAAACCACCCCGGTGTTCCATCCCACACCTACGCCGGGGGTCGCGGGAACGTACGATCCTTCCGCAACCCCCGACTAGTGCCGGCCCGCCACTGCGGGCCTCGTCGGGTCAGGGGGGGGAGTGAGGTGTTTGACTCCCCCCGTGACGTCTAAGAGGGGCGCGCGTGGAACACTACGCGCCGCCACCTCGGGTCCTGATGTGTGGGGGGCGGCGGACGTCCCCGAGTCCGTCGCCCCTGGACCCATTTAGGGGGGCTGGAAGAGGGCGTTGTCCGCCCACCGCCGACGCCCGGTGCGCCTGCTGCGGGCCGGGTGAGTGGACGAGATCTCCCTCTCCCTTTCCGCAGCCTCCTTCCGCGAGATGACCGTTTCGCAGAAGGAAACCACCGCGTCCCAGGACTCTTCGCTGCCGACCATCGACTCGACCACGGCCGGCAGCGACAGGTCACTGCCTACTTCTGAGATGAGGGCACGGCGGCATGTATTTACCCTAAGCCAACATTGTCTCTAGTCTAGTTAGACTATCGCAAACTACTACACAGATTAACAGACTACCTAAACAGTCTCATGTCAAAGCTTGTCTGAAACCTACCGAAAAAACTGTTTTGACTCTGTTATGCGCATAGTAAACTATCCAACGTTTAGTTATTGCAAAATCTAATTAAACGTCCCTAGCAATTCTGCAAACCCCATTCCGGAACAGAGAGAGTAAAGCGGTGGTGAGTGGCTTCGGGAGAGCAGTGGTGGCACCGTGGTAATGGCCACGACTTAGGTGTTGTAGGTCGTAGGTTCGAACCCAGACGGGCCCTTTACTTTGTGTAACAACGTGAGAAACCTGCATGTGAACCAAAAATTCGAAGGCATGTGGTGAAATCTACCAATCCGCGCTTGGCCCGCATGGTGGATTACGGCCCACTTCCTCTCACCGAGAGGAGGCCTGTGTCCCAGCAGTGGGAACATTATAGGCTGCTTATGCATTGCCGGAAATCCTTAAAAAATAAGCACACAATGACATCACACGAACATGCAAGTTCCATTGGCAGCCACGAGGCCACGACTCCACAGCGCAGGTGGGTACCGCCTTCCCGGTACCAAATTATACACCAGAACCAATAATTAATTTTGTCTCGTTACCCATGTTAATAAGACTATATTGTTACCAGTTATTTGTATGCAAATGTGCACTTTTTTGCGGTACCAATTAATTCCCGTTGTTTTTTGTTTAAATTAAAAACTGAACAAATTAAATGGCGATATTTTTATTTCTGTTTTTGCTGACGTCACTTACTTACCTATAATGTAGTGCCGTGTATCTAGTGGTAGAGAAGGATTTATGGCCAAAAATAAATAAAAAATAGATATCTTAAAATCTATAGACCTCAAAATCAAGAAAATGGGCACCTCCTACGTTCAAATTAAATTATGACGTCAAAACAATAAAGCTCTGTTTACACCGAGTCCCACGACAAATTGCCGCCAGTCGAGACGGGTGCGACAAAAAAATCGCGCCACTTTGAACACAAAAACGTTTTTATTGCGACTAACGAGACACCCTTGATGCTATCGTGTGTATTACTTTCATCCCTAATCTGTAACGTTGTTGCTTTCGATGACCGCGTCCTTATAATTAGGTGGTAGTGGGTTTATATGCCTCACTGCATACATTTTTTTTTTTTTTACTTTTTTTTTCCTACCTACCTACTTTTTTTTACGGGACCTTTCTATTCTATTCTATTTTTAATTATGGCAAGTAAAACCGATGTCGACTATTCTGCCAATGTCAAAGTGAATTGGAAAAGCAAGTGTGCATTATTTATAAAAAAAAAAAAAAATATGATACAGTTGAACTTTGTAGATCTTGTGGGGTTACCTTTATTTGTCATACTTATTAATCGTCGTTTTTTTGTCATAGTCTCATATCTAGTGTCTAGTTACTTATGCTTTTATTTTTAATCTTGAGACATGATTCATTTAATTTTCCTGTAAAATACAAAAGTGTGTGCATTCTTTTTGTACTTTTATCTTACTATTTATACCATTTATCTAAAACAAATTCCAATAAAAACACCAAATTTTACTTTGTACCCATTATCTAATCTTACCACCAAAGTCAAAACATTTTTCAATAACGTATCTATTAAGACCACTTCGCAATAAACACAGCCGACCAATATGTGAACCAGCTCTAACATTTTTTGTCACCCTAGTAACGATAATCATGTCACACGTTTTTTACAGCAAACCACACAGGACAAAATGGCGTTACCATCAGATTATCACAGACTTGTGGTCGGATTATTACTTCATTTTTTTCATCCTGTGCCTACCTGTTCAAAAGCCCGAGATCCTTAGATGATAGGACCATTCCTGAATCGTTACCAATTGACCAGTTTTCATTGACCTGCAGGAATAACCCCTTCATTGTTTAAGCATAGGTCAAGTTATGCTGGTGGTATTATACAAATTAATAAGCCAAGCAAGCTTCTTAACCGGGTGAATATTTTGTTTATTATACCTATTAGAAATTTGTCGAAACATTTTGGTTCAGTGTGTTAAGATAAATACTGCTACGACTTTTATTTTTGTTCCTCGCGTTAAATATTTGAGGGATTTGTTAGCATTGTCTGAATGTTTGATCAAATGTTTGGGGCTGATAACGAGGGAATGTTTGATTCATAGTTCGGGGGATTTAAAATTAAGGGCGGATTAGAAGAATTCCATTGCCACTGAAATGTAAGAGATAACAACACTGGCATGGAAACTATCAGCTTTTTCTAAATCTTATCAGCTGGTATATTATTTAAAGATCGAAGCGTAACAACTTAGGTGAAGTGAGCTAAATAGTGAGTTGTCACTCCATCTGTAGTGCTACTCCGTAAAAATCTCACCGTGAAAACTTAGGTGGAGTAAGCTTAAAGTGAACTGTCAATAGTGTCAATCCCTAGCATCAGGTGGAATGACAGCTCACTATAAGCTCACTTCACCTATGTTACCACGGTGATCTTTTTACAGAATAGCACCGCTGATACGGAGCACTTGCTGTAGTAATTTACAAACTAATGTAAGTACGTACTTCCTCGTTAATTGTCAATATAAACTTTGCTTACAACTTGGGTCGTCTATTCTTAATAATACCAGCCAGTTACTGTCCCAATGCAGAGAAAGACTTCTTCTCATACCAAGTAGGCATGTGGCAACTTCTTTATTTTTTTGTCAATACAGTATAGCAATCGACATTCATACGAATAGATGAGTATAGAGTATACTCACCAATAGATCAAAGTAGGGGAAGACCAAAGAAACGATGGATAGACTGTGTGAATGATGATATGGTTAGAAAGGGGGTGAGTACCGAGATGACGTCTAACAGAGAAGTATGGAAGACAATACAGAGAAGTATGGAAGTACGGGAGCCGCGCGACGACTCCCGGCCACCGTAGGCGCGGGCCTGCGGGCGGAGAGTAATGGGTAGCTCACCGTCCGATCAGGACCAGGCCCGTGCCGGACGGCGCGTACGTGTTCCACGCGCGCCTCAAAGAGATGTCAGCATCGAGGAGGGGCCCCATAGGGCCGAAGCCTGCCGGGTCAGCGGGATTGTCCGAAAGGGTTACCGCTGGCCCGGAACATAAAGGGCTAAGGAAGGAACACGGGTGGGTTTTAGTCAGTAAGAGTCTGACACTCCCTTCCGCTCCACCCAGAGCGGGAGGGGTCATTTGATGATTTCCCATCCGCAAAAAAAAAAAAAAAAAGTATGGAAGACAAAGACATGTTGCTCCGACCCTAAATTAATTGGGATATAAGGGCAGGACTCATCTGTATTGGTCAAGCCTGAAGATAACCTAACATCACATTGACAATGTAACCTAATTTTAGAAAACTAAAGTCATAGTGATATCAAGATGTTGGAAAATTGTGTATTGTGCTCAAACCATTATGTTTTTTTTATCTATTGTATTGGTTTATTTTTAGCCTATGTTTTCCCACTGCAGGGCAAAGTTCTCCTTTCCACTGAAGAGTGGAAAGGAGAACTTACTTACTTTTTTTACTTTTTCTATCCATTATAATTAAATGTAAAAAAATATTATATTACTTAAGTTGTGTTAACTCCATGCTTCTGAAAATGAATTTCATAGAAAATAGTTTTTCCCCATTATAATTTCTCAAAGTGATTTAAAGCATAGCGTTCAGCTTACGTGGGATCCGTCTGCCGAAGCCGTTACATTAACCATTTCAGCACATGCTTAAAAACCGATAAACGACTTAGAAATGTCGGAATCTCGACAATTTATGTTAACACAAGTGTTTCGCTCGTACATTATCGGTTTTAACTGGTGTCAATTGAATTTTATAGGCTTTTTACACGCCTTGTGGCTTTACGAGCGAATAAGCGAAATTGAACGAGTCTCGTCCGTCGGCGTCTCTTGCTACACGTTTACACTAATGCATTTTTTATATGACATTCGATAGTTATTTCTTGCAATCCCGCTGTCTTTATGGCTATGCAAGTCTGGTGTGATTTAAAAACATCGTCTATACGGTGCTGATCCGTTTTCTCGCTATGACATTAGTCCATTACCGTACATATGTATCCCATTCTATAAAATAAAGGTCTACAGTTTTAATGCAGCAAAAACGACACTTACTCAATACAAATCCAAGATTTATTAATAACGCACAACTGAAATAAAGTCCATGAGTCTGAATCCGTGGCCCGATTGATGACAATGTGCTGGTCATCTGTTACATGAAATTTAAACGTATCTGGCGAAATGAGGGTGTTCTACATATGCACCTCTGCCTAACCCGTAACTGAATATAGGCGTGACGTTATCTTACATAATCACAGTAATATTATAAAGGCGAAAGTTTGTGAGTGTATGTGTGTGTGTATGTTTATATGTTTGTTACTTCTTCACTCTCAAACGGCTGGACCAATTTTGATAAAATTTGGTATGGAGGTTGCTGACACCCTGGACTAACATACAGGTTACTCTTTATCCCGATATTCCCACGGGATCGAAACTTATGAGGGTGAAACCGCGGGGCGCAGCTACTAAATAATACATTCTTTATTGGCAGAATATAAATTCGTTATAATCAGCCTATAATGTCCCCACTGCTGGGACACAGGCCTCCCCTCTTCTAGAGGGTGTAGGCTGTAATCTACCATGCGGACCAAATGCGGGTTGGTAGATGTCACATGTCTTCGAATTTTTGGTTCTAGGACATGCTGGTTTCCCCACGATGTTTTCATCATTTTGAGATCAGTGGTGATGAAATAATTTAGGTACACAAAGTAAAGCAGCTGTCGGGGTTCGAGCCTACGACCTACAACTCGTAAGTCGCGGCCGATACCACTGGGCCTCCACTGCTCGATTCTAAGGACAATAAACTATTTTCTACTAGCGGCGCCCCGCGGCTTCACCCGCGTAAGTTTCGATCCCGGGGGAATATCGGGATAACAAAGTCTTATGTCCTTTCCCGGGACTCAAACTATCTTTATATAAAATTTAATCGAAATCTGTTCCACGGTTTACGTGTGATTGAGTAACAAATATCCAAACATCTTCACAAACTTTCACATTTATAATATTAGTAGGATTACTAACTACATAATAATACCAATACGCTACGCTACGCTATGCATGCCAAAACATCACCTTACAAAGTAAAGCCTATAATCATACGCTACATTGATTACGTGGTATTCGGTCGCCTTGGAGAACGAGTTGTCTATTAAAATCGGTCACCCATCCAATTATCGGCTTGACTAACTGTAGCTTAACTGCGCTGATTTAACAATTAGCGCTTACGGTATATTTTGAATATTTTGTGTTCATTTTTCTGTTGATTTAGAAATTGTTGATAAAGTTGAAGATGTCACTTGTAGAAAGATAATGATCGCGGTTTACCTGTGTCCCAGCAGTGGGAACTTTATAGGCTGATTATGATGTCCAGATAATACAGTAAGCAGTTTCTCAAAGATCACCACCATAATTCTGAGAGATTCTGGTAGGTACATCTCTTTAAATCTAAGCCACTGACTAGTCTCCTTTAATCTAGACTATTCCGTTTTCTTTTTCTGTCTGTCTTTCAGTCAGAGTTCAGTTTTTGAAACTATCACTAGTTTCAAGTCAAAAACTTCAAGTCCATTAAACCACAAAACACGGTGATTGCTGATTACCATCAGGGGGCCTAAAAAGGCCACTTTGGCAGAATCATAAAAAGATAACATTATAAATCATAATGGACAGTTAACTGTTAAGTTAATCGTATCAAATCCCATTGGTGAAGGATTTTTCAGTATTTTTTTTTGTCTGTGCTCAAATACCAATCAATCCAATCCCAATCTCTTTGATTATACCTACGTAGTGCAGCGAAAAAAAGAAAAACACGGACTGTCTTCGCCATATTATGATTCATGATGTTATCCTTTTATGATTCTGCCAAAGTGGCCTTTTTAAGCCCCCTGGCCTGTAAACCGTACCTACACACATGGTACACCCACATTTCGTCCCATGTAATAGGGAGCGAACCTAATACCATCAACCGAGAACAAATCTAGACTCCGGAGTGCTACTGATAAATTCCTGATGAAAAACCCAATACCACTTTGTCCGACCTGGGAATCGAACCCTGGACCTTCACGCAGACGATTTGGATATTTGAGAGTTTAGAAGCAATGTAGCTTCTCTGTGGTTCTCAGGAAAATATCACCAGTCAGTATTTTGTCTCGGTTTTTTGGATAGGTCAGTTGAATGATGATACATAGGTATAAATTTTCATTCAACTGACCTATCCAAAAAACCGAGAAAAAATATACTATTACAGTGTGCGTTTTGCCATTTGTTAGGCTGGTTTCCCACCAGAGATGAGCGAGGATGCGTAGCGAGGTATGAGTGAGAAACCAAACAATACCAACGCTAACTTAGTTCAAGCTATAAAAATGAAGCGATGTTAGTGGTTGATTTCACACACATACCTCGCTATGCATCCTCGCTCATCTCCGGTGGAAAAGCAGTCTTACACCTGCAACATGAATCAAGAGCTCGTCTCCTATAACAAAGAATAACTAATAGTGCCTATAACATAAGACTAAGCTTCAAACCGTCACCGACGTTTTTATTTTTATTCGGACAGCAAGGAAATTCCTTATGGCCCGGTAAACGCTAGGTAAATCTTAGAAGATACAGTAGAGGTAGCGCAATGTGGGTGTTCTAGCTCGTTATTTTATGGCCTTACTGTTTTTATTATAGTTGCCGCCATAACGTGTCCGTTTTATACTTAATGGGCATTTGTAATGAGCATATGATTCACGAGTATTTGAATAGAAAATGCTTCTTTTTGAGGTTAACTGGATGAGGATGACTCTGTCGTCACCACGATAATGTGTCAATTATATAGAAAAAGAACTTCCAATACAACATATCATCACGCCTGTATTCCCCAAAGGATCAAGCAGAGTTGTATCTTTAATACACCCACATTTCTTCAGTTATGTTTAAGTCCCATGTAATAGGAGGCGAGCCTATTGCCAACAACCGGGCAAAAATCCAGACTCCGGGCACTACAACACTTCGCCCGGGAATTTAAACCCAGGATCACGTGCTCAGTAGTAACGCTTGCGATCACTACACCAATGAGGTAGTCAATACATACAATATAACTGCCTTAAACAAACCCAATACATATCATACAAGTAATGGAGTCGTTAAACAAAAAACCGTATCAAATAATGCGACATACATAAACTTAAAAACACCCCGATTGCCCAGATAACCTCCACCAAAAAAAACCGAACCACGAAAGCATTACCATTAAAAACGAGGACATAATAAAGCAACAAATTAAACGAAAAACAATACCTTTAAAAACAAGCGACTATCTTGGAGATAAACCACTAAATCCGTTGATTAATCTATAGCTGCCATCAAGCCGAGTTAATCACGTGTAAGAGCCATAAAATGCAAAAAATCATTGAGCACAATAAATCAATAGGAGACCAGCCAAATGTGAAACAAAAGATACAAGCACAAGGCAGCTCAATCTTGGCCGAAGTGCGTTATTTATTAGGATAGATTATCGTAACAAATCACGGGACGATTGCTGTACTGGAATCATTTCGTGTAACCCGAGAACGCCCCTTATATTTGATGATTGGACAAATAAATATATTTTCCGTATCCTGTTTATCTGGTTTGGGGTGTTAATAAAAATGTAGAGGAGATTCGGTGTGAATGGCCATTGTTTGGTAATAAAATGCAGTGATTTAATTTTGAATGGTTTTTTCGCTGGTGTACATATATTTTTGCTTACCTATTTTGTTATGCCTCTGAAAATGCTGAAAAGCGTTAATATTATATAGTAGGTACACACGACAACATATCAAGCTATACATTTACAGTTTTAGCTGACCTCACTTTATATAGGCTTTTCGTACAATAAGAAGTCGGCTCATACTGGAAATGTATATCTTGATAGATCCTGCGTACAAGGACAAATACGTGTGTGTGTAATTCACAAAAACAGGATAGGTATTCTTAAAAAGGCAGTAAATTAAAAATGCAGTTTATTAGACGTACGATGCACATTTATCTGCAGTATTTAATAATACGGCACCTTTATGAAGTTTTTATACCATACCTTCATTGACATAATTATGATAAATTATGTTTCTAAATCACAAAATACGAGGAAACTTCATTATTTTCAACTCAAAAGTTTTTGTTACGCGATCGGTTCAATTCATTTTGAACTTCGTATTCTGTGTTTAAATTATAAATGAACAATAACTGATTGATTTGACCTTTCTACTGGTTGTCTGAAGGTGTTTATATCGATTTCAAAGCAATTAAGCAGTAAAGTAATATACCGGTATAGGTACATAATAAACAATCTTGATCATAACTTTGGCATTGAATCATTTAATTGATTAATTAGTTGCTGGCTTACTGCGTTGCTACTTCGTTTACTTTAATCTTAGATCATAACATTTTATGTTACGTAATAAATAATCCTACTTTGTGCATTACACACAAATCGATCCTATATTCTCATTTATTAAAATTACAATATTAACATCGAACCTAAAAGCTCAAAAACCAAAATCATAAATCCCAATCACCGTCAAAACTTTCTCTACGGAAAAAAAACACAAAAAAAAAACAGATGTCATCCGCCACAGGTCCAATTAGTCCGGACCTCCCCACCTGGTGTGAATGGATCCTTGGTCAGGGTGGCCGGCGTCAGTCGTGCTATCGTTCCTAATAAATTAGAAGCCACTAATACAAGCTGTGGCCTTACAGAAGACTGGCTGTGTCAAGCCTTCACTAATGTACAACCACGATAACAGATTCAAAACCACTTATGTGAGCCCCACTATTTTACCAAGACCTCCCTTATGTTCTACGTTTAAAGGACTAAGTTCCTCTGTGATAGGTCTTGCGTTTCTGGTGGATTTTTTCGTACATTCGCTGTTTTGGGGCGTAAGGCAATGTTGCCTCTTTTATATCGTTAGTATAGAATTCAATGTCACGTGGTCGGAGTGTGTAATGTAAATTCTTGCGTACTTTATTGTTGAAGATGACCGGTAATTGATTTAGTGGTCGGATTTATGGGGGTCTGTTTTTTTTTCGTATTTTGGTTTAATCTGGAGCGATATTTTAAGGAATTTGGTTTGATTATAAATCACAGGTGACATAAATGTGTATCAATGAGTATGATTCATACATTCTTATGTAGATAGATATTGAGGTAGTTGCTGAAAATCAGCGCTGTGTACGTTGGTTCGTCCGAAGTCACAGCATTTTGCTGAGCAACGACCTGTTCTTGCACAGATGCGACGCACGGCTTAATTGTCCTTAATATTGTTGACTGTTACAAAAGCACTTAGTTAATTTTTTCCTCTCTGCAATTGGCATTTTGTTTTTGTTTTGATTGTTGTTGTTTTCACTTTGTTTTGCTGTCATAATTAGGCCAGGGACGCGAGCGCATCACCACAGAACACATATACTCCTATCGGATTGATTGTGATTTGTATTGTCAAATGTCAATCTCAAATTGTCATGTCAATGTCAAGTAATAAAATAATGTGTGTTGTCTTTGGTCCCTGGCCCTGACATCAAGCAAAATTGTCAACATTTTTTTTTCTTTTTTGTTTTTGTAAGCTTGAGAACGAGGCATGTGATTACGTCGTGTGTGTACCTATATTTATCTTTTTTAATTTTTTTGTTTATTATTTTATTTTTAATTTTTATATGTAATGTGCGTTTTGTTTGTGCAGAATAAACAGTTTTTCTTTCTTTCTTTCTATATTTATTATATGCAATTCCAGTCAAAAACGCCAGCTAAGAAAAGTTGAAGAATCTTAAATAAAGAGAAAAATAAGATGATGAATGGATCTGAAAGATAATTAGTTACAGGAATCGTCAAAATCACAGCCTATAGGTAACAACGTCCGACACTATCGCAATCTACAAAACCCTATTAAAATTCTATTAATAAAACATAAAGCTTCATACGCATTAGCCGTCAATACCTTCATATGCATAAGCCATGAATCTTTTTTGTACGGTAACCTTTAGATCGGTTACAATACTAATATGTTCGCGGATAGGATCCGACGCATGAGCGCAGCGGCGCGGAATAACGGACGGCGGCGCATCTTGCGATTTGTCGCTGCGATCATGTCGCGATAGTGCGCAGCTCGACTAGCGTCAACCGGGAGTGTGCTGGATGGCGGTTTAGACGATGGTCGCAAGAACTTTCTCAGATTAAGACAGAAAAACTGCGATGTTCCAAGAGATTTTTGACGAACATACGATGTGAACTCCTACCTACTTATATCCTTTAGAGAATACGGAACTCAGTCACACTCAGTACAGCAAGCGATACAATGTAGAGGTAGGTAGGTAGTAAATACCAAGTCATAAATAAACAATTGACATGCAATCATGACATTAAATCATTTTGCACTTATTGGTAAAGGTCGCCTAGTAGGATCTTAGCGCTTTTTAGAACATACATAATCTGCTTTCGCGATTTATTTGCCAAAAATGTAAACTAATACGAGTTTATGGAAAAATAAATTTAAATCCTACACAATAAAGTTCAGTTTACGCTACAACTTCAAACATTTTTATAACCTTTTGAATAGAGCTAGTCACTCTTAATTATCATTAATATAAAGTTGATATTTGTTTAACTTGAAATAATATTAATTTGAAACATAAGTTTGAATAGACTTTACATAAACACACGCCTTCTGTATAACCGCAAGGGAAGTAAAAGGAGCTTTTTTAATGTTCGTATACATAACTTACCCAATTGAAAGCCCATTTCAGCATATTATTATTAAATAATAATTTATTGCGAGTAACCATGACACTCAAACAGTGTTAGTAACAATAAAATAAACTTACAACTATGTTAGTGATACAATTACAACAACAATTACACAAACACACACAACAAAACAATCATTGCTTCCGCATTCCAGCTAAGATACTGGAGCAACGACTTACAATACAGTAGTCCAGCCTATCAACAATAACTACCAGGATGCTGTTGGAACTGGCTCGCACCCTGCGCATCAAGGACGCACATCTTTTACGCATTAATGCATAAAAGCAATCAACACGCGATTCCGCAAACATCCCTGATGCGCTACAGAAGCGAGGCAGCATTAGAACTCAAATTCAAAGCATTTATTTCAACAAAATCATCCACAGGTAGGTACTTACTGTACTTTTGAATTGACAAAGAGTCGGTCAGTGAGTCAGATGAAGCTAGTTGCCCAATCCAAAACGTAGATCTCTATGGAGAAGAATGGAGAGAAGAAACTTCAAGGACACTCTTTCTGTACCCAGGATTTTGTAATATCTTGATTTAAGATATTACAAAATTCTGGGTACATAATGTTTCAAAAAGCTCTACGTAACACCCACAAACGATCCCCTAATCAGAGCCAAAAAAGTCCAAACCAACGAAAGCTTATATCGGAACAGAACCCTACAGTTTGGCGACATCGAACATACAATCATTTATAATACCCCCTACAAAAAGTACAATCGTGCAAGCCTTGTTAAGTCCGTCGTTGCACAGGGCAAGACCGTACCAACTACTCGGACGTAATCGATTCGTCGCATCGGTGCTCATTCAATAATCGAAACATGTCGCTAGTCTGCCCATATCTTTATGCTTGAAGCGTAATCTTTTTAATTTATTGAGCGCGTTTTAAATTAATATTGTAATTGTTGGTAAATGAGATTGTTATGAGTGCGAGGATTTACATTTTTTTTTGTGAGGTTATACAGGTTGTTGGTAAAACATTAACTACCTCTTAAGAGGTCATTGTAGTCATCATTATGAACAACTTTTACTATGGGACCAAACCTGAAATCGCGAAAAATAAATCAGCTGTTCCGTACGGTTTGTCGATTTATACGAACATACCTAAATGTAGGGAAAAGCTGATTTTTTTTTCGCGAATTCAAGTTTGGTCCCATAGTAAAAGTTATTCATAATGACGAGTACAATGACCTCTTAAGAGGTTGTTAATGTTTTACCAATAACCCCGTATAAAGGTTTTTGTAAAAGGGGAAATGTACCTAGGTATTAATAATTCGAGGCCATAACCCCGAAGTCTAGACTATAGGTCTAGACAAGTTTTATGAATACTTTTAAACAATAAGCACCTTAAATGGCAAGCGTCAAAGCACTGGCACTGAGAACAAAATTAATAAATAGGTAGGTAGGTCACACCTACAAACTTTTCGTCAAAGGTGAGGCATAAAAGATAAAAAGATAGGCCCGGAACATAAAGGGCTAAGGAAGGAACACGGGTGGGTTTTAGTCAGTAAGAGTCTGACACTCCCTTCCGCTCCGCTCGGAGCGGGAGTGGTCTTTGACGATTTCCCATTCAAAAAAAAAAAAAAAAGCATAAATTTTTTTGATATCATATTTGAAGAATCATTACAAAATCAAATCAAAATATTTTATTTCGCATAAACCTGCACCCGACGGGCACTTGTGAAATTTCGGAAGCTAGTTGCACGGTTCAATTGTTTGTTTCCTATGGAGAAGAGCCAGCAAGAAACTCCACGGTTACGCGTTTAAAAATAAATGCATGAACACAATGAACTCCTAACTAAAATAAATTAAAGCTTAAATACAACATAATAACTATGAAGATATACTATGAAAAATTAAAAAGATCTGGTTGATCTTACACGGAAAACACATCAGCATGATTATGTTTATCTTTCTAATTATAAAACTACCAAACTACCACTAAAAACATAATTATGCAAAAGGGAATCAATAGTTATCCTAAAATTATAAATGCTTAAATCATATTTCATAACCTTATACAAATTATAGGTTAACGAAACAAGCCAATATATAAGATGGTATAATAAGCGGTTGCACATACAATGTTGCAATTTGATCTCTGTTTAATTATTGTTTTAAACGCATTAACGGGAGCTGTTTTTGCTAAAATCATCTTGGAATATTAATAGCTTTAGAATTCTAGGTATTGTAAAACTGTTCGGACTTGTTCATGTTGAGGAGATTTTCCCTTTCATTCTCCGATTTTTCATCGATGATGGCGAGGAACTCCTTCCTTTAACACACTATCAGTAGCAATGAGTTTCATTTTGTCAGTTCAACAATATTCGTTGCGTTGTTCACGTTGTTGAGCAAACACATTTTTGAACATAAGAAGTAATGGATTAGCAATATCTTTCAAAATGAATCAGATTGAGATTAGTAGTGTGTTACGCAATTATGGTGCTAACAATATTTCACGAGCAGATAATAATCAATCACTCTTAAATGATGTTTTACTAAAAAAGTCTTGTAGATCATGACCATCATCAGCCTATACCAGGTCGCTGTTGGATAAGAGCCTGTCGAATCGCATACCACTTATCTTGAATCTAGAATACTTTCATCCAGCTTCTACCTGTATACCTACAACTTATAATATTTCCAAGTAATTTTTCTTTGCAATTGCTCTATGTTTCACATTTTTTCATCCAAACTATTGCAGACACATTACTTTGTGTATTTAATTTCATCACCACTGCTCTCAAAACGGTGAAGAAAAACATCCATGAACCATCCGGAAATCGACATGTCCTAGAACCAAAATTTCGAAGATATGTGACATCCGCCAACCCGCACTGGGCCCGCGTAGTGGACTATGGATCACTCTCTGACACAGAGAGGAGGCCTGTGTCCCAGCAGTGGGAAAGTTATAGGTTATTCAGCATCAAGACTACAAGCAAAAAACGAAGGTCACATTAACAAAAACATTAAACAAGAAGCGAAATCATCAAAAATTTTATCCCCTACAGCATCGGCCTATCTTATACATAAATAAGGTCGTAACTCAAAACACAACATTCATGATTGATTCTTACGCTGTAGGCTGGTTTACGACAGTGCGAAATACACACATTATGATTCTTGACCTCGTTAACATTATTTACGTTGGCTCTACTTTGTATGAAGCACGTGTCAAAAGTCTTTATGACTGAGCCTTTGTTAGCAGATAGTTTGTTTTTTTTTCGGAGAAGGGCCTATATGTGTGATGTCCCTTTGAAGACTGTTTGCTGTCGAAATGTGTTTTCCAGCACTTTTTACCATGTCTATCGTGAAATACCTAAGTATGAATAGAATTCAGACAATATTCATCATCATTCGGGTCGGCGCAATATATCTTTTTCATCCATACTTCTCTATTAGTCGTCATCTCGGTAGTCATCCCCTTTCTAACCATATCATCATTTACATAGTAAATCCACCATTTCTTTGGTCTTCCCTTAATTTAAACAGTATTATTCCTGGCTATATCCTAACCCTGACAAATTAGTAACCTGATGAAAACAGCTATCGTAGAATGATTATCAAAGACAAAGATCCAAGCCAAACGTCTTCATGACCCCAATATCAGAAAAAAACATGCTATATATCATCATTTTAATATACACTCTTGATTTTTCGATTACCTTTCCAAAGAACCAGATGTTGACAGTAGAACCACTGTATTGCCATATATAACAATTACTCTTAGCGGATTTATGAATATATTCGCAGCATGTTATGAACAGAAAGGAAGGCGCTGCAAACCAGGCTCTGAACACCTTTTCCATTTAGATGCTTATGGGTGGCACAGGGTGTATATTTATGTCACTGAAGAATACATTTTTCTCTCAGTTCATACATAACATACATATACTGCCTCGTTAGACATGAGGTCCTGGTTTCCATTTTTGTAACTGAAGAATACATGTTCTCTCATTTCATACATAACATATACTGCCTCGTTAGACATGAGGTCATGGTTTCAATTTTTGTAACTGAAGAAAACATTTTTCTCTCAGTTAATACATAACATAATTATACTGCCTCGTTGAATATGAGGTACTGGTTTCAATTTTTGTAACTGAAGAATACATTTTTCTCTCAGTTCATACATAACATACATACTGCCTCGTTGAACATGAGGTCCTGGTTTCATTTTTGTAACTGAAGAATACATTTTTCTCTCAGTTCATACATAACATTATACTGCCTCGTTAGACATGAGGTCCTGGTTTCAATTCGCGGATCGGAGAAAGTGTTATTGGAATTTCTCAGTATCAGCCCGAAGCCTGGATTCGTGCTCGTTTGATGGCAATAGGCTTGCCCCCTGTTACATGGGACTTAAACATAACTGGTGAAATGTGGGTGTACACTTCTGTCCAGCCCTTCTTATCAACAAAGTGTGATATTATGATATGTTCATACCTATACTTACGTCCTTCATCCACCGTCCAATTCTCACGCCTAACAGAACTTATAGAAAGTCATATCTAAACGTACGTCCATTGTGATGTCAAAACATTATGGCGTATATACTGTCGGCTGACCGTTGCCTATAATTAAGGCATAACTACTTAACTTTGATTCTGACCCATCAATCATAGCAATTGTTTAGTTATTGATTTATAGATACGAATATTATTGGAAGTAAAAAATGGTGCGGTATGCGGAAAAAATGCATTGAAGATTGGAGGTAAATTTAACTCGCGTTTTTATGTTTTGTTTTTGGAAGATGCCAATTTTGCGTGTGTTATTTGTGTACCATCTTGACTTAACATAGAATACCGAGTCATTCAAGCTTTTTTTTTTCTTTTTTTTATTGCTGAATGGGCCCGCTCTTGACGTCGATCACGCCTGATGGAAAGCGATGGATGAGGTCTACGATGGAACGAGTGTGCCCAGAAGATGCCTAAGGCACTGGAACTCCCACGCATCGACGAAACACAGTAGCAGCTTTACAAAAAATTACCCCTCTTACCGAGAGGAGGCCTGTGTCCCAGCAATGGGAACATTATTGGCTGATTATGCTTATGCTTACTACAATTATATAGATTTCAGCCGTTGCAGGTAAAGTTTAAAGAAGATTTGTAATACAGTACAATTTAGTGGATAACAAGAAGTTACTAATCTTATTTACTCAACTGCGGCAAAACCAAAGAAAGGTTGTGATTTTAACAGGCTATGTTTTCTGTGAGTGTATGTGCGAAATGTGCAGACAACATTGTTGCTATCGCGGGCAAACTCTGAATGAGGCGGGCACAAGAAAAGAGAGGTCTATGACAATGGGTCAAGTCGGGCTGTGGATGATGGTGATGACGATATTTTCTATAAGGTACCTGGTACAGACGCCAGCACATCAAGCTACCCGAAACTGTCAAATTTTCCCGATAAAGTTGAAAATCTATTAAAGTAATTTTGCAGATTATAGTAGCTTGATGTGCTGTGGCGTCTGTACCTATCGAGTGTTATTTCACTATCCATATTTTATTTTCATAGGTTAAGTGGGATAGAATTTCAAGTTGGTAATTTTTCCTCAATAACAATTTTAATGAATTCGAAATTGATCAACAAATGAGAAGATTACTTCTAGAAATATTTCTTATTTGTTGAAATATACAGGGTTATTGGTAAAACATTAACAAGCTCTTAAGAGGTCATAGTACTCATCATTATGAACAACTTTTACGATGGGACCAAACCAGAAATAGCGAAAAAAAAAATCTGCTGTTCCCTACATTTTGACGAGTTGTACGAACATAAATGTAGGGAACAGCTGATTTTTTTTAATAACCCTGTATACCTAATAATACAAACTACTACAGCCAATAATAAAAATGTTGCTGCATCACCAAAGCGTTTCCAGCCATTATCGGATGCCAAACAAAATGTCACAAAAAAATTTAATCCTGACGAGAAAATTACACCTTAAGGTTGCCACAAAACGGAATGCTACCGCATAATCGTCGGGAGCATCTTTGTACCAAACAATTGATCCTTTCTTTACCCTTGAAGTAAAGATTGGCTATCACTCGTCCCATTACATATAATTATCTAATCTAAAACCTTTTAGGTGTAAAACTTTGAAGAGACTTCTGAGAAACATCAGGAGTAGGGTTGCCTCTGATGCTAACAGATACGCATCCGATATTTATGTTTCTATGATTTTGTGTTGCTAATGTGGTATGTTTTCAGTTTGTGTGCTTATTTACTTTTGAAAAATTTGCCTTTGTTTAGTTTAAAGCATATTTCATTAGATCTTGTCACACGGATTTACAATCGGCTAAATACCTACAGCTTTGAGCCGTTTGAGGTCGAAACGCTCGGGTCAAAGGGCCCGAATGCATGTCTCCTTTTTAAGGAAATTTCTCGCCAGCTGGTCGGCACTTCACGTGACCAAAGAGCTGGGTCGTTCTTTGGCCAAAGAATTAGCATAACCATTGAACGTGGAAAGGCTGCCAGTCTTCTGGGCACGTTTCCGGATGACAGCGATGCGCACGAGTACTTCGACACCTAAGTGTCCTTTTGTTTTTGTATTTATTTCTCTAGTTAGTTAGTCGTTTAATTTAGTACGTAGTGTAAATAGTTATCTATACATACAATAAAGATTATTTACAATCACAGTACGTTGATTTAACGAGATAGAGGGCGCTACTTGACGTCTTATGTCTTAACATTGACCCAAAAACGGTATGTGTAGGTTCTTATAAAAATGTTACTTTAAAAAGAAGTTCTTTTGTCATCCCTAGAGCCGTGGGAGCTTGCCGCAACATATCGGCGTTTAATCACGGGCTAATTACCAGTTTTGGCTATCAGCTATCACATACAGATAGACAGTGCATTAGCTAAAGGTCAGGGTACACTCAGCTTACCCATTGGTTTAATTACCTATGTTTTAGTTCACATGAACTTTGGCACTTGTCTTATCTTAGTCATCGAGTGAGTTATGGATTCTTTTCAGATGTGTAATAAGTTGCAAGAAGTAGGCGGACGTTCAATATCCATCATCAGCCTATATAATTAAAGTCCTTTGCTGGATATAGGCCTCTTCAATCGCTCGCCATTCTTAATTAGTCTTAAGTAGCTATTACCATCGACCCAGCAGCGAAGATCATCGCTCCACCTAACCTGAGGGCAGGGAGTGTCGACTGCAGAACGTAATGACATTTTTTTCTATTAGGAAAACAGAGCAGGTAATTATAAGTATCAATACCAGGTACTTAGTAATTTATCTTCACCACTGACTAATAATATCAAAAAAATCATCCGCAACGCTGAAAAGTGCCGAAGAGGCTGGCAGCTTAGCCAAGTTGTTTCGCGATGTTGATTCTTTGGTCAAAAAATAAGCCACGTGAAGACTCGGAAAATCGTTTGGCGATATCTCGAATAACCAAGTAGTTACTCGGACTATATCTATGCTCGGACCCCATGACCCTGGTGCTTCAACCCTAAACGGCTCAAACATTTATAACTCCCAATAATGTTGGAATATCTTCACTTGGCTAGCATTATGTTTTCAAAATTATCACATATTTTTTCTTTGTTTAACAATCTTCATCGTCTAGCGATAACTGATTTAAGAAATGGACTATTATTTTAAGGGAAGGCAGGTACGCGTCGTACAAACATAACACTATTTCACATGTTACATTAAAATCTAAGTAGGTACCTTGGTATCGGAATGTTCAACACTTTAGCAATATATCCAAAACAAATTAGCAATTACCGAGCTTGTAATAAGCGGCGCTAACGTCGATCGTTTTAAATTAAGGGGCAGACATTACCTCGCGCTCATTTGCCAGCTTCTGTTACACCTTTTTGCGAAACGTAGTGAGCTCGATTACCGACCGATAATGTGCTGGCGATACGCATCTGTGGGAAGAATGTGGGGTACAGGGTGTTTTGGTTTCGGGGCTTGAAATTGTAGGAGAAACTAGAAGCGTCTATATTGATTTTACAAATTGTTTCACAATAGCAAACGTTCCGGGTTAGTTTCCTTATGTTTATTATGTTTCTATTGGTGCTATGTTTTACGGATTGCAATGCTAGAAGAATCTTAAAGTCTGAATGGATGAAAGATCTGATTAGTAACAATTTAATTAAATACATATACTAGTAACAATTTAACGATCATACTCGTTTTTATATTTGAGGATAACATATTTTGTCCTATTAAACCTATTAAAAAAACGCTAAGTTGATATTTGTACGCTTTCGTTCTCTTTCTAATAGATAACCAGACTACTTCAGTTACACTACCAATAATATCCTGAAAATCATAAACTAAATTTAATATTTTACTTTCAAAACAGCCTGTATAGAGACACTACACATAAAATACGTCAGGCAGGCCCGTCAAAAAGACGTAGTGGCCGCGTCAATCAAGGGGCGCTCGCACCATTTAACAAAAAAATAAAAAGCCGTCGCCAATTATTGTATGCTTGCCCTTAATGGGTTTTACATGTACACTGATTATGAAAAGTATTCTATTTCTGTAGCTGGTTAGTAGGTCAATAAAAAACCATTGTTATGATTATCAGCTCATTGTTCAACTACATTTTGCAGTCTTTAAAAAGTGCTCGCTGAACATCATCATCTACCTAGTCTTTAGGCAACCGCCTAAAGACTAGGTGGATTTTTTTCCTTAGGAAAAAATCCACAAGAGTTTATTAGATACCTTCCTAGGTACAAGACCTATATTAACGAAGACTTTTTACTAAAATTTTGGGTGGCCCGTGGAACTGGTTAAATGTATGTTTAGAAGAGGAATACGCCACACTGCTTTCTGTTCAAACGGACTGGTGATCAAGATGGCAGTCATCTGCCAAGCCTTTTCCCAACTATGTTAGGGTCGGCTTCCAGTCTAACCAGATGCAGCTGAATACCAGTTATGTACTTGGAGCGAATGCCTATCTGACCACAACCCAGTTACTGGGTAACTCGTACCCGTTGGTAAGACTGGTAGTCAGACCTTCCGGCTTCTGACGACTCGTGTCAAAGATCCAAGAATGACAGCTGGGACCGGGGTATGTAAAGATGGTCGCCCCATCCATGGACCGACCGGGGCAAGCGTAGCTTAACCTGATCTTTCGACCCTTGCGGATGTTATTACAAAACCACGAGAGCCCTTCAAAAAGTGCACTGCTGAAAGTGATATTGAATGAATGACAATTGCTGATAACTGGTATCGCCATCACTAAGGTCAGCAACAATTCAATTCAATTATTCAGTAACAATTCACATTGCGTTCGAACATAATCCAGCATGAAACATTAAAATAAACAACAACATTATAAGATATAGGTAGGTACAAATATATAAGAATACATGCAATTCAATTTAAATTATAAAATATGATTATGAATAACACCATGAAAACAAAAATTAAAAACCATTATGTCAATAAATTAGTAGTAGCAGTAATTTAAATAAAATATGATTATGAATAATACCATGAAAACAAAAATTAAAAACAACCTAGGTGTGTTATTTTTAGCGCTATTAAGGGACACCTCTCGTTAAAAGATGACACTACATAGCAATAGTACGTTACGATACATGTGATAGGCTACTTAAGTCACACGTATCGTATCAATCAATCAAACAATCAAAAGTCATTTATTCAAACTAGGCTGAGAATCAGCACTTTTCGAACGTCAAAATTACAAAAGACAGTGCCCAAAACGCCCGCCCTTCACCACTTCTTAGTGCTTTCACTGTCGTATACTATTTATAGCTCGTGTGACCTAAACCCGCACTTAAGTCACGCTTTTCCACCGTCCGATCAGGACCAGGCCCGTGCCGGACGGCGCGTACATGTTCCACGCGCGCCTCAAAGAGGTGTCAGCATCGAGGAGGGGCCCCCTTAGGGCCGAAGCCTGTCGGGTCAGCGGTATTGTCCGAAAGGGTTACCGCTGGCCCGGAACATAAAGGGCTAAGGAAGTAACACGGGTGGGTTTTAGTCAGTAAGTCTGACACTCCCTTCCGCTCCACCCAGAGCGGAAGGGGTCATATGATGATTTCACACCCGAAAAAAAAAAAAGTGCGGGTATAGGTCACACAGTGCTATAATGATCATTACTGAAACCACAAATAGAGATTTTAAAACTTACCTACCTATTTTTTTACACAAATAATGTTTACAAGATGAACTTACATTATAAAAATATGTACTCATATACATTGTTGTATGCAGATGTTCCAACCTATAGGTACCTACATACATAAATATATTCAACAGTACCTACCTTTGTTTCCGGAGAACGTTGCATTAAAAACGTATTCAAACACCTTGAATCGATTGATAAATATCATCGACAGGAAATCACGACTCGATAGACAATCGAGACGAATCGATTTGTTAACATCCTTTATGTATATAAGAGATTTAAATGTAATTAACCCGATTGTTGCGAAGAAAGGATAAACTTTCGGCTGCTAAGCTTTGATGTTAGCTAATGTTCAGTGAATAATGTTTATTGATTGCAGTGAGAATACACATTGTTGTTGTGTACACATTGTCCTTGGGTATTTAAAGAGATGTTGAAAAATTCCTAAATACCGATTAAGACTTCCGCCTAGAATTCGTGATTTAAAAACTATTTCTCTATTTAAATGTCGATTAAAAGAGCATTACCTTTCCTCTATACTGTGAGTATACATTTTATATATTTTAGCATTATGTATTTATTTAAGTTTAATTATGTTAATTTTTTTGCATTATATGTGTAGGTTTATTTAATATTTTAGTTTTAGACATTCATATTTTTCTCTTCTTGTTCTCACACACTATTGTTTACATTTCTTTTTTACTTCTCCTTTCGCAGGCCTGCTGGAAGAAATTTCTTAAGAAATAAGCAGTACCTTTGTACTCAAATTATAATTATGTCATATCCCTATGTATTAATGTGTGTATATAAATAATAAAATAAATAAATAAAATAAGACGTTTGAGGCTGTTGATAGCCGAGTCAAGCACTAAAAAGATGTCGATATCAAACTAAAAGGTATGATAGATTCATGAACATTTCAGTAGCCAGCTGAAAAGTTCGTAAATTTTTCCAACTAGACGTTGAGCTACCTACCCATTAAAGCTCTAGAAGAAAATAGTGATTAAAATCGTGTCGTGTTCGTGATTAGTAGTTAATTTGTGTGTTAGTGATTAACAGTGATTAGTATAATGTTTTTTGTGGGTAAGCGTTTTGGACTTTTTTGACCCATAACCATTCGAAAGTAACTCTGTCTGTCTGTCTGTATGTTACCTTTTCACGCCTAAACCACTGAACGGATTTCGATAAAATTTGGCAGAGAGACAGATTGCATCCCAGGGAAGGACACAGGTTAGTTTTTATCGACATACATCGCGGGCGAAGCCGCGGGTGGAAGCTAGAGGGAAATAAATACCTATAAAAATATAGACCACCTTGCCATCAAAACAACATATTCACCGCCTTGACATATTATAGATATGAATAGGATTATATTACCTAGGCACCTTACACAACAGTCCCGTTTTAAATAACAACATTTAAAACAACGAACCGAAATCGGGCCAATTAAAACAGGAACTCTAGCACATAATTAGATATCATTTGATCGTCAGCTTTTGTGGTTTGTGCCCGATCGAGAAACCGTAATAATAGGCTCCTAGACAGGGGTTGTCAAAATGCTCGTCTTATGCCACCGAAGGACGTTTTGATAGACAGACGAAAATTTTAATTGCATATTTAGTTAACCGTAACTGGCAACGAATGTAGGTAATTATAAAAATTATAGCGTTCAGTATTGTGAAGTTGAACTCCGTATGAATTATTCAATATTTTGGATGTTTTCGAAATCCAGACGATGAGATTGAAACGTAGAGATATAGCGAGACACTGTACGTAGGTATAAAACTACTTACAATAGTATTAACACAAAAGGTGTTCAAAAGATTATGGCACTCTTCCGTGTCTCGGAAATCGGAAGGTCCCGGCTGTCATTCTTGGATCTTTGACAGTCACTACGGGTCGTCAGATCAGAAGCACGAAAGTCTGGCAACCAGTCTTACTAAAGGGTATCGTATTACCCAGTAAGATAATAAGGTTGTGGAGGTCGGATTGGCAGTCGCTCCATATAAAGTACTAGTATTCAGCTGCATCCGGTTAGACTGGAAACCAACCCTAACAGATACAGAACAGCAGATGATGAGGTGTTCAAAAGATGCTTCACCAGTGAAATTGTTTATTGCAAATAACAAGAACAAATTTCCGATAGCCAACCTTAAATTGCCTAGGGTAGGTAAGTTGTTATTCGCATTATAGCGTGCATAGAAAACGATAAAATACTGCTGATCTAATAATACTAATCAATCAAATAAAAATGTGGACTTTTCTTGGCGGTAGACTTCATTGACGTAGGTATAACTAATATTTTAATATTTTGTAGCAATATCCAAACGCTGTAAAATTTATATAATAGGTGGCGCTCCAATCAATACAGCTGATGAGACAAAATTGAGCCAATCAGGATCCTAGAAAAAAATATTATGATTTCCCTTCGAAACGAAATCGTAAACGCACCATTAATAGCACCCGACTTTTTAACCCTTAAATACGTGCGTAACAAATCACACAATACGAAAGGATAATTTTATTTACTACCATCACTGGCACCGACCAAAGACTTCCTAATAAACAAATCGATTAATTAAAAATAAGGAATAGTAACGCGTGAAGGGGTATCGCAATAAAATTTGTTTTTAATTATACTTTATTAGGCCAAATTGGCTTTGTTTTTTCAAACGTTTGCGGGCGAGTTAACGGCGACGGAACCCTTTGTCCAACCATCGGTGCTATTGATGATTTTATAAGGTCAATAATCATTATTGACAGTGATCATATAATTAACTAGTTTCAAAGAAGGGTTTTTGGTATTAACGATGTAAAAAAAGCTATAACTGAATCGTTTTATAATTGTTCTTTTACACTCAACGCGCTGATTAACCATATTACGCTAATTATTTTTTCGAAAATGTTTTTAGTAAAAAAGGTGAAATATCGTTGGTCCCCATTAATTTGGAGAGCTCTGAGGTGGTCACGAGATAAGCTTGTTTGGACATGTTGTATTTATGCTGTGTTGGGACACACCTTTTTATCTAAATTACAGTATTGGAAGCCCCGGACGTATCTGTCTCAATTAACATAGATATTTTTTGTTTTAAAATGTAATAATTTTGTTTCTAAAGTAGGCAAAGCCATTTGTTTGTTATAATTTATACATTGACTTATGCTGTACAAAAGATTACATACATTTTCTAGACAAAACGAATAATGTTATTATAAAAGATATAATAGATACAACAAAAGATGAGACATTGATTGCGCCATGCCATCTTTCCACCTTCACAAGAAATTATCTTTATCTAAAATCGAAAACCCAAAATCCAACAACATGTAAACGTGAACGTATTCGTTTAAATTACAAATTAATTACGACCGCCAACAATCTGTTGTGTGACAAATTAATTTCGTTAATCAGCGTATGCGCAAGCGCAATGCATCACGAAGACAGCGCGCCGCAGATAACATTAACTTGATATACGACGCACCGAAAACGGGCGAGGTGTTAAAAAGACCCGTCCGCATTGGCACGGTTAACGTACTTACGATACCTTGACAAATATTCCGTGGAAAAATCTTGTTAGATACCTACGCAAAAGTTTCGTTGAAGGTGCCAAATGTTTTGGGTTTTTAATCTTTTTTTTTTTGTTTTAGGTTGCAGTTTTATCCAATAATGATGTTTACACAAAAGCTTTGATATTATTTGTAGCCACTATCTATGTAGGTATAAAATAACCTATAATTCTTATAAAATCATGAAAACCACTATGAAAAGGCAAGGAAAGAAAATAAGTAAAAAAAAGGAAGATGTATACGAAAGAAGGAAAACCAGTAGGTACCTATGCCTTATGATTAGGTAAGCTATGCTTATTAGTAACTAACTAATGATCTGAGGAGCCATTACCGTAGTTTTCAGGGTTCCGTACCCAAAGGGTAAAAACGGGACCCTATTACAAAGACTCTACTGTCCGTCTGTCTGTCTGTCACCAGGCTGTATCTCAAGAACCGTGATAGCTAGACAGTTGAAATTTTCACAGATGATGTATTTCTGTTGCCGCTATAACAACAAATACTAAAAACAGAATAAAATAATTATTTAAGGGGGGCTCCCATACAACAAACGTGTTTTTTTCGGCGTTTTTGCCTTGTGGTACGGGAACCCTTCGTGTGCGAGTCCGACTCGCACTTGGCCTGTTTCTTAAGAACGTTTGCATTTTAATCTCAGTCTCAATCTGTCAAAAATACCTCTAATTTCCCTACATTTTTGACAAGTTTTTGACATTGATTGTCGAATGGCTGAGATGAGATTTCAACTTGTATTTGGACGTTTTTTAAGTACGAAAATTGGCCATTTGTTCGAGACTCAAATTAATGCTATATTTACGAAATTACAAATGACAAAATTGCTTGATACGTTTAATAGTTCATCCTAGTCCAAAACCAACAAACAGTTTTCCTTGACTCCTATCCTATTCTCCTATTTATATTATGTACAAAAAAGTAGTACAAGTTGACAGTTGTATGTAGGCGTGACTTTAGTATATTGTTACACGAACAAGCAGACAAATCTATTAGTGTTGATTAATACTAGCTACTTTGTTAATGTAATGTGCGGTGTTGAATAGTCTAGGAGCTGGAGACCGATGGTGGAAGATAATGTTATAGACCTTTAGACATTTTCTATTATAGGAAGGGATTCAAATAAAGTTGTAGAAATGTAACTTTGGTGTACAGACGCCACCACATCAAGCTACCCGAAACTGTCAATTTTTCCCAGTCAACTTTGAACCTTATGCTTTAGCGATAAAGTTGAAAATCTATTCAAGAAATTTGACAGATTGTAGTAGCTTAATGTGCTGGCGTCTGTACCTACCTACTTTTTACCGATGATAGTGAAAAGTACGTAAAAAATCATCATAAAATGTCCCGTTCAGCAACATAATTATGTAATACACTATCAATCACAACTGAATCATTTTGAAGGATGTTGCTAATCCTTTACTTCATCATATTGGAAAAATGTGTTTCCTCAATAAGTAAATAACGCAATGAATGTTGTTGACCTGTCAAAATGAAAGCCATTCCTGCCGTTAGTGTGTTACGCAATTACCCCGAAGACAACAGCAAGATCTATAAAATGTTGCTTATGTTCTTCGGGACCCTTTATTATACCGTAGGTAATTGGTTTTTGCATGTAATTTTCATAAACAACCAATATTACCTCTGTCACAGTCTGTTGAAATTATAGCCACCTGAAAGCTTAGAAAACAGTTAGTTGGCAAAGGTGGAACAATGCAAATGGTTTATTTTTAAATTCCGTATGATACCTACTAACCAATGGTTATTAAATAATTAATAAATAAATAATAATTAATAATATTTTTTTTAATAATATTATTAATTGGCTAGTAGCTATCAATGAGCCTAATACAAGGTAACAAAACTGAAAAGTAAGTACAAAGTGTTTTAAAATTCGACATAATAAAAATCTCAAGCACTACAGCTCTTCGTCTAAAATTAACAATGATGTCAATGAAGTCAGAACTTCTAAAGCCACAAAAAAAAATAAAAAGAGTCTATTTGATGCGTGTTCAAGTCACATTTTAGGGTTAAAAACTTAATCTTTTATCTCAAAACCAACGGCTTTTGACGCGGACATATTGCTACATGGTTTTGCAATTTTGTTCCGAATATTTTGTGACTCAAAATGCCTACGTTTGTTAGTAGTATTTGTCACGATTTTTATTCGACTAATGATACTTAATAATATGTTGATAAGAAATAAAAATACCTGTAACTTTTGTACCTATGCTCTAAGTAATATTTGAATGTAAGTCATTTAAATGTCGTAGCCCTCTTAGCGTGTTTGCCTCGAAACTTATTGTAAATAACGACTTCAACTAAGTTTCGCTGTCAACTATTATTAGATTTAATTACACTACATTATTTTACAACTATTTACACTGGGTACTTAATTAAATAACTAACTATATAAATCAAATTATAACAAAAACAAAATTAATTTGAATTAATTTAATTCTAATCGAAGTTATGAAGTTATCTTGGTTTCACTGGTAACTTTATTTTCTAAATTATATATGTTCGTAGTGCATTACAATCGAATTTAAAAAAGGAAGAAGTTGTAAAGCCAAGTAAGTGGTCGCCATAGCTAGAGATGGCGAATTAAAACATGCTGTCATAATAAAAAATGCAATAACTTATTGACTTACAAATTAGATTTATTGATCTTTTTATTTTAAACAGTCAAAGAGAGGATGATTAAACCCACCACCATCAGAAATGAACCACGAAAATCACTTACCTACTTAACACCACCTAAAGACCCTAAAATTCAATAAAAAACATGCCGTGACTCATTACAAAATTCCACTACACGCAAAATAAATTCATTACAAAAGGACCCACAAAAACGACATGATTTATTTCAATAAAGTCAGCCCACAAACGAAAGGCTTTATTTTAATTTGTCCTAAGGCGAGGCGTACCATGCAGTGTAATCATCTTGCCAGATATCTAACAAGATGACTGATCGCTTATTGTCCGCTTGCTACCGGTCTTACCTGCCCCCAACTTTACACATAAAGACGCAAAAACCAACCACTCTTCAGAACAAAATCAACCTTTTACTTTAGACAAAACAGTCTGTTCTCCTTTAATGGGATCACGTAACTTATAACTGCTCACCCAAAAATAGCGTGTAGCTACCGGTGTTACGTGTGCTGTCACTATTGATATTTTGAACTTTATCTTTAGTCATATAAAGATGAATTTGAGTTGTTGTGGTACAGAATAAATTACCTAAGTTGTTGACAAAGGCGTTGGAGATCGTTTTCACGTGATTCTAATGCAAATGGTGAGTGAAAACACGCGAGTCCGAATGAACCCAGTATTTAGAGGAGTTGTATTGTTCTCACAAATATGCATATTGCAAGCTGTCGCATCAGATATAAAACATGTATACGTTTTATGTTACTTGTACTGCGATTAAATGATCTTGACACTTGTATAAGACAAATATTCGACGGTGTGTCCTCCCCTCCTTCCTTCTTTATTTCTTTTTCTGTTCTAAAGATACCAATCAAATCTTCAATTATTTACCTACTTTAAAAGTTTAATCATACATAAGTTTGCTTGGACAGCTAAATCCACGACCAGTGATAAAATAATAATAATCAGTATTAAGTATAGGTCTAGCTAGTTACGCCATCAAAATTCTGCTACACAATGAATAGCTATGTAAATGACATTATAGTCAGAGTGTTTGTTTAAATTGGAATCAAGTGCTTGTAAGACTTGATGCTTGGTTCTGATCTTATTCTTAAATACACACACACTTCGTAAAAACAAAAGAAAATTTCACTCGTTCTTTCTATCGTATCAAATCATATCAGCTGTAGTATTCACATTGATTTAATAACATCAGCGGAGCCGATCGTTCGATTCCAAAATGCTTTTGATTTGCCGGGAAATTATTATAATCTGTCCCCGAAACAATGGTGGGCGGCGCCGGCGCAGCCCGAGAGGTGCGTCCATTCATCGGTCCGCGCCGCGTCCGTCACGCATCCGCCACGTTCCCGCCACGCGCACGTCCCGCAGACGCCACGCAACATTACACAATGACAGTGTTGTGCTTGGCGCATCTCTGCACAGAATAATGATGAGATGTTACATGTAATGTTTCTCGTAAGTCAAACAGAACATATGGACAGAAATGTAATGTATGTATGTATGTGTGTATGTATTTAGAAATATATAAGTATGTTTATCAGTTGTCTAGTACTCATAACACAAGCTCTGCTTAGCTTGAGACTAGACGGCATTGTGTGATAGTTGTGGAATATTATTTATTTATTTATTTTATTAATTTTGATGGAATTACTTTTGTGTGAGGTCGCTTGCCTGTTTCTTTAGCTCGATGGGATTTCACACACCCTTAGACTACTTTTGTTGTGTTCTTTAATTTCTTTCTTTTCATTTATTTATTTTTTGTTTTAATTGTTTAGAAGAAATACATGTTACCTGCCTGTTTATTTGTATAATGCCACTAAGTGGGGCTGATGACCTGTAATACAGATTTTTTTTCTGAAACCTACTTCAGACACCAGCTCTCACAATGTGAATTTATATAGTTCAAAACTGTTAACTGCTACAAAGAAAATAAATAAACTTATTATTATTAGATATTTTTAAAATGTCTTTGACACATTTCAGGACCCTCGGGCCCCGGAACTTTGGAAGGTGTACGAAGGGCCAAAGCCACAGAGGCAGACAATTTTAAATGATGAGGAGGCACCAACCGACCATTATCCCTGTATGCACTATGCAAGTGCACCCAAGGACAAGCCCCGGTTGGTGCAGGATTATTGCAGAACTTGGAACCAAAACATTGGTCTATGGGTTTGGGTGGTAATAATAAGTTATTAGAAAAACTTTAATAAAGTTGTAAGCGGAAAGATCAACAACTAACATTCCGAGTCTTAGTGTTAGCAAAGTGACTAATATTGTTTTACTTCGCGAATTTTCTCAAAAACTCCTTCAATCATATTTAAACGGTCACGTTTTCTATGTACCGGTATCTATTATTCTATTATTTACTATACAAAGTTACTTTAAATAAGCAAAGGTCAAGCGGACGTCGAAATCCTGTCACGAACGAACTTTTCAAACAAAAGCATTGGATGTGCGGAACAAACATGATCTCACTTCCCGTCCGACACTTCAAAGAAATACATTTTAGACTAAAATATAGATAATATGACACCACAGGAAGAATAGCTTTAAGATTAGCGGCTTTGCTTAACTTCTACCCTACTCCTACCCTACTCCTACACTACTCCTACCCTACTCCTACACTACTCCTACCCTACTCCTACACTACTCCTACACTACTCCTACCCTACTTCTACCCTACCCCTACCCTACCCTACTCCTACACTACTCCTACCCTACTCCTACACTACTCCTACCCTACTCCTACACTACTCCTACACTACTCCTACTCTACTTCTACCCTACTCCTACCCCAAAAAAAAAAAAAAAAAAGTATCCTATGTCCGTTTCCTGGCTCTAAGCTACCTCCCTACAAATTTTCAGCCAAATCGGTTCAGCCGTTCTTGAGTTATAAGTGGTGTAACTAACAGACTTTTTTTTATATAGGTATATAGATATAGATTTCAGTCGTCCTGCGATGAGAATGCTAAGAGGGATGTGTGGTATTACACGAATGGATCGAATAAAAAATGAGGTACAGTGGCGCACATCAAGCTATTCGAAACTGTCAAATTTTACCAATCAACTTTGAACGTTGCAAATCTATTAAAGAAATTTGACAGATTGTAGTAGCTTGATGTGCTGGCGTCTGAAAGTGGCACCGGTAACTGAAAAGTTCTGTAGGAATCGGTTGTAATGATAAGTCTCCTCCCCTTATCTCAATTATTAATTTGGCGTCGGCACAACATGTCCATTTCTTTCATATTTCTCTACTTATTAGTCGTCATCTTGATAGTCACCCCCGTACGAGCCATGTCATCTTTCAAACCCGTCTATCGTTTATAAAACCAGAGGACGCGTTAATATGGACATTCACTACACCGACAGTAGAAGCGTCATTCTTTAGAAAGGAAAGGTATTAATTTCCAAACCGAAATAAATCAAACAAAATCATACAATTAAACCTATCGCAGTCCACTGCTGGACATAGGGCTTTCTCAGGCTGCGCCACAACACCTTATCCTCCGCCTTCAGCAACCAGTCTATCCCAGCCAGCTTTTTAAGGTTTAATCGGTCCATCTTACTTGGGGACTTCCCACACTACGCTTACCGATACGCGGCCGTAAAAACATCAATGCATCCAAATCTACAGCTCCAATACAACCAAACCATAGAATCAATCAGTTCGCTACGAAAAATCTCCAATACAATGGATTTAAAGCAACAAAAAAGTGATTAAAACAAAACATCGACATCTGAGTGCACATTGTTGTAATGACAGACTGCAAATGAAACAACATTAGACATTTAACGTACAAGGCTATATATTTAAAGGCCCGCTCTTATGGGCCGTTTGTGATCTTATGTTGTCTGTCGCCACAGCTACGGGTTTAGCAAAAGATTGCGCCTGCGACGTAGAGATGTGCGGGGTAGGGATGTGGCGGATGTTGTTATCGATAATGTTATGTTTTTTATTTTATTTATCCGTTGTGAAACCTTATTTATTATTATATTTTGATTACGATGAGATATCATAACATCGTTAAGTACTAAATTTCTAACAAACATAAATAATTACTTTTAATAAAAGTCGAATATTGAATATCGTATCTATCGTCTAGACTAAATGACGTATATCACAGTGTGCGGTGAAGCAATCTTGTTCTATCTTGACGAAGAACATTAGTAATCACTACATTTGGAAAACGGATTTAGTATAACTACTTTTTGGTCTGCGGTTAGTGTCATACTAATGATGCAGCCAATATTCCCTTTTTTTCGTTGAATAGTTTGTATGTAAGAAAAATGGTCTGTTCTTGTTCCAAAAGCAGTCAGTGTCCATTATTTGCTATGTTTTGTTTTTTCTAAGGTTTTGCAAAGGCAATGGCCTCCCTCCACTCCTTCCATCTTTCGCGAGCCCGCCCGTCCTAATTCCAGTTTTTATGGAACCTATCCAGCTTATCCCGCCATCTCCTATGTGGTCTACCGCGACCCCGCCTCATTGTTTGGGGCACCAGTTCTGTGCTATTTGGGCCCATAGTTTGTCCGGCATGCGGCAGACATATCTTGCCCAGTCCCATTTAAGTTGGTGAGTTTATTTGAGATAACATATTTATTATTTACACGCGTCGCTACAAAATAATGTATACTATATTTTATAGAAGTAAAATATATGAGTTTGTATGTAGGGGTAATCTTCAGAACTACAGTTACGATTCCGAAAAATCTCTAACTAATTAAGCTACAATATTGCCGAGTGTCATAGGATATATTTTATGTTATAACAAGTTTCACGCGGATGAATTTGCGGGCAGAAGCTCGTCTATAAATAAATATCTCAAGTGTACCTATAACATCCCATTTGTGAAAAGACGCAATCCGCATACAGAATCTGCCTGCTTCAACATACTCGTGGTCTGACAAACTCGTCAAAATCTTTTAGTAAGATTAATACCTCGTTTTGAATTCATAATGCAAACGAAAACTAAGATCTATCGATAAATCATTCACTCTGGCATGTTCACATCCCTACATCTCCGCCGCCCACGCGGGTCGCGATCGGCGCGAGCGCCGCCCCGCGTTCGTGACATAACATCACGGGATCGTTCAATATCTTTCGCAACAGTCCCACATCCACAACCTTTGGACGTACCTTCCATTAAAAATATAGGTACCCTTTAATCATGAAACATCCATAAAGTCTGAGAAGGACGATCTATCTTTTAAACGTATTGGTAGGTATGGCATGTCCTTGATATGTGAAGGCAATGACTGGTGCTCGTCAAAAGTCAAGTGTAGTTTCAGTTTAAAGACGCATGTTGTAAGCTGACATAAAATTTAATAAAAAAACAGCTTGAAAGCCTTTTAGATTTCCAATGATTTGTTGACAGAAAAGTATTTCTGTGATCTTCCTGCACCTTATTTGCGTAGCACACTATCAATCTCAATCTGAATCATTTTGAAGGATATTGCTAATCCATTGCTTCATAATTATGTTCGAAAAATTTGTCTGTTCAGCAACGTAAATAACGCAATGAATGTTGTTGAACTGTCAAAATGAAAACCATTGCTACTGATAGTGTGTGACGCAATTACCGCTGGATTATTTTACCCATATTGATGCAACACAATGCGAACAAAAAAACCAAAACTAGAACAAACATGTATTTTTATTACGGTCAATAATATAATCAATGAATATTGCATCACTGCCCACTAGATTTAAAAACTATAAATTTTGAATTAATATGCAGTGAATTGATGAACAATGGTGTTCTTTTAGCATGAGCTTGGCTTAATGTAGACCAATATTAATGTAGTGCTTATGTGTCAGAAGAATATAAGACAAGCAACATAATTAAGGGGATTACAGGACCTAAACGCAAAAAACGCAAGTTTTAGAAACAATAAAAGTATAATGATCGACTACAGTAAACAAAATCAGAAAAATATATGTATCAGGATATATGCTAGGCAGATAGTGTGTTGAAAACATAATACAACTAATTTAATACGATAGAAAAAATCATGAAGATACCTCTAAAAACATTATTTTTACAATAAGAACCATACTAATATACATACAATCATTCTGATTTTTTGTCAGGTCTACAAGCAACATACTAAAACGCTACTGTTTTATTTTTTTAGTCCAAACAATAGATTTTTTGTAATTAAATAGATGCTTCATATTTTGCGATAAATTACCAGCGTTGTGTCATCGCGCTTCTCTTTCATTTCTATGCAGTCCGACAGTGACCGCGCTTTAGGTCATGTAAGCCCCTTATAGGACATGACACGAGCCTTCTCCCACCGTGTGGGTCCCAGAAAACGTCCCGCGACATCGAGGCAGACCCAGAAGGTAGCGAGACCAGATTGATGCCTAATTTCCCACAGACAGGATTGGTCCACGCTAGCTCAAGACAGAGAGGAGTGGAAAGGAGAAAGGGACGCCTTTGCCCTACAGTGGGACAACATAGGCTAAAAATAAATAAATAATAATATGACAAGAGCCGCCACCAGTAGATACTTTAGAGCAGCCGGCCCAGTGGTAACGGCTGCGACTTACGAGTTGTAGGTCGTAGGTTCGAACCCAGACAGGCGCTTTACTTTGTGTAAATTATTTCATCACCACTGCTCTCAAAACGGTGAAGGAAAACATCGTGAGGAAACCGGCATGTCCTAGAACCAAAAATTCGAAGACATGTGACATCTACCAACCCGTACTGGGCCCGCGTGGTGGATTACGGCCCACTCCCTCTCACAGAGAGGAGGCCTGTGTCCCAGCAGTGGGAACATTCTAGGCTGATTATGATTATGTAACTATATTGGAAAATAATATTTGGCGTTCCTTATCATTTTACCTCAGCATGACCTAAGAGCGTTTACGACGTACGGCATTTCATACAAACTTTCAAGCCATTGTTTTTCGAAATGAATGAAAATGTTCTTAACTAACTTTTTAGACCTTTGTATCCTGCTTATGCGTATGAAGTTTCATTAAAATCGATTCATCATTTCGAAAAACAAGGACTTGAAAGTTTGTATGAAATGCCGTATGTCGTAAATGCTCTTAACTTATAGAGCTGAAGCTAATACAAAAAAAAAACATCGGAATTAATTGGTTCCCATAGACATTCACTCTAAATAGCTATTTAGTTAGGAAGGCAAGCTTGAGTGTGTTGTACGAGCTCCTGTGAAGGAAACTGGCCCACTTGGTCATGCCCAAAACTTGGCGACCAACGCGTCCCCAATAGCAATAAAAAATACGATTACGAATGTCATCAGTTCATTCAGTGCCCAATTACCGCACCCATTGACTGGCTAACAACGGTATCGTCCAGTCACAATATTGTAATATAATATCAGATCATTAAGGCACTCAAACGCGGAAGTGTGTGGGTTTAAAACCACCGTATCTAAACTATAATTTGAGATCTGTCTGATGTTCGGCCCGTTATACGTCTTGTAATGGCCGTGACGGGAATAATTGCTGTTGAGGGCGATCATTTGTTAAACTAAGACTTTTAATTGTTAACACGTGTGTTCTGTAGTGTCGTTTATAATGTATCTGTATGTGTGGGTGCTCCGAGTGCCAACTTTCTATTTGTTTAGCCGTTATTATTGTTAATTAGTCGCGATTTTTGTTCGGTCAGTGTTGTAAGATTCATGGGTGGGCCTTACCCACGATGTGGCCATCGTTTTCTAGTAATTTATTATGCGTTCTAACGTTGTTATTAAAACGAGTGTTTAGTATGAATTCGCTTCACAAAATCTTTTTAGGGTTCCGTACCAAAATGGTAAAAACGGAACCCTTATGGTGAGACTAAGTCTGTCTATCTGTCTGTCTGTCTGTCACAGCTGGATATCTCAATAACTACTAATGCTATCAACTTGAAATTTGGAATAGTTTTAGATGACGTTTGCCCAACTATTTTGCAAATAAGAAATAAATAAAAATAGATGTATATTTTTTGCAACAGGGACTGAAAGGGGGTCTGAAAAATTCGAAGTGGAGTTACTAGGGCATGTGGGGTATCATATGAAAGAGCGCAGTTTGCATATTTTCAAACATTTTTTAATTTTTTTTTTAGGCCGCTTAGTTTTCGACTTTTGATGAAAAATGTAAAAAAAATACCGTTCCCACCCCCTCCCTTATCTCCGAAGTTTGCAAAGAGAAAAATCTGAAATTATTCTATGTGACAGAAGTTTATGTAAATATTACAGGAAAAATAAAACGAAGTCTCTAAATAGCACATTTTTTCAGAAATCATCATCAAAAGTTACATTAGTTCCACTATCGGTCAAGAGATGGCGCTGACATAAAACTGCAATATTCTACACCGCAGTGCACAGTGTTAAAATTCTCTGATGAATATAGGCCTCGTCGATGAAAATTTAAAAACATATGATGGTACGAAACCTTCGGTGCGCGAGTCCGACTCGCTCTTGCCCGGTTTTTTTTTAATACTAGAGAGGTACCTATGTAAAATAAATTAACTGCACCTTTTCAGAATAAGATATGCATCCTTTGCGTTCCAAAAATTAACCAACGCTCAGGCAGGAACTGCAACAAGTTTCAAAACAGTTGTTTATTTTTTTAATAATATATTTGAATTTAAACGCTTAGTTGTCAACCCCTGCGTTTAGTGAAGGCTCGGCTACGGCACGCGACGAGTCAGTGCACCCCACACGTAGGGCAGGCTATATGTAAGATAAATTCTATATCACCTAGGCTGTGTCAAGTCAAGTAAAGTGTAATTCTTCCTCAGTTGCCTGCCTGTTACAACAAAACTGCAACTATATATATTGTTATACTTACATTTTTAGACACACTCACAAAAAACTAGCTCAACGTTGTAATTCTGAAAATATGAGATCATGAATACGATGAAAATGGGATGGGTGACCATCTTTAAATACCAAAACCCCTCCGTGCCTCGGAAAACACTTTAAGCCGTTGGTCCCGGCTGTCATACCATACGACAGTCGTAGTGGGTAGTCAGAAGTCTAAAAGTCTGACAACCACTCTTACCAGATTACCCAGTAACTGGATTGAGGAAGTCAGATAGGCTGTCGCTCCATGTTAAATACTGGTATTCAGCTGCATCCGATTAGTTGGGAATAGGCTAGGCAGATTGATTGGATAGATGAAATTGGGGCTTAAGGAATGACTTAGAAAGATTTCTCGAAAAAGTCATGCAAGTACCTACCAAAATGATTATCAAACCTGAAGATTGAGTTATATTTTCTCACGACCTTGTAGACGGCCTATGTAAGATGCGATTTCAGAACAGTATGATGAAATCTTCTTCTTAGCGTGTCGATAGCAATCTAAATATACTCGGCCCAGAATTCGACCACTTGTTTGGCGCCTCCACCGGCGTCCATCAGCTCCTGCAACGTGCAGCTGACAGGACACGCAGGACACGACATTAAGTGTCCCATCGTTTGTGGAACAGCAATGATGAAATGAAGATGAACATGCTATTCTCATGTCGGTTAAAAACATTTAGATCGTCACTTAATACCTTCGAGGATGAATCGGAAACAAAGTGTCCAAGACGACATTTAAAGTGCATCATTAAATTTAAAAATAACTTACAAGTTTAAAAGAAAGGGACACATTTGACAAAGAAGTTGCGATTGCAAAACATCGAAAACGTGTGGGAAGGTCAAAAAGCTTTTAAAGTCTCGCAAAAGTTCACTGAAATGTCAGTCGATGTCGAGTTGTGATGAGACCCTGAAGAAGTGTGGCCTGTGAATAGAAAAAGGTCTAGACAAGAAAATATAATGAGATGAATATTATTATAAGTACATATATCCAGCAATCTTATTACATTAAAAACTGGCCAAGTGCGAGTCGGACTCGCACACGAAGGGTTCCGTACCACAAGGCAAAAACGCCGAAAAAAACACGTTCGTTGTATGGGAGCCCCCTTAAATATTTATTTTATTCTGTTTTTAGTATTTGTTGTTATAGCGGCAACAGAAATACATCATCTGTGAAAATTTCAACTGTCTAGCTATCATTGTTCATGAGATACAGCCTGGTAACAGACAGAGAGACGGACAGAGGAGTCTTAGTAATAGGGTCTCGTTTTTACCCTTTGGGTACGGAACCCTAAAAATACTAAAACTTTCAGAGACGACCGTTCTTTTTTGTAATTTTTTTTTTTTTAATATTATGGATGTTCTAGTTTTTATTTTATGTTTTGTAAAACCAACAAAAAGAGGAGGCTGCGTACCGTGAGGGCTGGTTAGAGGTGGCGGGCGTGGAAAAAGAGTTCCTGGAAGGACTTCGGGGAGGCCTTTGCCCAGCTGTGGGACAGTATAGGCTAAATTAAAAAAACCGACATCAACAACATGCATCAAATTAGCAACTGCTTTTTTCAAAAAATCAGTTTTAGAAGATTAAAAAGCATTCTGTTTTAAGGCCCAAAGAACTATAAAATGTATACGTAAACTAGCACTTTGCCCGCGACTTCGTCCGCGTGTATTTCGTACTTTCCTCTAAAAATTTCGAAAATATATGTTTAAGATCTTTATCGTCATCATCATCATCATCTGCCTAGCCTTTTCCCAACTATGTTGGGGTCGGTTTCCAGTCTAGCCGGATGCAGCTGAATACCAGTATTTTATATGGAGCGACATATAAAATACATACGTATATATTATTCGGGCCAATTTTTAAGTTTGTAGATCAAAGGAATCAGATTTTTCAATCAAACTGTATGCTTTTGACCCCCACATGGGTGGATTTTTGAAAACTCGTTTGGGATGTGTTCCCTTGATTCAAAGACCGATATCCATTTTCGAGTTAATGAAAGCAAGCAGTAAAATCCACCCCTTCTACTTCTTAGCGTGTCGATAGTAATCTAAATGGACTCGGCCCATAATTCGGCTACTTGTTTGGCGCCATCACCAGTGTCGCCTGTGTTATGTTTAATAGTGTTCCTGTAACGTGCAGCTGACAGGATATGCAGGACACGATATTAAGGGTCCCGTCGTTTGTGGAACAGCACCAAATTTACACTCCAAGGCGGAGTCGTCTGTGGATCTCCACCTGAACAGGTTTTCCTTGCTTCGGCCAACCTGGGTCCGGAGTCTGTTTAAAGACTTCCAGGTTACCCAACTTAACTCATGTCCAGGTGTGAGGTCTTCAGCGGGTGAAACGAACGGTTTGGGTAAGGAAGCAGTCTCGCCACAGCTTCAGTCTTTCTTGTGATGGTTCACCTGTGAGTGGGACGACACACTTTAAAAAATTGTTTAGGCTTTTCAGCCTTTGTGGCACAAGGATGTTGTAGTGCAAGGGGCTCGTGCGTCGGAGACCATTTTGGCTCTTTCGCTGGAGCTAGCCAGCGCTCTGCGAACCACTGGTGGCGCTATTCCTGCTACTGGATACAGCATTTCCTACTATATTTCCCAGCAATCCACCCCTTAAACTTTATTACCCTTTTCTACCTTGGTAGGAGTCGATTTTTGAAAAACCCTAAAACACGTACCTACCTACTTTTTAGGGTTCCATACCCAAAGGGTAAAAACGGAACCCTATTACTAAGACTTCGCTGTCCGTCCGTCCGTCCGTCTGTCTGTCACCAGGCTGTATCTCATGAACCATGATAGCTAGACAGTTGAAATTTTCACAGATGATGTATTTCGGTTGCCGCTATAACAACAAATACTAAAAACAAAATAAATATTTAAGGGGGGCTCCCATACAACAAACGTGTTTTTTCGGCGTTTTTGCATTGTGGTACGGAACCCTTCGTGTGCGAGTCCGACTCGCACTTGGCCAGTTTTTTTATTTTAGTAGTACCGAATTTCGAGTTAATCCGACAGCGGGTTACATATTTTTCTAACCTATTAACTTTGTCACCCCCTAAATCCTCTGTGAGGGGTTTTTTAAACTAAAAGTGACATTCTTTATTATTTACTGAGCCAAATATTGCCAAGTTTCAAGTTTATTAACCAAATGAATAAGATTTTTCATATAAACTGTATCCTCACTTCCCCCCCCCCCACACAGTGGAATTTCGAAAAATCGTTTGGGATGTGTTTATTACTTCACTCGACGATTTATTGATACAAATTTTCGACTTAATCGAGCCACGCAGTAAAATTCTCCACTGTAAAATTAATTGCCCTTTACACCCCGTTAGGGGTACATTTTTGAAAAACCCTTATACACGTTATTCTTTATTTTGGGTATAAATATCGAGTTTCGAGTTAATCAGACCGCGCGTAAAAATTCTTCCATACAAATATTGACACCCCCCAATCTCCCTCTTTTGGGGGTAGTTTAGAAAAACTAAAAATGCCAAACTACATAACTTACTTACATAAGTATTCGTACCAAGTTTCAAGTTTATTAACCAAATTACTTAAGGCGAAAGCGCCAGGGTAGCCCGCGAAATTCATTTTTTTTTGTTTTTTTTGCAATTTGCTGGTCAGTATTAAGTTGTATGTTGATTAAAATATGATTCGCGGTCGTACCAAATATGTATTTACAGAATTATAATCATTAAAGTCATCAACACAGCTCTCTAAGACCATGTAATCCCCAAACGTCAAGATTTCATGAAATAGTCATTCATGCAAATTGCAAAAAACGTAAGAAAATTTGAATTTCGCGGGCCACCTTAGAGCTTCCCCCTTAATAAGATTTTTCATATAAACTGTATTCCCGCTTTTCACCCCCACAGGGGTGGAATTTCGAAAAATCGTTTAGGATTATGTTCTTTACTTGACTCAAAGATTATTAATACCAATTTTCGAGTTAATCAAGCCACGCAGTAAAATCCTCGCCTGTATAATTAACTACCCCTTTTCACCCCGTTAAGGGTAGATTTTTGAAAAACCTTTATACACGTTATTCTTTATTTTTGGTCTTAAGTATAAATACTGATTTTCGAGTTAATCGGACCGCGCGTTAAAATTCTTCCATACAAATCTTGACACCCCCCAATCCCCCTTTAGGGGATAGTTTAGAAAAACTAAAAATGCCAAACTTCATATTTTACCTAGATAAGTATTCGTGCCAAGTTTTAAGTTTATTAACTCAAGGAATAAGATTTTTCATACAAACTTTCATCCCCTATTTGTCCCTCTCAAGGATGGAATTTAAAAAAATCCTTCCTTTGTGGATGCCTACACTGTATAAGGTATCTATGAGAAAAATTTCAAGTCTTTATGTCCAGCCGTTTGGGCTGTGCGTTGATATTACCTTTTTAACCCTTCGGGGGTAGAATTGTCAAAAACGCTGAGACACGTATAAATTCATTTTCAATCTTCAGCGTAAACACAACATTTGAAGATCCTAACTTCAAAACTGACGGACTTTCATATAAACTTCCATCCCCTATTTCACCTTTTTAGGGGTATAATTCCCAAAAATCCTTTCTTATTGGATACTTTCTCTTTACAAAGAACACACCCTCCAAGTTTCATGTCTCTAGGACCAGCGGTTTGGGCTGTGTGTTGATAGATTATATAATTAAAAACAAAATTTCATCCCCCTTTTCACCCCCTTAAGGGTTGAAATTCTAACAACACTGTTGCGTTACCTTCCAACCATAAGCCTAGATAATAAATTTAGTAATTTTTCCCTCGAAAATTAAGGACTTTCCATACACAACTTCATCCCCCTTTTTAACCCTTCGGAGGTAGAATTGTCAAAAACGCTGAGATACGTGTAAATTAATTTTCAATTCTCAGCCTAAACACAAAATTTGAAGATCCTAACTTCAAAACTGACGGAGTTTCATATAAACTTTCATCCCCTATTTCACCCCTTTAGGGGTGGAATTCCCAAAAATCCTTTCTTAGTGGAAACTTACTCTTCACAAAGAACACACCCTCCAAGTTTCATGTCTCTAGGACCAGCGGTTTGGGCTGTGTGTTGATATATCAACAATCAGTCAGTCAGTTTACCATTTTATATATATAGATATTCAGATACTTTACTATGAGACACTAACTTAGCTAACAACAAGGCACATAGGTTAAAGATAAGCAAGCATTTGCCATCATTGCTTGCATCCCATCATGTGGTACAAGCAAGCGATTTATTCAGTGGAGATATCGCTTCAGTTTCACTTTTATTGATAGTCATTTACATCGGGGTAGGGTTGGCATGCGAAGAGTTAAATATACTTCTAACTTATATACAAAACTACTTAACAATTTTTCTGGAGTTTTTTAAAGTTCTCCTCCATCTTTGGAAATTGGGCAGCTGATATTTGAATTATGAGTAAAATAGATGGGTACCGTCTTCGTTGTGGCTGCGCAAGAGCAGCAGTTTGGTCTCCTGAAGAAAAACAAACTGATGGAACATGTAGTCAACTAGCTGCGCCCCGCGGTTTCACCCGCATAAGTGTCGATCTCGTGGGAATATCGGGATAAAAAGTATCCCATGTATTAATCCTGGTTATAAACTATCTGTGTGCCAGGTTTCATCCAAATCCGTTCAGTCGTTTGTGTGTGAAGAAGTAACAAACATACAAACACACTCACAAACTTTCGCCTTTATAATACATATTAGTGTGATGCGTTTCAGCTAGATGAAAAGCGATCTAAACAATAAAATCTGATAGGTATACTTTTTACACAACCCTTCATCCATGATCCCGTCCGTAGTGAATGGGGGGCACTAAAGACCGTTCAACGGCCGAGCCGTGTCGGACACGATGTACAACACCGTCTGTCGAACGTATGTAGTTGTGTCCGCGTTATTTATGCCGTCCTGGTACTTGCTCCTCTTATTTTTCTTGTTCCATCTTAAAGAATTGACGTTTCGGTCGCTAAAATGTTCAGGGATATGTTTCTTTCGCTGACTTTTTTACGCTTTGGATTTAATTTTTAAAGGTTTTTCTTTTTGCCGTAATAATAAAGTCGATGAAAAGAATTCTTGTAATAAGAATTCAAACTTTTCGTCCTTTTTTCGTAATGAGCAGTTGTCCTCAGATTTTATTTTTCTGTAACGAGTTATTGTTCCTGTATTTTCCTGCAAATCTCTTGTTAAATGATTGTTTCGGGATAGTTGTCATAAGCTCACGAAACGTCTATCGTGAGGACTTAAGGAAAGGGGCGTTTAATCTCTGATTGTTAGAAAGAAATGGTTTTAAGTTACAAAATACTAGTTTAGTATTAAGTTTCGTTAGGGTCCGGCTTATGGAAGATCTTCCAAATTAATAACACTGATATCGGCTAAGAACTTAAATCTCAAATCGGTCAACAGAAAAATTAGGTCGCGTCAACATTGTGAGTCAAAAGTTTCTCCGAAAGTCAATTTCACGGCGTTTTACTGGACCGCAACCCGCAACCACTGACGACATGTTATGATCTCATGACAAATGATCGACCGCATCACTCACACGCACACAGAACTGTAATGTGGCTCGGAATACTTTTCTCAGGACTTCGGAGTGTTTGTTTTTAGTGGTAATAGTGATTTAAATATATGTGGAACTACATTTATACTCGTAATACTTTGAATCTGGGGGTCTACTCCCTAAGCACGAAATCCGTAGTTTCCTACTAGCCCGAACGAAGAATGTATGACAACACGATTTGGCAGCTGTCCCTACTCGTGATGTGTTTTTCCCGTTCAGAAAATTGAATTTGTCACTTGTTTTGACGAATCATCTACTTTCAGACGGGCACGTATCTTCATCGACAAACTTAGAGGGAAGACCCTCTGATTTGGTAAGCACGGACGATATTACCAGCGTTTTATCAATCTTGAACTTTGGCATCAACAGATTAGACATAGACACTGATTAAGTATAGCCACTGACAGATGATCGAAACGTCACGGTGGTGATGAAATATTATAGTGACAAGTATAGATCCAACTGCTGTCCTTCCTCTATAACTTTAGGTAATAAACCCGGCCATCACAGCATACCAACGAAGCTTGCAGAGTAAGCAAGCTGCAGTCGCAGTGGGCTAGCCATGTTTCTCGAAGGAAGTTTCTGGAGTGAAGACCGCGTATCGGCAAGCGTAGTATTGCACGCCCCACAGCTAGATGGACCGAGGACTTCAAAAAGATGGCTGGGACCGACTGGATGCGGAAGGCGGAGGACAGGGTGTGGTGGGGCAGCATGGGAGAGGCTTATGTCCAGCAGTAGACTGCGATAGGCTGAGTTTATCACATAACACTGTAAATGAGCATAGTTTTTCTGATGACTGCAGTGGAGTGACCGATCGTAGTACAGTGGCTATTGCTCTAGTACCTAAAAAACCTCACGTGATAGGTGAACATTGCCTCTAACTACATTTGTTAACACTCGAGAATACAGACGGTCCTATTAATACGGATGGACCCACCCTGTCCTATTAATCACGGTTTTTACGACTTGACATAACATCAAGATTTCTTTATTTTACGTAAGTTTAATATAAATGTATTGCCCACCAATCTGCATAATAATAATGTAATGATCAGACACGAACTATTGGACATATTACGCAAATATCCAATTGGAAAGACCATAGAAATGTAAGATAAACAACTGTTTTTTTAAATCTTCCATTATCTTTTTTAGGCATGTGTTTCTTTGTCTAATAAACATATTTCTTTTTCTTTACTTTCTTTCTTTCTTCTGGAATGAATTCTTTAAATCTTGGAGAAAATCAAATCAAAATCCGTTGCATCACACAGACACCCACGAAAACAACTTTAATTAATAATATGCATAGATACATAATGTAATAAGAACCACAGTTCAATCAAAAATCTTCGTACCTCCACGGACAGCAGATGTGTCAACCCACACAATGTTACACAAACTGATTTACTGGGCATAGAATTTCTTCTATATCGATATGTGATCCATACTTATTTCTTATACCTACATGAGTTAGATGACATGTGGTCGAAGACCTAAATATAACGTGGTTTCATTTCACCCAGATTGTTTTAAGCATTTGAAATAGTATTTACTTATGAAAAAATATTGTGACATCTTATTTAATACAATACCTAATAAAAATCGTTTATTTATAAAAGGGAAACATTTACAACAAATACCTTAACAATTAACATAGAGCACAGTTGCTAATTTGCCTGAACTAGGTTAAATCTGAACAAAAGTTTGTTTTAGATAAACAACAAGAGAGGCAACTACGAGAATAAGATATGATGCTGAAGTAGTCTGTGAGTAGTGTTCGTAACTGAAATTCTTCGACAGATTACAATTTCATCATCATCGTCATTTCAGCCGAAAGACGTCCACTTCTGGACATAGGCGTCCCCCAAGCACCTCCACTTCGACCGGTTTTGTGCTTCTCGCATCCAACGAGTTCCAATTCATCACAATTTGATAAAGACAAGGCTCACAAGAAATCTCCTGACATTGCTCTGGTTATGCCTGTTAAAATATTACTTAGCTGTATCCCACTGGAATTATTATTCCATTATTATTAGTATTATTCCATTGTTTACACTAAACAGATATTTGATTCTTGGAACGATTTATGGTTAACCAAGAATCCATAAAACCAATGAATCAATAGAAATAATTGCCAAAACCACAAATGAATGTAAACAACGCAATTGCCAAAACCGCAAATGAACGAACTAATTCAATTCAGTTTCCATAAACTACCATGTCACACGCAAATGATTCTTAAAACTCGTTGCTTGTTATTCTTCTCCACTCATTCATGATGAACCATTGATACGAAGTACCAGTAGGGTTGCTGTTAGAACCACCAGGGTATACAGTGTGAGTCTTCATAATGTGCACATATCGAAATGAGGGAAACCAAGCTTAATTTTATCGAAGGAAAAAATATTAAAAAAAATAAAAAAATTGTAGCATTTTTTAAATTTTTTTTCGCCGCTGTGTCCCCTGTGTAAATCGCCACTCGATTGAGGATTATGGTTTTTTTTAACAAAAATCTATATTTTTTCATAAATTTTTGCAATAATTGTAAAATTACTCAATAAAAGCCCTGATTACCTACCCTTTTTGATTACTTTAAATTATTCTCCATCGTATCAGATATCTAAACGTAAAAATACCATGTTTATAACTCAATCACAACATTTCCTATCAACTGTTAAAGAAAGGCCTTGCAATCACCATACTTTAGCAGGTAAAGATAAATATTAAATTTAAAATATAAATATTTTTTTATTTTTTCAAATATTTTTTCCGTCGATAAAATTAAGCTATGTTTCCCTCATTTCGTTATGTACACATTATGAAGACTCACACTGTATGTAAAATAACCAGAAAAATCGTAAATTATAGTTTCTGATAGGATGAATGATATAATAATAATATAATGAGACTGAATTTATAATAATCAATATTCACATAATTTTTAAAAAACTCCTGTTGTATGAGGAATAAAAGTTAATAACACTGACTTACCATTACATACTTTTGGGGATAGATGATGAAAGACTTCAATAGTTACTGTCATGACCAAAAGTTTGCCAAAAATACTGGGCCTAAATGATCTTATCTCATGTTTATAAAAAAGAAGTAAAAACAAATTAATAAAATGTCAAGAAGCTGGATGGAAATGAAAAATAAATTATTACTCTAACAAAGAAACTAGTCTAAAAAAACAATATTTCGTTGGAAAAACTCATGAAAAAGTAAAAAATCTAATAACTTCACTAAACGAATTTTCTCAAATCACCCACACAGCAAACTTTTTGCATACTAATAGGTCATCATCTGCCTAGCCTTTTCCCAACTATGTTGGGGTCGGCTTCCAGTCTAACCGGATGCAGCTGAATACCAGTATTTTACATGGAGCGACTGCCTATCTGACCTCCACAACCCAATTACTGGGTAATACGATACCCCTTGATAAGACTGGTTGTCATACTTTCGGGCTTCTGACTACCCGTAACGACTGTCAAAGATCCACGAAAGACAGCCGGGACCAACGGCTTAACGTGCTTTCCGAGGCACGGAGGGGTCACAGTATGTAGAGATGGTCACCCATCCACAGACCAACCGCGGCAAGCGTAGCTTAACCTGATCTATCCACCTGTGCGGCTGTTATTATTTAGCCACGGACCCCTCTTTGCATACTAATAGGTATTAAACAAATATCCACAACGCTTCATTGACTATTCCACCATTCATAATCCTACAAAACGTATTGTCATTCATAGTTTTCCATTGACATCAGCCCATAGACTTATTAGTTTGCGGTTACCCGTGGAACGAATAAATTCAACATAAATCTGAATTGAAGATTCGAACTCAAAATCGTCGGAACCAATGAATTGTGTTCTATTAATTGTATAACGAATCGCTATAAAATGTTCAACAATAAATATTGGTTCTTAGAAATTAATAATAATGGTTTTAGGTACCTATGTTTTATCGTTGTTTTCATGAAAGAATAGAAGCATCATAATATAACTTGGTAGATATGGTGATTGTTGAACTTTTTTTTCGGAAAATCCTAATACATAATAGCTAATAACGAGAAAATTATGAGAGTAAGTAAATATAGATACTGTTATTACTGTAGACATTAGAATTTCTTTTCATTTACAGGTCGTTATCTGCTTACGAAGGACGTAGGTATCTTAAGATTTTGAAAAACTTAGGAGCTCTAGAATTCAGGTTACGGTAAACGGGTGATTTACGAAAGCATCGACATAATATCTGAATGAAGGATGGAGTGCAAAAATCCAACACATTTCAACTTTCACAATACATTTCAACACCTATTCCTTTTCAGGGCCGAAACCCGGCTCTTAGTAAGTATATCTATACATAAGTTAAGGCGTCCATCCATAGTATAAGGAGCTAGAGATCCACTCCAATTACAATGCAATTAACAGCGTAACCTCGCGAAAGTTACGCGTGCCTATAAAGCTTAGGACATAAACATGTAATTGTACCAACTGGTAGAAGACAATGTGTGTGAACTAGCCTCATTAGTATTGGCTCGCCCACACTCGCCCACGCCCTGGCCAATGCTCGCCACTTATTATGATATTATACTGTGTTATTCGACTATAAAATGTGGCCAATCATGTAGTATCGGGGGAAATGTGGCATCGCACCGCATTTGAAGAAAATTCGCGAAACATGTACTGTGGTGTTTGACAAATCGGTAGTTGACTGTCAGTTGACAAGTGAAACCCCAGAGTATAGTTTTAAGCAATCCACAATTAACTGAAAGGACATTATGAAATGCTAAGTACATAATTATATGCACCAAAATTAAAAAGCTGAAACAAAAATAAAACCAAAGAAAGAACAATATTTTTGCTAACTTAAAAACTAGAAGAACGTGGAATGCCAATAATAAGATGACAAAGATTTCTTATACATTCAAGCTACAACAAGTAAAGTATAACTATGGTATTCTTTCTATTAATTGCTAAACAGCCTAGCAAAAAAACAAAAATTTAGAAGTGTAGGAAAGTCTGTATAGAGAAATAGCTGTATTTTTTAAACAATACCAAAATTCTAATAAACACAGATATAAACTACGAACAATATTATATCTATCCTCATGTAATCCAAATTACGATCAAATCTATAATAAAAACCGAAGCAATCACTAGAGACCATAACCTGAATGATCACGGGAGTCTTCATACATATTTTAGTGACATTTTAACCTAATGAGGATCGCCATATAAAATAAATGTTATATTTATAACCCGTCTAAATCAATAGTATTATCATATTAGGAAGCGATCCATTGAAAGATACCAATATAATATAATGTGGCATAGCTGAACTATTTTTTAATACTATAACGCACACGCTATACGGCTACACGTACGGCTATACGTACTGACGTAAAGCAACAAGATAGTCTCAGCTTTACTAAATGTAGAAGAGATTTTGGTACCTCAACGTCGTCGTGGTCATGGGGTTCAAATGCCAAGGCAAGTCTCAATGTGACTTTTTCAATGGATGCATATCTCATTTATATATAAGAAAGCAGGTGCATACCTGCTTTCTAAGTTTTATCTTGGACATCAGTCCAAAAAGCATGCTTGATGAAAAGCCTGTTCTCATGTAAAGAAGGCACGAGCCTTCTTTGTATGAGAAGAACCTTTTGCCAGTGACCAGAAACAGTGGGACAATAATAGGCTGGTATTATAACTACTCTCTCCTTAGTCTTACTTTGGGCAGTGTTGATGAAAGCCCCAACTTAAGTAAAGATTTCGATACAACTGCAAGGACCCTAAACAAAATCTTAAAAATATATATCCTGACACTAATAAAGCAGAATTAGTTACCAAAAAACGATGAGCTGTAGCAATGACCAATCAAATAGAATTTAATGAATTAGCAGAAAACGATGATAAATCTCTCGCTTCGCTTTCACTGTAGCTTCACAGCTTTAAGATGACCGTTCTTTTTAACTTCCATTCTACAGGATAATAGGACAATATTTTTGGTATCTTGATTAGACACAATCTTATGTTGTGTTTGTTTAACATTGTAATGGGCTACTGCCGTATATTGAACATTATACTGCTGATTGACGTTTTTTCGCCGAATTTGTTGGGAATGCAAGTTTAATATTGTGGATTACATTAAATTGTTGTCTCAAAATTTCTTGTTGGAACAGTGGTGGCCCAGTGGTAACGGCTTCGACTTACGAGGTGTAGGTTGAAACAACATCGTGAGGAACCCGGCATGTCCTAGAACCAAAAATTCGAAGACATGAGACATCTACCAACCTCTGGGCCCGCGTGTTGGATTACGGCCGACTCCGTCTCACATAAAGGAGGCCTGTGTCCCAGCAGTGGGAATATTGCAGGCTGATTATGCTGTCTGAAAAGAAAAAGAAAATATGTACTCCGTGTAAGTGTAGAATCAGACGACAAAAAACAAATTCTTCGTTTTTTTTTCCTGAAACATATCACTTGCTTCGTTATTTCATATTCATATAATTTCATCATCATCCACAGTCATTTTCATCCCAGTTTTACCTTTGGCGTCATTCTTTCATACTTATTTTAACAGTTTTCTTTTTCAAACAAAGCACCTTGATCATCGGTGTGGACATTCCATCATTAAGATAATAATTAGATGTTTTCTGGAACAACAATATGACATATCCGAGCGTATATGTATACTTCTATATACTTCTTCTGCTCTCAAAACGTTTAAGTATAACATCGTGAGGAACAAAAATATCGAAGATTTATGTGACATCTACCAACATACATTATATTTCATATACTTCCGTATACTTCTCGTATATACGGCGATACTAAAAATTATTATCACGAAATGCTGACGCTGGGTCTAGACGCTGGGCACGACTTCTTCACGACACTCGCCCAACATCTTCGGGTTCGTTGCTCAGCTCCGCCTCGCAGCTGCTCCAGGCATGAGTCCAATGATACCGGCCGCTGCAGTTGCGTCGAGCTCGAGCGACGAATACTTCTCGCCGTCGTCGACGACACTACTACCAGTACATCATACATCGGCGCGGAAGACCCACCGGCCTCTGATAACCCCGCTTCCAGTGTGCACATGAGATAAACACAAACTATCAATAAAAATGTCATGCCCACATACTTTAGGAGTACAGAGTGGGGAACCCTGACTGCGTACTGTGGTAGGGTGCTCTCTTTGTTTTAGGTAGGTACCTATCTACACAATGATGATCGTGATCATATCACTACAAAGTACCAACAAAATAAAACCAACTATTCGTACGGGCACAATCCTGCAACAGTACAAAGCTGCCTTCCGCGTATTGTGTGATTTTGCCGTGAGCGAAATTAGCGCGATACCACCACTTCGTGTGTTTGTTTTTGTTCGATTCAAACGTCTTGGGAAGTCCGATTGGCGATAGAAATAGTGTGGATTGGGAATTATGCATTAAGAAGGACTTCCATGATAAATAGTTATAAGAGAGAGAAAGCTATAAAACCGATTGTTGCTGCTCGAGAAATAAAAAGAAACCATTTATGGGGACAAGTCGGTACTTAATGATCTTCATAAATACAATAAATGTAAGGCATCAAAAATATTCACAGACAAAACTTTTTACAAAAAAAAAAAACAACCGACTTCCAAAAAGACACTACAAAGTGAAAAATAACTGGGTTCGTATTTTCGTTGTTTGCCACCGACTTCCGAAATTAAACCTCCTCCTTTTTTAAGTCGGTAAAAAAAAAAAATCTAATTCAAAGTCAAAGTCAAAGTCAAATCATTTATTTCAAATAGGCACATTAAAGGCACTTTTGAACGTCAAAAAAAAACTAAATAGAAATGATTCTAGTCGCCCATTCGAAAAGGTAGTTTTCGTATGGAGAAGAATGGGCAAGAAACTCCACCGTTACTCTTTTAAAAATGTTTTACAAGGTCTTGTATACATAATAAAATTTATATGTGAACACGATGCACCCATAATAAAATTAGTCTACCACAAAAGGTAAAAAGAATTAAAAATTAAGCAATGACAGGTAAATCAAATAAGTGATAGATACATGGTGCTCACATATTTACAAGTTATTTAAAAAAAAGAAAAATGAAAAAATGCAAAAGTAGTTGAACTTTAACAAGTGTGTGAGCCACTGTAGTCGCAGATTGTAAAATTGAATTAGAATAAGATGTCATAATTAAAAATATACATATAAATTAAATTAGGAACAAGTTTGATTTTGTCTAGACTTTTAGATTGTCCTATGGAGCAGGACCAGCATGTTTCCAAACATTCTTATCTTGGATATAATCCTCTAAATTGTAATATCCTTGTTTACAAAGTGTACTTTTAATATGAGTTTTAAATTTTCTTTCATTTAATTGCAATATGTCACAAGGTATTTTGTTGTAGCATTTAACACAGTACCCCATAAAAGATGTATGTACTTTCGATAATCTGAAAAAAGGTTGATCTAATTTATCTTTATTTCTAGTATTAAAATTATGCCTATCACTTATTTTATTAAAAAGATGTTGATTTTTTCTTACATACATAATATTTTCATAAATGAATTGGCAAGGTACCGTCATGATATTAACCTTTTTAAATAGTTCCCTAAGAGATTCGCGACGACGTAGATTGTAAATGGCTCTGACAGCTCTCTTTTGTAAAATAAAAATGGATTCAATGTCAGCAGCCCGACCCCATAGTAAAATGCCATATGACATAATACTGTGGAAGTAACTAAAATAGACCAAACGCGCGGTTTCTACATCTGTTAACTGTCTTATCTTTCTAACAGCATAAGCGGCGGAGCTTAGCCGCCCCGCAATAGATGTTATATGAGGTCCCCATTGTAATTTCTCGTCTAGCGTGATTCCTAGGAAAACTGTCTGATCAATAAATTCTAGTTTTTGGCCATTCAATATGATTTCACATTCGCTACTTCTAACATTCGGTAATTTAAATCTAATGCATTTGGTTTTTTTTTCATTAAGTACTAAATTATTTACCGTAAACCAATCTTGGACCTGAAGAATAGAGTTATTCACGTCGTCAAGATTTTGTGACCGTCGGTCTATTTTAAAGATTAATGATGTGTCATCTGCAAATAACACCATCTTCGGTTGATTTTGAAGTAATTGGGGTAAATCATTGATGTAAACTAAAAAGAGGAATGGACCCAATATCGAACCTTGAGGAACACCCATTGTCATTTCAGACCCTAATGAGTTTACGCCGTTTACTTGAACTTTAACCTTTCTATCTTTCAGGTATGATCTTAGCAAGTCAAGTGCTGCTTTTCTAATTCCATAGTGCTCCAGTTTCATCAGAAGTGTCTCGTGGTTTACGCAATCAAACGCCTTAGAGAGGTCGCAAAAGATTCCAATGGCATCTTGTGCTTCTTCCCAGGCGTTAAAAATGTTCTTTATAAGGGTAACACCGGCGTCAGTAGTGCAACGCCCTTTGGTGAAACCGTACTGGTGTTCATGAAAGATGGAATTTTTATTAAAGTGACGTAACATTTGATTGAGCATCAACTTTTCAAACACCTTACTGAGAACTGGTAGAATTGACACAGGTCTATAATTGTTAGGATCTTTACTATCACCGGATTTGAACAATGGTACTACTTTACTATGTTTCATAAGATCCGGAAAGACTCCTTGGTCAACACTGGTGTTAAATATGAAAGCTAAATAGGGCGCAATAGTTTCGATGAAAGATCTACATACTTTTACAGACATTCCCCAGAGATCTTCTGTTGATTTAATGTTAAGATCTCTAAAAGCTTTTATAACAGCCTGGGGGCTTGTATGCTGAAACCTAAACTCCAAAGGGCATGCCTTTACATTCTTTTTAAGTAAGGCAGCAGAAAGCGTGGGGGATGAATTTAAAGCTTCAGTAGTTTTAAGGGGAATATTAGAAAAAAAGTTTTCAAATTCCTGAGCTATTTCTACATCTGAGTTGATGGGGCCATGTGCAGTCTCTAAATTAAATTCAGTGTTAGGCTGTTTTTTCCTACCTGTTTCATTATTTATTATTTGCCAGGTAGTTTTTATTTTATCATCAGCTGATTTTATTTTATTGCTAATATAAAGAGCTTTAGCTTTTTGGCACACACTTTTAAAAGTTTTTGAATATTTTGCAACATACTGATGAAAGTTTGTATTATTCATATGTTGCTTTAAGCCATAGAGTTCAAAAAGTTTTTCCCTGCTTTTACGAATACCTGGAGTCGCCCAGTCACTAAATAAAAACTTTGTGTGAATATTTTTAGTTTTTAGTGGAAAAGTGTCATTAAACTGCGCGTTTAATATTGAAAAGAACTCGGCGTAGAATTCATTTGGGTCACCTATTATAATTCCAAACAGGATGGCAGGGAGGCAGTGGGACGCGCAGCCTAATAACCATGGATTCAGTACCTACATGACCCCACCTGCGTTGAAATTTTTCGTCAGTTATATAAAAAAATTGCTGTTCCATACATTTTGACCGCTTAGGTTTTGCACTTTTGTATGAAACATTTGTTTTTTTTTTTTTTTGATTAACTAACTGATTTTTCTTGCGAAGTTCATGGTTAAAGTTTGCGCGTCGATGCAGGGGACGTGAATTTTTCAAAAATGATTGGTCGGTTAATCAAAAAAAAAAGTACACCACCACCATGTATCCTCCGGATCTCAACACTATTTCTTAGAAATTATTGGAATTCACAATGATAGCCATGGAAATACACAAACAAGAATGCCGATTGAAAATGTATCACATAAGTATTCAATGACAAATTTTGCAATTCACAATCTCAAGCACTTTACCCGCCTACAGGCACTTTACTCAAAGCACATGTTACAACTTTTGTGAGATAAGCCGAAGCACCTGAATTATTAATACATGATTATGGGCCCCGGCAGACCCACCAGCTTAGCGTGTTTTTGTGTTCTAAGTTCCATTCTTGAAAGTGAGCAAGAGCATGCATGAGGATTTCATAGGAAATCTTTAGTAGGTTCCTTTTCTTCTCTCAAATCTGTGCCACTAACAATATTAGTTAGACGGCTAATTCCTGCGGAATGCCCTGAATCTCCACTTGAGGACGCTATTTTATTCTTCTCATGAGTTTTGTTTTCATTTGATTTTCAGCTGTTTCTTTATTACTGTATTACCCTGAACCGTTACAGACACAAGACGTAACTCCTACCTGGTAAAGTGGGGCTACCTCGACGGAACGGCAGTAGGGTGTGGATGTGGAGCTATGGCGCAAACTATGCTCCACCTCCTATACTGCCCTCTGTGTTCCAAAACATGCAAACAAAGTGACCTCTGCGCTGCTACTGACGACGCCGTGGAAGTGGCGAAGCTTTGAGCCAACAAGATCTGAAATACAGTCGTGCCAGCAACACGAAGATGAATAGAATAGAATATTTATTTGCGTAAAACATGGTATACAAGGGTGAAGAAGAGTACTGATTTCCATCCGTTTACATATTTCTATCTGTCTCACACAATATATTTTATATGAATGTAAGTTCATGTCACTTCCACCTTATGACAATTTGATTGGAAATTCACCATCATTGTTCTCAATATTGTGTGAGAAATTAAATAAAGTATGTTTTGTTTTAGCAGGTAGTTCCATGTAACTCCATCCAGGTGAAGTGTGAACTCGTGACAACAAGGACCATGGCTGAACCCCACGGTCTTCACTACCGTTGTACTAAGATAATATTTACCTTATATCTAAGTAGGTACAGGTATTTAGAATATTACACTTTTATTTGCTGCTCCATTATCTTTTACAGCCATAATGGTCTAGTGGTCGAAAACGAGGATGCTAAGCTTGGAGTTTTGGACTTTGTTCCAATTTGAGAAAAAAAGCACACAAGATTGCAAGGTACCTATAGATAGTGCCATCCACGCTAGTGATTAACGCTAGTTAATTCCGCTAGTGTTTTAGTTTTTTGGTACACACTAATTACCCAATACTAAGTAATTACTGTGTATCGACAAAACTAAAACACTGGCAGAATGTTGCACACTTGTACTGTAAGCGATTAGGAAGGATAGTGGGGCGCGTCTTCGTGGAGGCGCTATCTGTACAGCCTACAAGATTTTCAGTAGCAAACTTGAGTCTGGTTTTGACTAGGCTTTTCCCTGTTACGTGTAATTTGTATCATAACCGGGTTGGTTAAATGGTTATGTGGGCGTTAAGGTACTACTAACACAATATTTCACTATTGTTGTTTCCAACAAACGGACCGGAAGTAGCAATAATTATAGACGGACAGGAAATAGAATATGTTAAAGAATACGTTTATTTGGGACAATCTATCTCATTCGAAGATCAAACAGAGAATGAAATAAACAGGAGAATAGCAATTTCATGGAAAAAGTACTGGAGCTTTAAAGAAATCATGAAGAACAGAAAGATAACCATGAATTTGAAAACAAAGTTGTATGAGATAGCAATTCTTCCATGCCTTACATATGGATGCCAAACATGGTCCCTACGGATACAAGAAGAACACAAACTCGGAGTTATGCAAAGGAAAATGGAGAGAAGCATGTTGGGTATTAAATTATCGGACAGAATTACTAATGAGGAAATTAGGAGCAAAACTAAAATAACTGACATAGTAGAGAGAATAAGAAGTCTGAAATGGAAATGGGCAGGGCACATCTGCAGAATGGAAAACGAAAGATGGACAAAGAAAATCATAGAATGGGTACCTAGAGATGGAAAAAGAAAACGAGGAAGGCCGCGGAAGCGTTGGGAAGATATATTTAAGGAAAGATGTGGACCAGACTGGAGGAGACAAGCTAGAGATAGGGAAAAATGGAGAAAGTTGGGGGAGGCCTACGCCGCAGAGGCGACTTCCTTATATAAATAATTTTTACGTGCATGCTAACATTAATAATAATATTTTGATCTTTTATATTATATATTTAAATTATATTTAGCTTACAAACACATTATGAAATATACAATTATACAATAATAATAAACAATATGAATTCAACTCAAATAATAAACAATAATATTAATGATACCTAATGAAATGTGTAGTAAGTATAGAATGTGTTAATGATGGAAAAAAAAAATACTATGCTTAAATTGTTCTATGTATTTATGGTAGAATAAAGGCTTTTTTTATTTATTTTTTTTATTTTTATTTATTTTTTTATTTGTTTCCAACAAAATGCATGAAAATATGTACGATAGTTAATAATGATGACAATAATCTTGATTTCCTTAAGAACGATCTGTAAAATCCGATTTTTTAAATTATATTTCAGCACCACAACGCCAACCCTATGATTACAGTGATTATATGAAAGAAGAGTCAAATATATAAAATAATATCACACCTGCGTTCTCCGAAAGGTTAGGTAGAGGAGTACCCACATTTCACCAGTTATGTTTAAGTCCCATGTAATAGGGAGAGAGCCATTACCCGGCGCTACGAGAAATTTCAGACGGAAAAACTCAATAACATTTATCCCGACTCGGGAATCGAACCCAGGACCTCATCTTCAGCAGTAGCGCTTGCAACCACTAAACCAGCGAGGCAGTCTAAACAAAGTCAAAAATGGCAATCCCAAATTCCGGAATGAAACATTAGAAGAGGCTACCAATCCATGTGAAACATGAAATAAAGACAATGCCTACATTGCTTTGTAAAACTTCAAATCCTAGTAAAATTCACCTTGATGAAAATCTAAAACATAACATTTTAACATCTCAACACTCATTAGTAGAACATTTATAACTGTGCCGTGGGAACTTATAGTGACTTACAATATAAAAATTCAGCTTTCTCGCTTGCTTTGCTTCCGTTGGGCGCCCCGAGATACGATCAGAGATGACCGATATGAGTCGCGAAACGAGAGGCTGACTCACGTTATGTTTCATGCTAGACGGATGCTGCATATTGCTCAATTGAGGATTCTGTTGTTTGTAATGTTTCGTTAACCTTGCATGATTATTCATGTCAAGTTGTTTATTATTTTGGGACATGCATTAATATCATAGAACTTGGCTTGCTGGTGTACGGTTGTTTTCTTCTGAAACGTCTATTATTTCATCTTGGTAGATATTTAAGTAGGTACACCAGACAGTTCAATCTCTCCCTCTTCAGTAACTTCATCACCTACTCCGTTTTATTTGTATAATTATGTCTTTTAGTTAAGCTTCTAGCACTCTTCTTTTAAAAACATACAATTAAATAGTACCTATATTAAATACTTCATCTAATCATTCCCCTAATAAAAAGATACCTTAACCACTTGAATCTTTAACTGCAAAAACAGTATCTAAATTCCTTCCTTCTACAGTATCTAAAATTTCATCATCTACATTTTTACTTTGTATTTATTAATCAAAGCTTGATACATTTTCCGTATCATATCAGGTCGTGTCCGTATACATTGAGACAGCTATGAGTAAGCGGTGCCCCGCCGTCTGGCCGCCACCGCGTTACGCGCGCGAACCTGTCCAGACAGGTCCGATGTAACTTGTGTGGAATTTACGCACTAGCTATACGAGCCACTTTGTTTTAATCTATAGTCTTTAGGCCCTTTTCTGTGGAGACAAAAATCTATGTGATTTTGTTGATGAATCAGTTGTTTTTGGACTGAGAAGTAGGCCGTGTTAGTAAACTGTAGTGGTAATTGAGCGAATAGCACTTCCCCTGGAGTAAACCAAAATATAGATAATACTTACTGGTATTTATAGCTTGGTAGTCAACGCTCCTGGTTTTCGACCAAGTTCTATCTTTGAACGTTCTTTATAAATGGATGGGACAAACGAAGAGCTGCAGAACCTCCAGAAATTATTGAAAAAAAATATGCAGGGCCTTATAAATATAAAGTGGCCAAGAGTTAAGTTATAATAGAACGTAAGACTAGTGGCAAGCGAAGTGGCTAAAAGTAAAAAAAAAATACTTCAAAACAAATCTCCGTATGGATTCAGGAGCCATGTCTCATATTTGAACGCATATTATAATATTGGCAGTTCCCGCTTTTGAATATCCCAACCCAAACGCCGCTACGCCCCGCCGCTGCCGCCGCCGCCGCCGCCGCCGCTGCTTTAGCCTTTTTCTTAATACAAATGGACTCTAAAAATTGGCAAATTCATGTTTGCATTTTTAGAATACTTACAAGTAAAGAGCAGTTTTCTTTTCAGTTTTTTACATTTGTATGTATATAGTCATCTCTATTGCTGCATACCTATATCAATGTCAAAATACAGACTTTTCTTGTATGAGGTAAAGTGACAATGCTGAACTGTCCAATTGAAGTCATCGGGAGAATCATCAACAGCCTACTGCAGTCGACCCCTGAAATGTTGCTCATTAAAAAGACTAGAAAATGCAATTCAGGAAGCCGTTTTCTCTTTTCGGTAGGTAGGTATAATTAGTAAGCAGCAGCTGTGTTATTTGATATTTTATTATATATCAGTGGTGCAGCAGCTTCATCCGTATAGGACACCTGACTATAGAGATCTAAGCAGAAGTTCATGATATGGGTTCCGTCAATTCTTTCAAACATCAAAGTTACAGAAACCATCTCTACTATTGCGTCGCACTTGACGATTCAGCAATTATATACCACTATCCATACACGTATATAATACGCTTCGCTATTAACGATAAAGCTAATCACCAACGTCATTAACAAAAAAAAGTCTGAAGCTCTAATACCGAACTCGTTTTCTTAGTAAAGATTGACATCATCAGTCGTCGGATCGTTAGTGTTCTGGTTAATATATATTTCACAACATTATAATGATAGTGCATGACTAAAATGGGCTTCCCTAGCTTCTGTGTTACTCTCATTGAAACCAGTTTCTGTATTGCCTACGATATCGTCTATTTATTTTGTAGTAGCTAAAAGCGGTCACGTGCAAATTCTGTCTAGATTGTTTTTTTTTGTTATTGATTTTTCTGTATCTGTTTTTATTATTTTTTATGTCTATTAGTTTGTCAATACTTTCCATAACACGTACCTGACTTGTTTTGTTTCTTGCTTTGTATCACCTCTAAAGTTAACTAAAATTTGAGAGAAAAAGTTGTGTCTACACAAGAATCTCGAATCGACTCTGTTGTGCGCAGACTAATGAGTCTGCGCACAACAGAGTCGATTCGAGATTTCTTGTAGTGTTTTCTAAATGTTTCTAATGAGACTATAATGTTTCCAGTATATGCGTGCCATCATTGTTTACATAGAGTTAATCTATCAACAATAAAAACAGTCCTTGAGTCAGGTGTGGGCCAGTCAAAAAGCTAAAAACACAATTATGATATTTCACAGAGGTATCAACTTCACTAAAATAACGACAATGTCTTATTAATCAATCATTTATTATCATTGATCTACACAATGTAATGGAATACATACATACATAGTCATAAAATATATTCAAAAATATTATATTTTTTACATCTAAAACTATATCAAAAATATGGCTAATGACAGAGCTTTAACCCCATCTATTTATTGGCACATGGAATATTATTTACCAAATCTAGATACATTTTTAAATTTTATTAAAGCATAATAATTAATTAAGCAATTTTAGTGGGTGTCTTGTATGACAATTAATATATAATATATTTATATATCGTGTATATAGACAGCTTTTCAAAAAACTTGTGAAAACAAAAATATTTTTTAAAACCTTACATTTACTTCGCACAAGTGTCGAAATATTGTAAAGTTTTATGAAGGCCAGGTATCAAATGTTTGTTGATTTAATTATCTCAATAATTGTAACGTATTTGATTATATAATTAGCTGCGATTATAATTGGAATTGTTCCGATTGGAATATCATATTTCAAAACAGACTTTTATTGAATTAAGAATTGAGATCGCTAAATCAAAATTAAATAAACTTAGGTATAATTAACTACAACTAAACGTAATCGCTGTCTTAGTGAACGATTCCAAAGTGCGTGGAATATAAAAAGCGTTAATAATGATAATTAAAAATATACCGAATGATCATTTCCATTATTTCATTCATGGTTCATTTGGGAAAATAAAAAAAACATAATCGGTTGGCAATTTCTTTGAAACGAAATACTATAAATGTTTTATTATTCGTAGGTATATAAAAACTTCGGATACAAACATATTTTCACTGGGATCATATTGATTTCTACTTTTTAGGATCTTAATAATTAAACCATGAATTTATAATTTATTATCCAACATTAATTTCTTTACAACCCATATGTTTTCTAGGTATTAGGAACAACCCTCATAATATACATTATTTTAAGCAATAAATGGAATGTTATACTTAAACTAAAATTAATTAAAAATAAATAAAACATATACGGGATGAGCCGTTTTGTCAAATAAATCAACCGTTCGCAAAAAAAATATTGAGAGGTCATGATTTTAGAACTGAAATATTATTTGAAAGTTATTATCCAACAGTTTTAGTTTTTCTAATAACTTTAAAATAATACATGAATATACGTCCTACGTATTTTAAAGTTTAATAACAATATTTTTTAAATATAATATAAATATTATTTTACATTAAAATATTTCTAAGCAGTTAAGCTGTAAATGCTACCATCACTTATCCTAATAAATACTATTTACAAAATCACCAGAATGTTTTTGTTTGTTTAATTTTGAAAAAGTAATTTTTCAGTAGGGTCACTCTTATTAGTTTTATCATTAGAAATTCTGAATTAAAAAATACCTCAAAACATCATTCTCAATTAGCTTGTTTTCCAATCAATTAACATTTTATCACAAGATTTTATTTAAAACTACAAAAAATAAAACAAGAAAGATAAAAAGTAAAACATAAACAAGAGCAACCCCACTGGTCCAAATATCACAAAATTATAGTCAAAGTAATAAAATTAAAAAGCGCGAAGGTTTACATGGAGGCCGAAAATTTACAAAAAAAATATCCAAAACATTGCAATATCCCATTCTGGCGGTGTTACTGACGAAGCACGAATACTGTTATGTAAAGTTGAAGCCCACAGGTGTTACAGGCGTTGATGACGTCATTATTCTTCGTGACGTATTTGATCACCATCGTAAGTACATGGTCTCCTTGTTAGGGTTGTAATGGATTTCTCTGTAACAAAAAGTTTTATGTTAGAAAAAAGTAACAATTTTTTTTTAAATCCTGATCCCAATTTTTTTTCCACAAAGTGCCACAAACTGTTAATATTAAAATGCTTGTAGGGCATTTATAAACTGCACGACCATGAGTTTTTTTTTTTTCGTTTCATCATCAATTATTGCGGTCCTCCTTTATGATCGTACTTGGTTGTTTTAATGATCAATGATGATGATTGGTAAAATAAACAGGTAAAAATGTATTGATTTAATAAATTCTTACTCTATTTGTGTAAGAGAGACCGCTGTAGTAGGATCGTGCTTCCATCACCTTCACCGCCACAAGCATTGACTACATCTACAACAATTAAGAAAAAAACATGTTATTACAGTTAAAAATAAAAATAAAATAACACCATGTTCTTCAAAACACCAACCTCCCAATTCATAAATTAAATATACTCCTCAAATACAAAATATTAGAAAAAAAATAGTAGTTAAATTCGTCGTTAATTAGGTGAGTACCTAATACAAAAAAAAGGTTATAAAAAACCAGAAAATTAATGAGCATGCTGCCACAAAAAGTTAAAAAAAAATGTGCCTACTGTGCAAATAGTGCATTAAAAATAAATAAAAACCAAAACTTTATTAGTTCATTGAATTTGAGGAGAAATTAATATCTTAAAAGTGCACCGTTCTGAATACTTAGAGCAAAAATGTTATAAACTAACATTACTAACGAAAATCCTAAAAGATTAAAAATAATTGCCTTAAAACTACCGAAAACAGTTAACAAAACATCAACAATGTATTACCTACTTTTGAATGAAGATCGCATTGACTTTCTTAGAAATCATCATAATACTGTTAGAGGCCTAAAATAAGATTAAAAATTGATCTCAAAATCCCTGCTTTGAGCTCAGAATCCCTTTTTAAGACTTTTCTGTACCGACCGCAACAAAGAAGGGGTTAACTTTTTAAAAAGATTAACGTCAAACTTCAGAGGACTTATTTATGTAAAACGTCTTACTGCAAAAGATTTGCTGCTAAAACAAACCTTTGCAAATGTTTTAATATTTTAAATGAACAAAGAATCATCTGGCTACCTTTTTTTTTTACAAAAATATAAACTTCTAATCTGGACAAGAATCTTTTTATCTTTTTTTACAAAAAAAAGATTGGAAATCACAAGATAGATTTAATCAAAACAAAGCAACAAAAAGAAATCAGATGGTTCGCCTAATGTATTTTATTGTTTTCGCCAATTTAGTTTCAAAATATTTGCCCAGGCAACATTTGCGTCCGCAAAAAAATCAACGGTGATTAAAAAAGTTTCCAAGCGTGTAAGTGTCATCAATTCATCAGTTTAATTATGCGGAATCGTGATGGAGATATTAAAATGTTCGTGAACTCGTATCAGGTGTTAAAAGATTTTTTTTCCTTTTCGTACGTAATAACCTCAACATTGTTTTTTGATTTAATAAACACCCGAAACAGACGCGGAAACAAATTATTTGTCATTAACTTTAAGATCCTTGATCACCTGGTTCGTGGCAAAAAAATTGCCAAAAATACACGAACGAATCCGAAATTTACTTTTAGGTTTATTATAAAAATGGAGTCACGGTCATGAATAGGAGTTTTTAAACCGTTGAATTCGATTTTCATTAAGGCCTTTGCGTAACTAATAAGTACAATATTGATTACGAAAAATATCTAATTTGGCATTCTGACTCAATCAAAATCTAGAGCAACTTAACAAACTGCGATTTAAAACAGTTTAGTTCTACAAAAAGCCTTTAAAAACAAAAGGTAGGTACATCCTGATCGCAATCCGGGCTAATAGTTCTCCACGTGTTTCGAACCCAAGTGTCTAGATCTCGATACAGTGCAGTAAAGGGCGCGGGTGACGGCCGACGCGGCATTATCCACTTCCGTACGATACACTAGGTTAGTTCGTGAGCGCACACCCTGTATGTGCGACTGTGGGAACTAAGCGGCTTTGTTCCCGTATACAGGCTGTTGTGTTACGTAATTCAACCATTAGATGAGACATTGTCTTGTGTAAGGAGTCTAACTGTAGATATTGTTGGGAGTTGGATTAAATCATTTTGGCGATACGGTTTTACCACTTACTTAGTTAGCAAAATTATAAGGGTTACCTTCTGAAATTAATCATGTCTTAGACGTGTTTAATTGAATAAAAAACAGCATAAAACATATTTTGGGTCAACTAAGGTGCAAAAGTACAATTATTTTATGAACACATCGAATTAACTTAAACCTTGTTGTTTGAGTTACTAATTTAAGATACTAGTTCAGACAGGCCATTCCATTCCATTATTTACGGAATAATGATTCATAAGAATGAAATAACTTCTATTAGAATCTGTAAAAAGTATATTTGTAAAGTATGGTTGTAGCATAAGCAAAATCATAATCAGCCTATAATGTTCCCACTGCTGGGACAAAGGCCTCCTCTCGTGAGAGGGAGTGGGCCACGCAGGCTCAGTGCGAGTTGGCAAGTATGGTTGTAATGGACCACTATTTAAATGGCCACTAAAACACCCTGTATACAGGCAAAGTTTTCTCAAAGGGTGCCTAATTAACCGCATTGCCACCTCTGTGGCGCGACGGACGCGCGAACTGTTGTGTACTATGAACTGAACTAGGACCAAGAATGGGAGTTTCAATAGAAATAGAACTACACTTAACTAAAGGCGTTTGTATCAACTCTATCTAACTACGGACCTTTTAACGGTTGAAGATGTGAACGAATTTTATCTTTAAGGATGTGTTATGTTGTTACTGTATTGTTTTGTTCAGTTTTAGTTAGGTCGGAGTTGAGTTTTTAATGGAACATTACTTGTGTTTGAAAATGTTGCTCCGTTTTGTATTGTCATCATCATCTGCCTAGCCTTTTCCCAACTATGTTGGGGTCGGCTTCCAGTCTAACGGATGCAGCTAAATACCAGTAGTTTACGTGTAAGCGACTGTTTATCTCACAACGCTTTTAATGATAAGTGCAATTATTTAAATAGTATGATGAAATTGACTACTGTATCTGTCTATAACCCTAACCACCAAAACATCATGTTGACCAAAACCCTTTGTTTTTATAACCCAAAACGAAGAAGAAAGAAGATCCCCTATTAAATGGCAATGTATATAGAAAATAATCGATATGTCAACTCGATTCTCTCGAGTCGTGAATCGAATGGATCGACCTATCGAGCGATGTAACAGATAAGTACTACGGCATAGACTGGGCGTGCACCGATGACCTAATGCCCTAACTATATGGGACATCGCACTCTCGATTCTGCTTAGAATCGTAATTAAGCAAGATGTTTTGTTTTAGCTAGATTAATGAACGATGTATCGATTGTAGCGTGTTTAATTGGGAAAGCACAGGAATAATTAATGGCAATACTCGATTTATACAAGGTTTGTTGTTTGTATTTAGGTTAAAATATAGCTGCAATTCATGCGTTTAGTTTTCGCAAGACCATTTTGATTAACCATTTTTCTCTTTACTTATTTGTAAACAGCAATCAAGTGGTATCAAAATCTTTCGATAAAAAAGGCAATCAATCTATCAATATTTATTCCAAAGAGCATATTATGGTAACTACAACAGGAATAAAATTGAAAAACAACCGAAGGTGAATAAATTTCTTTCAATCAGAGAACGTGCTATTAATATTTTATTCCAACATAAAAAAACATAAAAATTAAAAATTGCATCCGCACTTTTAGAAGTCCATTCATGGACGTGTGAATCTGACAATAAGGTCTTTGGTACCCACGCCTTTATGGTAATAAACATGATCAATTCATACAACAGAACTCGTCAATTCAAAGGCATGATCTTCATAAATTTTATGAACCATACGAACGGGTAACATTTAGCAAAACAATCAGTAGCGGTACTCTATGCCCGGGGCACTCACGCCGTATTCCGAGTTTCCGGAGTTTCACACGATGCCTCATTATCCTTACATACTGCGATATGTGAAGGAAGTCTATGATGGTAGGATGCCAGAATAGGAAAGTGGTGTTTTGGAGAAGGTTTTTGATCACTGAAGTGAATGGGTTAAAGGATTTTGGTGAAGTGATTGACAAATCATATGATTTATTTCGATAGACGAGACTAGACAGACGAGACCTATTGAAAAGTCTGTTAAACTGTCCTTCCTTTCTAACGATATGAAAAGGTAACTAAGACAAAATAATCAGGGGACTACTTCATTTGTTTTTTTTTTATCTAGGTCTACACCCAGGTCGCGCCTTCACAATACATCGATCACTTCCCAATAATCCAAATATGCCATCGACACTTCACTTCCCTACCGACAAATTGCCGTAATCAACTTACTGTTAAGCGTGGTACACATTGTTGTGCCTCGTACGGCGAGGCATAAACTGCAAATTATACCGCTTGGGTCACGTGTGTTTCCCTGTTGAGGGCTACCGTCAGCGTTCGCACAGTTTCGGAAGCATTAGGGCCCATTAAGCACCGTTAACACACGGTCCCGTCACGAGCTCACGATTCACGCAGCATGAGCGATCTATCGGCGATCTCGCGGTAGCCCTGTGCTGGCTTGTGTCGTTTCACACGGGGGTACGCGTGCACTGAGACAGTGTGTTCTAGAATTTTATTACACACGACAATTCGTGTTTTTATGCCGCAATCCCAGAATGAAAGTCGCGGATTTTGTTAACAAAGGGAATGAGTTGGGTGTCTGTTTCGATGGGTGAATGTAAGGTTTCCATATCGTAGGTGCCTTTGTTACACAGTTTAGAACCACGTCAGACCCATCATTTTAGCCATTTATGACTTTTGCTTTTAAACCGTTTTCTACCCTCCTTGATTACATTGAGGAATGACAAGCTTTTGAATCGAAAGTAGATATTTCCCATACGACTTTTCCAAAAGTACCTTCAAGATACCGTTCACGATCTTCCCACCTAGATCCTGAGTCGGGAAAGGTCACAGTAGTGTAGTAACGGCGTAATACCGCGGCATTATAGTTTTACAGCCGTTTGTTATTGACGGAAGACCGAACATTGCGCATATTATGCTCAAATATGGGGGACTTTATGTGGAAGACGTGAAACCGTTGTTTTTAGGGATTGGATCTTCTTTACTATGTAACAGTAGTAAAACAGAATAAATTAAAAAGAAAACTGTGATATTTCTTTTCTTTTTTTTTTGCTGTGTCCGTTCGTTTAACATTAGAGGCAAGACTTGGTGATTTCAATTTCTAAGCTAAAGAGACTTTGAAAAATAATAATTTTGTAAAGTAATACTCGTTTTTTTGGTCAGAAAGGGGGTGACTACCGAGATGACGCCTAATAGAGGAGTATGCATTTATTATTTACATTGTTTAGGTATAAAGAATTGTTGGGTGAATCGCTGCTCTCCTAGCTAGATTACTGAATAATCTGTATTTAGGAGAGACAGTTTCAACTCCCTATTTGAGTATCACAATAATCATGTTTATTAAATACTTTTGGAGCCAAAAAGTTATTAGGTTTGTTAGGCATATAGGTAAGGGCTTGTGGCTAAGTAATAACAGCCGCACGGGTCGATCGATCAGGTTAAGCCGATCAGGTTAAGCTACGCTTGCCGCGGTTGGTCCGTGGATGGGTGACCATCTTTACATACCAAGACCTCTTCGTCCCTCGGAAAGTACGTTAAGCCGTTGGTCCCGGCTGTAATTCGTGGATCTTTGACAGTCGTTACGGGTCGTCAGAAGCCCAAAAGTCGGACAATCAGTCTTACCAAGGGGTTTCGTATTACCCAGTTGTGGGGGTCAGATAGGCAGTCGCTCCATGTAAAATACTGATACTCAGATGCATCAGGTTGGACTGGAAGCCGACCCCAACGTAGTTAGGAAAAGGCTAGGCAGATGATGAGGTATAGGTATTAGGGAGGAGAATGATGATGAATACTCGTTTTTCTACTAATTACCGGGAAAGCGGGAATTTCCCACTCCCAAAAAACCCTGGCCAAATTTTCCGCTGGAAAACAAGGCCGAGGACAAGATTCCTTTGTTCACAACACATTGTTCCAAGATATTTGCTCAGGTCGCGACCCTATCAACTTAAAGCTACCGTCACATTGTATGATAATTACGAGTGACAACTACGGAATGTCGCTCCAAATGACATGCGAATGTATAAGAAGTTTACTGAACCCGCATTGAAACTGTATTGACATATGATGAGTTAAGAGGATTTTGTTTTTAGTTGGCTATTTGATAGATATGTTATTATTCATGAATCAAGTTAGACTGTTCAATAAAGGACATTAGCATAATCAGCCTATAATGTTCCCACAGCTGGGACAGGCCTCCTCTCATCGAGAGGGAGTGGGTAATCTACCACGCGAGCCCAGTACGGGTTGGTAGATGTCACATTTCTTCGAATGATTGGTTCTAGGACATACCGGTTTCCTCACAATGTTTTCCACTGGCTCAAGACAGAGAAGAGTAGAAAGGAGAAAATGAGGCTTTTGCCAAGCAGTGGGACAACAAAGGCTAAAAATAAAATTAAAATAAACTTTAGAAAGGTAAAATTAAAATAAACTTCCAGCAGTGGTGTGCAATAGTCTGAAGATATCTTTTGATTGTAGAGTTGATCATTTATACATTTTAAAGAAGGAGTCTCACGCAACATTGTCTATAGAAACAATACGAACGTGACGTAATATTACGACCCCGTAGGTATATCCCTCAGCTGTGTATATTTCAAAAACATCTGTGTACAATTTCTTACATGCACCTATCATCAGTACGATGAAGGAATCGTGAGGAACAAACATATGTTTACAAGACACTCTAGCGTGGAATAAAACCAAGGTATGGATAGTGCCACATTATGGTTAATAACTTTGATACCTTGTGCTACTTTACACTAGCATTTGGTTATACTTATATCCACTGTTGAAGACTGCTTTGTAAAACAAACACATTCTTAATTATATCGAGTACCTCCTTTGGAGCACTAGGTGATCCATACACAGAGCGACACGCATCAACGGCACAGACAAATGCAGCTTTCGATAATATACCACTCGTATATTTGAGCACCGTACTCAAATACACGAACGCCACGTTGTCGACGCGTCGACGGCAGGCGTTGACGGATGTCGATGGCTGTCGTCGACGGTCGTCTACAGCTGCAGTTGCCTCTGCCATTGACACGTGTCGCTCGGGAAAAGGGCTTTATAGTTTAGAAAGAAAGACTGATATTAGGGACGAAACCCACGACGTAATTCGACCAATTTATTTCTTAACTACCAGTACTGAAATAAAACTCCAATCCGTCATACTAAACGTCTATACCACGTCTATACGCAACAATAGTAAAATCTTCCAGCGCTGATAAACGCAAAGTAAATATGTTTAATTGCCTCAGTTTAAGAACGCAATGAGTCAATGTCACTAAGGTTTATGACCGTCCCTTGACTGAAGCCTTGATGATGCTCTAATTAAATTTTATCTTTTACTAGTTTATAGACTTTTCAGACGATCTTTTCGTTTTGTACTATCAATCTTTGGGGTAAAAGGAAAAAATAAGGCATAATGCTGCTAGTTGCTATAACTCCAACGCAATAATAATAAAAAAGCGAGAAAGGCTTTTAAATAATGAGTTATAAACCGGTGGCAATAACAACATATTTTGTGCTTAAAAAATACTAATAGCTGTGATAGAGTTCACTATGTTGCATATAGTAAGCACAGGTCAATGATAGTACAAATTTTGTAAACCTAATTAGCATACAAGTAGATGCGACATGTTTTCAAATATACAAAGTTGCTTGTGACCCTGATTTGGAATTTGTAGGTCAAAATATAACTAAAATGTATTTAAAAAATAGAGAGTAAGTTTTCTTTGATGAACATAATTTTATTGTAATAAAATCAACCATCAGAAAATGGCATATCCTAGTACCAAAAACATGACGACATACGACATCCACCAACCGGAACTGGGCCCGCATGGTGGGTTATGGCCCACAGTCACAGAGAGTAGGCCTGGCTTATGCATCACAAAATGAACTCACAATTAATGCACTAATACTAGGATGAATGACATCAAAGGCAAAGGATGATGATTACATCACAAAATTTGCAGCCTCATTTTACCATAAAGTCCTCCTCAATTTTGTGCATGAACACCTCAATCTGCGGTAATGGTGTAACAGTAGTATATTACATTGGATACCCGACTGCCTCCCTGAAGCTTAGGACCCTAATATATGGTGACTGCTGTAACCACAACCTTGTCACACCTGACCGGTGATTGGACAGCTAACCGCGGAGTATGTAGGTTAGCTAGCACTAAGTTCATACTTAATCCTTTTAAGGATTAGATAAGAGGATTACAACGGGAAAGAATTCTTCTGCTGTTGCAGTTGATACAGTTTTAATCTTATGTCTTGAATTGTTTCTTCATTTCTGTCTTTTTTACATTGTTCTCACATATAGAAGCAACAAGAATAATGTACCCAGGATTTTGTAATATCTTGATTTAAAAGAGTGTCCATGGAGTTTCTTGCCCGTTCTTCTCCATAGAGATCTACGCTTTGGAATGGGCAACTCATGGACGTAATATATAGAGTTACTTCTATATATTACGTCCATGGGGCAACTAGCTTCAACTTTCTGACTAACTGACAGACTATTTAATTTTGACAATTCAAAAGTGCCTGTACAAGGTTTAATTGAAATAAATGATTTGAGTTTGAGTTTTGAGTTTGACAGATATGAGATCATCTGTTTCAAAAGATTTTGTAGGTAATTTATTCAACATCGTTTTGGGAAAATAAATCCCTGATCCTGTTTAAACCTTCTCTGATTGTAAACGTTCCTTCTCAGTGTGTTCATATTTGAAAGTGGATTAACGTTCTTACGGTTTAATTTAAAGTTTAATAAAAAGGTCACAGTTAGCTAACTTCGCACAAAATTCAACGGTAACTTTGGTCTAGAGACACTTCAAATATCAAATAAATAATGCAACATCTATGTACATGAAAAACTGCTGACGTTACAATAGGACATGAATATAGAAACAATTTCAGAAGTGTGCTTGAAATTACAGTTGCTGTAAACGGATTCTAATTACTTTGAAACGTTAACTGAAGAATGCTGAAATATTGCTACAATATAGCTCTTGATGGATGATATTCTTGGAGAAAACCAAATTATTCATACTCTCAAAAGTCTCTTCGATGAATATATTTAACAGTGCAGAAATATTTTAATAACGCAACTAATTAAGTAAACTATTTAGATAATTTGAAATCATTATAATGATGACAACATATTCCAGGCACACCGTCAAATGAGAACACTGAATTATCTCTTATAATTAATTTCTTAAGTAACGCAGAGACAACATATGAAGTAATTAATTGCTCTTAGAGTCGGAATCCGCATAAACATTAATCTAATGTTATTAATTATTTATTCATACCGTAAAACTAGGTTAAAAAGGTAGTAGAGTCGGTCAATAATTATGTAATTTAACAGTCAACTGTTAAAAAAAATAAAATGAATGAGATGTCCGACTGCTTGAAATCAGTAGGTACAATTTTGAAATATGGGTTTTTGGTTGTTATGGAATGAATATATATGCTTTAAAACACCCAAGAGCCTATAATGAAATAAGCTTCTTAATCAGAACAGAACAGTAGACATAATTATTGACAACCATTTAACAGCAAAAGTAGATGATAATTTTGGTGCTATGGAAATAATTATGGTTGACAAAAATATAATGACAAGTATTCACAACGAAACACTTTTAAATATTCAACAATCATCACCTACCTTCGATGTTGACAGTCCTCTATGTTAAATTCAGAACGATGATGGAGAAAGGAGAAAAGTGAAAGAAGATTGTTACTCACCTGTGCTGGCGCAGATTGTCCTGTCGCTTGAAACTCTTCCCGCAAACCTCGCAGCTGAAGGAGAGCTCCGGGCTCTTATGGGTCCGTTCGTGTATCATCAGGTTGTAAGACTTGGTGAACCGACGCTGGCAGTACTTGCAGACGAACTCGCATTTTGGGCGCAGTTTGCGTCTGAAATCCCGTGTGTGGTCCTCGTCAATTTGCATCACGGCGAACATTTTGTCTGGACTAAGATGTGATGCTTACGACGGGCGGGGCTTGAGCGCCTGTACAATGATAAGTTATCAAATGTCGTGTGCGTTCGATATGTGACTGTATGTGCTAAGTATAGAGTTCATGTTTCGGTGACTGTATTGTTAGTAAGTGTGCAGTGATAACGTTGTGTGTAGAGTATTTGGAAATGTTGTCGAATTTGTGTTCTGTCTCTCTCTGCTTGTGGTGTGTGAGGAGGATGGAATACCTAATGTCTAAGTCCCGTCATTAACCGTCGCAATTGATGATAATAATGATAGAGTCAACACCCATTTTTTTCATATGTTCATTAACACCTTATTAAACCATATTTAAAGGATAACAAGTGGCGTTCACCGTGTCATTAATAAATAATGGATGCAATATTAGAATAGACTAATTGGTATGTAAATATTTAATAAGTAATTCGATACCCTAATAGTATTCCACGCCTTCAGTCCACATCAAATATTTAAATATACAAAGTAATTTCAAGCTAAGCGATCTTTATGATGAAGATATTACCTATATAACATTATTTCCTAACAAAGTAACCTTTATAGGTACACTCCAAGAATAATTTATTATATTGGTCATAATAACACTTTATGAATTATTAAAATACGCACCTTTAAAATCGATTGCCCACGAAGAAGATATTAAGCTTTATAAGCTTAACTTAACACTTTCACTAAAACTTTGTTAAATATAATTTCGAACTTATGTGTATACAATTAAGACTGAAAGGAGAGTGTCATTATTTGAGCGCGGATTTAAAGTGACTAGATGTGTCAATGTGACAGTACGTGCGACCAAGAGCGGGCGTGTTTAGCAACTGCGGCGGCGCGAGGGTGCGGAAACTACTGATAGCGTTACGCGGAAGGCGCGCGCAGCCCCCACCACGTGCGCCTGCGCCGTCAATGAACAGGTAGCACGACGGTAACCTGACGGCTCATACTGGGAAAACTCCACTGCAGATTTATTAGCTTGTGGTGAACAAACTACGTTTATGATTGTGTGCTATAAATTTTATTTTCGCGACAATCATAAAGTTATTTCTTATTTGAAAGCTTCGTTTTCTCTAGTTACATGTTTCGTTCTTTTTATTTGTTTTTCTTAATTATGGTCACAGATTTTCTATTTTGACTCCACAGTACTTTTTCTTATTTTTCATTAATTATACTTGCGTTGTTCGGCTACAAACACGTGATTAGTATGCAGTGGCACGCTCTAACATAATTTTCATTAGATTTTGCTCTCTGTAAAATTTAACTTGACGACCGCTACATTACCGTATCACATTTTTTTACGTGATTTGTAATAATGTCAGTAACGATTACATACATATGGCATTATAAAACGGTGGGAAAGCGCCCGGTGGCTCGCGGCGCTACCGTGTATTTCACTCACGACACACGACCCTGGCTATTTGGGCAACGGCACCGCACTGAGTACCGGTATACTGTTTACCAGTAAATTGGTGATGATTTTCGGCTTCTGTCATTACCGCGCCCTGAGGCGTTAGTGTACTTTCTAGCTGTCGTAGTTCTGTGTAATTAGGTGCGGTAAAAATCGTTGTAATTGCAAGTGCGTTTCGTTTTAGATATGGTGTTTATTCATTAGTTATACAAGAGTAGTGTGAAGAATACGCTTAAATGCAATTTGAACTTCTATAAATTAATAAATGGGCTATTTATTTCGTAAAAAAGAAACATTTGCCGTAATTCAGATTTTAAAAATTCTAGACTGAAATATTGAATGCACTGAATTAAATACCGTTCATTTCAAGACAAAACATCATAAACACAAGACACAACTGAAAATTATCATTCCTACTCACATCCCTAGCTAGTTAAACGCACTAAACATGAAAACTCATTCAAAATACTGGCTGATTTTCACACAATATTCAAATTTCGCGTGTTAAAGAAGCTATAAAAGTTAATTCTTGGTACGGGCGTGAAGCGGCACTTATGACTTGCTTTATAGCCACGTAACTCCATTCAAATTATCTTAACCCTCGTATACCTACGCGTCTGAGTTTAAAACTCAACTTTAATGAGTATTCATAGTTAAATTTCTTAGTATGACTGGACATAAGTGTCTGGTGATTAGCAATGTTCAATGGCTTTATTTTTATTTGTATTGTTATGTAGTACCTATTGTCTAACATGTACCTAATTGTGGGAACCTATTCTTGAGCTTCCAGTATGTTACACGAATAGGTTTGTCTGTAAAATTCGTAGAATATTTAGATACCTTTCCATTTGTCCGTTCGAATGCTTTCGACCAAAAACTGAAGGACGGGTAGATATGTTTGGTGCCTGTCATAAATATATACAGGTGTTTGGAAGCTGGGTGCAAAGCCTTAAGGGGGTGATAGTTGACACCATTTAGTATGTTTTTTTTCAATTAAAGCTGGTATGTTAGTTTTGATTAAAAGTTTGTAGTTAAAAAAAAACATACTTCGTCTACGACACGTACGGCTTAAAATGCTCTAAATGGTGTCAAGTACACTCAAGTGCTTTGCACTCAGCTTCCAAACACCCTGTATAATGGTTCCTATTCAATGCATAATAGAAATCTAAAGTAACTCGGAAATCTACACAGCTTTGGCCTCATTATGCGTAAATTAAAACAATGGCATGCAATGCAACCCATTTTAAGGCACCCATTGCGAAAAGCTTGCGGAGTGTGTTATTTAAAAACGTATAGAAAAGTATTTTTGTGAGCCCTAGGTTATGTAACCTATCAACATCATCTCAAATTCTAAAGTAGAACCCGCTTGCCTACAAAAAAAAAGACGTAATAGGTACCAACATTACGCGCAAAAAAACCTTGTCTACTCCACCATATCATGCGAAAAAAGGTTGCATAAAACACTCCGCCATTACATAACCTTCTGCCAACTTGATTGTCGATACAAGTCGTATCACATCTCGAAGTCACGACAAAGCCGAAGACTCGCGAAAAAAATCACCAATCATACAGATCTTTACATTTGGTACACATATTTTAGTCCCTAAATGGGCGCACACACGGTTAACGTTTGATAACCATCGGATGGTCACGGCCAGTGAGATATGGTGGTCATAAAAACCATTGTCGGTCAGGAGTTAAAAGTCCCGGTCACGGAGGGTAAATAGGTACTTGGCTACATACGGACTGCAAAGAGGTTTTCTTTGTTTCAAACGATTTATGGAGCTTTACGCTATTCGCTTTGAAGTCAGCAGAAGGCCTATGGTGCGATGGTATGCGGTGATACCTTTCAGAAGCTTCGTGCAAATAAATTGGATTGAAAACTATTTTTCTCATTTTGAGACGAAGACTTGGCATAAAAATTGGAAAAATGTCTTTATTTGCTGATTGCCAACCTATTGTGACCCTATTTTTTTACTAGCCTACGCTGTTCCACTCCTTCTCTTCACCTTTCGTAAGCTCGCGAGTCCTCCTTCCAGTTTTTAGTGAGCTTTTATTTCTAACTGTTTTAGGCCCCTTAAGGCATATCAACTTGGATTACATAACTAACTTTTCCAAAGTTTCGGTAATCCAATTGGCTAATAATATTACGTAAGACCACAATCAACAAATAATTTGCAATAAAAAATAGGATTCCTACTACTAGATCGAGCTCAATACCGAATCTCCAATACCGTAGCAAATCGAAGGTTATTCATGATTGGAAATTATAATTTAGCACTACAATCGTCTAAAGTGCAATTTGAATATATTAGGAAGATCATTCAGATTCAACATGCCTGACATTGCATTAAGTACCGCTCATTCATCACCAAAGGGTTATGACGTGAATATAATTTTACTGTTGTTTCATTATTAATATTAATCTTATTTTATTATGTGGTGAAGTGTGCGTGACATTCCAACGGGTCAAGGGGTCTACCGGGAAAGCCTGTACGATTATAGAGATGCTTTTGTCCAGCTGTTCATAATTACAGTTACTGCCAATAAGGTTCTCTATGTGAAGGTATTTTTTAGATTATATTTGTTTTAGCTCAGTAGCCGTTTCTGGGTCTTAGCAGTAAAATCTTTGAAGTCAAAATGAACTGTGCCTCGAACTATATGTCCGATCGAGGCACAATTCCTTCCTTACACACAGAGACAGTTCTTCTCTTACAGTCCTGCTTCATGTCATGCTTGTACTAAATATCACTTTAGCTAACACATCTGAGGGGCGATTCTCGTAAATTTAAGAACGTTCACAGTCTGATCTCAGTCTCAATCTGTCAAAACTACCTCACATTTCCCTTTTTTGACACTGATTTTCGCCGAAATGAAATTGCGACGACTAGTTTTTGAACGTTTTTCATCATGAGAATTGGCCTTTAGGCTTCACACATCATTTTAGTTCTTCTGTGAGATTTCTAGCACCTCAAACTGGACAGTTTAAAAGGCCAGTGGTATTCTTCACTAGATAATCACACAAAGGTTTTAACAAAATTATTTCATCACATAAAACCACAAAATGTACTGATGCCATCATATCCATACCTACTTATATATTTAATGCGTCCAAGCGGATCTAGTGATGAGTCATGCACCACATGCGCTATGGGCCTCGGATTTATCTTAAAACGTGTCCGATGATTCACATCGTTCTCCCTTGAACTGTTGACATTTGTTACTGGGATCGATTTTAATTACCGAGTTTACCGTTAATCGTTTGGTGTTCTGTAATTATGTTACTGATTGATAGGTGATCATTTTCCTTGATATAATTATAGCCTATGGCTTCTGAAATATCAGAAATATCTGCATCTTTAAATAGGTCATTTGTACGCTAAGACTTGCTTGACATTTGTTCCATAAGCAAATGGATGTAAGGAAAAGGTACTGTTACTGTACGGTGTATACTTAAAATGAGGGTGACACGATTACTTGGACTTGGAAGAATGGAATCCACAGTAGACTAGATACAAAATTACTGGATGTTGTAAGAACAATTTGTTAGTCTTGCAGTACCTAGAGGATGCACATTTATTCTGCGGTAAAGGATGTTCAGCCGGTGAACATCCAGCAGTGCCTTCTGTGAGATGCCCAGGTATGTAAATCATATCATAATCATTTGTTGTCCCTAAATAAATAAATAACAACGACACAGTTCTAAAAACCAAACAAGTACGGAAACTTACTTCGTTTACCAACAATTATACGACATTCACACATTCCTTGAAAGATAAAGCATATTCAAGGAAATCCTCGTCATTACTGATGAAGTTGTGACGTCAAATAGCACGCGTTATACATTTTAAATGTAATACGTATTGTAGTACGAAGAACTACGTGATAAGTACATTCTGACTGTATGAGACAGGCAGTCTGACTATGCACAATGACTTAGCAACTTTTAATGAACAAAAATACCAAGATCAAAGTCCGGGTGGATTTTAGTAAAATGGTTTTTACTAAGTAGTTACATCACAAAAACTTTTTTTTAAAGTTTATGTATTTTCGAAAGAAATTAAGCATTTATGATGGTCAACGGGATCAATCAGAAACAAAAATTCTCGAAAAAAAAATTTTATACAAAATGCAGTGCATGCAATGTAAAAATCATGAAACAATGTCGCAATATTAAGACAAACTGTTACCGAATGACAGCATGATACGAAAATCAAATGCCTCATAAATTTTAATATTGGTCCTCCCTACCCATATGCGATGTGTCATACACTTTGCGGTTCACTTCATAAGTGTTGAGTCAAAACAGTGATTAATTAGCAGATATTGATTGAGAAAACCTAAAGAATGTCGGTGACACGGTATGAGCATCCTACTTAGAATATCCTAAAACTAGCAAGATGATTATCAAGCTAAGTATTTAGCACAAGTTGGCGAGACGAAACATTCATTCATTCTTCAACTGAGAGCTGTGAGAGGATCATTTTGATTGACTGACAATATCAATCCAAGCATCGTCGATTTCACTTATGCTTTCCTAGATCCGTTCGCAAAATACGCGCATTATTATTATTATCCATTTATTTCAGGCATCAAGGCCCATATAAAAACACGTACATACAATATGAATATAACTTAAAAATACTATAAATACACCCAACATTATAATTACACACACACACACACACACACACACACATTACATTACATTCATTACATTTAATTTTTTTTTTCATTCATTACATTTTTTTTTTCATTACATTTATATTGTGTACATAATAAAGAGTATTTCTATTATAATCTATTCTATTCTACACTAAAAAAACTAACAAACTAAAGCACACAAAGTGACAGACGTGGAGTTGCGGACACCAGCCTGTATTACCTATTAGGTACTATTACTTTCCTAGATTCATCTTAAATCTAAACACGTTCATACATTACAATATCAGGAGATTAACCAGTATAAATACTTTTTCCTTCTTACAAGATGAACTTAAGTGAACTCAGCGAACGTTTATGAATAATAGCAACAACGCAAGACAAGAAAATAAATTATTCCAGAACAGATTGCTGAACGCAGTTCATTAATGCTATTGTATGGAATCTCGCGAGCCGTAAACATTGCACCTTAATAATTATCAACAAAAACTGCCACTACGAGCTTTAATTACTTAAAATTCCAGAATACATTGAAACACTTAACTACATTGTTGTGGCAATCGATCAATTTGAGTATGCTGCTATACATTACTGTTCTCCTTCAGTAATATTTCATCCAATTAGACCAAAACAGGCCATGTATGGTGAAATAAGGTTTTATGCGAAAAAGTTGCTTCTATTCGGTTCGTGGTACACAGAGTATTTAATGCTCCGTCGAAGCACTGAACTATCTGAACCATGGATCAAATGATGTTCATAAAACATTGTCAGTGGTACTGCCAGGTTTTAAGGTCAGTAATTAAAATTCATCACAACATAATAAAATGCTGAGTGCATCGTAAACTTTGCCTGATTTTTATTCTATCGTGAGTAGTTGTGACTGAGTTTTGAAACAATGTTATGTGGGCTTGATGCCTACATTCATCATCTGCCTAGCCTTTTCCCAACTATGTTGGGGTCGGCTTCCAGTCTAACCGGATGCAGCTGAATACCAGTATTTTACATGGAGCGACTGCCAATCTGACCTCCACAACCCAGTTGCTGGGTAATACGATACCCCTTGGTAATTTAAGACTGGTTTTGTCAGACTTTCGGGCTTCTGATCTGACTACCCGTAACGACTCTCAAAGATCCACGAATGACAGCCGCGACTAATGGCTTAACGTGCTTTCCAAGGCACACAGGGGTCGGGGTATGTAAAGATGGTCACACATCCACAGACCAACCGCGGCCAGCGTACCTTAACCTGATCGACCGACCTGTGCGGCTGTTATTATTTAATCAGCCTACATTATCGCTTGCATATGATTGATAGAATCAAGCCTACAGTAAAAGTTATGTCAAACAACTTAAAACTTTGAAACGACTAAGAAGTGTAGTTATAAATTTTTTGGTTGGTTTTTTTTTTTGTTGAACGAATGTAGTGTTTAAAGTAATAATTTTATTGCTAACCTAACTACTTAACTGCTAAAACTATTAAGGGTGCATTTCACCAAACTTTTATACCTAGAATAAGTCTTACACTGAGAATAACTTTTGCATTTTTGACAGTTTTTCCTTACTAGAACTGTCAGACGTCAATTTTATTCACGGATAAAAGATAGCTATAGACTTTGGTAATATCAGCCTTAAAACAAACATTTTAAGCAGATTTTTACTATTGCCGATATTTCTAGATTGATAGACCAAACCACTACTGAACATTTAAATTCGATTACCTACTTTTGCGAACCTCAAAGGATACGCCAAAAAGATGCGATGCGATGCATGATATTTCTAGATAATTTAACACAATAGACAGAACTACGTCTCCAATATTTATCAAGTTATTGTGTCAATGCCTTTATGGTAACGTTTAATACGGTCTATTATGGGCATTGACTCTATTGTGCAGCTTTCAATGAGGCCACGTTGCCGAGTCAGCGTGAGTTCGTTCGGCTTTCGTCTTTCGGCATTCGGCTTTTGGCTTTCTAGGAATTCGATGTGTAACTGTTGTTGGTAATGTGTAACGAGTATTTTTGTTATACAATTGTCATTGGATTACATTTCTTTTTAATTATGGATATGTAATTTCTAAATAAACTGATCATGTCGATATTTTTGTCCTAAAAATGTAAGTGTTTTGAAAAGAAACCTAAGCAAGTAACAATACTCACAAACGTGATACAAAGAAATAAGAAATAAAAACTTATACGAACGAACCAAGTTAGTATAAAACTTGTAAAAAGAAAACATACCGATTCGCCGGTAGTGCCCTACATTTTTTAATAATTACCTATAGGTACTTAGGTATCACGATTTCCTGTTTGAATAATTTAAAATAAGTAAATCGAGAGAGTAGTAAAGCTATCCATCGGTTGCATCTATCACTAAAAATCTTGAGACAATTTTTCAACAAAAAGCTCCAGTATTTTTTTTTAACTACCTCGTTAAAAATCCTTGCTTTAAAAACCATATTTTATAAAATAACAAATGTTAACAAAACTCGCTCATAAATTAATCGGTCTTTTATCAAATACCAAGGGAACATAAAAGCTGATGATCACCCACATTTGAATAAAATTATTACCATCTCATTGTTCGGCGCGTGCGCGAGCGCATCGTTTCAACACGAAATTTTATGTTTATCATTCTATTTGACATTTTTACGAACAATGCCAATGCCTGTCTCACTCCCACGTAGATACATGGTAGTAAGAATGAAAGGGATGGAATGCGATTATCAGCTCGCTCTTTACATTTTGAAAGAATTCCAAACATGAGCTGAATCACGTTGTTATAATTACCACGTTTGTTTCATGAATAATTCAGAATGTATCAGGAGAAAATTACACAATTAATAAGGATAGCTGGAATGTTTAAATTATTAATAAAATGTCACAAGAAATTATTTATTTTTTATTTTAAAGAAGCAGTTTAAATGAAATAAATGTTTCTATAAATAGGAGCGTAACAAAAATACATTTCGTTCTATTTCAGCAACAAGTTGTTAATTAATTTTTCGAAAAATTATTATGTATACCTTTCTGAAATAATCAACCACTCATCAATAAATCTCTTTTTCTTCGAAAGTGTATCTTTGCAACATCAAATTAATATATATCAATACCTAGAAAATCTGAAATAACAGTAATAATAAGAATTGAAATCCAACCCCGTTGCGGCCAAATTATAATATACAAATGAGAGTGTAAGCAGAAATAACGAAACAGTTTATGTCCCGCACGTTCCCACAGGAAAGGTATGCGCTTGGGTGGGAACAGAGTCGGCCGTGGAGACGCTAATCGATTATATTATTTTAAGAAGATTTATTTTCCTGCCTTCGCTACTTTTGTATTGTAAACCACACCACAAGTTGTTTAAGTGAAAGGAGTTGTTTAACTTTTATAAGCAATTCTGAAAGACAAAGTATTCCCTGCGATTGAAGTCAAATACCTAATTCAATTTATTATAATTTACCCAGATAACGCTTCAATACTGCCGTACAATAAAGAATTGAGAAATACTAGAAATAATGCCCAAAGAATCACATTACCTATATTAATTTCTATGTATATATTGATCCCATTGAAAATGGAAAACACGTGGTTCTATTTGGGCTCAATGAAAATGATGCAAAAAAGAAAAAACTTCTGCCTGTATCATTCACCCTCAGTCGCTTAAGTAAATAGGTACTTTAGGGAATATGCCAAAACTGTAAAATTTCAGCCGATTTAGTTATCAACAAAAGTACTTAAGTAAGTATTGTTTTTTTTTTTTTTTTCAAAAAAATTTAATTCATAAATACATCTCCACTCAATCCTCTGTTTCGATGCAACGAAGTATGCGCGCTGATATATTGGGCTTCGGTCGGATAGCCTCCGGCGGCTGCCCGGGCTATATCCCCTACGTCTTTGGGTACTCCACTGACCATGTAGTTAGCGGATTAACTTGTTGTATAACTAATTTTATGTATAGTGATGTCAGTTGATTGAGGTCGTTAATTAATTATATTTTTTCTTATATGCTGTGCCCTTTTTTTTGCATACTTCGAGTTCTATTAGACCTGCTCAGGACTTGAGTTTTGAAAGCCCTTTTTAGTTTATTTCTAAAACCTTTGAGGTACTTATATATTATTCCGAATTTCATTTTACTAAGATCAGTTCTTGAGATTGTGCAGTTTTAGACAGATATTCTCTAAATTTTTGTAATAATATCTACGAATAATTTCAACATTGGCTTTATTATTCTTCGTATAATAAAAAAAGTATACAAAACCAACCAGACAGTAATAAAAAATATTCTACGCCTTTGTTCCAGTTCCAACCACAGACTAACACTTAAAAGATTCCACAGTTCCCACGGTCCTCTCAAACCCTCACAGAGGGCGTGCCCGGTAGCTAAATAAATACACGCATACGATACACATAATGTATATGCCGCAGTCGGCTACTGGTTTACGCGGTAGCCAATCAATGAGTGTAGGTAAAAATCTTGTAGCATATAGGATACACGTGTAACGTGTGGGCAGTTTTTAAGTGTAATTTTATTCTTTGATAATTTTGCTTGGTAATTAAATTAATGTTTATTGGTATTGTTTTTGCTGTTTAGCTAGTTGTGTATTTTTGATTTCCTAATCTGGGGTAGAGTCGTTTCGAATAAGTTTGTTTTTCTAAAATAATATTTTCTCGAGCTTGCGAGCCTAAATTTTATATTATGCGGTTTTGGATCACTCTACCTCGTCTTCAAAGCTTTTAAGATCTCTCTACCTAGGGCACGCGTAAGAATAAAGTATAAGTGATTTAAGTATCTTCAACATGTCTGAATATTCAGACAAATCAAAACTGAACACTGAACTGACACTGACTGACAGCGTATTTAGGTACAGGGCAGCGATAAGACCAATCTCAGCCAGAAAACAAATTACTGGTGAACTAAGGATTCAATCAACAGTTCTAAATTTAGTTTATTTTTTTACGAAATATTGAAACCAAGGATACAAAAAAGAAGTTCTAAAGCACGCCATTTCATTGCAAGAGTGTCTAAAACATTTTAAAGAACAAGATGTTAGGCAATCTTGATCTAAAATGTTTGTTCTCAGTTTCTCACATATTCAATCTATCAATTAGGTGACTGTACTGCCTCGGAGACTACCGACCTTTGAATTAAGATGTCTAATCATGCAATATATCCTATGTTAATAACATTTAAGAACCGTGTGAGAATCTTTTAAATGTCGATATGTGGACTAAACGCTGTAATTTCTTGTTAAGGAGATTCTTTTAACCTTTTAACCGCCACAGTCATGTATAGATGACAAACGAAATTGTGCCCAGAACGCTATGGTTCGACTAGTTTACAGACTTTGACGCTGAGGGAACTTTTTTGATTTTTTGACGTGTGACAGTCAAAGGTTAAAGGTGTTAGGTATAGGTTATTTTAAATGCTTAATGCTTAGCCACCCCACCTCATTTTTACGCCTATTACATAGTACCTACACACTTTTTGAAGAAAGATGGCAGTTCTTAGCTGTATCAATTATTTAGGTATCTATTTTATTTCCTAATAAATTGTTTTACTGCTGTCTTTGTATCCTATATGAGTCGTAATAACTGCAAACAATATATTGATTAGCGTTTATTAAAATGTTAAGCTTAATATCGTAATTTTACCGTCATTTATTGAAAAGATACTTCTAATACCAACAACAGAAATTAATAAATATAATTTTTGTACGATTAAAATGGCTTGGGCGTCAGCTACACAGCACAACAATGAATATTAGCACAATTTTCTACAAAAAAAAACTACAGTGACGTCACTCACATGACCTAATCAATCCGACACGCATCTTCGTGCGTGCGTGTGCACATGGAAAAAATGAAATCCGGCTACTGTTCACCAATCAGGAGGCGGGGGGCGGAGCGCGTAACACGGCAGCGAATTGTTGAACCGCGTTTTAAAAAAAAGATTATTCATTTTTTTCACCGCATCGTCGGCGCGTGAGTTGTGATCAGTGTGGGTGGGACTTTCTATAGCCCGCAGCGTTTTTCTCGTGGGATGCAAACGATCTTGCCTATACAGACTATACACATTATAATACCGAACGGGTATCGTCTGTAAAATTTATATGGAGAGTCGAATTGCCTTTTTATAGAGGTCCGTATCTACGCGATTTTACGTCGACGTCGCGTTTATGTGGAAGTTTTAGATGGCTATTTTATTCAATACTTAGATTGAACGGTGGATGGTTTTAGGTAGTATAAAACGTTTGTTTTTCTCCAGAGTACCACCAGCACTTAAAGTAATATTATGAAACATATTACCTACATAGCAAAAAGAACCGGAACAAAAACACATTTAGCAAAAGTGAAAAATTTCTTGATAGCAGTGATATATTTCTGCAAAAAACACACAAAACGCGAGACAAACACTCGATATCGGCCGGACAAAGGCGAACTGTAACATTAAGGCTATGCACACAATACAAAAAGCGGTCAGGTAGAACGTCACCTGTGGCGCTAACCGGCGGGATGTTTGCGGTCAAGCCGCGCAAATAGCGCCATGCGAACCCACCTTTACAAACAAACCGAACTCAATGGATGTCGCTTGTGAATGAACGTGCTAAGTGCCTATATGGTATCGTAATAATATACCTTGAAGTGTCAAATAGTTTGACGGAAAAAAAAGTTAAGCAAATGTCAACAATTTCGTGATTAAACAGAACAAAACGCGAGGACAAAATATTGTTCAGAGATCAAGAAAATTAAAAAAAATATTTAAATATTTAATATCCATCTGATAATAATTGCTAGTATAAAACAATCTTCAATAGCATTAAACTGATACAATATTTAATAGCTACCGAAACTTTGTTCGACTTACTGCTTGTAATTCATCTTTAGGCAAAGCGGCAATTCAACTCAAAGTTTTCGCCAAACTAGAAGTACTTCAAGATAACACCAAATCAATAATGACCAATAATAACGTTTCAATCGTCCCACCAATATCAGCAACAAATGGCATCAATGTTATCTTGTCGGAGTTTCTTCAAAGCGTACAAAAACCAACTGGTACGCAAACATACGATAACTTATCTTTTCGCCTCACCCACTATTTAAACTATATAAGATAAGACACAAAAGAATGTATCAATTCTTTAACATAACACCTATAATTGGCATTGTCGGTAATCTTAGCAATTACTATCAATGTCTTTATGTTGACGATAAGTTTAAGTCCTATTTGTAGATATGCCTGCGATGTTAGCATGATATTGCTTTATCGTTGGAAGATAATATTACTTCCTTTATTTTTGAAATTTTCACTTTAACCAATGTATTCTGATGTGGTTCCGTTATTGGTAATGAACATACCCTTAAGATATCCCTCCTATATTATAATATATGATATCCTAATTGGTGACTAAGGAATGAAAATGAGTCATTAAACGCATCTTCATGTTGACTGAAATCTATTGAAAAAGCTCTGATTCGTCAGGAATGTTCTGTTATAGTGGTTGGTTTCCGCACTGACAATGGTCCACTTGAAGGACTATCAAGTCGACCATAGTGCGTGGGCCATGGCGGCCGTCATTGGTTATTTCTACCAGCCCACCTCCCTCCAGAAGTTGATTATGTTTCCTGGCCACAACATCTGTGTTCGTCAGGAATTTAATGAATCAAGTTTCCGAACTTAAGCCAGTATTCTTTGAAGGAAATTGGTAGACGAGAAAATTAGCCATCTTAACAGTAGAATAATATATCCACATATAACAGACAACGATGACTGATCAAAAAACGCTAAAGAACACGAAGAAAACGAAATGAAATTGCTACCATTGAGGACCGATTTGCTTTTGCCGAAACTAATCCGAATTTATCCACTACTAAATGTTCTGCGTATTCTACTATTCAAGATTCAAGAGTCTTTATTTGTGGAAACATGAGTATACATACAGAGCATGCAAGTTATCACAATACAATAATAGATCAATCATGTTTGGCCTTAGTGGCGTACAAATATTTGAATGTCAGCGAATAACATAATAATTGGATAAATTAATAAATTAAAACAAAATAGTAAAATGTCAATTTTTAAAAGAAATAGTCATAAATACAATTATAAAATGTCAATGAAATTATTAGTTATATCATTAATATGTTGGTTTATTATTATGATTATTTATGTCAAAGATGCATTGATAATATATTTTGTTACATGTTATTAAATGTTGTCGTTAAGAAATTCTAGAATACTGTAATAAGCTTTCTCTTGAAGGAGTATCTTTAATTTATTTTTTAATAGACGGACATTAAGCTTCTTCCAACTACTTGGGAGTTTATTGAAAATTTTAGGGGCCATACAGAAAACACTTTTGTGCATTAGTGTTGTTTTCGATCGATGTAGACAGAGAACACTGTCATCGCGTCTGCTATGACTGCGATCGACTACTTCCGATTGACGTGGAAATAAATGTCGATTAGATTTTACGAACATGACAATTTCTATAATGTAAAGGCAAGGCAGAGTCAATATTTTATATCTTTTAAAGTATGGCTTACAACTTTCAGTTGACTGTAATTTAAACATAGTCCTGATGCACCTTTTTTGGGCTTTAAAGGGTATGTCCTTATCTGTTGAATTGCCCCAGAAAATTATCCCATATCGTAAGTGTGATGAAACCAAACCATGGTAAGCCGTGAGTAATAATTCAGTGTTAAGCACTGGGACTAGTTTTAGCAGCGCGTAACAAGAACTACAATTTTTTTTACTCAGATCTTCTATGTGTGCCTTCCAGTTAAGCTTTTTGTCAATCGTCACTCCAAGGAATTTAGTACTGTCAACTTCTGTAATAATTCTATTATTGTAATGGATGTTAAGATCTGTCATAGTTGATAAACGTTGACTAAAATGCATATAATACTATACATAGGATAAACGTTGACTAAAATGCATATAATACTATACATAAAATACTATACATAGGAACATCCCTACGTTATATTTCATAACCTATATGTTAATATTTAACACATCTAAACTTGGAATTCGTTTATCTATAGCCGAGATTCCCGAGAGATAACCCATAGCCGGAACCCACGAACTTTTGTATTTTATCTCGTTCAAACAAAGGTATCCTGCCTGAGCGCCAGTTTGCTTTGTGAACAAATTATGTTAAAACTTAGAAGTTTCGTTATGTATATATCGACTTTTGTTGGGTTTGTCTGTGACACCTTCATTTGTATAGTTTTGGAGATAGCAGTGTCTACGGTCAACAATTTGGTGGGGGCGCTGGTTGCCTTTTGATAGTTCCATTGTCCTGCTAGTAAGGCCATCGGGTGAAAAAGTAAGCTAGTAGAAGGGCACGCCACGATAGTGGCGATAAGGCCCCTCTTTGAGGAGTGGCTAGAGAGGCGTCACGGCGCCCTCACCTAGCGCTTGATGCAGGTCCTCACCGGACACGGATTTTTCGGGAGGTTCCTGCACATCATCAGGTGGGAGGAAATGCCCGGGTGTCAACATTGTCAGGATCGCCCAGAGGACACGGTGGAGGTCTGCCCCGCTTGGGCGGAGCACCGCCGTGTCCTCGTAGAGGCGATCGGCAGCGGCGGCGACCTCTCGCGTCTGGCCCTGGTGCAAGCCATGGTCCGGAGCGAGAGGGAGTGGGAGGCAATCACCTCTTTCTGCGAAGCAGTCTTGCTAGCGAAGGAGGTGGCGGGATGGATAGTAAAGAGACATCGTTTTAAAGCAGTAATGGCTCAGTAGTACTTTTGTGTAAATTAACTACCACTACTACTTCTCTCAAAACGGTGAAGGAAAACATCGTGAGGAAACCGGCATGTCGTAGAACCAAAAATTCAAAGACATTTGACATGTACAGTCAACACAAGAGATAAGTATGCATGATCGTCGGATATAGTTGAGGTTTAGTAAGAAACCGATGGAAGTTCTCGAATAAAATTTTATTTTATTATTAGAAAACAAACAGCTCATTTGTCAAATTAAATTTCAGTCGACAACATACTGAATACTCAATCATTTATTGCATTCCACATTGGTGGAACCGCGCTGGGCACGGCACACTCTCTCTCACCGAGAGGAGGCTTGTGTCCCAACAATGGGAACATTATAGGCTGATGATATAGTTTTAAAGGCAAGAACGGTATTCAGCACATTCGACTCAATAGGGACTAAAGATCTAAAAGCTGGTGTTACAAACTAAAAGCCGTCGTGAAATACTATTCAGTCTGTTTAAGTTTTAAACAATAGCTTACTATCCACTCACGGGTACGCCGCCATAAATTAACGGAACCTAAAATTTTGCTGATATACTGCGAAGGAATCAACCGAATGAAGAATGTTCGGTTTAAAGAAGAAGAATTTATTCTCATAAAGAACACAAAACAGTCCGCTTAACATTTATTCAATGCATGTTGTCAATGGCATGTTAGTCAAACGGGGTGAATAGGGATGCAGGGGAGAATCGGGACGAAACTTTAAAAGCGATTTTGTTGCCAAAAAGGTGTCTAATGTGTTTATTGTATTATAAAATTAACGATTAAGTGTCCTTTTCGGCAACAAACTGTATTATTTCAACGCTAAAATCCATTTTAAAGTTTTGTCCCGATTCACCCCTGCATCCCTATTCACCCCGTTTGGTGATATACCGTAGACTCTTCGCAGTTTTCCACAGCGATTCACTTTTTGCGTTTTCGGAGATTGCTTTTCGACTACAGGAACTTTACATCTCGACTTCTTAACGTTTAATCTTAACTCTAGCAATAAATACTGACTACAAAAGCTGCTTTAAGAAACTCTCATCATGGTGATACCAAAACCGTCACAGTTGCCAACCGTCTTGATTATCGGCGCAATGGCTACAGAAAGCCTACTGTCTATCTTCACCTTGACTTGATCCTTTAGTTACCCACCAAAATATTGGACCTTCTCAGTAATTGCGATATTAACATTACAATAAGACGCATGATCAGCCACCGCTGGGACACGGGCCCCTCTCTGTGAGAGGGAGTGGGCCGTAATCCACCACGCTGGCCCAGTGCGGGTTGGTAGATGTCACATATGTATCTTCAAATTTTTGATTCTAGGACATCCGGTTTCCTCACGTTTTCCTTCACCGTTTTGAGAGCAGTGGTGATGAAGTAATTTACACAAAGTAAAGCGCCTGCCCTGTCAGGGTACGAACCTACGATCATAAGTCGCGGCCGTTTCCATTGGTCACCACTGTTCTACATTACAATAAGATTCAGTATACACTGTATATCATAATTTAATATCAGTTATAATCATAGCTTCAAAACCAACAACCATAACAACCTGTGTTCTCGATCAATATTTAAGCACCGAAAGGTTATAAATGGTTACAACGTTCGGTCGGCGGTGTCATGACAAAAGCTTTTCTGATAATAAATAATCATTGTCTTCGGATTATTCCTCCCCATTGGTCGTAAACACAGGGCAATGTGTTAATACGTGCCCGTATGTATGTGACAGTATGCCTTTTATTTGTGGTGAAACGAGATAGTGATGGGCGTTCGTTACTATAGAATCGACTAATGCAAATCGACTAAATCGATTGTTTAGTATCACATTACGTGGATCGTGAATGTGAGTACTAGTTAAGCTTGGTAGGTAATTATAATTTGCATTCAGAAATGGATGCCTGTCGCTCAGTTATAGGTATTTATTTTGTACAATTAATCAAATCGTAAAACAACGAACTTCCAAACTAAATCATCTTAAACATGAATATGAAAGAAATGCAAGAAATATATTTTCTAGGAAACCATATAATATATAACTCCCAACCCTTCATTTGACAATATACACCCGTCACAAAAAATACACCGTATTATCCTATATTTATACTAATTCAAAAGAATAATCGATATTACATATAAATCGATTAAAACCGTCCATCACTACTAAAAACCGAACGCGGTGTGGTTCGGCGAAGTTGAAAGAAAGTGGCGATGCGCAGGCGCCCCGTCGTGAGTCCTCGACATTCCCGAAACGTTCTACGGATTCGATATTTGAAAATTTAAATATAAGCACCTACAAGTGGCGAATTTAAAGACCACTTTTTAATGTCAGCGGGACATATTCGTTTGAAATGAACATTATAAAACGCTGTTGAGTTAACTACATTACGACTTTATGAAAAATAACTTTACGAGCAGTTGATATTTTGTAATGATAAATTGCAAAACAGACATACAAAATTAAAAAGATACGTTACTTGACAAATAGACTAGATAATTTTTTCTTATTAAAATACATATTTTTATGAAAATTTTTTTACTAGATCTACCAATTGACTAAAACATTAAATAAAAAATAAAAAAACAGAAAACTTACAATGGAATTAAAATGAATACCTACACAGCAGACTTCATTCACTCCCAAAGGGAAAAATTATTCATCCGTATTGTGAAAATTCCTCTATCATTTCCCGTCTACAAGCAAATATTTCGCTTAATAAATTCTAAACGTCCGTTCAAAAAGGTTACGATTATCATCAGCTATAATTGAGAGTGATCCACAATTTGCAAGGTGCGCAAGCGCGTGTTTCCCCGCCACCGTGATACGCTATGGTCCGGGAGCTCGATCATTTTATATTAAGTTTATTACATTTATCGCGCGATTGCTGCAAAGGTTTATGATTTTAGCAATTTTATCTACCTAGTAGTACTTTATTTTATTGTGTGTATATAGAGAAAATGCGATGGTTTTGATCATTTGTAGCATGTACATTTTGACAGGTGTTTTGTAGGCACAAGCTGTTTTTTTTTTTCTATAAATACCTATGTCAATTCTGGTTATCCTATTATTTTTAGCTACATAATATGAACATAATTACCAATCTGCAAATTGCAAATCAATGAATTTGATTAGTCCTTATATATTGATTTTTTGATGTGTCTGTTTTAATAAGATATTTAAGCAGTGAGAAAACTTGACCCATGGGATCTATGTATCCCATGTTGTATCTATATATAACTAAAACACCTGGATTACTTTAGACATAATTTTTCATTACAAAGTCCATGGACTTATTCGCTAGTTATTTCACACACAGCGAAGACTTTAAATCAGCGAAATTTTTTTTTGATTCTCCAGCTCTTTGCCTACAAAGCCCACATTGTAAGTAATTATGGATGTAAATTGAGGCGCTTCGAGCTACAGAAATTGGCTCGACTTGGCACATAAAGAAGTTATTTAGCTTTTTTGCAGCTCGATAAGGATCACTCAAGTTATAATTATACTATATTATATGGGTTTTATGCATTTAGAAACATGCAATATTTGTTTAAGACTACTTTTAATAAACAGATGTTTTAACAACGTAGATTTTAGCGAAAACATTTTGGTTTTTAACTCAGACAATTTATAAATTCATATTTTAGAAAAAGTTTCCAAGAAATTTTGGTGAAATTATATGTTTTTTTATTAAAATATAAAAGCTATTTCCGTATCCAGTATAAATAATGACTATAAAAGTTTATCAGAACTCATTTAAAAATAATAATAATGGGTACTTTATATTTAAACCCTGTCAGTGAGATAAATAGCCACAAAAAGAGAACCTAGAGTTAAGTACAAGAAATAACTTACAGTATTGTAACTTAAGGTTATAGTTAAACACCGGTTTTATCGTTATTTATAACTGTTCATCTTATGGAGTTTAATTATCAACCGCAAATATTAAAGATTCATTTCAGTTGAAGTACAATGGCTGACCATACATAAATTAATTTGCAATTATTATTGTGACTATAAAAGTGCGTTTCCGTGTTAAAACATTGCTGTTGACGATTATTATTTTAAAATTATTGTTAATTGTTTGGTGAAAACAATTTCAGGGGAATATTTATTGGACAGCTTACCTACACAACTTTTTAAATTATTTCATGGTGCTAATTTTTTGGATAACGCTATTCAAAACGAACCACATAATTCTCAAAAATGACTTTCGTCTTTTTAGGTTTACATTTTCACCTTAAGTTAACTTTAACATTTAAATCAATAATTTCAGAATAGATTTTGTAAATGCATAGTGGATGACAATAGAATTTCTTTGGCATATTTTACGGTTAAAAACTTTTTCTAGTTGCATCAATTAAGGATAATCGCATAGAAGTCTCACGGGAACATTATCATAAAGGTGTCAAAATGTGTGTCTAATGATGCATGCCATACAAAACTTTTGAAAATCACAAAAGCCTGAAGTGTTACCTTAAAATATCTCAATGTTTTTTTCTATAGCCATTATTCTTTTATTGTTAAATAAACCATAAATCGTTATAAAATGGTCACTATCTGTCGGTGAATGGATCGTCCGATGGGTGCACATGATTTTAGTAAAAAAATGAGTATAATAAGGACAACATTTTTGGATATCCTTTGTGGTACTAGCGCCGAGAGGCGCTAAGGCGACATTTACATGATAATAGCCTCGATTATTCAAATAATATTTCTGTGTGTTTATGAAAGGATGGGAACATTTTTTCTATAATTGTTTGAGATTCCTGTATAAAGTTTATTGCATTCATTTTTTAAATGTGAGACTATAATTGTGGTCTGTATGAATTACTATTTTTAAAGCCGTGCTCCGTCCGAACTATAATTAAAATACTCGCGATGTTTATCGCGAATGTATCAACATTTATAATACTGACCTAAAGACTCCGAACTGTGAATGTGTGATTTCCAAACAGGAATCGCGTATGTGTGTGACCGTGTATGAATATTATGATTAAGCAGAATGTGATGAAAATGCTAATTATGAATGAAAATGAGTTAATGAATGATAACTAAAGTTTTATAATATTTTATCTACAAAGGACTTAGACTAACACAGAAACAAATTAGTATTATTGATTCAACCGTATTATCTTAGAGTGTTACACTTATATTTAAATTAATTTAGTCTGAAGAAAATGTGCAAGAACTTTTGCTAAGATTTTCTAAATGAAGACCTCTAGATTTAAAATGAAGTAACGATTGAATCAACAAATAATATAAGAACAAATGTCAGAGTACTCACTGTATTCGGGCGATAGTAACTGCGATATTGTTGATTAATGTTTATTTTTACGTATAAATTACTCGGCTGCGCGGCGGTGACTGTTGCGTTTGCAGTAAAAAACAGTAATTTATTAGTGGCGACTTCTCGTGTTGGCACGGGCTTAACGAGTGTGTGGCGTGCGGTGCGGTGGACAGAAAAAACTGGCTCGCTTGGTACGTAGCTCGAGCAGCAGTGGCCTGAGGAAGAATAACCCCAGGAGTCGATGGGAGCTGCCACCGCTTCCGAACGTCCCCGCACCCCGCACCGCCTCCACCCGCCCGATACAGATCACGCATTCTACGAATACCTTTAGCTACGGTGCCGACGACCACCAGCCATCTCTTTCGCTCCAATGCTGGTGCTGCTGCGCTGGAGGTCCGAAGAATCACTGTCGCGCGGGACGGAGGGGTTCTAATGGAAGTTTCACAGCGAACGACGCTTCCTAAGTTCACCAAGTAAAGGTCACACGGGCTAAGCGAGCCGAGCGACGCAGCGTGAGCGTGGAACTCAACCGCGACGAGGTAGCAGCGCGTGCGCAACACCGGCAGCGCCCACATGACCGGCCGTTTAGCTGCGCGCCAACCCGCGAACCGATAGCTGTCCCGCTCACACTTATTGGCAGACGTATGCCTCTCATTCTCACGCGGAGACGTGGAAAAATGTATCTAGTTCTGTAGAGGCGACGCGGAGTGCAGTAGCTAAGTTTTTTTTTTTTCGTTTCAATAAATTTGTGGTTGTTCGTCTCGCTTAGGCGCGCGCCCGGGGCGTCGTCGAGCGAGACGGTGTATTGCCACCGGGTTACGCCTTCCGCGCGTTCTCGTTATTATGTAGGTTGGCCACGTATTAGAGCCTCCATGTACTGCGCAAGTATAAAATATAATATTGTCGTAAATACGAGTTGTTTGCGGCGTGGCCGGTTATTTACGTTCGGTGCGCGCGGCTACCGTAGTACGCGCCGCCTCCTATGTTTTCACATTACACAATCGATACACATCATTGACGTGATGTTATATTTTAATGTAGTACGCATTATTTATGTTACAATGACATACATTGACGGACTTGTTCTGAATAAATGACTGTACATTTTTTTTCCATTATGGTAGACTTAGCTAGATAATAGCTTAGTAGATATTTTGGTATATTCATATTGCTACAAGATTATGAAAATACTAATCGATACCTAACGCCTATTTTCATATCGAAAAAAATATAATAAAAAGAAATATTGTTTAGATGAAGGATGTGTGCATATATTATTGCATAACTGTTGACATTGCCAAATATTTAACTAGGCGTGGGAGATGTATTCGGTTGCGAAATAATAAATTATCACAAACGGTTATTTATTCAAACAATGAACTTTTTGTTCTCCTATTTAAAGGAAGCTATCATAAATCTTTTTGATTCTAATTCCTAATAGAGAACTCAGGCGTATAGGTCATTACCTATACGCGAGTGCCCTATCCATCTTCTATGATATCCTAAGGTTTATGAGGACAATTTATGGTTCAGATTGGCTAAGTAGGTAGGTAATTTAATTTTCCTATTATGTATTTTTTTAAATGCCTACCTACTTCAATGCATAATGAAGACAAATTGCAGGATCAAAAGTTTAGCAAAACGAAAATATGATTTATTTTAGCATCAGTTTCAAAAACTTTGTATCTATGCTTCGGCAATTTGGGTACCTACTTGTTACCTATAACAATCATAAAACATCATGGTCCTAGCTAACTCCTTAATATATAATTCCAATGATCAAATTCAAATATAATTAACAAGTGAACAAATGAAAGTCCCGTAACCCACGAAAGAAGAGAGATGACCCGTTCTTCCCAAGACCACACGGACTTTAATAACACGACTAAAGACCTCTACACAAGCCATATTGTCACAAGGACAATTATAGTAACGGACATTTCGAAGACACGCGCGAAACTACAATAGAAACAAAAGCATTGTGACTAAACGAACATTCCTTACAACACCGTCACGGCTATCAACAAGCAATCAAGCGAACAAGCGGCGACAATGACCGAAAACATCAAAACATATTAAGGGATAAATTGTTTTCGAAATTGGCATCTATTATATGTGACGACGGGGGCTCATCGCCTTATTGTTACATATCAACTGTAAAGTGTCACAAAATGTTTGCTTACAATTATCAAGAAACAAACCTTTTATGGTGATGGAAAAAGTGTGATTGTCCGGCTTTTGTTGGGGTATTGAATGGTCACTGCGACCACACTAGAGGGTTGGTGCGTTGCTAATTTTCTAATTTACGGGACTGTTGAATGTTATTAAGATATGGATAGGTTTTGTCAGTTTTTCAATTAGTTTTTTTTTTGTTTGTGTGTTGAGGAGTAATTGAAAAATGGTAAATCATTTATTCCACGTTAATATAATTAGGATTCTATGACAACATCGAAAACCTATTTCTGAGCAATCTGTGGACTTCAAATAATTTTACTCAACTGGGTGCAGCGCGCGTTGATGTCTTTTCTTAGTAGTTAATTTTTGGCAGTTTTTGTGTAAATATTTTAAACATTATTTATTTCTTTATTCAAGAAGTCATCGTTTAAAGTTTGTGAGTAGCATTAATCAATTGTATTGAAAATAAAATAGTGATGTAATTGTCCGGTTAATCGAATAAGTACATTCGATAACAGTACCGATTGTACCTACAACGAATCGTCTGTATCGATCGTCAAACAATCACTGCTAACATCGTATCGGAAAACTCGAGCGTGTTAACAACTAAGCACGCTACCGGCCCCATAAAAGCGAATTGTATCTGCACTTCGATCGCCGTATTCCTTATAAAGCGGCCGGCTAGTCGAACGCCTTCTAAAAATAATGTTTTGGCTCATCATTAGCCCGACAATGCGACGCGATCGGTTCGTGCTTTGTCTTTTTAGTCGGTGACGCAATTCATACCGAAACGGAACAATAAAATTCTTAAAAACACCATAGAAAATCAAACCCTATCTCCATTTTATCAAGGTTGAAAATCAAATGAGTGGCGCCGTTGTTGATCTCCAAAAGAATTGTCCGTTGACAACAGAGACATCGATGCTGTTCTTTTTTTGAATATCGATTGTAAAGAGCATTCTCATGGGCTGTGAGAACTTTCAAGATGTACAGTCGCGTCTTAAATTCTTTTCTATTCAACGTGTCTTTGTTAATGCTCATTGTCGGATGCTCGAAGACAGTTTTGTGCGTGATGATACAGCGGTCGGTAGAAACGATTGTGATCGGGTATTTCTAGACGAGCATGCCAGTGACAGAGTAAATACTCGCATTTCCTTTTCCAGCGACCACCCTATTTGTCTTGGAGACTTGTGCTTGATTTTAGACGCGGTGTGAAGCTCTTTGCCTAAGTTAGAGGAAATGTTCTTCTTATGAATTTCTGAAAGGAGTTTTTTTGGTAGCAGTCCGATGTTGAATCGTGAATGATAAATACATTTAGATTATACTTTGTTGTATCGGGATATGGAAACCTACTCCATTACTATCGCATATTTCTTCATTTATTGATCTTCGAGAGTGTCGTGAATAACAACTAATACATAATTAATGAATAAAAAATAACAAAATGATGTCCTAACTTAAAACTGTTCACAAACTAAAATATAGCGTCGAAGAATTCAAGAGTGTGTTAATATATTTAGGGCTTTCCCACAAAAATCATGTTCCAAATTTTCAGTCTAGCCCTACATTTAATACAAGCTTATATAATAATGTTCCAAATTTTCAGTCTAGCCCTACATTTAATACAAACTTATAAAATAACGTTCCAAATTTTCAGTCTAGCCCTACATTTAAAACAAACTTATAAAATAAAAAGTAATTACTTTTTATTTAAAAAAATTAAACCGACTTCAAAAAGAAATTAACTCAAAATTATGAAATAACTTTAATTTCGGAAGTCGGTGTCTTGGGATCTGTATTTTAGTTTTATGCCACCGACTTCCGAAATTAAAGTTATTTCATAATTTTGAGTTAATTTCTTTTTGAAGTCGGTTTAATTTTTTTAAATTACTTTTTATTTCGTAATTTTTAGTTTTTGCACTAGTATTTGACCAAGGTTTTGAGATGTTTTCCCTTTGACACTACACCCGTAGCTCTTATCAATAAGCCAGGCCGTCACACTTACACGTATTAGTCCATATCTTGAAAATTACTGAATCGATCTTGATGAAACTTGCACTGTTCCCTAAGTTGAAGAAAATGTAAGCCAATAAAAAAAAAATGGTCACGATCCGATTAATAGTTCCGGAGATATGCGTGGACAAACATACATACATACATACATACATACATACATACATACATACATACATACATACGTCTATGAAATTTTGTATATTTGTTTGGAAGCCCTAATAGATCATCATATGTGAATATAATGCAAATCCAATAATATTACATACATACGTATCGAATTGATAACCTCCTTTTTTTGAAGTCGGTAATAATGTTCCTAATTTTCAGTCTATCCCTACATTTAATACAAGCTTATAAAATAATGTTCCAAATTTTCAGTCTAGCCCTACATGTAATACAAGCTTATAAAAATATGTCTGATTAAATATAATATACAATCAACCGTTACGCAATACTGCAGCTGTAATAAAATGACGTGAAATCCAACTTATCGATTACCTGCAGATTTAACGGCTTTATTAAAAACTCATAAAAAATTTAATACCCCATCGCATAGGCATCTATCGATCCATAGAATATATTATTAGATCTTTATTTGTTTGATACTAAATATTTTATTATACTTATGAATAATTATGTCGAAAAATCTACAGGCTTATCTGCTAAGTAGGAGTCAGCGCACACCAAGAGCAGAGCAGAGCAGAGCATTTTCTGAGATTATTGAAAAAAATATCTTATGATTATTATCATACTTCGCAAAATTGAATACACCCAAATTTGATGCTCGACCATGCTCGAGCAAGCCGACTGCGTGTTCGAGTATGCATTCTACATTTTGGTCGACCATGCGCGAGCATTTTGCAGTTCGGTCTGCGCTGACCCTAGGAGTTAATAGTTTAATCAAGAGAGTATAGTTGTATAAAAAATAATCTTGAACGAGTGGAAAATAGGGGATTACTTGATGGGGATTCCCCAATACCGATATTGAAAGGAAAACTACGTCATCAACTTCAAAGACATCATAATATCACGCCTTGTTTTCCTAAGGAGTTGGGCAGAGCTGTAACTATAATACACCCCCAGTTCGCAAGTTATGTCGAAGTCCCACGTAATAGGGTGCGAGCCTATTGCCATCAACCGGGCGCAAATCCAGGCACCGGGCTGCTACTGAGAAATTCCAGATAGAAAACTCACCACTTGGCCTGACCCGGGAATCAAACCCAGGACCAAGTCAAGTCAAGTCAAGTCAAATCATTTATTTCAAATAGGCACATTAAAGGCACTTTTGAACGTCAAAACCCTCATGCTCATGCAGCAGTAGCGCTCTAGACCATCAGGGCAGTCCTCAAAGACGCTCAATGCAAATACTGTTCATTAAGCACTTCAAGGGTACAAAAGCCTAAAATGATAACTGACTACCTATGTCGTTCTAGAAATAAACAAACATTATTTGCCTAAGGTAAAGCACATAAGTTATTTACAATTAAACATAACCTGTACGTTCATAAAGGTGTGTCACCTGTGATTCACGCGGTGATAACAATTATGCTACAATCACTAATCCATTTGTAAAGAGTATTGATTACAGCACAGTTACCTACTCTATTATTGTCTATTATCAGCTCATGACGTGGTGAAACGATTAGGCAATTAGCAAGGTTGATATTTAAGTGCCCAAAGTCGTTCGGGTAACCTATTATATGTACCTACTCAATTTCCTACTAGGAAAAGTATCCGTACTTGGCATAAAAAGCACAAGACCCTTTGGATTTCCTAGATTTTCAATCCTTAGCATAATCAATTTTTAATGTTCCCACTGCTGGGGCATAGGCCTCCTCCCTGTGAGAGGGAGTTGGCCCTAATCCACCACGCGGGCCCAGTGCGGGTTGGAATGTCTTCGAATCTTTAGTTCTAGGACATGCCGGTTTCCCCACAATGTTTTCCAGATTTCCAATCCTTAGAGAACTGAAAATCTGTATGCAGGTGGTCCTTTAGCCAGTAACAAAACCATAAAATATTAACAACACCCTAACAAGGCAACAGCAAATACTGCTTACAATAAAATCTCACAAATCTTAATTCGCGAAACTCAAGAAAATTTAATCGCAAACATTAAACGTAACGGTTGACAAAACTAAAACAATAATATAATTGATTGCGGTATCGATTCGCATTCACGAGAAATCGATTAAAAATGTACGGTATTCGATATGGAGTTTCCGAATGATTAATAATTTTGATCTGCAATCTGCCACTGAATTCCACTGTTGTACAGGTAGTCGCGTCTTCGCATTAAATTATAGTTCTTGTTAATTTTTTAATGTCAATAATAAAAGGAATATTTTTTTACTAAGTCGATGGTATTTTTATAGCTTTTGATAATATGATAAACTCATTTGTGAAGGTCTTAGTCAGTGCCTGAAGATTAATCAATAGAAGGGAGCAGTTGCATTTTATGTATAATTATATTAAGGTAATTTATGAAGGGTGACCCGATATAAATTATGTGCCCGTCTTTGAGACTTTGGCCTTGTTTTCCTGCAATTCTAATGCACAGTCTTATAATAAATACGAATGGGAGACCCCCCACACCCCCACACCTTTCTGTTCGTCACCATTTCCCGCCAGAAAAATTTATTGAGAAAAGCAAAAACTTTTTTGTTTCGGCTAATCTCCGAAACGGCTGGACCGATTTTCAGAGGACTTTCACTAGCAAATAGCTGATGTTATGAAAAGTAACGTAGGCTTTTATTTGAAAAAATGAAACCCCATGAAATCCAATTTGTTTTCCGTCATGCACGCGAACAAAGTCGCAGGCACAGCTAAAAATAAATATAGACGCTCAAAAGATTAACCCCCTTACTAATAAACGCATTATATCAGATGAATAGTTACACACCGATTGCTCTCTTTCATTCGTCAGTAATTTGACTTTCGAAAGAAGAACACAAAGCGTTGTGTAACTATACAGACGCTATACAACGTTTATTACTAAGGGGGTTAGTTTCAACTTGAGATCTTGAGCGTAATCCCCTAAAAAAACAACGCAAATCTCCCGTTTTATTAACCTAATAAGCTAATAACTATGATTACTTACCATGAGCCTAATCATGTGTGCATTGAAATCCCTAATTACGTTTTATACCATCCGTTCAACATAATAAATAATTCAATTTTGCGGTCCAAAGATTAACTTACGATCGTTTGCCCATTCTGTATGCGACAATAAAAATGCTAATACCGACCAACGATGGTGTAATTTACGACACCAAATATAAGACAATATAAGCCAATATAATAAGGTGACCGTCAAAGAACTCGATTCTTTTTTTCTCGTTCGTAAAATGGTCGCTGTGAAGCCATTAATGATTCTCATCATTAGCGCTGCGAACTTCTAAATTAATGTTATTTTGTTAATTAGCTTGTTATTATATTCTTGAAGGCTTCTTAAATTAGGATTGTTATGTGTTTTATTGCAAAATAAAGCAAAGAAACTCAAAGGAATTGTGTGTGAACTACTACAAAATATTTACATTAGGTTAGACTAATGTTAGGTATTGAAGCTCAAATAAAAAGGAAAAAACAATCAAGCGACGTATTATCTTAAGTATATGGGTGCAGTCCATAATCGATGTTGAAACACTTTTATTATGCTTACACATACATGTGTCATTGTAGAGTTCCGTAAAAGTAAGTCAATCATGGCATCACCAAATTAACCTATATTGCTTTTATTCATTCACAATTCACGCGATATTAAGTTGAAGTAATCGGAAAGTTTCTTTGAGTCAGTCTATCTGCTGGCTGAAATCTACATTCTGTACATATTTAACATTATGTATGCTATTCATATGTCCACTAAAATAAAACCATTCTGCAAGAAGTCAAGTCTACAGTTTGTAATATTTAAATTATTACAAAAAGACTCAGAACCGACTAGACTGGACATCAACAATTAACACTATATTAATGGCTATCTACACTTGTCCACACAAATCATTAAACAAATGACATTTGCGACTAAGTTTTTTACATCTTATTTCCTTCCTTATCATTTTATTGTCCTTACGCTTCTATTTCGTCATCAGAGCAGGCGGCCACGCCAAAAAATCAATTTACATGTTATTTAATGAATGTATTATGCAGATTTAGTCGATTTTATTCTTCGAATATCGATAAATCTGTACGGGCGAGACAAATAAGTCATAACATTGGACGGGGGTAAGGACAAGGCCAGATTATATTCTTTTTTTTGCACATATCGATACAAGAATCGACAAGTTTTCGAATAAAAAACTTTAATTCACTAGAATAAATCGTTAGTAAAAAATATTAGACTACGCTGTTTTTGTCACATAGTTTGAAAAAGTCTAGATTGGTAACTTAATATAAGGCGTGGTCCCAAGAAGCCTCTAAAAACTAGGTTTATGCAGCTGCTCGCAAGTCACAACTACTAAGTTCAGATTTCCACCGAAATAGAACAAGAGTAAGCTTCTTCTTCTTTTTTTACCGACTTCAAAAAAAGGAGGTTATCAATTCGATACGTATGTATGTAATATTATTGGATTTGCATTATATTCACATATGATGATCTATTAGGGCTTCCAAACAAATATACAAAATTTCATAGACGTATGTATGTATGTATGTATGTATGTATGTATGTTTGTCCACGCATATCTCCGGAACTATTAATCGGATCGTGACCATTTTTTTTTTATTGGCTTACATTTTCTTCAACTTAGGGAACAGTGCAAGTTTCATCAAGATCGATTCAGTAATTTTCAAGATATGGACTAATACGTGTAAGTGTGACGGCCTGGCTTATTGATAAGAGCTACGGGTGTAGTGTCAAAGGAAAAACATCTCAAAACCTTGGTCAAATACTAGTGCAAAAACTAAAAATTACGAAATAAAAAGTAATTTAAAAAAATTAAACCGACTTCAAAAAGAAATTAACTCAAAATGATGAAATAACTTTAATTTCGGAAGTCGGTGGCATAAAACTAAAATACAGATCCCAAGACACCGACTTCCGAAATTAAAGTTATTTCATCATTTTGAGTTAATTTCTTTTTGAAGTCGGTTTAATTTTTTTAAATTACTTTTTATTTAGTGTGTCGATGGCAATCTAAATGGACTCGGCCCAGAATTCGGGTACGTGTTTGGCGCCATCTCTAGCGTTCATTACTTCCTGTAACGTGCAGCTGACAGGACACGTAACACATGATATGAAATGTTCCATCGTTTGTGGAACAGCACAATATTTACACTCCGAACCGTAGTCTTCTGTGAATCTCCACCTGAGTAGGTTTTCCTTGCTTCGGCCAACCTGGATCCGGACCCAGTAGGTAAGCTGAAACGTGAAACACCTATATATTTACTTCTCTAGTAATACTTCTTTACTTCTCTTCTCTTTAGTCTATCCCTTCAGCTTTTGGCTTGTTCTTAAATGCAAGTTTAGTCGAATCTGTGCCATTTAAGTATGTAAATCGAAATCATTTAAGACCAACCTTCCTAGACAAAGTGGCGATCAGTTTTCAACGTATTGCATCATTCGTTTCGACATTAGGACTAAAATATCGGCTACTGACTCTTACACCGGTTTTTTCTGAAACCTCAAACATAGGGTTTAGTTATTTCGCTAGTAAGAACGTAATGAGGAGTAACTGTTCGTGAATGACCAAATTTAAGAACTTAAAAGAAGTTAAATGAGTATGTTTGGATCATAGCAGCGGTGCTATTCTGTGAAAATCTCACCATGAAAACTTAGGTGAAGTGAGTGTGGAGTGAGCTGTCAATATTGTCAATGTCAAAATAGTAGCAAAAACAAACTCACTTCACCTGAGTTTTCACGGTGAGATTTTTACAGAATCGACCGGCTGGTATGAGTTTATGCGTACGAGAAGAACTCCGAGATATCTAGTGAAACGCAACCGCTCCTCCTATGATTTTATTCTCGATTTTCCGATTACATAAGTAGACGTCGAAAAATGTGAACTACCGGTCGATTCTGTAAAAATCTCACCGTGAAAAATAAGGTGAAGTGAGTTTGTTTTTGCTAGGAATTGACACTATTGACAGCTCACTCCACGCTCACTTCACCTAAGTTTTCACGGTGAGATGGTTACAGAATAGCACCGCTAGTCGCCACTAGTCGACATTTTTAGTAGTCGTCACTACTACACTGTTTTTACCCGGAACCTCAATCAGAGGGTTTTCATATTTGATTTCAACCTTGATGCAGAACATAACACGGAGGACGAGATGCGAGATATCTAACTTCTCCTATGATACAATTTGCGTTTTTCCATTATTTAAGTAGACGTTGAATACCTGCTACTTAGTTAATTCGATGCTAGTAGGATAATTAAGTATTCTGCTCTGATTCGATTTATGACTCGTCTGAGCAGTCCCTGGATCATGTCTGGTTATTAGAACTACGAGTACCTACCTAGCAAAAAACTAAAATGTGTTGTACTTGTTACTCCAAATGCCATCCGTTCTCTTCGGTTGACATTTAATACTATTTTCTGTGACGGTTACACGAATTGGCAAAATGGCAACACACAATGTTGCAATAAGTTGCAACTCAATCACCATAAATATTATACTGTCTGGTTTTAATGTCCAAAAATGTCTATGTGATAATTCTCCGACTGAATATTTTAGAAATATTGGCGAAATCACATCGAAAATATTCGTCAAATTGTTCTGAAATTCATCAGAGATTCAAATATTCTAGTCGGTCTAATTCAGTAAAAATCACACCTTGAAACCTTAGGTGAAGAGGACACATTCCACTCTACAGTACCTAGGTACCCACGACAAGTATTCGAATGAACTAGTGTCTTCACCGGGTCAGCGGGATTGTCCGAAAGGGTTACCGCTGGCCCGGAACATAAAGGGCTAAGAAAGGAACACGGGTGGGTTTTAGTCAGTAAGAGTCTGACACTCCCTTCCGCTCCACCCAGAGCGGGAGGGGTCATTTGATGATTTCCCATCCGCAAAAAAAAAAAAAAAAAAAAGAGGACACATTCCACCTGATTGATGCTAGAGATTGGCAACTGACTTTAAGCTCACTTCACCTAAATTTTCAGTCAGACTTTAAAAGAACAGATCAGCAGGAGAGTGATCAACTATAACCCAACCCAAAAAATCTGGCATCCTCTTTCAAAATCTCTCAATAAGAAATGTCCGTCACCAATACCTCATATGACATTCTCGTTACGTTGAATACGCTAACGTTATTTTAGGCAGGTGTTGCACGCAGCATAACAACCAAGTTCAATATTAAGGGATTGTTTGAATTGCACCGGTGGAAAGGAGGCATAAAGGATGGAACATACACCACATTATTTTGCTAAAACTGTAAGGGATTTAGCTAAACTACCGGAGTTCGACCATTTAAGGGGGAAACGCCAGGGTAGTCCGTGATATTTTTTAATTTTCACGTTTTTTTCCCGATTTCAGTGGTGGCCCAGTGGTATCGGCGGCGACTTACGAGTTGTAGGTCGTAGGTTCGAACCACAGGCGCTTTACTTTGTGTAAATTATTTCATCACCGCTGCTCTCATATATAACGGTGACGGAAAACATCATGAGGAAATCGGCATGTCCTAGAACCAAAAATTTTAAGACAAGTGACATCTACTAACCCGCACTGGGCCCGCGTGGTGGATTACGGCCCACTCCCTATCACAGAGAGTAGGCCGGTGTCTTATCAGTGGGAACATTATAGGCTGACTATGAACATGATGACGTTTTTTTTCAATTTGCAGGTCAGTGTCAGGATATGTTTTGAACAAAATATGATTCGCGACCGTAACTAATATGTATTTCATCATCATCTGCCTAGCCTTTTCCCAACTATGTTGGAGTCGGCTTCCAGTCTAACCGGATGCAGCTGAATACCAGTATTTTACATGGAGCGACTGTCTATCTGACCTCCAAAACCCAGTTTCTGGGTAATACCCCTTGGTAAGACTGGCTGTCAGACTTTCGAGCTTCTGACTACCCGTAACGACTGTCAAAGATCCACGAATGACCAACGGCTTTTACGTGCTTTCCGAGGCACGGAGGGGTCACGGTATGTAAAGATGGTCACCCATCCACAGACCAACCGCGACAAGCGTAGCTTAACCTGCGTAAGTAATATGTATTTACAGAATTATAATCTTTTAAGCATCAATACAACCCTCTAAGTTCGTATAACCCTGTTGATTGTAATGTTTCATGAAATAGATGACTATTTCATGAAACATTACGAGTACCTACAACCCGAGTTGTGAGTCTGTAGCAGTATCAATGTATGGTGCCCGTGGAGCTGGAGACTACATCTTCACTCGAGTTTCAAGCACACCCCAAAACACTCCAGTAAAGACATACCGCCAACAAAAAAACCCAATTACACTGCAAGTCGGTAAAGTCGGCGTTACTTTGTACTACGTGTACTGAAATTATGACTATTGCGAGGCATTACTCTTCTTTACTCATCGTATGAATGGTTGAACATGTTCCGTACAATGGCTTGCCTGTCCCCCTATTATTTCGAGCGGCTGCCTTTATGCGGACGTCATCCGATAAAGGGGTATAAATAAGCGCTTGCGCATGTCATGTAACGTGGCGACTAGTGATTGTAGCGTTATGAATCATCGTTCGTGTGTCGTTCGGGATTTATCGGGTCCGTGATGATTTTTAACTGTTGTGTTTGTTGGTAGGTGGTGTCCTGGATTTGAGGATCACTGTCACAGGCTTGCTGTGTATCTTCAGTTTTCTTCCTAGCGTCACAGTAAATGATCTGTCTGGTTTTCACGACATGGGTGCTACTAACTTTTCTCTTCTTCTAATAAGTTGAAGGCTTCCACAATGCTCTGCAACATTAATGGACATGTAGTTTTCCTCTAGGTGACTTTTTTTTTTACAAAGTCAAATCATTTATTTCAAATAGGCACTTAAAAGGCACTTTTGAACAGCAATATTTACAAAAAAATAGATTGATTCTAGTGGCCCCTTCCAAAAGGTAGTTTCGTATGGAGAAGAATGGGCAAGAAACTCCACCGTTACTGTTTTATTTAATAAATGTTTTACAAAATCTTGTACCCATTATTTTCTATTATCTGAAGACGTTGCATCTAGAATAAAATTACTACATACCTATATTACAATAATTATCCACAATAGGTAGTACCAATGACAGCAGCAGATGTTCTTGCCAACTACCTAGGACTGACAACGAGTTCCTATTCCCCCCAAAAAGACCAAATTGACCAAAAGTAAACAATTTAAACAGCTCCTTCACTAACAACACATCCATCTTTTATCCCCAAATATCAGTATAATTTGATCTACAAAACGTATTTACGAGCGACCATTAAAAAAAACAATTAATTCATCTTAACAAGTCAACGGCCTCCCATCGCGCCTGTCACAAAAGTTCCGACTTATGTCGGTGGTCGCGGCAACTTGCGACATTATTTGCGAAATGTCACCACCAACGATGAGCGACAATAACATTCGGACAATAAAAAAATCGCTCCAAAAAAGCCCTGCGCCGAAAACCGCCACACTTATAGTGGAAGGAACAGAGTTTAATTTTGAATGGCTATGCGAATTTTGAAAAGCAAACATAAGTTGGTGTTACATTAAGTAAAGGCTATAAATGCACCCTATCGGTTTTCCGCGTTGTTCTCAGAACGCGTATTATGTTCGTATTTTGGTTACTTGTTTGTCTGTATGTCGAGGCGACGTGGAAACTTTGTCGGCGCCAAACAAAGACTTCCTGTGTGGTACGACACATCCGCTGAATAACAGGGTTTTCACTGATATGAGAAAATAACTTGGTAGTATGGGAATGGTTTATTTATGAAGTATTTTATGCAGAATGGTGGACTTCGTGCCCATATTATTATAGATTATGTCTACGAGGCAATTCTCGTAATTTTAAGAACGCTCACAGTCTAATCTCAGTCTCAATCTGTCCAAAATACCCCATTTCCCTAAATTTTTCACAAGTTTTTGATATTGATTGTCGCTGAGATGAGATTGCGTTTGCGACTAGATTTTGAACGTTTTTAATAACGGGAATAAGGTCTTCTGTAATTTTACAGTGTAAATTTTTCTTTCTGGAGCTCCAATAACTGGTAGCCTGTAAGGCTGTAACTTTCCCACTACTGCGAATACCTATTCTCATATTTTGGGGAAAGATTGTTCACGTATCTACTTAGCTGTCTCTGTGTTGTAATTTCAGTCATTTAAATCTAGAGTTTTTATTTCTGCTCTCAAAACGGTGAAGGAAAACATCGTGAGGAAACCGGCATGTCCTAGAACCAAAAATTCGAAGACATGTGACATCTGCCAACCCGCACTGGGCCCGCGTGGTGGATTACGGCCCACTCTCTCTCACCGAGAGGAGGCCTGTGTCCCAGCAGTGGGAACATTATAGGCTGATTATGTAAATCTAGAGTTGTGATAAACACAGCTTTTTCCAGCTAGGTAAATTCCTTCTACAGAATTTTCTAAACTTGGTATCACTGGTCCCCATTATCAAACGAAGTCGCGTTCGCTAACCAGTGCAACAACCCACAAAGTTTCTTGTCCTAATTCCTTATCACACTAATATTACCTATAAAGGCGAAAGTTTGTGAAGATGTTTGGATGTTTGTTACTCAATCCTGCATAAACCGTTAAACAGATTCGATTTGGGTGAAAATTGGCACATAGAGAGACCATTTCCTGGATATACACATAGTATACTTTTTATCCCGATATTCCTACGGGATCGAAACTAACGCGAGTGAAACCGCGGGGCGCTGCTAGTTAACTAAATTATATCAAGAAGGTTGTGCCGTGAAATATCACACCGTTGATGTCCCTCATCGGATTACACTATATCGATACATTATTTAAATGATGACAAAAGTATCTTTTTACGTTTTAATGTTCTTGGACCCTGCCTTTACATTGTTTGAAGTGCAAACATTTTAAATATGACCGCAGAGTGTTCTCGACTTGTCCAAATATGGATTTATTAGGTGTTTAACGCGTGTGTTTTTATTTCGTCTTTAGCGCCTACAAAGTCCAAATCATGACACAGAATATACACGTAACCTATGCTTAAACAATGGTAACGACTTGAATCAGTTACCATCTACTTAGCGTAGAAATTAATCGGCGGTTATCACAAAAACAAACATTTTTGGGATGCATGTAGAAGCCTCCTAGTGTAGCGCAGTTGGTTCCGCCATTACTCTACTGAGCCAAGCGCTCGGCGCATCCTGGACGGTCACACCCAACACCTTATTTGACTGGCCAATTCTTCCCTTGCGGTGGTAGAGCTAACGCTCGCCTGGTTCGCGATCACCCTCTCACCGGAGTCCGGCGTCAAGCAGCCTGATGTGTTTCGTCGACGCGTGGGAGTTCCAGTGCCTTAGGCATCTTCTGGGCACGCTCGTTCCATCATAGATCTCATCCATAGCAAAAAAATAACATACCTCCGCAGTCAAAATGTACGGAACAGCAATTTTTTTTAATAGTTTAGGTACCTACTGAAAATTTCAACGCCCCGATTGTGAATCATGTACTGAATTCGTGGTAACAGTGTGTGCGTCGATGTATGCCGCCAGCCTGTAGGTATAAACCTTATCAAAAAAGGAAAGTTAACTTTATTGCCGAAAGAAATTAGGTGGACAATTTAATGTTCTTCATTTTCCTAAAATAAGTCACGGAAAATTCTATGCGAAATACCTTACTTTATCTACCATACATATAAACGTGTGCGTACGCGCAGCGGAATGTTGTTGAATTTAAAGATTTTAGTTATGCAGATATTTAGTGTATGACGTCGTATTTGATTTTTGTATAGATTTGAATGAATACACTAATTATTGACATACATATTACCATGCAATTCCTTCAGAACGTCGTGATATTTGACTGCTTTGTAAACAGTGATATGTTCATGGTAAATTTGTCCTCTAACTCTTTAGTTACTAACGGAACATCATTGATACTTGGCAACATGTTGCAGACACTTACAAGGTTTGTATAAACGTGAAAATCTAGACCCCAAAGTGCATACTTTAAGAACTAAGACCTAATAAGCGTATTTTACGTTTATATTTTTATCTTTTAAGCCCTACGATTTTTTCTAAATCTGTTTTTTAAACAAATATAAACAAATTCAAAACAACGTATGTAAAAATCTACAGCTCTCTATGTAAGCGCTTTATATGAAAACTAGCTAATGGCCAAACGTTCGCGTAGCGGAAACTTGAATTTCTCCGAAGTTTATGCATGCACTAGTTTTATTCATACATACACAATTACACACAAATACACACTAATTTTTGGACACATCTCTTTTCTTCTAAAGTCTATGGATTAAAAAAAGTTCCGCCAGGACAACGTTCGCCCAGCGGAATCAGTTTTTGGTGAATTTCTCCACAATGGTTGCGTGCACAAATTTTTTTTTACCATACACAATTATACGACGTCATACACTAAATATCTGCATAATTAAAATCTTTAAATTCAACAACATTCCGCTGCGCGTACGCACACCATATAAACAATTTGACTGTCAACACGTGCAACAATAAAATAAATACTTCACATTTAATATTGACACTATTTTACAATACAACAAGCGACTATGCAACGATCATTAGTTATTAAAAATTTAATCTTTTAAAAATATAAGTCTGCTTAGTACTACCTATTTTTCCCTAAATTATCGTAATCATCATAAAAATCAGTATGTTTAATAATTTAAAAAATCTTTTTAGTTTGCTTTTTTATTATTTTACAATTAATTAAATAAACAAATTATTTGATACCGTGAAGCTACAGTTACAAATGTGAATTCTATAATCATTGAATCAATTTATTGTCCTCAATATTTTACATTTTTTATTGATTTTTTATTTATGTACACATTTACAAACATACAAAAAGAAAGGAACAGAAAAATGCGTACAGACTAGCACATCAAGCTACTACAATCTATCAAATTTCTTTAAGTAATAGATTTTCAACTTTATCGCTAGGTAAAAACGCATTCGCTAATAATACTTGTATCAAAAATCTTGAATCTCATAATCTCACTGTTATTTAATATGAAAACACGATAGGCTTTATAATTAGATGGCCAATAAAGTGCCACTCTTGATCTAATGAAATAGCTAAATAACAAATTGTCTTCACCTAATTGCGTAGACAGAGTAAAAGTGTCTACCTACCTACATACACAGCAAGACGTTACAAAACAAGAAGGTTGAATGGTAAATAAACTGACGGTGATTTGACTGACGGAAAATCCCGAAAACAAAAGGAACTGGAAATTCAGAATGTAGTTCTACTTTCACTGAAGAAAATCAACGTACATACCTATGCTCAAACCAAATAAGTCAGTAAATAGGCACTTTTCCTGAGCAAAAACAAGAGAGACGGAAGACAACTGGAAGATGAATAAATAATACTTACTGCTTACTGAAGTCATACTGCACTGCTTGCCTTGTCAAGTGAACCCAGGTATCAACCATAATCTATACCTACAGACTAACCACCTATTAGGTAGGAATGATCATCATAAATAGCCTATAATGTTACCACTGCTGGGACATACGCCTCCTCTCTGTGAGAGGAAGTGCGGGTTGGTATTTGGTTCTAAGACATGCCGATTTCCTCACGATGTTTCCTTTACCGTTTTGAGAGCAGTGGTGATGAAATAATAACGGTAGGTAAATGGTAAGAATGATAACTAACTGTAACAAACACCGGATTTATACCTACACCCAAAAATAATAGACAATCAAATAACCTATTGACTTTATAACTTTTGTCTGAGACTAATCAGCGAAAATAATATATCACCGAACGATGTCGACAGCAAAATCTAGTTTTCAAATCAACATAATCAAATACACAATCAACTCTCAGATTGATTGAGAAATACCGATCCATGAAACTCGTAAAGGCTTTTCACATTTTATAGTCAAAATTTGGCGAATAATAGGCATATCTGTCAACACCAATTGATTGGACATCCAAAATAATTTTGGTGTTTGACCAATTTATTATAATCGACAGTTTGGATGTAAATGAGAGGTTTTTTCTATTGATTCATTGGGACTGATTGATTTGATGAAATTATGGTTTTTAAGTTGTTTTTTAATGATTTCGTCAGTGTTATACCATTAGCCAAGCCTGACGTTATTGGTAGGTTTTTCATTCTTGAACAAAGATCTCCAAAAAGAAAACAAATAATTTCAAGTGATAAAAAGACGCCATTCCTTTTACGCAATTTAAAAACATTTCTTCTTTGCATTTCTGGCTGATATTCTAAGAAACTACCTATTGTTTAGGTGAAGCGGCGAAGTACCTATTAGGATAGGTACTAATTCAAGACAAAACGAATTTCTAAATCTTTCGATAATTTTCAAGATAAGTAAGTAACCTTCCACGTATTCGACAAATAACCGCAGGATATCTATCTCAAAACATTTCCAACAGACACAAAAATAATTGTAAATAACAAAACCGATATTCTACCATCAAAACCAAACATTAATAACGGCACTAAATTCGGATTAAAGAGAGTTAAACCTCGTCCATTGACGGGAGTAAATCCAAGGAGGCTCGAGTGTTCCCACGGCAAAGTGCCGCCGGCTATGTCGGACTGAAACACGATGGAGCATTACCTCTCTGAAACCTGGTAAAAGCTAAACCGTAGTTATGAGACACTCCGGTTAGATTGACGATCGGGTCCGCCGACTGATTTGATTTGCTTTTTATTTTTGCAGTTTTTTTGTAAAACTTTAGATTTTTAGACCATCTTTGAAGATTGCATAATGATTTCAGGTATTGGACTGCAAAAAATTGACTTTTTCCAGCTGGTAAGGTCCACAATATTAAATGCGGGTATCTTATGCACAGTAATGCCTAATTAATACGTAAGCGAAAGGCTCAGCAGTCGGTAAGCATTTCAGCTTATATTTCGATCGATAAAACCATCAAATAACTATGCAAAACGAGATATTCGCAGGAGCATAGTAAGCTGCGCTCTCTGCAGGGATTCTCACGTTTTAACTATTTTATTACTCCAACAGCCCTGGTTAGCATTAAAGAAAATCAATGCGATAATAAACCTTATTCCAATGAGATAAGAAGGTGAGTTGGCAGGAGAAATATTCAGTGTCTATTTGCGTTGTATTAATTGAAATGGTAATAGCAAACCACTACTGAATTTGTTTTTGTTCGACAGTTTATTTTCACGTAATAAAAGGGTTTCAGTGAATATAGATGGATATTTAAGATAAGTAGATATCTAGGCAACAACCTAAGACTTTACATAGGTACCTACATAAATAAAACTTGATATAGTTTAGAATATTTTCTCTGAAATTAATGGAACAAATGGGAGGTTTTAGGTATTGCTGAATGCGCCTGCTCTTGACCTCGATCACGCCTGATAGAAAGCGATGGATAAGGTCTATGATGGAACGAACGTGCCCAGATATCTGATCACTCTTGATTTGAAGGCAGACGGGTTAAATGCACAACTCGTAGGTACGTTTTTGTCCCAATATCTAGCGCAACATGGGACAGGTATGTCATTACTCTCTGTATTTTATAAGTGGAGACCTGTAATTGGCTTTCAGACTAATGTACCTACTGTCTTTGATCTGTTTGTTTTAGCTGTAAGTCTCCCATGTTATTCAAATAAATAAAATAAATTACTGTTGATATAACTGAAAAAAAATTATAAACCATAAAAAGACAGGATTGCCACTATAGCCACCTCCGAATGTCTGAATGTCGCTCATTCACATCCATAGGTAAATCCGAAACTCAGCGAAGCAGAATTCCCTTTTTAACCAAATCACACTTGACACAAACCACACGACACGTCCCAAATAAGAAATTAGTATTTTCATCCGTCTCTACAAATATTAGTCACGGTCAGGCGGGCCAGAATCGGCCGGATACAAGAAAAAATAATCGATGATCGCCTTGTGCGGCCTAATTAAGATATGTATCGATGGCCAACCCACCCCTGTTTCAAGCACTATTGTCCCTCACTACATAAAAGAACCACCAACCAACAGCTTAAACGAAAATGACCCTTATTTATATAGCATACTTAATTATGTAACAAATAATTGATTGTATTTACGATAAATTTCGTTCGGAAGTGAGGAATAAACGCGAGACCTTTATGTTCTATTATAGTTTTTGTTTTACTGCTTGCGTAGGTGTAAACTTCGAATTACAGGCGATTCTGTGATTGATAGTGATTGGCGGGGGAAATTCTCGACGGTATTTTTAAGTTTACGACTGTAAATTGAAATATAAAAATCACATTTTGCAGTTAGTCAGTCCCATAGATTGTTGTGTAGGTTGATAGTCTTGTCTCTCATTAGAGACGTCTCATTAGACGTAGAAAACTTTTAACCACTTTTCTTTTCTTAGAAAGTTTCGGTATAAGTATAGGTACCAATTAAGGTATTTGAGGTGTCTATCTGCATATGAATGTGTTTATTTAAACCGTATGGAAAGAATATTTGCACATTGATAGGTAGGTACATGCTTACTTATACACTGTAATTGATTTTACTTTATCAAAAAAATCCAACGTCAAAACCTTAAAGTCGCTTTTAATTAATTGAGCTTAACATTATCATCAGATATGATTATAAAACTGCCGGGCATCCGAGTAAATTTGCTCATTACGTGCAGCATCATGAAAACGTGTTTATTAAAGCATGTATTTCTTTTATAGGCGTGTGCCGACAAACTCCGTAAACACATTTGCATCCCGACCGAAAGCCCGCCGCAGAAACCTCAATCGATCGCTAAAAAAAATTCATCGTACCCGACGGAACTACTTAAATAACTTTCAATACAAAAACGTTATCTGAAGTTCTTAAAAATGTGAATACAAAATTGAATCTTGCGTCGTTGATATAAAACCGGTGTCCATTCTTCGAGCACAATTTCATAAGCTGTTGTGAGCAGTAGAGATTCCAATACAATAATACGTGCACTGGGCCGGCGCGCGCGCACTCTGATCTGACCACTACTGTGCATTTCCCACGGGCAGCATATTGTGCCGTGCTCCTCACTCTGTATAGCGTTGTCTCGCTCGCTCCTGATGGACTGCCGCTCTTTCGTTAAACGAAGCACTCCCACACACGCCGTCGGTATTTCAGATTGTTCTGAGGTGGAGACCGACATACATTACGTCAGCCCACACCTTAGCTGCTAGAAGTATGTTATCGATGTAACACTATGCTTTACTCGCCCTACCCGACACTGCTTTGACTTGTCTCGACATTTAGAAATTATACAACGTGACATTCAATCAGATACTACCTATTTATTGAATCATTGCTCCTCAATTAAGTAGAATAGGTTGATAGAAGGTTGGTTGAAGACTTGCGTTTGAAGGCCAAAAAATAAGATAGGTAGAAAGTCAGTTTCTTCGCTAAAAAACTTCAAAATCCAAATCGCCGACATCACTTCTTCAAAGTTTTGGCACTTTTTCTACAAAATATATCTTCGAAAATCACCAGCCCTCTAATCTTTGTGTCAGTATAGATTCTAGTAAACGTTACGATTTTCTAAAATCATCTAAATTGGCAATAATTTAATACTCGGAAATTAGCTGAAGAATTCCGCCAATCACAAATTGCAACAGTTGAAATACTAGCGGGTGGCAACACTAAATAGTCTTTTACACACATTCGCCCATTTTTCGATACATTGCTGTATCTCGAAGATTTTAGAACCTTACATGGCTATCAAAATCGTCAATGTATGTAGAAGAATAGGGGATAACCATTCAGACGAATTGAAAACAAAGTATCGTGGTATTATGTTGTCTAATTCACATCTGTCTAGAGCGCGTGCATTCGGCGTCTCCTGTCAAGCAAAGCCGCGGGGCAAGATTTCATTACAGCTAATTAGGGCGAAAATATTTAGGAAACGTTTAGACCATTCGTGAATCAGTGAGTGACACGGCAAAGGGATAATTTTGGAGCATTTTTTGTCGATACAATTTTGATAATGCTTTATATGGTTAGCTCGTTTTGTCTAGGTATTATTTTTCGAGAGATATGGAATGGATGCGCTGTTAGAGTTATCTGTTCAAATTGCAGTTAGTTTTTGATTAAAATAGTGAGAGTGTGTGTATGTGCCTGATAAATTGATAGGTAATAGACAAAGAAAATTTGATACCTATTCGCGCAATCAATTCGCCTGCGAGGCAATACACTAATAACAGAAATAGCTTTCATTTTGACAGTTCAACAACAGTAATTGCGTTATTTACGTTGTTGAGCAGACAAATTGGAACATATTATAAAGCAATGGCAATATCCTTCAAAACAATTCAAGATTGTGATTGAAAGTGCGTTACGCAATAAGGGTGCTGGTGTCGCCAGGCTGCTGAGTAATTGCTGAACAAGCACTCTTGTGCAGATGATACTGCTGGCTAGCAACACTGATATCAAACGGATATTTTTGATAATAATATGTTCCCTCAACAAAACTTGTCGGGTAATTCCACTTTGCCCCACCAAGCCCGCCACCCTGGTGTGGCAAAGTGGACTGCCTAAAATTTTGCAGTGGAATATGCCCCACTATTCTGATTTGATGGGGCGGATAACACTAGCATAAATACGAGGTTAATTATTTAAAAAAAAATGCTTAGGTTAGGTTAGGTTAAAACTGTGACCTCCTACGCACGAGCCGAGCGAGCGAAGCGAGCGGTGCCGCGGCAGCGGCCGGCGAGTGCCAGAAACGACTAAATTATATAGAAAAAAAATATGGAAAAAAGAGATTATTTTTAACAGGCTATCGAGAACCGAATTAGTTAGACGAGGATAATTATTTTAAAAAAATGCTTAGGTTAGGTTAGTGTTATCCGCCCCATCAAATCAGAATAGTGGGGCATATTCCACTGCAAAATTTTAGGCAGTCCACTTTGCCACACCAGGGTGGCGGGCTTGGTGGGGCAAAGTGGAATTACTCAACTTGTCGATCTGATTTTAATTGATATTTTTCACTATAATTCTGATATGGGAGAAAACAGATCTTCGCCAGGTGCCCTAGTTTTTGAGATATAAATGTGGCCCTGCTGGGGCGGTGTGGAACCTAAGATAGAAACACGCTTGTACGATACGACTACCTACATACAGAAAGCACAGCTAATAGAAATCTCTATTCCTAGACAGCACGTTTCGCCGAAAACTTTGTTGATAGACAACATTGTTTGTAGATATCTCGGTTCTTAGGAAGGACTGTTGACAGAGATATCTGTTCATAGATAGCACTTCTTGCCGTAAACTTTGTTCATAGAAACCAGTGTTTCCAGATACCTTGGTTAAAAAAGCGCAACGTAGGATGCAAGAGCGAGCGAAGGGCACCCCGAGTTTCGGTTGTGTTAGGTTACTTTAAACCCTTTACACAGAAATAGGGGCCCCGCGAAGCGGGGCTCCGTCGACATAGGATGCAAGAGCGAGCGAATGGGAATACAGCTTACCTAAAAAAATAATGATCTAATTGGTTTCCGTGAACCAAAGGCGCTTTCTGTGAAACAGTGGTTTCTATGAACAAAGTTTCCGGCAAGAAGTGCTATCTATGAACAGAGATCTCTGTCAACAGTGCTTCCTATGAACCAAGATATCTACGAACAATGTTTTCTATCAACAAAGTTTTCGGCGAAACGTGCTGTCTAGGAATAGAGATTTCTATTAGCCATGCTTTCTGTATGTAGTCGTATCGTACAAGCGTTTTTCTATCTTGAGTTCCACACTCCTGCTGGGGAGACTCTCTCCAGATCGGCCACCTATAAACCCTTATATCTTTTGAACCAGTGACCGACAAATTCTGATATTTGGCGACAAATTTCGACTAATTAGCGACGAATTTTTTGTGTTATCAAAATTAAAATCCCTGATGGTGGCTCTGCCAGAGTCAGTGACACGTAAATGTATGTTTTATTGTATAGGGTAGAAACCCTCCTCCATCTTTATCTATGTATGTCTGTCAGTCTGTCTTGAGCTGTAATCATCCAGCTTTTTCCCGCTGTTTTTACAATATCGTCGACCCATCATTTCCTTTGTCGACCTTTTCTTCTTTTTCCAGTGGGACCAAGCCACTTCGTTGTTTGTAATGTCCATCTGTTATCCTGGTACCTATCCAGCTAGGTGGCCTGCCCACTTCCATTTCAGGATCATGGCGTGTTGTAGTGCATCCTTGAATTTTGTTTTGTTGCGTATGTCTGCATTTCGTGTTTTGTTTATTCTTCTGTTTCAGGATACTCCTTTCTATGGCGTGCTGGCAAGACAGGATTTTGTTCTTGATCTTTTGAGTAAATATCCAAGTCTGACTTGCGTATGTTAAGCACAGAGTACTTTTTGATAGAATGTTAAGCAAGGCAAGATACTTGAATCCATTATTTTCTTCTTTAGCTGCAGACTGTGACCTTTGAGAATTTCTTTCAGTGCCCAATACTTTTTCCACGTTATGTTTATTCTTCTGTCTACTTCATTCTCGTGTCTGTTGGTATCGAATGACATTAGTTTTCCGAGTTACCTATATGTATTCCTTGACGTATTCTATCATCGTTCCTTCTATCTATTTTAATCGGGGTTTGGTTACTGTTGATCATTATTTTAGTTTTGATAGTATTCATTTCGAGTCCAACTTTTTTACTTTCTCTGGCGAGATTTTGAAGCATCTTTTCTAGTTCTGTGGAAGTTTTGCTAAGAGCTATATCGTCAGCAAATCGTAGATGTGTAAGACGTCTGTTGGATATCCACACCCCTTTGTTTGTCCAATTTATGTTTTGGAAGATATCCTGAAGAACCGCTAAGAATAGCGATGGTGACAGCGGATCTCCCTGCTTCACGCCGCTTTCTTTATGGAAATCCTCTCCATTCATTTCCAATTTTATTCTACTTATGCTTTTTGAGTACGTGTTTTTTTATTATATATATATGTATTTTTCGTTTAAGAACGGGAAAACAAGATAAGGGATAAAAAAGAAAAATGTCTAATTAATCCGACGAAAAAAGCTTGTTTTCAGAATTGAGTGGGGGATAGATGCAATGCCTGGATTTGTTTATGTTTATGGCCTTGCGCTTGCGCTAGCTGTGGCGAAGATGATAATAAGGCAGTATTTCTCTGAACGAATTGTTCTGAGTTTTTTCATGAACGTCCAGTTTGCCTTCCTGCGTGGTCCATTTTGCCACGCTTATGCAGGCAAAACGGACCCGTTGGAGATTTAAGAAATCATCTGATGTCTATCAATATTAAGTCAAATTAGTAAGGATCGAAAAGTAAAGGTTGTTGATCAGTTTAAAATGTTGAATAAAAGTAATAGTTTATGGAACGAAGTTCCTCCTCCAGTAGGAGTGACCGGTAGACAGTCACGTAAGGAAAAAGCGTTATGCGTGCGACTCTCTCTCTCACTCTTTCGAGTTTGTGTGTGGATCGCGTAAAGAACTTTCTTCCTGGCGGCTGTCCCCCGACCGCACCCGTTTTTACAAGGTTTTATTTAACTTGCAATGTTATTTTCGACATTATTTCTTGCCTAAAATGGTCCATTCTGCCGTCCCTTCCCATATTCGCGTGGAGAGCAGTACCTTATAGAAACGGCAAGTTATTAAAAAAAAAAGGTGTATGTATTGGGACCTTGGGACAGAGAATAAAAATATTGCATTTGTACAAAATGATTTATTACAAAAAAAAACACTGGTGTTCTCTTACAAAATAATCTATTATTACAGTGTTAGTGCTAGCAGTTTTATAAAAAACCTAGACTTAGACGTATGATCTAGGCAGGTACCTACATAACCGACTCAAACTCCATTTTTATCGACATCGTACCTTACTCGAGCCTCGAGAAATGCTCACTCATCGTAATAAAATCAATTTCCTTAAATATTAGACAATCAGAAACAATCACGTAATTCGCTTTGTCACTAATTTACAACTAGTCAACATTTGTTCATATTTAGAGGTCCGTAACACATAACAATTTTTATTAAATCAACAGTTAAATCACCTAAATAATCACCTAAATTCCTAGTGTGGGGCAACGTTTTTTATAAAAAAAAAAACAAAACAAACCTATTTTTTGAAGTTTTTAATTTTTTTCAGAAAAATGAGGTAATGCGTTCAGTGAGTTTTTAATTTAAGAAATTAACTGGTGTTTATTTCTGTAAGTAGATCTTCTAAGACACTTTTACAAGTGAAGGACGGGAACCAGAAAACTCACAATCATAACATTTTTAAATCTCTTCAAAAATAGAGCTCTTTCTAAGTTCTTGTCATGAATATTATGGACAAAGACTAGCCTTTAACATCAATATAAAAATGTCTTAGAATGCTTATTTAGAAAATAATGGAATGTTTGTTTTATTAAAACCACTCATAGAATTTAACATTACACTCTACTGACTGTACAGTCACGAGCACTAATATGTCAACACTTGGCAACTTTCAATTGCGATTTTATCGTGAAATAACGAATGCAACCTTGAAATACGACACTTTACGTAAACCTATGGGTTCGAAAATACTATGTTACTTAATAACATACAATTTCATTCAAAATTAAAGGAGAAAATCGCCTTTGAATAAAGCCAAGTGTATACATACTTATGCTCGTGACTGTACATCCCACATTGTTTTTGAAACATTGACAATGTGCAAATATTAGGGTCAGCGCATTCATTATCAATTTGTCAATAAAAACGATTCAACCATTTTCGCTGACCGTTGAAGAACATTTAAAAAAGTAATACCAACTTACAATTTACACACACTTACTTGATTTGAGTAATAAAACATAGGAACGGTAATAAAAACATTAGGATTTTTTTTTGGTGTTTTACTTATTAGTAAAACACCAAAAAAAAATCCTTAGTTGATTTAAAGTACGGGTCTAGTATTCTAGACCCGTACTTTAAATCAACTCAAGGTAGTCATCAGATCACAAAAATATTATAATGAACTAAAAGTAACCTATGCTAAAAAAATAATAATAATCAACTTCTTAACATTTTCATTAAATGCACAAAAGCAGAGTACTAGAAGGTACACGAAGTTGTGAGGGATTTCTATGCTGTGGTGCCGCTTCTTTCACGTAAATTGTTCTGCAGCTTATCCTTCAAAGAAACTCAGAGCATAGCTTGCTACAGGGTTAGCAAACTGAAGAGGTAGTGGCCTGGCCATGAATGTCAACGGCAGAATGGCCGTTGGAGCAGACGAGATCTTGAATGGAGTGAGTCAGCAAACGTAGCCTGGGACACGCCCCCGGCGCGACCAATGACTGACGCTTACAGTACACTTCCCGTATGCAATTGTCTCAAAGTCAGGGCATTTATTTCAATTAAACCATTTACAGGTCCATGTCGAATTAACTCATTAATTTTACAGTGCAGAGCATTGACATACATCCTATCGCTGAAATTCTATAAAAACACACAGTGGATGGGGGTGGGGGAGTCCTACGAATGCTTGCCATTGTTTTATTACATATATTCACGCAAAACGTGGGTTGTAATAACTTTGAAGCCGGACCACCTGACCCGTCTGTGTCTATGGCATCGTGGCTCCCAAACGGATAAACCAAATTCAATGTACAATGTTCAATAGAAAACTGTTTTAGTTACGATTTATCAATCTCTAGCAAAGGTGACAATGGAGTCACAGGGAAATGATGCAAGTGCGAGTTTCCACAATAGAATAATTGATGCTGAAAGCTTGGACATAGGGACATACTGGGGATACCGAGCATGCAGGAGAATATCCCGCACTCTTGACTTAAAGTAGCAGGAAGAACACAGTTGGGTTTCTTGTTAGTCATAGAAGGTCGTTGCGGACAGATAACATTAAAAAAACACGTTTTATATTACTGAAAAATGCAAGAAATTGAGCAGGACTTAAGCGAAACTAAATTAATTTTGGCACAATGTATACATAACATAATCAGAAGTAATCCACCAATCGGGACGAGAGCATGTTGGTGGATGGCACTCGTAAGGCGCTCTCATCGTATACATGAATTCCACAAAAATGGACAAGCTTATCCAATCTTAACTTATTTGCGCATTTGCGAACAAGTGCAAAGTAGGTTTTAATCAATTGCTAAGCAAGTAATTAGCAAAATTCTTATTGATAAACGCTATTTAGCGCTAAGAGGTCGCTAAGCAATTGATTAGTAGCTGTCAAAATTAAAGACCACCGGTGCACCTTATCATAAAAAAGTAGAAAAAGCACTATTCATATTTTAAACTTAATAAGTTTTGTCAAACCTTCAATAAAAATCGACACTCAGCTGAAATATTTCTATCTTATTGAAATCATAGTAAATTACAGCCTATGATTTTAAATTAACTTATTCGTTAATAATCCGATTTCCTTAATAATTTCAGACCTAAACACGGATAGGCGGATTATTAAAACTATGTACTTAAATTTAAGTACAAAATACAGAAATAAAAAAAAACAACGATTAATTACGAAATAAAGTAATATGAAAACTTGTAATATGCGCGGTATTTTTATACCAATATTGAGAGCGGGTTGCGTCGTTGATCAGAGTAATAATTAATCAAGACTAATCAAATATTTATGTTTTGACAAACGTGAATAAAGGCGGAATTCCACTGCTCCATAGGGATGAGGTACGGAGAGGTTACGCGCGTTGGCTGAGCGGGTCATTCGTTTGAAAGCTATACAGTTGAACGTAGCGTGGCCGTGAGTCGCAGCGAAAGATCCCGCCTACATTTTCATACAAAGCGAAGTTAAGTACACGTGCGTAACCTATGTAACACCGCCTTTATGATGGCAACCCACCCTTAATATTTCTTCCAACTTTACCTTGCCCGTGACTTCTGGGCATTCATTCGATTAAATTAATCACTTTTCTTAATTTTATGTTACATTTTTTCATTCACAATTACATCACATACATGAATTAGGTTAAAATCAGTCAAATTATATTCTAGTGGTGGGAAAAGACTTTGTAAAAAAATGCGTAATGAAATGAAACTCGATCGCATAGTCATACATGCATTCACACAAAAATGTAAATACGTACGTTTGTTTGTTCGTCTGAGAAGCTAAAGCCTTGTATCCATTTGAGCACGCTCAGGCGAATTGCGAAAAAGTGGAGACGCCAAATGGATACAAGGCTTAAACTGCTTAACTAATTTAGAAGAAATTAGCTATAGATTCGAAAATACAAACAAACTACTTTGCTCTCAAAACAGTTTATAATAAAACTTGATACTCGCAGAAACTTAAAAACACCGCGCATATTAATAACAAAAAAAAAATCTAGCCATACTAAAAATTTCAGGTCATTCTATGTTTAAACTAATCTACAAGAAGAACAGTTTGTTTGATAAGGATGGAGCAGGAATTGAATGTACGCTCTGGCCTACTAGATACGCCAACTTATGTGCGTACTGACACGGCGCCGGCACACGGACCGTGCCGGGCCAGTTGTAGTATAAATGGCACAATTTGTAGGTAATTCTTTGGCACTGGTCTGGTGTCATGTCGCTTGAGTCGTGGATAACTACGTAGTGGGTTGGTGTTACTGTACCTTGGTTCACCTTTTGGGAGACTATTAGGAAGTCGTACCTGGAATTAAAAGGGGACATTTAATTTTATGAATCCAGGGTTATCGCATTACCAAACCACTGGGTAGTAAAGGTCGTTAAGCCGTTGCTTGGTCCTACGTTTGATCTCTATCCGGTCCTGTCGGATTGCCTTCTCACTGGACAATGACTTTACGAACGGACTTGTACTTATGAAGATACCTATTTTATTTATCATTTTCTTTTTTTTTTTATTATGTTATCTTTTTAATATATTTTTTTACTATTATTATTACTCCTGTTAAACAGAGCACGCCTGTGTGTGGTGCATAGTAAGTTCACGCGAGCGATACCCGCGCCCACGGTCAATCAGTAATACAGGTACTAACCTGAGAAAATTAAATTTAAAAACCAAAATAATTAATATCGCTTTTAGCGGTAAGACTGCCCGTTGTGTCACCCTATGTAAAACTTCTACATGTATATCTGTAATTACATAAAAATTACAGATATAGTATTCTATTCTATTAAAAAATATAGGAATTTACTTACCAATCACGTCTAGTAACGCCATGATCTAAAATAGTCCCAGGGTTCGGGTTTTCGAAACCACCACCAGACTTCATAAATATCCTGGTGTTGATGCGTTTCTGAACAACAACGTACGTAAGCGCCGGTTTGTAAGTAGCGCCTAGTACAGACAGACAGATCATCATTTGCGGTATTTCGTACTGTTGGACCACTTTCAATTCGCCGTCGCCGACGCCGTCCCTGAAAAAAGGAAAAGAAAAAGTTATGTTTTTTCTTTTCCCCCGGCTGTAACGCAAGCCCGACCGACGTACAACTTAATACTAACCAGCAAATTTGCAGAAAACCTAAGGAAATTAAAATTTCGCGGGCTACCTTAGCGCTTTTGCCTTAACAGTTTATCCTGCTTATTGTTTGTTCCTATAAACAACTTTACCAAATACCAGCTTGCTGCACTTGACTCGGTGGAACGCAGAGCTAAAAGGCTTATAGGCGACGAGACGTTGGTAGCTACGCTCCACAGCCTAGCTCATCGGCGTAATGTTGCTTGCCTGTCGGTCTTCTACAGATTGTACTTCGGAGAGTGTGCGCAGGAGCTCCATGACCTGATCCCACCATCGCCCTTCTACCACCGGACAACAAGACGTACTGCAGCGTACCATCCGCACTTGGTTGATATCCCCACGAGTCGTACTAAGCGCTTCTCCTCCACTTTTATTATGCGCACAGCCAAAGTGTGGAACTCTCTGCCGGCATCTGTGTTCCCGCCCACATTTAACCCGTCTGCCTTCAAAGCAAGAGTGAACAGGCATCTTCTGGGCACGCTCGTTCCATCATAGACCTCATCTATCGCTTACCATCAGGCGTGATCGGGGTCAAGAGCGGGCCCATTTAGTAATAATAAAAAAAAAAAAAACTTTATTTGTAGACGTAGCTGAACATAGGCCTCCCCTAAGTGTCGCCACATCAACCATCAGTCCTGTGCTCATCGGTCCACCTTGGGGCAGCCCTTCGAACTCTGCACCTTCCGTTACTTGTCAATACAATATGTTTAAAGTCTATTCAAACTAATGTTTTAAATTGATGTTATTTAAACAAATATCAACTTTATTTTAATGGTAATTAAGTTTATTTCAGAGTGACTAGCACTATTGAAAAAGTTATAAAATGTTTGAAGTTCTAGCGTAAACTGAACTTTATTGTGTAGGATTTAAAGTTATATTTCCATAAACTCATATTTGTTTACATTTTTGGCAAATAAATCGCGAATGCAGATTAGATTGTTTGCGACATACCTGTACATAATAATCCTTTCGGGCAAGGTTCCATTTACACTGAGGAAATGTTTGAGGGACTCCACAAGGCAGTCCTTAAGATTATCGGTTATCTCCTGCCCTTTCTGTTGGAACACTACCCTTGAGTACCAATGCGTCATCGCCTGATTGTAGGACGCTACGAAGGCTGGAAACAAAAAGGTTATTTATGTAAGTATTTATTTTTGCAGTGTATTTGTGGCGACATCTACATCGTCACATGCGAACTACGCATCACATTGACGTCACGCAAAATGCTGCAACGCAAAAGCAGAGTTTACCGCGCGGCTAGCATTTACACAACGTCCCGACATCAGTCGTCGCTCGGGCAGTAGCCTACCAGACACAGCACCCATCTTGTCCTTTTCCATACAGGATGACGCCCACCCCAGGATGAACTTTACACCCTTTTCCTCATACCTCTATATATTATAGAGGTTTGAGGAACAGGGTGTAAAGTTTATATTGATTGAAATTTTGTTAGAATGCATCAAAACTAAAATTGAAAAGCCAGTAAGCATCTCTTATTTCATCCACAGGCTCATCCCCTATTACATGGTACCTACTTAAACAAAATGGCAAAAAGTCTGTGTACAGTCACGAGCAAAAGTATGTATACACTTGGCTTTATTCAAAGACGATTTTCTCCTTTATTTTTGAATTAAATTTTATATTAGTAGGAACATAGTATTTTCGTACCCATAGGTTTATGTAAATTGCCGTATTTCAACGTTGCATTCGTTATTTCGTGAAAAAATCGCTATTTAAAGTGGCCAAGTGTTGACATATTGGTGCTCGTGACTGTACTTGGTAACCTCTACCTAACCTTTCTCTGGATATCCAGGGCGACTACTTTCAGCTTCATTTCTCTCTTGTATTCAATCTGCCTAGCCTTTTCCCAATTATGTTGGGGTCAGCTTCCTGTCTAACCGGATGCAGCTCAAAACCAGTATTTTACATGGAGCGACTGCCTATATTACCTCCACAACCCAGTTAACTGGATAACACCATACTTCTTGGTGGGCTGGTTGTCAGACTTTTGGGCTTCTGACTTACCGTAACGACTGTCAAAGATCCACCAATGACAGTTGAGACCAACGGCTGAACGTGCTTTCTGAGGCACGGAGGGGTCTCGATATGTAATAGTTGATCACCCATCCACGAACCGACCGCGGCAAGCGTAACGTAACCGTCAATGAAGCCGTGCGGCTCTTATTGTTTAGCCATGAGCCCCTCCATTTCTCTCTTGTACTGTAGCAATAATCGCTCTAACACGCCAAAGTTTTTTACAAAATAACGAATGCAGCGTTGAAATACGACACTTTACGTATACCTATGGGTTCGAAAATACTATAATTCTATAATATAAAATTTCATTCAAAAATAAAGGAGAAAATCGCCTTTGAATAAAGCCAAGTGTATACATACTTTTGCTCGTAACTGTACACTGTAAGGAATGCGTTTGGTAAAACTTCAACTTACCGCAAACACTCTGCTTCTTTCTGGTAGCGTCATGATGAGTGTCAATGCCTATAACCATAGCACTCTTGAAAGGTATACTGATGCTCCAAAGAGTACCACCGAGCTTGCAGTTCATTTGGAGGAGAATCTTTTGTGTTATAGCACGCATTTTGTTCTGATTCATAAGCGTGCGAGCATTTATTACCTGAAATTAATTATTATTGATATTTTTAAGCGTTTGTTCACAGTGATATAAAAAAAATCATCCAGATGCAACTGTAGTCTGCGGGTTATTCTTTTCTAGTTTATTAAATCCATGTGTATGTTACCAGCCAAACCCGATTTCAGGATGAACTAGTTACGCCTAGGCCAAAACAGTTCTCCCTACACGGGTTGCATGGTTGCGGTTAGTCGATAGGCGAAGGGCACCCCTAGGGTAGGTTTGGTTACTTTAAACCTTGCACACAGAAATCTGTCCACTAGTTCATCCTAAAATCGGGTTTGGCCGGTAACATTATGTATTATGTAAATAACTATAGAAATTTATTTGTCCACTTTCATAGTATACATAGGACCTGCCGTCGATGTAATTTCGTACCGGAGGACCTATCAGGAGAATCCCCGGCATCTTACTGGAATACTTCCTTCCTCAGAGCATGTTTGCTCTTATGTATCTCTTCTCAATGCCGCCAAAAAAAAACAAGAAAGAGAAGGGAGCTGTTCTCGTCAAAGTTCACTCCAGTCGGTCAATAATGGGAAGCCAGATAATATATAATAGTAACAAGTTAGTAGGATTATTATTATTTACCTGTGACGGAATTGGATTATCAGCGCAGCATATCTTTTTGATAGCCCCGTAACGGTCATCTCTAGACGAGGGACAGATAACCACCACGATCTGCGTGCTGGGTGTTATGACCTTCTTTAATGTCATGACGTAAGTGTCGGTGCGGTCGTTCGGCAATCGAACAATTTGGGGCTCGGCCACGTTCATGCCCATAGGACGGCAGGAGCGCTTCAGTGTTTCGAGGAAGTCCTGTCGAATGTGTTTTATTTATTAGTGGGATAGCTTTTATTTAGTCTAGGACGATTTTACTTATACCCAAGGCTTCTTCAATGAGCTAATTCGTGATCCACTATCATTCAATGCCGTGAGTACCAATATTGGCAATCCATACATCTGCCTAGCCTTTTCCTATGTTGGGGTTGGCTTCCAGTCTAACCGGATGCAGCTGAGTACCAGTATTTTACTGCCTATCTGACCTCCATAACCCAGTTACTGCATAGTACGAAACCCCTTGGTAAGACAGGTTGTCAGAATTTAGGGCTTCTAACGACTGTCAAAGATCCACGAATGACAGCCGGTACCAACGGCTTAACGTGCTTTCCGAGGCACGGATGGGTGACCATCTTTACATACCAAGACCCCTTGGCATGTAAAGATGGTCACCCATCCACGGACAGCTTAACCTGAACGATCGACCCGTGCGGCTGTTATTACTTAGCCACAAGCCAATCATTTTGCCCAATTATATAAATCTACGTAAATTATTGTAAAACGTAATGCAACTCTAAAGCATTAAAAAACAAATCTTATTCATATTCTGCCCAACAAAAGGACAAATAATTTTTCAAAAAAAAAATCATTTGACTCGTCCTTTAACAGCTTCAAAATCAAAAGTCAAATTATTCAAATTAGGTTGAGTATTAGCACTTTTAGAACATCAAATCAAATCCCCCCAAAAAGCCCGCCCTGCACCACTTCCTAGTGCTTTTTCTGGAAAGAAGTGGCGCAACAAACTCCCCAAAAGCACAGCTGTCTGTTTAGTTAGAAAAACTTGTTTCTATACAACAGTAGGTATGTAAAGTAACAACACAACGTAATATTAAGGTGAAAGCGCCAGGGTAGCCCGCGAAATTCAATTTTTTTTAGGTTTTTTGCAATTTGCTGGTCAGTATTAAGTTGTACGATAATTAAAATATGATTCGCGGCCGTAACAAATATGTATTTACAGAATTATAGTCATTAAAGTCATCAACACAACTCTCTAAGACCATGTAATCCCCAAATGTCAAGATTTCATGAAATAGTCATTCTTGGGGATTACATGGTCTTAGAGAGTTGTGTTGATGACTTTAATGATTATAATTCTGTAAATACATATTTGTTACGACCGCGAATCATATTTTAATCAACGTACAACTAATTACTGACCAGCAAATTGCAAAAAACGTAAGAAAATTTGAATTTCGCGGGTCACCTTAGAGCTTCCCCCTTAACATTACGAGACACAGAACATTAATAGTAGATTGTACAACTAGTGCATAAAAGAAGCCATTTTACCCCGAGCCGCAGGCGAGAGTGGATAGTTAAGTCGAGGGGTCAAATGGCTCGTTTATGCCCGAGTTATACACTCTGCTTTTCACTTCGATAGCGAGAAAATGAAACAGCCATAAAAGTTTTTTTTTTTTCAACATTTGTCATAAAAACGTTTCTTTGCTTTATCTGGTTTTATTAAATTAACGATAGAAAATAAGTGATATAAGTTAAAGCAAATGAAATAAAATAACGACTTTAATATGTGATGTGACTTTAATTGTGCGTGTGGCTGTTAGGCCTGATTATCTTAGTCTTAGAAAAAAAAGTACTTTACGCACTAGAGCATAAAAAGCGACTTTATGTCGCCTACGCACAATATAAAGACGAACTTTTAGAGCATGAGAAGTGAAAATTAAATTATTTGCCATTATATCAGCTAGCCACGCCAATATACATACAATGAAAACTATACTGAAGTAAAAAAAATTATAACTAAAAATTCAAAATGTAAACTTCTATGATCATAATTGTTTCAATCACCATAACATAGAACTAGGTACTTACATGGGCAACCTGCTTATCCCTATCAGTGTGCAAAATAACCCATTTGATGATATCCACCGCTTGCATCACGTGTTGCCTTGTTATATCACTGTTCCATTCCGCGTTGGGTTTTCCCGGCACCCTGACGTTGTTACCGAAGTATATTGTTTCTGGCTGCAGCGTGCGGGCGGTAAGGTCGACGGTCTCTGGCGCTATGCTTAGACCCCAACCCGCCAGGCGACTCCTTGCAGTTTCGTTTTTCATTACTGTTTCTATGTACTGAAATAATATTGGGAACATTGGATGAACAAATTAAAAGTCTATCAATACAATACAGGGTGGTAGGGACATCGACATATGAGTATAATGGGTGTAAAAGACGCTCTAACGAAGCCGAGACTCACTTATAGTCCCCAGTCATTGTGACATTTTTTTTTTTTTGTACTGAACCATATTTGGAAAACTTCCAGTTACGGATAGGTATAATCATGTTCAAAGTTCCACCTTATTTTCACGAAAACCAGTTTTAAATGACATGTAACTTTAATATCCCCACAAGTCCTGTACCGTTCCATCTAGCTCCATGAACACAATGTTTTGCGTGCGTTACATTGCGCGTTGCCGTAAAAGGCGATTTTTCGCACCAAAAATAAAAGTCGTTTCTCAGCAGAATTTTTGCTCAATGTTACTTAGTTTCATGTACAGAACGCGAACGGCTATGTAATAGGCATTTTTGCAACCCGTATTCCTGGATACCATTGCGAGTTTATGTTCTTTTAAAATTATTTTTGACTAGCTGACCCGACAGACGTTGTCCTGTTTTTGATTCGAAAGACACGTGGCGCCCTCTATTATCATAATATAGCTATTCTTGTTTTCCTCGGGAACACGGGTTGGTTTTTTCGGGGTGAAAGGTACCGTATGTCCGTTTCTGTACACCTGACCACGTATATGCAAAATTTCAGGATGATTGGTTCAGTGGTTTAGGCGTGAAAAGGTAACAACCATTCCTTTATAATAAACTCAATGATAAAATTAATTTATTACACATGACAAAATCGGTATGCAAATCGCACATTAAAACTTAACTAAAAGGTCTGGATTACGGCGGCACAGAGAAACAATTAAATTCTTGTTATTAAACTACCATTACAATCTATCATGACAATATATCTTAGTTTTTGGAGACACGATGCGCACAACCACAAACACACACATACATACCAACACCACACAACTCACACTTTTTTACACTCCTACTGCAAAACACGCCATGTAGTTATAATTATTGTTTTTGTTTTACTTTTAATTTGTTATACATAAATATAAATATACTTATGTTACATTGTATTTTTTTGAACCACGATGAAAGAGACTGGCCTCCACGACACATGGAATCCTAGTGTGGAGACCAGTGATTTATCTGATAAAATTGTGTATTTTCTTGAACAATAAAGATTATTATTATTATTAACAAACAAACAAACAGACAAACTTACAATAATATTAGTTAGGATAATGTCGGATGAACAGACAAACAATAATTCTTACCTTTTTGAATGCTGCATGACGTTGGTTTGGCGTGATTTTGGTGTAAGTAGCGACATCCTTCATCAACTTAAAGTTGCTTCGTTGATCATCTGTGAGGCCGGTTAACTGACACAGCTCAGGGATCAAGCATATCATGAAGTCAGTCGGTTTCTCTTGGCCTGGCATACGTTTTGTATCCCTAAAACAATTTAGTTTGTTGAATTATTAACAATATACAAGGTGTTGATTTGCATCCTTGTCAAATTTCAGGAGGTTGTCATAAAATACATTTTTGTACTTTAGTATTTTAGTACTTAGTAAAGTAAAAGGCGTTTGTTTGTGTGTGAAAGCGCGGTTATAGGCTAGTAACAGACGGGCCGCGTTTAAATACGGCTGGTTCACACTTACGGATTTCCGTAAATAAGAAAAAAAAAACTACCCATTTTATTGTTCATTTGGATCGAGAATCATTAGCATAATTACGTCCTTGAATTTGACTAGGATGCAAATCAACACCTTGTATAGTAAACAAGGGCTTGAAAGTTTGTATGAAATGACGTTCGGCGTAAACGCTCTTAAAAGTCTTCCAAAACATTACCTATGCACGCAATGTCGCGTAATGATATGTCACTACGTCTTGTCCACCTTTGTGGTGAACTGGTTGCATCATTCTGCGTTACTGCGTGCATAGGTAACGTTTTGAAAGACTTTTAAGAGCGTTTACGCCGAACGTCATTTCATACAAACTTTCAAGCCCTTGTTTTCCGAAATGAATGAACCGATTTTAAAGAAACTTCATACGCATAAGCAGGATACAAAGGTCTAAAAAGTTAGCAGAGAACATTTTCGAAAAATAGTGTTGCGCGCCACAATTAATGCCTGGTACGTCGTGACATTAGTTACCACTAGCGCCATCTAGTATCGAGTAGCAGAACTAGTCGAGTCACGATCGTTCTAGAAAATGCGATACTAGAACTTTGTAGAACTTTCTCGAACTATCGACACCTAGTCGGTCGGGGCCGGTATGTACTCGAACATTCTAGATGTTTCTACAATGGAATGTTCTCGAACTATCTGCGGCACTATATAAGGCCGGGATGCGCGACGACCAACACAGTTTGGATAAAGCGACAAGAGCGAAAACATCTAAGCGATCTTCAAGTGCGAATTAAGAGTGATCAGTATTGTGATTGTGTTCTTTTAATTAGTGTTTTGAGTTGTAATTAGTGTTGTAAAATAAATTGTTATTTTTGGTTATTAAATCGGCAGTTTTTATTGTCGCGAACCCGAAGCTCGTAACAATTGGTGTCAGAAGTGGGATTATGCCGGTTTTACCCAAAGACGACACGGAGGGTATCCGTACCCGGAGTCAACGTCAGCAAGAGACGGACCAGAGGCGATTCGGTGGAGCAACGCCACAGAGGTCGGAAGGCCAGCTACCGACCACGGAGGCCGGCCCGTCCACAGCTGCTCCAGCATCATCAGCACCAGACTTTGCGGCCCTGATGATGATGCTGCAGGAACAAGGCCGTCGGTTGGAAGAACAGCTGTTGCGTGACAGGGAGGAACAGGCTCGTCGGTTGGAAGAACAGCTGCTGCGTGACAGGGAGGAACAGGCTCGTCGACAGGAGGAACAGGCTCGCCGACAGGAGGAACAGGCTCGCCGACAGGAGGAACAGGCTCATCGGTTGGAAGAACAGCTCCAACGTGATAAGGAGGAGCAGGCGCGCCGCCAGGAAGAGCAGATGCTCCTTATGAAAGACCTTCACGCTACCTTCGGGAAAGACATGAAGGAGGTGAAAGATAAGGTTGTTCAACATGACAACCGCCTGTCGGAAGCTGAAACCCGAATCGACCAAGTTAATAATCGGGTTGACAACGTGATGGCTGACGTGAAGCAAACCGTGATGGCTGACGTGAAGCAAACCGTGATGGCTGACGTGAAGAAAACGCTGGATTACCTTAAACTTGGTGATGGAATCGCAGCTCCCGTAGCTACAACACCTTCGCTACGGGGATTCAAAGTGCCACCGTTCGACGGAACTTCTTCCTGGTCGGCCTACAAAATCCAGTTTGAGGCTGTCATGAAGGCGAACGGGTGGAATAAAAATCAAGCCATGACTGCTCTCACCCTAGGCCTGCGCGACCAGGCCTTAACTGTTCTGGAAGCTCTCGGTAAGGAAGTGACTTACGAGCAGCTCCTTGAGGCATTGGAGGCTCGGTATGGCGACGCTCACCTGGAACACGTGTTTCGTGCGCAGCTCAAGGATCGCGTGCAACGCAGTAACGAAAACCTGCAGCAGTGGGCCCTTGAAGTGGAGAAGCTGGTTCGTAAAGCTTACCAGTCCGTACCTGCGCTTATTGATGGGAACCTGGTGCAGGCGTTCATCGACGGCATCCGTGACCTTGAAGTGAGAGCTGCTGTGAGGCTCGGGCACCACGGGACGCTTAAGGACGCCTTGGCCCATGCACTGGAGGTGGAAGCTGTGCGGCAGGATTATCGTTCCCATCGCGTCAGGGAGGTTGTAGCGGCTACAGTTCGCGATCGTAATAGAAGGTACAGCCCTAGGTGCTACGGCTGTGGGGAAAAGGGCCACCTTCGATCCAGTTGCCCTAAGCGAACTGCAGAAAGGGATGATGTCTGGTCTCCAGAGAGAAGTGCGGCTAACAGCACCGCCCAGCAGCAGCAGGAATACGACTTTGTGGTCAAACATCGCAGCGGGAAACCTCATGGCAACACAGATGCATTTTCAAGAAGACCTTGTCCTGAAGACCGCAAGCATGGTACTAGGCAAGAGGGTAAGGAAGTGGTACCTGTGAGGATGCTCAGGACAGACCTCAGCAACGAGTGGAAGGAAATCCTACAACGTGCACAGCAGGAAGATTCGAACATCAAGCCGATTCTGGAGTGGATGAAGGCCAGAGCTCCTAAGCCCAGGTGGAGCGACGTCTCAGCGATGAGTTCGATCACAAAAAGCTATTGGGCCCAATGGGACAGCTTGGTGATTCAGGATGGAGTCCTGTGCCGTAAATGGGAAAATACTCGGGGAGACAGCTGTCATTTGCAAATGGTAGTCCCTAAAGCTCAAGTGCCGGATGTTCTACAGCTGTACCATAATGGTTGTTCAGGAGGTCATCTGGGAGTAAAACGGACTCTACTGAAGATACGAGAACGGTTTTACTGGGTCCACTGTCGGGACGATGTCGAGGACTGGTGTCGCAAATGTACAAGTTGTGCAGCTGTAAAGGGACCTCAGACTCGTAGTAGAGGTGCATTGAAATTATACAATGTTGGTGCACCATGGGAGAGGATAGCCCTTGACGTTGCGGGGCCGTTTCCGGTAAGTGAAAGTGGCAACAAGTATTTCATGGTTGTGATGGATTACTTCACCAAGTGGCCGGAAGTCTTCGCCATTCCAAATCAAGAAGCTTCGACAGTTGCAGATAAATTAGTTCATGAAGTCTTCTGTCGTTTTGGAGTACCTTTAGAGATTCACAGTGATCAAGGAAGGAATTTTGAGTCACAAATATTCCAGGAAACTTGTCGAGTTATGGGTACTCATAAAACCAGAACAACTTCTTACCACCCACAGTCGGATGGAATGGTGGAACGATTTAATCAGACATTGGAGAGGTACCTAGCCAAAGTTGTGGAAAATCGGCAACGAGATTGGGACAAGCACATACAACCGTTTTTGTTGTCATATCGAAGCGCTGTTCACGAAAGTACATCAGTGACACCCGCTTTCGCAAACTTTGGAAGAGAATTACGGCTGCCTGCAGACCTGATCACCGGAATACCACCTGATGCCCCACGTAGTATAACCGATTATGCGAATGACTTGCGGAATAAAATGAATGACATTTATGAGCACGTGAGACAATCGGGCCAGCAAATGTCTGAAAAGATGAGAACCCGTTATGGCCGCAAAATGAACAATAAAGGGTTCGACGAAGGTTCACTAGTGTGGTTGCACAATCCAGTCCGCAGCAAAGGGAAATCTCCTAAGCTTCAAGCTAAATGGGACGGACCGCACCGGATTGTGACCAAGATCAATGACGTAACCTACCGGATACAGAAAGGTGCAAGAGGTACTCCTAAAATCGTCCATGTGGATCGACTGGCGCGTTACTATGGGGCCGATAATGCTCGGGACGAGCATGTCTTAGGAGGGGGCAGTGTTGCGCGCCACAATTAATGCCTGGTACGTCGTGACATTAGTTACCACTAGCGCCATCTAGTATCGAGTAGCAGAACTAGTCGAGTCACGATCGTTCTAGAAAATGCGATACTAGAACTTTGTAGAACTTTCTCGAACTATCGACACCTAGTCGGTCGGGGCCGGTATGTACTCGAACATTCTAGATGTTTCTACAATGGAATGTTCTCGAACTATCTGCGGCACTATATAAGGCCGGGATGCGCGACGACCAACACAGTTTGGATAAAGCGACAAGAGCGAAAACATCTAAGCGATCTTCAAGTGCGAATTAAGAGTGATCAGTATTGTGATTGTGTTCTTTTAATTAGTGTTTTGAGTTGTAATTAGTGTTGTAAAATAAATTGTTATTTTTGGTTATTAAATCGGCAGTTTTTATTGTCACGAACCCGAAGCTCGTAACAATAGTGTTACAGCCAAATTAGACCGATTTTAAACATTTCATAGAAACAGAGATTTCCAGTTATCTTTTTTTAAATAAGACATTTCGCTTGAAAGTTTGTATGAAATGCCGTTCGGTGTAAACGCTCTTAAGAGTCGTATCATCAAATTGCCTCCCTCGCCAAATAACCTTTCTTTACCCTACAGCGTGTATTAGAAATAAGTGGTTATTAAAGGTGTAGTACAGACCATCTAACCAATCCAATACTGTCCGATACAAAATTTCAATACCTACTTGACCCAATTGTATGGAACGCCTTTTTTTTTTATACATGCTTTAGAAGAATATTTTTCGATTGTAACTTTCCGCAGACTATCTATTGTGACCAATTAGACCATATCTTAATAGAACGCGATTTCGGGACCATCACAAGGTCGCGCGAACTTAGTTCGTGACCATATAGGCGTCGAATAGGTGTCCTAATTCATAATTGATTGATGTTCGCGTAGTTGCGTTCTATTACAACGGCTTAGGGCTTGTTTTACGATGTCCAAACAGCCACTATTGACCTTTTCGCGCTGCTTAGCGCAGAGAGTTGAAAATCCAACAGTGTTTTTTGACGCACTGGAAAACGCTCTGTTGGATTCCCATTGCTCGGCTCAACAGCGAAGGTTGAAAATCCCGCCGCGATATTTTCACGTCTGTCCGTGCGAACGTGCCCAGACTCGCGAATTGTGACCTTCGGGTGTATGAAATTACCTGGATACAAGCAATGGCTGATCCCAATCTTTGATTTCTATGCCATAGCTGTCTTTATAGTAATCAATGTAGGTAATCTGCTTTGGTTGACCATCCACCATTCTCTCAAATGTTGATTTTGGTGACTGTGTATCATCGATACTGTCTACCCTGTAAAAAGCAAAGTCAGAATTTAGAAATTTTTTAGACCTAAAGAGGACAAAAGAACAAAGTATATGATCATGATTGTATAATTGGCACCCTTACACATGTTGTTGCCATACTGATGTTGTTGCTGTTATTAGCACAGGAAAATAAAGTTATTTATGTCGATTTTTTACTTGAAAACAATACTGAATTACTCACACCAACCAATTTTATCGTAAATTAATTTTAACACATATCAAAGTCGTAAGCGAAGATTCGTTCGATAAAGATGCACACTTGCCTAGAAGTGAATCTATTAATTTGCGGAGGTTTTATCTTACGGGAAAAACAGACTCATATTAGGACTTTTTCAAGTTCTCTCAATCTACCCAAAGACTTGGGGAATACTTCATAATCAGTCTATAATGTTCCCACTGCTGGGACACAGGCCTCCTCTCGGTGAGGCGTCCACCACGCGGGCCCAATGCGGGTTGGTAGATGTCACATGTCTTCTAGGACATGTGTTCTAGGACATGCCAGTTTTTTCACGGTGTTTTCCTCCACCGTTGTGATATTAGTGGTAGTGAAATAACTTACTCAAAGTAAAGCGCCTGTCTGGGTTCGAACCTACGACCTACACCTCGTAAGTCGAGGCCTATACCACTGCACTGCACACCTTGGGCGCAGTGGTGGCCCACTGCCCTCAAGGAGGGGTACTTACTTACTTAAGGGAATGGGTATTTACCTAAACATTTTCTTGTTATACATAGTCATGACTGAACAGCCAACCAATCGTTCGGCCATTGCTTTCTTCCAGCCAGTTCCTTCTGCTTGAACAGTCTCTTTAATAAATGACAGCACTGTCTGTGTGCGGAGTACTTTGTGTGTGGAGTCCAAGGTCAACATGAGACCTCCTTCGTACTCGTCGACCGCTGCCACGTAACTGTTGATAGAAAAAGTATTTTCAAAATCGGCCTACTCAGTTAAAAGTTATGTGTGGTCATTATTTTAATAATAGGCTATTTGACAATGTAAAAAATAAGGTCATAATTATTGACACTCGTATAGATTATCGCTTTTAAAATCGATTTGCATTAATTTTACTACAAAACAATGTATTATTTATAAAAAAAATCCCGAAAAAATTTCATCTTTTTTAATCTGGCGCCACGTAATCGAAAACGGTCTGGATTGGCTGAACTTAAGATGACGTCATGATTTAGTAAATTTCTGTCTATCGTTGACAGAACAGATGACTTTTGTCTAGTATCTCGACCGTTTCAACGTTTGTTTACGTGACGTCACGACGCCATATTGTTAAAGATAGCGTTTTGGCGGCTTATTTAAACAGTACATTTTTATTTACTATTTTTTAAAAGAAATACATTATGCAATTTGAAGTAATAGGTTTTTGTGGGCTCGTTAGACACCATTAAATAATCTGAGATGTTTATCAGAAACCAGTCAAATAGCCTATTGCAAGAAACCAGCTTACGTAATACAGAACGGCCCCAGATATTAATTTTCAATCAACATCGTTCTGACTTTTAACTGTTACGACGTGGTTAGACAAAAAATCACAACTTTTAAAAATAACATCACGCATATAATCGCCGAAGGATTAGGCAGAGGTGTAGGTACCTATAAGTAGTACACCCATCGTCAGTTATAAGTCTCATGTAGAAGGGAGGGAGCCTCAACTTTTGAATCACACTAATATTATAAAGGCGAAAGTTTGTGAGTGTGTGTGTGTGTGTTTATATGTTTGTTACTTCTTCACGCTCAAACGGCTGGACCGATTTTGCTAAAATTTGGTATGGAGGTAGCTGACACCCTGGATTAACTTATAGGCTACTTTTTATCCCAATATTCCCACGGGATCGAGATTTACGCGGGTAAAACCGCGGGGCGCAGCTAGTATTCAATATTATCAAGAAGCTTCTGCCCGCGATTTCGTTCGCGAGAAATTTCTTGTTTCCCCGAACCGTCCGTCACATCACCATCACCTGCCTTTTTTCGCTTACCGTTCTGTCTTACTTTTTTCTTTTTGCTCGGCTCCTAAGAGTGTAGCGTGATGATAAATAGAGAAATAATTTTTCAACTCCAACTGGCAGTTCCAGAGATTAGCGAGTTCAAACAAACAAACAAACCTTCAGATATTATTAGTATAGATATTGGGAGAACTACTTAAAACAATGACATACCCAGGCCAAACTTCCAGTTTATGCTGTGGAATCTGTATCCCAGCTTTATCGTTGAAATGATCGCGATTAATCCTTACAAGCTTCAAATCTTTCATAATACATTTGAATATCACATTGTAGATATGTATCATTTCGCTAAGACGGCGGGTTCTACGGAATACAATCTGTAATAATAACAAGAGAAAAGTTGTGATTTAGAATGCACATTATTTAAAAATGAATTAACTATATAAAACCTATTTATTATTATCTTCGAGTTCGATCGAACTTATATACCTCCCTCAGCTCAGCTCAGCTTCTTCACAAAGAGCTGAAACTATTTATTTTTTCAAGAAAATTAACAGATATAGGTACTTACAGTGAGTCTGACTTTGCTGTTATCAAAAGGATTGGTGGACACCAGGTTAAGAGCTTCTTCAGGCAGTCTGTGCGGCACATACAAGGTAGTACCATCAAATGTCTTCTCCATGAAGTATTGACGGTGTTCTATAAAAAAAAAGTGGTGCCATTTTGAATTCAAACTCCGGCTGTTGCACTTAAGAATAATGTGGAAGTACTAACTTGCATTGTTTTACAGTTAGGATATACTTCAAAAGAAGGACATGTATTTTTTTTTCAGATGTGAAGAAGTAATTTTATTTTTACCGACTTCAAAAAAAAGGAGGTTATCAATTCGATACATATGTATGTAATATTATTGGAATTGCATTATATTCACATATGACAATCTAATAAGGCTTCCAAACAAATATACAAAATTTTGTAGACGTATGTATGTATGTATGTATGTATGTTTGTCCACGCATATCTCCGGAACTATTAATCGGATCGTGACCATTCTTTTTTTATTGGCTTACATTTTCTTCAACTTAGGGAACAGTGCAAGTTTCATCAAGATCGATTCAGTAATTTTCAAGATATGGACTAATACGTGTAAGTGTGACGGCCTGGCTTATTGATACGAGCTACGGGTGTAGTGTCAAAGGGAAAACATCTCAAAACCTTGGTCAAATTCTAGTGCAAAAACTAAAAATTACGAAATAAAAATAATTTAAAAAAATTAAACCGACTTCAAAAAGAACTAACTCAAAATTAAGAAATAACTTTAATTTCGGAAGTCGGTGGCATAAAACTTAAACCAGAATACAGATCCCAAGACACCGACTTCCGAAATTAAAGTTATTTCTTAATTTTGAGTTAGTTCTTTTTGAAGTCGGTTTAATTTATTTTAATTATTTTTTTATTTTATTGCTTTGAATGAAATTTGTGAGTATTTTAAAATTTATTTGACTTGAATTTCTGAGTATTATTTTATTGTGTACTTATGTGTGATTATTATATCAAATGTTTTTAATGCAGTAATATAATGGATTTTGTCTGAAAATAAATGAATCATTATTATAATAAACTTACCAGCCAACAGTTTATGGCGTAAGGTCTTATAATCTTGGTCCGGATCGTACCTCACTTCGTACTCATACACACTGTTCTCTACAAAGTTCAGGTAAATGAAGTTGGCAGTCACTTGAACAGGTGTACCGCTAGTACCTTTCATTGTAACTGGTGGTGTGTCTTTCACTTCTCGCTGTAAAAAGGGATATCATAAAATGGAATTACCAGGGTTGATAAAAATCATGTTTTTTTTTTTAAATAAAAAAAAATCGGATTTATTTGATTTAAATCGGATTTATTTGATTTGAATCGGATATTTTTTTTTACATTCTGATCTTTCTTAATTTGGAAGTTAGTTATTAATTAAATAATAACACTACATATACAGGGTTATTGGTAAAACATTAACTACCTCTTAAGAGGTCATTGTACTCATCATTATGAACAACTTTTACTATGGGACCAAACCTGAAACACGCACAAAAAAAATCAGCTGTTCCCTACATTTATGTTCGTATAACTCGTCAAAATGTAGGGAACAGCTGATTTCTTTTCGCGATTTCAGGTTTGGTCCCATAGTAAAAGTTGTTCATAGTGATAAGTACCTCAGAGGTTGTTAATGTTTTACCAATAACCCTGTATAAACAGCATTGGACACGACGCTGTAGATTATGTCGGGGGAAGTCCCTTGACACATTTTGGCTGATTTGGTCGCAGTAAAAAAATATTGATTTAAATCATTGTTTTTTTTTTTAAATCACTAGATTTTAATCGCGATTTAAATCACTGATTTAAATCAAGTGATTTAAATCATATCAACCCTGGGAATTACGCGTTTAGTCTCTGAAAAACTAGGCTCAGATTTGTTGAGAACCCATATTTAGTCAGTTAAGTGGCACGTTATAGGGCGTGTATTACCTGCTGCGGAAAAACACTTAGTACAAACCAAAAATCGAAGCCTGGACCAAAGCTCAACAGTCGCGTTTGCGACCACATAATCAATGGGGTATACCAGCATCGCTTAAGCGTGGCAATAGCGGTCATTGACCCACCTAAAGTCCCCGTCATGAGAAGCTATAAATTTTGTAAATGAAGAACTTCTACTAAGTTACGTAGCGACAATTCAATCAACAACAAATAATCCCAAATTCAATCAACTCAAAGTAACATAACGTGTAATACGAAACTAACGAGCAATTCACATGGACGGGTTATATTCTAGCGATATAAAGCGCTGTCGTCTAATGTTTTGTGGTATTGGAACGCGTCTAACTCATGGAACGTAGGTAAACATTTAAACCGCCATTTTGAAGTAAGTTCACGCGGACGCTGTCAATGCTGCAGAATGCAGATTCAGAATACTCGGAATCGTCTGACGACAGTAATTAGATGTGTGTGTTAACATAATTATATCCCTTTAAAAAAATAAAAATCATTAAGTACAAAACTGTTTTTTTTTTATTTGATCCAAAGGTTGCGAACCCCATAATGTGAGTTAATAAAATTTTGGTATAGTGAATTATTTTCTCGTGACGGGGACTTTACATTTTCTAGCGTTCTTTATTTCATAAATTGAACTCCTGACTCAGTATCTATCGTGATCTTCAACATGTTCCAATAACCATACATAGTTTATTGTTTTGATGCCTACGGCGAGCGAGATATTGGGTGAAAGGGCAATGACAGTTATGGCCACGCTAAAGCGATTCGGGTATGTAATAAAATAGTTCTTTGAGTGAGAGCTCATAAAATAAAGATATACTCATGAGGGGTTTTTAATTTACCACAGGTTACACTAAATATTATTATGTTAAGAATACAATATTGTCAACTTACATAGATTTTCTTCTTACGCTCGTCTCCAGGCGGCTTGGATATGGCCACAGTTGTTTCAGCCATTTTCTCCGTTAATTTCTGGACATCGGACTTCGAGCTATCGCCCGCGGCTTTAGAAGCTTGACTGAACAAAGAAACTTCTGTTAGTGAAATACCGATGATCCTAAATCCGTCCCAAGGTTTTGGCGCGGCACAACTTTGTCATGCTGTAACTTTGGGGGCTGTTACTAAGAAATTCCTAATGGAAAAACTCAATTAACACTTTGCCCGACCCGGGAATCGAACCCGGGACCCCACGCTCAGCAGTCGCGCTTGCGACCACGAGACCAACGGGAACGGGAATGTTAAACTACTAAGTATTAGAAATGAAATTTTTCAAAGTAAAATTGGTCGCAACAAAAAAATATCGCATCATACTATTTTGACTTACAGAGATTGTAACAGCTTCAGTCCTCTTCCGGCGCCCCTTACCGGATTAAGGCTGGGACTGACGTCAGAACCAGGAGAAAACACCGGTGGCGCTACAAGAAAGTACAACTTATAAAAATATTAGTTTTTCCCGCCCGCGTGGAGGTCGGAAACCATGTTAAAAGTATCCAAGGTCAAGGTTATCCGTGTGCCGAATTTCGTCCAAATCCGTTCAGCAATATTTATTAAGGCGTTAAAAAGTAACAATATTAAATAACTCGTTATTTATTTAATATTATAAATGCGAAAGTGTCAAGACTATAAGGATAGTATAAGGATAGTCTTGACACTATATTATTATCATATCCCGCCTGTATTCTCCAAAGGGTTAGGCAGACGTGAGTACACCCACATTTCACCAGTTTATATAAATAAATAATAAGTTTATTGTACAGACGCCAGCACATCAAGTTACTACAATCTATCAAATTTCTTTAATAGATTTTCAACTTTATGACTAAAGCATAAGGTTCAAAGTTGATTGGGAAAATTTGACAGTTTCGGGTAGCTTGATGTGTCTGTACAAAGAAAAACACATAAGATTAAACATAAACTAAACGTGATTGTATCAGTTGTGGGTAAAGAGAGGTTGATTAGCTGGCTCCTGAACTAAGTAAAAGAATACTTGTACAGTCACGAGCATAAGTATGTATACACTTAGCTTTATTTAAAGGCGATTTTCTCCTTTATTTTTGAATTCAATTTGATATTATTACGAACATAGTATTTTCGGATACGACACTACATAAACCTATGGGAGGTTTATGTAAAGTGTCGTATTTCAACGTTGCATACGTTATTTCGTGAAAAAATCGCAATTGAAAGTTGCCAAGTGTTGACATATTATTGCTGGTGACTGTACTTATCCAAAGTTCCTCATAAACATAGATTAATAAAACAATCAGGTTAAAGTGACTCAGTAATTTATACATGATCAGTATTGAGAAAGGTATTAATGAGGTGATCGTTAAAATATATTCTGTATAGTCGCAAGACAAATTCTGCAACCAATTAGTAAGCTTTGCTTTCAGTGTAAACTTGGTCAACATGTATATATCAATTCACCGATATACCCTATTATAAAGTTTATTGAAGAACTATCATGGTAGGTACTGAGAATCAGTATTAGACAATTTTACAAACCTCCTGGTTTTTGTTGTGCCTTTGCAAGCAGCATAGCTGCCATTTTACCCCGTCCGCCAATTGAAGAAGATGTGCTGGACGAACATACCTATAATTTTTATTATAACATAAGTATATAACATCGCCATTCGCTCAAATGATCTGAATGGTTTTCTCAGATTCCTTGTCTTCGACACTGTTCAGAGAAAAGTTACTTTTTCAAGGGGGTAATTGCGTAACACCTATCAGTAGCATTGGCTTTAATTTTGAAAGTTCAACAACCGTCATTGCGTTATTTAGGTACGTGGTCGAGCAGACCAAACATTACAATTACATTACAATATTTTATCACTTATACTTTTTAATTACTTATAATTAAAAAAAAACTAACTAATATAATATCAGCAATATAACTTACACTAGGTGGAATACCAGAGCCTGCTGTGCCAGCAACACTCGGAGCAACACTTGGGGCTGCACTGGTTTCTGGTGTAGACTCCGGAGTGGTTTCATCGGATGACATGCCCGTGTGGGTCTTTTTCAAAGCTTGTAAAAGGGCCAAGCCCCTGCCACGGCCCCTTGGGTCTGCCATATTGTCCTGCTATCAAAGGCATTGAGTAAATCAGAATAGGTAGAAACTATTATTAATAAACATTTTGACAGACACAATGAGACCAAAAGACTTCTTTTCAAGGCTACAGCCACCCATTGTCCTTGAAGGTGTTAAGTTCATTAAGTAATACTTTCAAGGGTACTATCGCTATGGCTGTCATAACAATGAAACTTTTATTGTGTCTGATTTCACCAAAGTCAGATGACAGTTTCAGTATGGAAAAACAGAGGGAGTGGGCCGTAATCCACCACGCGGGCCCAGTGCGGGTTTTACTACTGTTACTTATTATTATTTATTGGTGCTAGGTGCTTAAGAGCCTATACTACCTCAAATGGCTTAGCATGATCCTCCGTTATGTCGAAAATTCTGCAGCATTAATTTTGAAATAAATATCTGCTAAAGTTGAGGATTAATGTAAGGTCTTATGTTAGACGAAAACACGATTCCATAAAATTTTCTCGATAGAAAAAAATTCCAAAGTTACCTCCAAACCGAACAATAAACCGCTGGTATTCAAAAAATACTTCAAATTAGATCATGAAACTTTGCATACTAACTGAACTAACTATAAAGCAGGTCTTATGTTAGTTAGTTTTTTTGAATTACCTTTATTTTCACCGTAAAAAGCAAATACCTAAACTATTGGCGCTGCCTCCCGCCCAGCACCGCACTCTGTCTCGCTTTCACACAGTCCGCGAGCAGTATCGTGCGAGCGAGATAAAGAGTGAATTTTAGCTGAGGTAGTATAGGCTCTTAATTAAAACTTGTTTTCTTTAAAATATTTGAAGGCCATTCCATGGCGAGACATTAGATCATAGGTTCTCAACGTGGGCGATAATGCCCTCTCGCGGGCATTTGAGACTTTTAGGGGAGCTTTTAGAAGACCCAGAGAAAATTATATCCTATCTTACGGTATAATATTACACATTTAAATATAATCGTGGCAATAGCTGTATCAGATTTGTGACAGATGGTAAGTAAAAATAAATTCTCATTCTCTAGAAAGAAATATTTTCTCAAAGTTGGTGGTGGGCAAAATAAGGTTGAGAACCTATGATGTACTTAGAAATAACCCTAATATTAAGACCATTGTTCTACCAGGTTTTAATGCAAATGCAAATAAATATATAATAAATAATTATTCTATTCAACCCAAACATGAATAAGTATAGTGAACAGGTACTGCTTGTGGTGACTGGTCATCTTGCTGACCATGGTTTCATTGTTTTATTGTTGGTTTTATTTTAACTTGTTTATTTATTTTACTTTGAGGGTCCTAGTTTATCATTTGTGACTTCAAGTGACAGCTATGTGAACACCCTTTATACCTGGAGGCTTTTATTTAGGTAGTAAGTTTTTGTTTATATTTTTAATTTTCATTTATTATTTCTTTGCTTGAGTATGTATACATTTTATTGTATTAAATTTGTTGGTATATTGGCGTGGCTAGCTAGCATAATGGTTAATAATTTAATTTAATGTTCTGTGTCCTGTAATGTTAATTAATAAATAAATTAATAATACAGCTGTGCTGCTGGGGAGTTTGTTGCGCTTCTTCTCCCCAGTGAAAGCACTAGGAAGCAGGGACTAGAAATGTTACTCAAAATAATGTTATGCATAGTTCCGGTAACAATAATTTGTACTGTTCCACCAGGATCGCAACAAAATTCAATACCTTGGCTATAACTATACTTACAAACGGAACGAAATCTTAAACTGTTCACTAAAAATATTACACAGGTCTGCAATGGTTTTCCTCTCTGGGATCTGATTAACGTTTTCTATAGTTTTTGATGTGCTGATTACGAGAAAAATAATAAAAAAAATCCATTAGGTACGTCAGGATTCTTTGATATTGAATATTTAAGATTTTACCTAAAAATGACTGAGCGCCTACATTTTAAAATCTATAAAACGTCACTAAATTACTTCAGCTTAATTTTTATTGCATTTGATTAGTTTAAGACGACATAGAAATTAATGCAAACCAGTAATTTGTTATTTACTACATAACAAGTATAAGTAATTCGCATTAGCCATATCGAAAACGGTTTATTTTGGCTTTATTTAGTAATGAGCTCATTTATACACGATGTTTAGGTGATATTGCCTAATTGTTGTAAATGTTGTTCGAAAAGGGTATAATGAAGAAAAACAAAAGGTTGTTTGTATTAGTACCAACACTGAATTAGAAAATTAACAGTTAAAGTGCGCATCTTGCAACATAAACTTTAAAATGTCGTCGCGAAGTTGTTTAAATTCTTCGAAATGTTTTTGTTATATTTGTGGGAAATTCATGGTGATAAAACAACGAAACAACATTATAGACTAGGTATGTGAAAAATATTTACAAAAGTTATTTTGGACATGCTATAAGTAACCAAGACAAAACTTGGACATCTCAAAAAGTTTGTTCGACTTATTTACTAAAACTCAATGATGTCGAGTTACAAGCGTGGAAATCATTTAAGGAAGTGGTAAAAAACTTTTTGGGGAACAATAAAAGTTCGGCAAAAGCTATAAATAAATAGTGGCTAAAATTATTACGAATTTTGGTGTAATGGGTTGTAATATGAGCATTAAACTTCATTTTCTGGATTCGCACATTGATTACTTCCCAGAAAATCTAGGAGCCGTTAGCGAAGAACAAGGCGAAAGATTTCATCAAGATTTAAAAGAACTTGAAGTCCGGTATCAAGGAAGATGGAATGTCAGCATGATGGCGGACTATTGTTGATTGTTGAAGCGTGATGATCCAAACCGGAAATATAAGCGAAAATCGCATAACAGAAGCGTCCAGGAAAAAAGGACCAGATTCCACAAATACAATTTAAGTGAAGTTTAACCCAGTAATAAGTTGTTATTACGTTTTAATAGTTTTTTAAGTAAAAAATTATGTACTTTTTTAAATACATATTTTTTTTAAGTGACAACTAGTCTTCTTCGTCAATTTTCTATCTCTAGCTTTTTTGAAAAATCAGGAGGTGATAGAGAAAAACTAAGTACATATTCGTAATCAGCGCATCAAAATACTCCAGAATCAGCTATCAAATTCGAGAGAGGAAGTTATGACCTTCATTTTGCAGGCCTGTGTTATCAATATATCATTATTATTATAACAATATAATAACGTTATTCATTTCAATACTCAACTTTGCCAGCTTCATGACATAAAAGATGACAAAAAAAGACGAAAAACTATGAAGAATAACGTCACAAATGAATCTGTAATATTTCTCCTGTAACATTATTACAAGCGGATAAGCTTAATGTTACTGATACTGTAAAACTTGTGGAATGCTGGCAGAGAAGGGATGGACTAGTTGCCAGCATTCCACAAGTTCTACAGGCCTTGTGCATGCACACATGCAAGGCGTCAACAGATACCTATAACGTTCCATACGCAGATACGCGCATTGACGTGGAGTTGCGGTAACCAGCCCGTATTACCTATTAACTACCTTTAACATTACTTATAATATTGTTCTATGAAAATGATATTCTATAACATTTTCTTTTGTAACGTTATTGATATTTTTAGGTTTTAGTATCGTTACGAATTTTGGAACGTTATACGATAACATTAGTGGTAACGGGATGAAATTCATTTCGGTTTCAAGTCCCTGCTAGGAAGTTGTGAAGGGTGGAGGTTTTGGGGGACTGACTTTTGTAATTTTGACTTTCGACAAGTGCTGATTATCAGCCTAGTTTGAATAAATGACTTTAGATTTAGATTTTTGATTTGAGTAATAGAGAAAGGAGTAAAACAATCTGAAGATTGTGTACCTATTTGAAGCATTTAGTAAACAATAATTTCTATTCTTTTAATAGATACCTATATAAAATGCATACTAAATGTTAAAACTGTCTAGATGTTTTTGATATTCAGAAAAAGTTGTGTGTAATATTACCTTCGTGAGCACAAGTCAGGATCAAGCATTGAGAACCCAAACAGTGCGTCTCAAGGCTTCAAAAATACCGCACTGTTGGGTTGAATTATCAACTCTCGGCGCCTAAATGCGTTCAAAATCCAGAATATCGTCGCGGTAAAAAATTGCCCGTGCTACGAAGGCTAACATTTCGACGACGCGCAAAACCTTAGGGTAGGTACCAGTAAGTACCTACTCTATGTACTTATTTCATAAATTCCCAAACAGATCTGTGGGCACTAAATAGTTCAAAGTTAATTTACCATACACAATATTACTTAGTTTTGGGCAAATGCAGTAAGTACTGAATAGGTATTACAGAGAAACCGTAAGGAATAAACAATTTAGCACCAGTTTTTATTTTGCTTATGTACTTACAAACTTACACAATCTACAAAATAATATATTAAAAAGTTAACCTAAATAGAACTTAAAAAAACTAAAATATTGCGTCGCAATATTCCTCCGCATCGCTGTCGGCTGTGTACCGAAGACAATACACTTGTATGTTCTATTAATTCAACGAGGCAAAAAGTAAGCCTTCTACCTACATAAAGTTGAAGGAATTTCAATAGTTAGCAAAAATTATTGCCTGAACATTATTGTCAACAGGACATATCACATTTTGATGCAATTGTTAAGTAAAGCTCTAATAATAACAATGCGACAAAAATACATAATTATGTGTTACCTTTTTGTTCTCTTTCTGTTTTAATTCTCCAAAACACGAAAATAACTAAAATGCCAATTCTTGTGTTCCTTTCCTTTCCTCCTTCGTACAATCAACGACAATAAACAGTTACAGATAAATAAAATAAACACAGGCATTATATAAATCAAAGACTAACCTGCGTTCCGAGATGGGAAATAATCGATGTGAGCGTGCTTAAACCCGTACCGAATTAAGGGGCTATTACATCTTTCCTAACTATCGGGTCCGATTTAGGATCCGATTTAGGACAAGAAATTTAGTCGCCGGAGCTCCTGATTACACGTTCACGATTTAGGACACTAACTCAGTCGGTAAGGACGAGCGACGAGTGACGGACGTGTCGTGTTAATAAAAATAAGTGTGTCGAAATGGCCCCAACACTAACGAAAAACCAAAAAATTGGCATCATCGTAACCCTAGCGGTTGGCTCCTTAAAAATAAAAATAAAAAAAAGAACAAGATGGGTGAAAGATTATTTATTGTTACGTGAAAAGTTAGCAAACATGAATATTATGAGGTCGTTAGAACAAGACGACTTAAGAAATTATCTTAAAATGGATTCAAAAGAATTTGATATATTATTAAATCTGGTGACACCTTTCATACAAAAAAAAAATACTTTTTTTCGAGAAAGTATAAGTGCAAAGCAGAGATTAGTCCTCAAGTTATCAATTTTTTTTTACAGTTTTAGTTGTTGCATTATTATCATAGTTTTTATAAACACTCAATAAAACATTGTACCCGTCGTTTCTGATATTTTTATTCATATAGTTTGGATCATTTTTGTTCCAAAGATATGGCATGTCCTTATATAATTCCAATATGTTTTGGATCGCCTCCTTTTCTGTAGTCATTTTGTTTTTATGCATACAATCAACGAAAAACATGCGCTCGCGACGGCAGGCGAGCGGCGACTGAGCGTCCTAAATGTGATTACACCGTTCCGATTTAGGATGCGATCTAGAGTTAGGACGTCGGAAGCCATTCTTGTCCTAAATCGCATCCTAAATCGGATCCTTCCTTCCTAAATGCGATTACACTATCCTGAATTTAGGAACGACTTCATATCGGATCCGATTTAGGAAAGATGTAATTGCCCCTTTAGCGTGAGCGCGATAACGACGTTCCGTGAATCGTCATAGATGACGTCATGACAAGCGCCATCTTGCGATAACGCCGACCATGCCCTAGAATAATATCACCGTGAGCGCTGTCAAAAATGACAGTGTGTGTGTGAGGATGTGTCAGTGTGTGTTTTGTTTTGATTTGCATCTTATCATAAAATTAAACTAACGTGGCATTTTCGAAATTGTGCTTCTGGCTGATAGTCGCCACCTAACCAAAGAAGTAGAAATGTGGTGTTTATACAAAGAAATACTATAATAATATCGTTTTTACATTGAGTAAGCACTGTGAGCGCGCTCACGGGCGTTCCGAATTGTTGACAGCTCTCAGCTGTCATAATCGTGATATCTAAATCGGAACGCCATGTGAGATGATGTGAGCGCTGTGAGCATTTATAGCTAATTCGGAAAGCGCCCTAAATAGAATACACACACAGAGTTGATAGAATAGAGACTGTCTCAATATTATTTTACTCTTTGGACTCAACTCGATCGTCGATCGGCTTACCATTGAACTGCACTACTTTTTTGTACGACGCGGACGTCTTAAAAAGTAGTGCAGTTCAACTTCTGAAGCTCTTAGACGGAGGTTACACGTTCATTCTGATGTCAGTTCAGTCTGTGACCTTGATCACGTCTAGAATGATGCCAGAATGATGGAATGACGCGCGGTATTACACGGTAAGTCAGACTGACGATCAGTCTAACCGAAAACTTCTACGCGATAACACGCTTATGCATTTGGTATGGATTTTAACAAGAAAAATAATATGCTCCCGTTGCCTTCGTAGACAGGACTAATATAGTAATATTATTATATATATATTAGTAGAAAAAGAAAGCGGTGGTATAAAAAGTGGCTAATGAAAAGACCATAAATTCACTTAAATTTACTGAATGAGATATGAGACAGATAAAGATATACAACGTGCCGCTACAATGGTGACATTAAATTAACACACGTATACGTTTTCACATTTTCGTTTCATAAAGAAGTTCTATTTCCATTAAACGTTATTATTTACGGATTTATTTAAAATTTTAGAAAATAGCATCTTAGAGCAACCTGTACATAAAGAACTGTTGCGCAGCGGTCATTTGCCGGGGTCACGGATCATAACATCGCATCAATGAAATAAAACGAATAAGCAATACTATTAGAATGAAACAAATGCAAAGAGTAGGCGAATTGAAGGAAAGACATATCGCTTTGGCGGCGAGTGGCGCGTGCGCGCCGCTCGCCGACAAAGGGATATCTCTTACCTACCCCGCCGCTATCCTTTTGTCGGCGGCGGCGCGCGCGCGCGCCGCTGCCGCCAAAGGGATGGCGGCGCAGGTGACTCGCGAAACCCCTCCCACCCGCCGCGCCCCCGCAATGCACTCGAATTCTTTTTTGCTTTCTAGTTTCTAGTGCTAGCCGAACCCGTGTCCTTGACACACTTCGTCAAACCAGTGCGCATAATTACGAATATTGTTGTGAATGTTTCCGCGAAAAAGACGCTTACCTATTGTTTTATTTATTTATTTTTGTGTAATTAGGATAGTAATTAGATTATGGTGCTGCGATAAAGACGCTTTGCTTTGTTTTACTAGTAGGTACGTTTACATCTCTTGCGATACAGACGCTTTTATTTTTTTGTTTTGTGCTTGTGTAAACTTGTGATCGTGATGGCAAATACACATCCGAACTACACAGCAGCTGAATATGCGGACATGATCCTAATTTACGGAGAATGTCAACAAAATGCTGTCCTTGCGATAAGAACATAATATCGCGAGAGATATGGCGATAGATGCGGGAAAACATGAAACGCCGTTTAGCCCTTTGTATCCGCCAACAAGGTGGTCTCATTGAAAATAAGAAAATTTAAAATAAAGACAAATCTCAGCAGGATTGTCCGAAAGGGTTACCGCTGGCCCGGAACATAAAGGGCTGGAAGGAACACGGGTGGGTTTTAGTCAGTAAGAGTCTGACACTCCCTTCCGCTCCACCCAGAGCGGGAAGGGTCATTTGATGATTTCCCATCCGCAAAAAAATAAAAATTAAGACAAATAAAAGCAGTGTTAGTGATGTGATGATAAGTGATGACAGTTATAACTAATAGTATCTAACAAGAGATGGTGTTAGGATAAACGTTTGACTAAGCACCTCCGCTGTAGGTACCACTTGCGCCGCCGCGCCGCGCGCCGCCGCCGCTCGGTTTCTTTGATAAATGCCGTCAAAGAATCGGACCGATCACGAGTAGGTACAATACGCGTTGCGCTTGCGCGGTTGCCAGCGCGCGAAGTGACGCGCGTTGCCGCTCCGAGTCAACGTAACCAGCAGCTACGTAAGTAATTTCATGAATGAATTTTTGCAAGGGTGATCCCAATTTTAGTTAATATAATATTATTTAGTTTGTTTGAAAAAAATTTTTTTTCAATTTACGTATTATTTTAACCTATCAAGTTAAATATGATTAATGGGCACTAGCCCTACCCGTGTGTTAAATTAATGTCGCCATTGTAGCGGCACGTTGTATTTATTGCATAACTGTGTACATAAAGTTCTTATACATATTTTTTTGTTTGTTTCAAGCAAGTTTCAAGTCTACCCGAGTCAGATATGCAATAGTAATAAGAAATTGGGTACTTACAAATTCTATTTTTTATCAAAAAACTCATGCAGATTAGGGATGTGAAAAAAATGGTTGCCTGTAAAGTCGGTTTTACGGGCGAAGATTTTACGTGACAACGACCGATCATCCGATCATAGTTGAGTGGGAGAGAGACGCAAGGCATTCGGCGGGCCTCTCTCTCGTTCGGTGACTCATCGTAACGTTACCGAGCGTTACACTTTTTCATAAGTGACTCCCAGTCGCAACCTAATTTAAGACGTTGTCACGTCAAAAATAATCGATTATAGAAAAAATCGATTAATAATTGATTTTTTTTCCATAAAAATCGATTTTTATAATCGATTTACATATTACAAAAAATCGATTAATAAAAAATCGATTTCTTATTCACTGCCGATTTTTTTCACCTAGAATTTAGAACGGCCGCGCAACACAGCTTTTTAGTCAGGAGCGCGAAGCCGCAAAGTACCGCGAAGTGTACCACTAACTAATAAATGAATGACGCTAAAGGGCGCTCCACACGGCTAAGATACTATAATATTTTATCTTTGTAATCCTTTTGTAATCCCCATAAATATGAAATAAATAATATTATCTTCGTCGTGTGTAATGGTCCATTGAATTGTATGGCGAGCGATATTGTATCTTAAGGGGGAAGCGCTAAGGTGGCCCGCGAAATTCAAATTTTCTTACGTTTTTTACAATTTGCTGGTCGGTATTAAGTTGTACGTTGATTAAAATATGATTCGCGGTCGTAACAAATATGTATTTACAGAATTAAAATCATTACAATCAGTAATACAACTTGTTAAGTTAGTATAATCCCCAAATGTCAAGATTTCATGAAATAGTCATTCTTGGGGATTACATGGTCATAGAGAGTTGTGTTGATGACTTTAATGATTATAATAATTTTATTCTGTAAATACATATTTGTTACGGGCGCGCAAAACTTTAACTTAGAAAGATGTATTAATGATTCTTAGGATTAAAATTCTCTAAATATATTTCAAGATACAACCTGACACTGACCTGCAAATTGCAAAAAACTTAAGAAAATTTGAATTTCGCGGTCTACTACTATCCATTCACCCTAAGAAATTTCTTCCTGCGAAAGGAGAAATTAAAAAAAAAACCTTTTTTGTGTAAAATTAATGTTTCGCTTGTTGATATTATTATTATTAACCCTTCGCATGTCGCGTGTACAGGGTATGTACAGATAACAATAGAATTTCATGCGACGGGTTAATAAAACTGAGTGCTGTGATAGTGATTATCGTTATTTCAGGCGTTTAATTTAATCTATCAAAAAAAAAGGAAAAAATCGATTATTTTTTAATCGATTTTATTACTAGGCAAAATAATCGATTCATTAATAATCGATTTTTTATGTATACTGTCACATCCCTAATGCAGATTATAAAATACCTTATCAATTAACATTTTCTTCAATTTATTTTTAAACATATTTCCATTTAATTCTTTAATTGCTGGCGGTAACTGATTGTACACACGAATAGCAGTAACATAGGTACTTTTATATTACATCATATTGTTAATAACTGGTAAATTAATGTCATATTTATATTGTTTCCGAATATTTAGACACAGGAGAAGAAGATGACTATGCTGATTATTATCGAATTAAAGAATTTAATTTAATTTTTTTTATTCGTTTTATTCCAAAGAATAGGTAACATTTCCTAATGTAAGAATAAATTCTTTCTCCGGGGCTAATGGTAGAGATGGGGACGTCGGGAGCGGCGAGGGAGTCGGCGCAGGCGGCGACATGTCGTGCGACTCCATCGCTGTCTAAGCAGTGACTGACATCAGACTGATAGCTAATAAACACACGTTCATTCAAAAATTATTAAAATATTTAAATAATCATCATTCTGGACCATCATTCCATCAGTCTACGTGTTACACAATCAGTTTCCCGTCATTCTGACATAAATCATAGACTGAACTGACATCAGAATGAACGTATAACCTCCGTCTTATGGATTGCATGAAACAATGGCCGATGCAAATTGTGACCGCATGCTGCATTTAATTTTTTTGAGATGCATAACAGACGCAGTGTCTTCAATTGATACATATTTGTTACGGTCGGTCGCGAATCAAATTTTAATCAACGTACAACTTAATACTGAACAGCAAATTGCAAAAAACGTAAAAAAAAATAATTTCGCGGGCTACCCTAGCGCTTTCGCCTTAGTGGATTTGTTTATGGGATTGCTACATGCTTATTACTACTATAAAATGCTTCTGAAGCAAACAGCACCTCTTCTTCTTCGTACATCTCGAAAGAAACTGCGCAAGGTAGGCCGCGCGGCTCATGGGGTCGCGTTTGCAAAAAACAGCAAAAGCCTCGCTAGGCCGGGCCTAATTGCGTAAAACATTTTCTTTCTGATTACAATTCCGAAACTATGCCAACTGCAGTTTGAATCGATATCAGTAAACGGAATTGTGTTAATCTATATCATCCCAATTGACTATAATTGTATAGAGGTGTACCGACTGTCGGGCAGAATTTGTTTGGTGAAAGCGTGTTGTTTCTTCATATATGAACTATTCGCTTCCAAATAATTTTGCTATAATTAAATTTTGTTTTGATTACAACTGATGGTCTACTACTGCATATACATAAAAATGTACAATGATTGCCGAAAAATGAAAAACCAATTTATAATATACTTTCTACCAAAAACTACCATAATTGAAATACGTAAGGAAACGTTTTATTTTTCACGTTTTAGTTATCTGTGGCCAACGATAAAATCGTAAAAAAGCAGTGTTGTCAACTTAGTGGGAGTTCCACTAAACTTGGGGGTTTGGACACAGGGGTGGGGTGCTGGTGGACAAAATTTTGCTTTCAGTGGCTGATGGTTAGACTAATTCAATTTGTAGAAAACAATACAATCAACTACTTTAACTTTGCCTCGAGAAAATATTATATTAACACGATAATGGGCATGTTTTATATTTTGTTTAAACCTTGTGAAAATGAGAAATAAATCATCAAACTACTGACGTTTTAAGATTTATTTCTTTCAAATGCGGAAACCACTGCCGATTTGAAAGTAAGTAATTTCGAAAAAAATCCCACGGCAACATACTACTAACTTCTTGAGTAATTCATTATTTTATGATATTGTAATAGGATGATGCTAAAAAAAAAGTACTGTGAATAAGTTATGTTTGTGTCCATTCTCAAATCTTAAAACGGACCTCCATAACGGCGATCGAACGTCGCTAATAAGAATAAACATAATATAAAAAAGTTGCGCCTTCTAGTGGACTCGGGAGAAAAGTTGGCAACACTGACACTGAGGAATTAGTAAAAGTACTCTGTGGTAAAAGTACTCTACTACTCTGTGGTAATAAGAGTAAATAATGAAAATAGGATACTTTTAAACCATAATATTATACAAATAATCTGTTTGGTTTTACCTTGAATGTTGTTTAAATTAATACTTGTTTTATGTTTTTTAACATACTAAATTGTTTTTACTATTTTCATACAGAAACATAGGATAAATAGTTTCGGAACATTTTTGTTGTGGTTTCTTGTAGAAGGAATGCGTTTGTAAAGTTCTCTGATAGAATAGAGGACGAGGTTTTAGCTGGCTGCACTAAGACTTAGGCTGTTTTGCTCGATAGCGAAAAGCACCTTAGTCTGTTATATGTCAATATAATCATAAAAGTAAGTAACCAAATATATCTAGGAAAAAGTTGTTCGTATCTCATTATTAGATTATTGTAGCTCGTGTAAGTACTTACCCTTGATACCGATGATCATCAAGGATAGAACTATATTAGCTTTCGACCTCCCTGGACATGGGTTTTCGTCGTAGACTGCCGGTACACTTAATCAACAACTCACATAACATCAATATTAAATGATACCTTCTCCCCTCTTAGGTACACATAATTGCTTTAAGAACGAAACACAATCTTTGAGAATTCAATGAAGATTTCAATATGTTTTTAATTTTCAGTTATGACTTACAACAAATGGGACTGGTTGAGGATGATTTTGTATATAAAAGAGCATTTCAACTCGGACAGTGTCCTTACTGTCTCACTTTTAAAACTGCAGGAGAATTCTCGGGGTGTTTCACCTACGAAGACATGAATGAACGCAGCATATTACATACATTACTGTTCGCTTCGGCCACTGCTACTGCTGCTCAGCAACTTCTTCAGTTTTCAAACTTCTCAAGTACAAACTCAAGATTGTTCAAAAACTGTTGAATCTTCAGTCTTGCATGACAACATAAACATATGTACCTATTATGTAATTGATAACAGTGTAAGCTTTAATATAAAGTTGAATACTTACTAAGCCTTTTTTTAATAAAGACATCAAGTGATTATTATAGTGATACTAATTAGAAAATAGTGGTGTTTAGCTAAATTAACTGTCATTCATTAGGTACTTATAGGTAAATAGAAAGACAAAATATGGTAAACAAAAATGGTTGCCTGTAAAGTCGGTTTTACGGGCGAAGATTTTACGTGACAACGACCGATCATCCGATCATAGTTGAGTGGGAGAGAGACGCAAGGCATTCGGCGGGCCTCTCTCTCGTTCGGTGACTCATCGTAACGTTACCGAGCGTTACACTTTTTCATAAGTGACTCCCAGTCGCAACCTAATTTAAGACGTTGTCACGTCAAAAAAAAAAACTGGTTTTATTTATATTATTACAACCTATCTGACAATAGCATTTATTCACATTTAGCATAGAATATTTGGTCATGAGGCAAGAATAAATTGGAACAAATATTTATATTCTATAGATTGGTGGAATTTGGCATCTAATGTCTTCCCATGTACTGCTGGCTAATGCTTCCTGTGAGAACAAGTTAGTTTTTCCTGAATTATTTTAATTTTTAGCGGCAGGCCCAGACGGAGATGGCGGGATAAGCTGGACTCCTTTAATAAAGATAGGTCCTTGGCAGCTCTCGACAGAGAGGGGTGGAAGGAGAGTAGGCCTTTGCCCAGCAGTGGCGCAAGATGTAGTTGAGCCTGACACCTGAAAGATAAAAAAAGAATTTAAGTAAGTAAATCCTCATTATGTTACAACCATCCACAAAGTATTTAAAAGGCTCAAATCTATGTACATATTAGAACAGTAATATACTGCTATAAACACAAATTAGATGCCTACAATTCTATTGATGGATGAAGCATACTTGACTAAAAAGTACCTACACAAAGATACAGCAAGTATTTTTACTTATTAGGTAATAGATAAAAAGGAGGATGGGCCTATGATACATATTACACACATTACTAATTGTGATATCAAACATAACCAATACAATGCTAGAGTATTTTGAAGGGCTCCACATAATAATGTAACAATAAACACTATAAATAAATATTATGGTACTTCCATATTATTATAGTTGAATATTTAGAAAATAACCTTCAAGACTACCTACCATAGTGGTGCTAGGAGACTGATATTGATTTTGAGGATTTACACCGGACATCCTAAGGTTTATGACAATACATTTTTATTAATTGACTTAGATATTCTTACTAATAATATTTAACAATAATTGAAAACACATATTTTCAGTTGCCTACCTAACTTACCTACATACCTACTTTCTTTAATTTAGTTTGTTGTTATAATTGTAAATATTCATCCCCTCATCTTTTATGAAGCTAAGCTATAGGTACTATGGTCAGTAACAATAGAAAAGTAATTGTGTCTTGTCATTAGTAGTTGAAGTCATTATATTACCAATGTTTGATGGTGCCCTATGTATCTAGGTATATTATACAATGTAGGTATTCACCAGTAGATACCTGACAAACAATATACAGTTTGTAACATCTTTGAAGATGGTCAGTGGGTCGTCTTAGGAAGATACAACATTTAGGTTAGGTTAGGGTATACCTATAGTGGGCCCATTCAATGTTCAACACTTATAAAGAAAATAATACTGACATTACCTTGAACAATGATGTTTAAAAGTAGGTCTATGTATGGTGTGTATTTTCGTCGAAGTCCTTGGATAGATTTAATCCATCGATTTATATTGCTTCATAGTGTGCTTTATATTTGTTCTTCCTCTTTAGTTATTCCTTTTCCAATGAAGTAAAACCTCGAATGGGTTGCGCTTCTGGCATAATAAGTTAACGTTTGTTATGGTACGAGATACGAATTTGTCTTTCGTTAAAATGCCACCAATATAGGTACCTCGTTTCTGAAATATCATAATAAGCATAATTTAGGTTGTAAGCACTTATATCAGAAGAAAACTTTTACAATTATTTTACTAAATTCACCTCACTGCCTTAATATTTAAAATACTATTAATATGGTTTTATCATTGAGGTTTTACACTAAATCACATTCACAATTTATCAGGAAGGCTACCACTTACATTTTTTCGAAATAATTATGGGGATTACGCGTTTAAATCCTAAAATATGTAGATCGGAAAATGATTACGACGAGAAGTCTGCCTTCTCTTTCAAACCAACTGCAGTTGGTTTTAATTTGACGTTTGAAGCAGGGTTGGATTTAGGTACGTTGAAAAAGATAGCACAAAAAAATGAAAAGGATAGTATTTATAAAAAAATTATAGTACACTTTCATTATTTTTTTAAATTTAACTTAATAGTCATTAAAATCAACACCAGTACTCAAGATGTTTTTTCTTAGGGGTGGATACTTCCGGGCTATGGTCATTTTCATGACCATCACAACCACTTTTCCTAATTAAAACACTAAAAACGTATTATTTTACACAAAAATTCAAAATTCACAAGCTATGGTTGTCACTTTGATTGAATTTCGAATGGAATGGAAGGAACGAGATTAGTGGAAAGATAGAAGTGTATAATACTGCGGAGGATAATCGGGGAATCCCCGGCCATCGACACAGAAAACATCGCAAGATCAGAATTCTGTCAGATAGGTACACACAAGCACGGTCGAAATATCCATAAAATGTAAAACTAAGCATTCGGGAGCATACTTTAAATTATAGTATTTTAACGTACTATCCTTAGATGTGGATAGTATATAGTACAAAGGGCGAAATTATAGTATAAATACTATAATTATAGTACAAAATCCAACCCTGGTTTGAAGCCAAATCTAGCTTGTCAAAAAAGTTGCACAATACGAAAAATTGACTTTTGCCCAGTTTTTCATGACGTATCGTTCACTCTAATAGCGATTCAAACAGAGCCGTTGGCTTCCCCTTCAGACGAGTATACGCAATACGAAAAGGTTAAAACGAAGCCAATTGGGATCAAAACGAAGCCCACTAGTCTGCATCATTACTCGATAATGTGTTACGCAATTAGGTAGCGGGTCTGGAGGCCCCAAAAGGCCGCGCGGCCCTAGTGGGGAGGCGCCTTAATGTTTCCGGTTCAGCAGTCATTGACATAGAATGTTTTTCCTATCTCATGGACGTAATATAATCTTCTATTATATTACGTCCATGGTTCAGTCCTTTTAGTCCTTTATTCTCTGAATGTCTACGGTCTTATCAAAGTACTCTGTGGTCTACGGGTTCAGTGCAGTGCATGGACGTATTCTTTATAAATTATCAAAGACTACAATATAATGCTGTATTACCTACAGCTTGAGTTTGACAGCTTAGCTGTAGATAGAATTATTACGTCAAACTCAAACTCAAACTCAAGGCATTTATTTCAATTAAACCAATTACAGGCACTTTTGAATTGTCAAGGGGTCGGTCAGTCAGAAAGATGAAGCTAGATTGCCCATTCCAAAGCGTAGGTACCTATGGAGAAGAACGGGCAAGAAACTCCATGGACACTCTTTTAAATCAAAATAATATGGTTTCAAAGTCTTGTTTACATCATTCATGTTAAAAATTATGCATGTGAGAACGATGCAGAACGTTAAAAGCGTCCGTAATGAAAAAAAAAAAACAATTCAAATATTAAATAAAATTAAAATAAGCCATGGCAGCAAAGAGATGACCAGTCCCTACTGACGGCGCCCGTTCACGAACATGACGCATGTATTAGCACCATTCAGCTCAACCATTTTATAGGGAGCTAAATGATCCAACACACGCGCCACCATCAGCGAGACATTTGAGTGAGCATCATGACATACTCTCAGCCGCCAGGGCACATTCAAGTCAATGAAAGGCGTACCCAGTAAATGGAAGCTTTAAATAGTATGTACGGACGCCAGCAGGTCAACCTACCCGAAACTGTCAGATTTTCCCAATCAACCTTGAACCTTGTGTTTTAGCAATAAAGTCGAAAATCTATTAAAGAAATCTGACAGATTGTAGTAACTTGATGTGCTGGCGTCTGTACATAGTACTCACACATGTGCTATGCAATACAATACTAGGAGATTGAATTTATATAATGCAAAAAGTGTATTTTAAAATCTTCAGCAGCTTCAACAGTATTTTCCAATGCTAATCAATTTATTTGTGCGTCCTTATGGAGCAGGACCAGCGTTTAGCCAAGCACTTTTATCGGCGATGTAGTCCCCCAATTTATAATATGCAGTGCAGGTGTCCGTGTCACTGACTGTGTCACTACTGTCACTGTCATATTCACAACCATAGACTACTATTACTGTTACAATACTGTTCACAACGTCAAACGTCAAGTCACTGTCAAAAAGTGTTGTATTGGTGTTTTTTCTACGTATTTCGCTATTAATTTATAAAATATTCTGAAAAACACTGTAAATTTGTGAACGTCATTACTGTAAATACACAAACGATGTTGAGAAATTTATTTAAATTTCATAAAACGGGTAATCAATGTGGACGTTTTTGCGCGGCAACTGTGCTCAGGTAATACAAGATACATCATCAGGCGTACATTTTATGAGGCTCCGGAACCAGTGGCTTTATATAATTACGTCTATTGCATCCTGGGCAGTCAGTTAGGATACCACCCACCCTCACTGCCACTGGCTTACTTTTTAACCATGAACTAGAACGGTAACTCGTGCCGCTAAGAAAGTGTATTTTTTCGATGTAGTACAGTGTTATTTACCTGTACAAATAAATACGCATTTTACACTATGCAACAACCGTGCCATAGATACTGACAGTTGTTCCCTCAAACTATTTATAGATTTAGATCTGATCTATCATTTTCAGTTTACAACATTACACTAAACACTATGGAAGTACAGAATTTAGTCAAATTTTCAGCCAAAACAGCATCAAACAATTCAGTGGGCTGTCCCAAACTGTCCAAAAGAATGTCAACAGGAAGACTCCAATTATCAACACCTGTGTCTGCAGAACAATGTTCATACAGACACAGGACACTCCTAATCCGAACAGCTTGAAGTTTCTACCGGGAGTCAAAGTGCTGGAGATGGGACAGACAATGGACTTTCCTAATATCGGAGCAGCGCAGTGCAGTCCATTAGGTAGGTACCACATCGGTAAAAAGTAGCCTATATTATGTTAATCCAGCCATTCAAGTCAAAATCGTAGAAATCGAGAATTCGTTCAGCCATTTGAGTGTGAAGTAGTAACAAACATATAAACACACCCTCACTCACAAAGTTTCGCCTTTATAATATTTGTGTGATTTTCTGTTTAGTTGTTGTTGTTGAATCGGTGGTTGAAGGACACTGAACAAGACCCACTAGATGTTTTATAGTTATTACATCTGGTGCCATCCATTACATATTGAGACTCCTCTGTGCAAGCATACAGTCACAAACACTAATATGTCAACACTTGGCAACTTTCAATTGCGATTTTTTCGTGAAATAACTAATGCAACATTGAAATACGACCCTTTACACAAACCTATGGGTTCGAAAATATGTGTTCGTAATAACATAAAATTTCTTTCAAAACTAAAGGAGAAAATCGTCTTTGAATAAAGCCAAGTGTATACATACTTATGCTTTTTGACAGTTGTCGCAGGTAGTCTGTAGTCTGACAACCAGTCTTACCAAACGAAGAAGCGATTGAAAGTTGACCCCAACATAGTAGGGAAAAGGATAGGTAGATTGATTACTTCTGGGGGTCTAAACACCCCCAGAAGTCCTGCAAAGTGTTAATATTATTGTCATAATTAATACCAACTGAAGAAAGAACATAAATGTTTACCAACCGATAGGAAATATTTTGCTGTTAAAGTTACAATTTTAAAATAGCTTTTTATTTTATTTTCAAAACTTAAAATAAAAAACAAACAAAAGAACAAAATAACAATTTGGGAGATGCGTATGGAACTGCTTTTTGAGAATGGATTGACTGATTTCGATAGCGGTATGAAATTTGCGCTGGGCAGAGCTAGTACTTAATTGATAAAAAACATTTGAATACTCTTGTAAGATAGTATGCAATGAAGTTGTGCTTATTGGAATGAACACTACAACTACATACTTACTTTTTTAAATTTCAGCAAAAATGATATTCCGCATTGATGGTGTGAAATCAGTTTTCTTTGGCCCTGAGTTTGTGACAGTAACCAAACAAGATGATGATGTCGACTGGAGACTTCTGAAACCTGATATATACGCTACTATTATGGACTTCTTTGCCAGTGGCCTACCAGTTATTATTGACGCTCAACCTTCGGGCGGTACACGTAAGTGGCCTCTTAATATCAATAACAATTATTTTATTGTATAACTACTGATCAATGAGGGGCTTGTGGGTAAGTAATAACATCCGCACGGGTCGATCAATCAGGTTAAGCTACGCTTGTCGCGGTTGGTTCGTGGATGGGTGACCATCTTCACATACCAAGACCCCTCCATCACCTCCATGCCTGGGAAAGCACGTTAAGCCGTTGCTCCCGGCCGTCATTCGTCGATCTTTGCCAGTTGTTATGGGTCGTCAGAAGCCCGAAAGTGACAACCAGTCTTACTAAGTGGTAATGTTACTGTGGGTTGTGGAGTTTAGATAGGCATTTGCTCTGTGTAAAATACTGGTATTCACTGGTATTCAACTGCATTCGGTTAGACTGGAAGCTGACCCCAATATAGTTTGGAAAAGGCTAGGCAGATGGATTGAACTAGTGATTCACGAGAAGATTGTTCAGTAGCAGATTATGCAGAGATCAATGACTTCTGTTCTTATTGTCTCTTACCTAATGTAAACATTTAATGGATCCCTTTTTTTAAATATAATTTTCAGAAATAAACGAAGATGACGATGAGATAGTCCAAATGATAAAGGAGCTTCTAGACACGCGTATCAGGCCTACAGTTCAGGAAGACGGTGGTGATGTTCTGTTTGTGGACTTCAAGGATGGTTTACTGAGGCTGAAGATGCAGGGGTCATGTTCTTCATGCCCTAGCTCCATTGTTACTCTGAAGAATGGAGTGAGTTGAACTTTTATTCATCCACCAATCCACACTGGGCCCGCTTGGTGGCCTATGGTGGCTTTATCGCCCACTCCCTCTCACAGAAAGAAAATGCCTGTGTCAGCAGTGGGAACATTATAGGCTGGTTATGCTAAATGTGTCCGACAAGGGAATTGAACCTAAGACACCACGCTTAGTAGTTAGTAGATATTACGGACGACTTCACACAGAGCCGTCGCGCTCGGCGCGACGGTAACCGTCGACTCTGTGTGGAGTCGTCCGTAATATCTAGTACATTACAACTGCTCAGCGTCGCGTCGCCGTCCCGCCCCGCCGCGCCGCGCCCGCTGTGTGCAGAGACCTTTAATGGAAAAATGATTTTAATTCCTACACAATACAGTTCAGTTTACGCTACAACTTCAAACATTTTTATAACTTCTTCAATAGGTGCTAGTCACTCTGAAATCAACTTAATTTTCAAGTTGATATTTGTTTAACTTGAAATAGGGGTGTGCAGCACTGCACACTTACTATAGACAAAGTCTTACCAAAACTCAGAATACAAATTGTAATTATCAGTTTTCATCTTCTAATGTTGTGTCATCTTCTATTACAGGTCCAAAACATGATGCAATTCTACATCCCGGAAGTGGTAGCTGTTGAACAAATCGACGATGAAGGAGACAAACTTAGCGAGAAAGTGTTCAAAGAATTTGAGCAGCTGAAAACCAAAGAGTCTGCGGAACCGAAATAAATGAATCTGTGAATAATATGTAAGTAGAAACGCAACATGTATATAAATACTGTCCTGTTTTTTGTTAATTTATAAATAGAAAATAAATTGCCTATGTTGAAATTATTGTGTAATTTTTTTAACTTTCCTGAGCACAATAATTTATTGTCAGAAAATACATAGAATTTAAAGCAAGCACCTTACAAAGATGCAGATGCCAAAGCTTCTACAATAGAAATGGAATTGTATACAATCGATGCTGGGCGTATCCGATCCGAAGCGTGACTTTGATCGTGTTCGGAACAATAATCTCGATTATATCCGATTCTTCTATGCTACTATTTTTATAACGGCTGAAAGCAATTACCTACACACTAGTTAAACACATTTAACCGGTTGAATGCCGTAATTACAGAAACAATGAAAAAGCGATTGTGTCTCGCGTGGATCTACGTTCCGTTCCGTTCGTACTAAGGGTTAATGGGAGAGGTGGCCTGGTTGGAATAACCACCGACGGCGGCCATGGCGCACGCCTAAGGTCTAGTTGAAGGACTAAGGCCGAGGCCGCACTACTAAGGCGACTGCGACGCGACTGCGATTTCTTGAAAACAAACTCATATAAACATAAAGTCGGTGGCCGCACTGCAGAAACGACAATTTGTTCATATGGTCGCCGCCGCGTCGCTGTCGCCGTACCTAACGTAAGCCTTGTGTTCACCAACATTTAAATCAACTGATTAAATATTTAATCAGTTCTGTATTTAAAATTTCCTTAGGAAATTTGACATAATCCAACTGTTTAAATACCTAACCAGTGCACGGTGGTTTGAATGTTGGTGAACTCAGGCCTAAGTGCGATTAACCAAACCCTCTATTATAGAACACATTTAAAACAAAACGCAAATAAATAAAAAGTCATTTTATAGTCCATTGCACTTTTATTATTCAAAGGTTTTTTTTATTATATCTGAGTATCTTAGGCTGCTTTCCAACGAAATTGACAAATAAACATTACCGAATGTTTTCGTTACAATTTTTACTATAAAAATAGAGATCGACTTTAAATTACACATTCATAGTTGGAAAACCGTCTCTATACGTTTCACACAAAGAAATATAAATACAAATAATGTAGCCTAGTTAAAAGATATATTAGTAGTTGTCTCTTAAACTAAAAGTTTTTATGTACTAATACTAGCTCCTAAACTAAAATCTACAAATTACAATTGTTTGCAAAACCAATAATATCGATAATTTTCTACGTCTTTTAAATACATGAAGTACCTAAAACTAAACAATGGCAGTGTTCCATTTCATATTACGAAACTAAATTAATTTTTCGACATTAACTATATTTTATAATATGAGTACAGTCAACAGCAAAGGTAATGATTTTGATGTCGAATAAGAATTTACAAAAAATGTCGTGAGCTTTTGTTTATTTATATTAATTTATTTCTGCGTTTGACTGTACCAAGTTTAAAAATAGATATTTATTAGAGACAAGATTGATAGTCTAATAGAACAAAAGTCGAAAAGTTTATTAAAAAAAATAGATTCATAGTATAGTATTGATTCATAGTATTAATTGAAGAAATAAAGTCAAACATTAAAATCACACATTGATTTATAATCAAATCAATGTTGCAAACACAGTTTTGCAAAAAGTCAATACCAATCAGCAGGCTAAATTAAAAGAAAAGATAGAAGGTACTTAAAAAGATAGTTGGTACAATACTGTACTGTTGATCTAGGTAGGAAATCTATAGTTGGTTGGCCCAAGGGACACTTCCGACTAGTCACAATAAAACGTTTCTTTATCTAACAATATAGATGCTTTGTCAACCATTTCGTACAAGCTCCGAATCTCATTACTAAAATCACAATCCATCATGATTTTCTAACAGATGGTATCAAAAGAATCACAAATACTGGGCGTGCGGCCAACGCCACGACACATTCCAATTCCCATGCTACATTCCTAGCAATCATACTTCCCATATATCTACTTAGTATGTGAAATTAAACAGAAATCGTAAATGCTAACGGCTTCAATTCATTTTAGGGTGCCTTCGTACTGGCGTTGGTCCAGCGTAGACGTTGAACGTATGCGCTGCGTAGACGCTGACCGTTGTTCAAAGGTGACGTTAACGTCAATATGACGTATTTTCGATGTAATCAGTTACGTTACGCGACGCTAGCGCATCGTATACATTTACGCAGCGTCTACGCGACGTCAACACAGGACTTAAACTCAGTTTAAAAACACTTACACCAAGTATTAATATAAATATAAGTTTTATGTGTGTATATCAAGGGTTGCACCTGCACACACAGCAAGAAGGGAATAAGAACCAGTCCATGAAAATGCCAGCACAGTCGTCATTTGGGTCGTACGCCAGCAGTCTGTGCCATTTATACTTCTGTTCGCAGCCGCAGTCGCGTGTACATCTCGCCGTTGTTGTTTTACTGAAACATATAAAGATATATTTACTTAGTGAAAAAAAAATTCTAAAGGGATGATAAATAGTAGTTTTGGAAAAGTGGGATATTAGGATATTAGCTATCAATTGAACCGGGTCAGCGGGATTGTCCGAAAGGGTTACCGCTGGCCCGGAACATAAAGGGCTAAGGAAGGAACACGGGTGGGTTTTAGTCAGTAAGAGTCTGACACTCCCTTCCGCTCCACCCAGAGCGGGAGGGGTCATTTGATGATTTCCCATCCGCAAAAAAAAAAAAAGCTGTCAATTGAATTCAATAAATTCAAATAAATTAAAAAAAAATCAATTGAATAAATTTTTAATGAAACTTCAGCTGTTCCTCCCAGCTTTAAACACCATAACCTTGGGTTTCGGAAGAAAAATAATATTTTATAGATAGGCCTTATAGCACACACAGATACCAAGTACTTAGCACTCATCCCGCTGTAAATAGGTAGGTACTTACGCATTAATGCGTTAAACTGGTAGATGATGATCTCTATGAAACGAGCGTTGGTATATAAAACATATTGCTCAATGTTAAAGTACCAACTGTCTTGAAAGTACCTATTTCAAAATGAGGTGTTAAGATTGTCCTCAGTTTACGTAAGGCGGGTGCACAACTGCACATTTGATTGCAATGCAACCTACCTGCACGTCTCCTGATGTATCGCCTGCTCAAAATGCATAGTGTTGACTATGGCGCGCAACTTTCTCGCCGAGTTGAGCGCCCAATACGGAGTCATTATTTCCGTCTTGCTCTCGCATGCGTCCACTCTGAAATTACGAAATGAAAGGTTTGTGAATACTTAAGTGTTTTTAAAATTGATGACACGACACTAAATAAGGAGTTCGTCGTCAGAAAAGGATTTACTTATAACATGACCCGGAATTAAGACATCACCAAGCACCCCAATTAGAATATTATGGTATAATCACAATACATACACTGAATTATTATTAAGTGTAAAACATTGTTTATTTATTAAATTAATTATACTGATTGTGGGAGAAAAATGTCGCAGACGTATATGAGTCTAGCGTTGTAGGTACTTCGTCCATTTTGGTTTGTTTTGACTGTACAGCGAAGTGTGACGGAGTTTCAGTAAACGATTCTGAACAAACTACTTTCATGATGTGTATCAATCCAGTTAAACATTATATATACCTAACGGCATACTGGGATTATTTGCCACTTCGTTTGCGTATATACCTACCCTATGATCCAGGAGCGTTCATTACCTCTCATTTTGCAGTGGAAGTTTATGAGCTGATATAATCATGTACAGACGCCAGCACATCAAGCTACCCGAAACTGTCAAATTTTCCCAATCAACTTTGAACCTTACGCTTCAGCGATAAAGTTGATAATCTATTAAATAAATTTGACAGATTGTAGTAGCTTGGTGTGCTGCCGTCTGTACATAAAACCAATCTCGTCATTTCCTTACAGAAAAACTGATCATCTTCATCCTTATCATTAAGTACCAGCATCCTTTTCATGCCACTGCAAGGCATAGCTTCTTGACGAAAAAGGGTTATCTGACGCCATTCTTCAAGGTTTTCCCGAAGAGCTATTATAGAAGAACTATTCCCGCCGTTTTGTCATCGGTCTTTCTACGCTCCTTGAGCTCACTCGCCCTCCAGTTCGTCAGTGATCACTCAATCTAGCCAAGTGTCAGCCATATGCCTTCAAAACTCACCTGCCAGTATTATTGACCGCCTGTGCATCCGGCAGCGGTGCGTTAGCAGCCTGTCGCACATGTCTGAAGTAGGAGTCGCCGGACGCATCGTGCATGTCCGGAGCGCCGGGCGCCCGCCGCACCCGGTTCCCCGCCGGCGTCGTAAACGAACCGTACATGCGCTTTATTAAAGCTTTGTTCTCGTCTATGAAGTTCTCGATTTTGTCTCTGTAACATGTTGGAAAATAAATCAATTAATGTTCTTAAGTCTTTTTTAAATCGAACAGAGCAGATTGTAGTATCGTATCCTCAATCATTTAAGGCAGATAACTGCCAAATGAAAAATCTGGGAGCGATGATTTGGTATATTTAAGGCAGATAACTGCCAAATGAAAAATCTGGGAGCGATGATTTGGTATATTTCTAGAACCAACTGCTACCAGGGCACCAGAAGTGTACCTACTAATACTCTCGAAGATGTTATGCTTTTTTAAAGTCTAGAGGGATATCTTTGATTTTCTTGGTGCATGTAGGTAGTCGCAGGCGTGGTTGGTGATTGTTGGTGGCTGCAGTTGACTATGCCGTTGACGCGTGTCGCTTGCGTGTATGAGCACTTACATCGGGAACAGTTTTCTGACTGTCATTATCTTATAGTTACTTATTTTTGGATCTGCACTAGTCTAGGCTGAGTTCCTATCAATTGATAAGCAAGAAGACAGACTCACGAGGCATCCACATTCTTAATGACTATTGTCACATAATTTATGCCTGCTCGAATTCTCACAACATCCTCCATTGTTGTCTAGTAAAATAACTTTTCAACTGCTGGGACACAGGCCTCCTCTCCGCGAGAAGAATTGGGCCGTAATCTACCACGCCCAGTGCGGGTTGGTAGATTTCACATGTCTTCGAATTTTTGGTTCTAGGTTTCCTCACGATGTTTTCCTTAACCGTTTTGAGAGCAGTGGTGATGAACTAATTTACACTAAGTCTAGCAACAGATAAGTAAAGACAAGTAAGTATTCATACTTACAATGGATAGGTATTTCCAGCCGTTGGACAATACAGCTGGAAGTTACGCTTCACGCACGGAACTCCTCTGATGATCTGACCTTGAAGCTCGTAGCCCAGTGCTAAAGATAGCGCTGTCCATAGTATCTGGAAATAATTACAAAAGTAATATGTGAATTGCGAGCTGTAGGTAAGTTGTGTTTTTCTTAAAGATTTTTATTAAGTAGGTACTTATAAAATTCCATAGACTGGGTAATTTGATTTTTTTAATCAGTGGAAATATTTTCACATGCACATGATACTTTTTTTTTACTAAAGAACACCCGCCATCTTGACGTCAATATGGCGGGTGTACCTTAATTTCGTTCTGAAAAAGGTACAATTTTTTTAAACCTAGGTAGGTACTAAATAGTACAATTTAGGTAGGTAGTGTTGGGTCTTATATCGAGTCGCCTGAATCTGAGGTAAGTGTGAATATGGGAGGGTGTAGGGGGTTCGTACTAAGCGATAAAATGTATTTTTTGCTGCCGGAGACGCGCCAAAATATTTTAATTATTATTTCAAAAACTTACAAATACTTAAAAAGGAACGTAATTTTGATACATTTCGTAGCGATTTCGATGCTCCGTTTGTCGAAATGTGTGAAACGAAACGTAAGCCGCCATTCTGTTTACATTGACAAATACTTTTGGCGTTCGTTTTGTCATTCCGTTGCTCTCGAGTTTACGTGAATTTTATATGTTGCTATGATTATTAGCTCCCCGCACCCTAATGAGTAACAGATCCTACCCAAAGCACACAGACTTGTGTTGGTTAGGTTAAGTTAGAACGGTGACCACTTAGCGCGAGCCGAGCGAGTTGTGTTGGTAGGTTAGGTTAGGTTAGAACAGTGACCACTTAGCGCGAGCCGAGCGAGCAAAGCGAGCGTGCCGCGGCAGCGGCCGGCGAAGCGCCAGAAAGTAACTATCTCCCCGTACCCTAATGAGTGACAGATCCTACCCAGAGCAGACAGGCTTGTGTTGGTTAGGTTAGAAAATTTTATTCAAAGTGGAATAATAGAAAAACTACGCATCTCCGGCAAGAAAAGAATCCGGGGGGTGAAACAGCCATCCCCCACCCTCCCCCCGACACCCCTCCCATCTTCGTACGAAGGCGACTTGATATAAGACTTTAACCTTTTTTTTTGCTAAATGAAAGGATTCGATTAGTTAAGGTACCTACACCCGCCATTTTGACTCTCATATGAAAAGTAGGTAAGTCCTTCTCCAGGTCATATGCTCTACCCATGTGCCAAATTTCAACCAAATCAGTTCAGCCGTTTTAGCGTGAAAGCGTAACATACAAACTTACTTTCGGATTTAGGTACCTATAGGTAATATTGGTTAGGATGTTATCCTACATGCATTTTATTCTTGTATGTGTACACATGTTTGAGCAAATGAATATAATATCTTATCTTCTTATTGCATATTACACTTCCATTTTTTGTACACTACTAATATTACACTTCCATGCTGATCTGGGAGCAAAAGAAAAACATAGAATGTATCAGCTGCTTATCACCCCGCGCAGGTCGTAAAAGTCGACTAAGGGAAGAGTTTACCTCAACACCTGGTGAACCCGCCCTTGATTGTCTTGTGCGACACTCGACGAGTGTCGTAAGACGATTAGGGGCAAAATGCAGACGCACATCATATGTCTGCACACTTGGGTTCCATTTCGTAACCCAACACTAAGGTATCCGAGGGCTCGGGAAACAAATAAGTTCCTGGAGGCCCGGATGTAACAGTCGACATCAGGGCAGGATGTTGACTTAGGGTGGCGGCGGAGGAACGTCTAGCACGTCAACGGCGGCGCCTATGGACCCAGTCAGGAGGTCTACTGCTCACCCATCAACCCGCATTAGACAAGCGTGATGGGTTTAATTGTCTAAACCCCTTCCTAATATGAACGATAACCAAGCCAGTCCCCAAGTGCTCGGCGACTCCAGTCAGTGCGCGGCTATTGGCAGTATGCAGGCGCGCCCTGGGGTTGGGGCGAATAATCACCGAGCGAGGGTCTACTGCCAAACCACTACGGAATGCAAAAAGGACACCGAAAAGCTTAAAATTTTATCATTTAATGTACGGACATTACGAACTGAAGAGAGAATGCTGGAGCTAGAACATGCCCTGGAAAATGTAAATTGGGATATAGTTGGTCTAGCAGAAGTGAGAAGAGAAGGCGAAAACACAATAGAAAGAGATAACACCATCTTCTATCATATTGGAGAAAGTAACACGAGGTATGGTGTTGGCTTCCTGATATCGAAACGCTGGAAAGAAAACATAATAGAATTTGTCGCATATTCTAACAGAATCGCACTGCTCAAGTTTCGTGTGGCTAAGGGAAAGTTACTTACAGTAATCCAGGTATATGCTCCAACGTCTTCGCATAGTAACGACGAGGTGGAAGAGTTCTACGACCTACTCAACAGGGCATGCGATGAACACAGAGGGACTTGGACACTGATCATGGGCGATTACAATGCCAAGATTGGTCCAAGAAGACCATCCGATATCACGAACGTCCTAGGGCCGTACGGTCTGGGTGATAGGAATGAACGTGGTCAACGCCTTCTAGAATTTGCTTTCGGGCAGAACTTAAGTGTAAGTAACAGCTTTTTCCCCAAAAAGCCACAACGTCGTTGGACCTGGTTTTCTCCAGACGGTCACACGAAGAATGAGATTGATTTTTGTCTCTCCTCGAACAAGCAAATAATACAGAATGTTGAAGTACTTAACAGTCTCAAATTTAGTTCAGACCATCGGCCACTTAGAGTTGTAGTTAGTTTCAACATGAGGATTTATCGAAACAAAATGATTAAAAAAAACAATAAAACGGATTGATAAAACAACATTAATTGCGAACAAAGACAAATTTAATATACAAATCAAAAATAGTTTCAGCATACTCGACTCTAAAAATTCAGAAGATGTACAAACACAATACAATAACATCAAACAGGTCATCACAACAGCTAGTCAGAACATAAGGTGCCTTAAGAACAAACAGAAAAAGCTTACTGACCAAACAGTTCACCTTATAGAGGAGAGACAGAATCTACCATATCAGTCCTCCGAATACAGAGAGCTGGACCGAAAAGTAAAGCGGAGCATACGAAAAGATGTAAGACTTTACAACACCGAACTTGCTCACTCGGCTCTAATGAATAACCGCTCCTTGAGGTCAGCCATGCGTGGAATGGATGCAGGGAGATCCTCTATAACACACTTGAAGGACAGTGATGGTGTGAGACAGGGCGATAGGACAAAACTAATCCAAATTTGCACTCAATTTTACAAATCTTTATACTCTGAAGACGACACAACTTTCCAGCTTGCAGATGAAGTCTACTCATGCTCTGATGATGTCCCAATGATAACTGGCTTTGAAGTTCATAAGGCTCTTATTAGCATGAAGTACAATAAAAGCCCAGGAGAAGATGGCATTACAACAGACGCACTGCGAGTTGGGGAGCAATTTTTATTACCACATATTTGTAATCTATTTAACTCAATTTTAAAAACAGGCATATTCCCAAGTAATTTCTGTCATTCCAACATAATTCTGCTACATAAAAAGGGAGATAAATCCGATATAAGTAATTACCGTCCTATTAGCCTTGTCTCACATCTGTACAAAGCTTTCATCAAGGTCCTCGAAAACCGAATTTCTGACCAACTAGACCTCCACCAGCCTCTTGAACAAGCTGGTTTCCGCCGCGGCTTGTCAACTACCGACCACTTACACTCTTTAAACCAGCTGATAGAAAAGCACGAAGAATTTAACTTACCGTTGTACCTTGCGTTCGTGGATTATTCCAAAGCATTTGATAGTCTATCACATAAAGCCATTTTTACGACACTCTACAAACAGGGAATAGATACCACTTATGTTAAATTACTGGAACGAATTTATTTTAATAGTACAGCTGCCATACGCTTAGATACCACCGGCCCATCCTTTCCAATCCGAAGGGGTGTCAAGCAGGGGGATCCGCTGTCTCCAAAACTCTTCACAGCAACGCTTGAGGAAGTCTTCCAAAATTTAGATGTGCACTGGCGGGACAAGGGCATTGTCGTTGGGATAGAAGATTAACTAATCTACGCTTCGCCGACGACATTGTCCTTTTCTCGTCTTCGGCGGCTGAGTTGAGTCTTATGCTAGAACAACTGAGCCACGCCAGCCTCGAGGTCGGACTCGAAATGAATATGACGAAAACGAAGTTAATGACAAACAGCACGAAATGCAAAGTGGACATTGGGGGTGTGGAGGTTCTATATGTCCATGAGTACATATACCTCGGCCAAATAGTCTCTTTCCAGGCGAGGCAAGATAAAGAGGTTGCTCGACGCACCGAAAACGCCTGGAAGAGCTATTGGTCGATGAAACACCTAATGAAAGGATCACTTCCACTTTCCCTAAAAAGGAAACTCATGGACATGTGCATCCTTCCCACCCTCACCTACGGAGCGCAAACGTGGTCGTTAACGAAACGTCAAAAGTCCGCACTCGGGGTCTGCCAGCGAGCAATGGAACGAAGTATTCTTGGAGTCAAAGTCACGGACCGCATTCGGAACAGTATACTTCGTTCCAAAACACAAATTGCAGACGTGGGCAACACAGCCGCCAAACTGAAGTGGAATTGGGCAGGCCACCTCTGCCGCATGTCGCAACAGAATTGGGCAAAAGTAGCCACTGACTGGATTCCGAATAACAGGAATCGGCGACGCGGTAGGCCCAGAAAGAGATGGCGTGACGAATTGGACGCCTACCTAAGGGATTGGCCGGATTTGGCTAGAGACAGGAAAAAATGGAAAGACGGAAGGGAGGCCTTTGCCCTGCAGTGGGACATAACAGGCTCATAATAAATAATAATAATAATAATCTTCTTATTGAGCGGACTAGACGGAAGTTATTTGAACATTGTTTGGTGGCTCAAATTATAACAACTCGAAAGACAAGCGATAAAGTGACGCAGTGACAGACAAAAGTTGTTGTTGACAAGCAACCACAGGTACCGGTAAAAAATAAAAACAAAAACGTAACTTAAATAAGTACCTAATAAGAATCAACTACGTAGGTAATTGTTCTGCTATCAGCTGTATGAATCTAACGGAAAATGCTCAAGTCTTTATTTTTATGCATTTATTTTGGGAGTGACTTCAAACGAATTAAACGACTAGATAATCTTATTATTAAGTACTTACATGGTTTTATTTATTTTTAGCATTTCTTATTTTAATTTAGCTATTAGATATATATTTATTTATTTATTAAGTGACTAGATTGATGATTGAATACCTAGTGGAAGTTTGGGGGACCGCTGCCAAAACACATACGAACCTACTACAAACTGCTCAAAATAAACTGCTAAAAACGTTATTTAACTATGACTATCTTACTCCAACAGAAACTCTTTACAAAAAAATTAAAGTAATGAATATACCTCAAACATACATATATAACACATGTATACTAATTCGAAAAATACTAAATAAAAATATACACACAAATATAACCTTCACAAAAAATATAAAAAAACACAAAATGAAATTGAGACGTGAACAAGACTTTTTACAACTATACCCAACTCGCACAAACTACGGAAGGAAAACTATCGTGTATGAAGGATCTAAAATATTTAATAAGTTACCGAGAGACATCAAAGAATCTAAATCCAAAACCACTTTTAAAAAGCTACTTAAACAATTTATAATAAAAAATTCACATTCCCTACAATAGTGTCGAGCCACATCCAGTTACCGTTTATCTATGTTACATGGATTCGGATACTTGTTTACGTGTATCGAACGAACTTTTTGTCTATAATGATTTGTAATCTACCCTCAAAACATTTTTATATAATCGATGTCTAATTTTTGTAATACCCCAACGTTATTGATATTTTTAAGTGTTTAGTTTTAATATTCTCATGCAAGTGAATTCTGTAATTCTTATGAGAATAAATGATCTTAAACCGCAGATATCTACTTAAATTATTCAAAATATTATAGTAAAATTGCAGTAGCCACATAATGGAGTAAGTACCTACACCATGATTAAAGTTAAAAAGTCAAAAATGTATGGTTAGGTAATTAAAGAGTCGCTAATCACTACTTAACTTTAATCAACGTTTATGAATAAAGGGGATTATCACTACATTATCTCGATAAGTAAACTACTCGCAACTTTTAATATGCCTAAGGAAAAAAAATATTAAGTAGGTATATTGACTGCACATAAAATACCTAAGTGAAGCTTTTACAATTCACTCCTCGCTAATATAAAACTATAATGTGTGACCATGTGCGCAAATAGAATTAATAATTACAATTTATCTTCCTACTTACAACTAAACAAATAAAATAAACTCACGCTCATGCAGAACAAATCCATGTCCGGTACTGGATTAATGTTTTAATTAATACGTCCTGCTACTGCAGAGTTTACTAATTAACTGAACGGATTCCAAATAAAAAACAATAAACAGAAAAAAATCACGTTTAACTCAGCTCGACCTTACAACACTGGATCATGTTCTCAAGATACGTCCGGTGATATACGAAGTTAAAAATTCACATTTTCTGCCGCATAAATTCGATTTTACAGAAATATAAACCTTACGGCCTTACAAAGTATAAAAAATTAATTTTTGCAATCCTCTATTGTTATTCTAGTTTACGTATAAAATGTGCCTGACATAAAACACTCATTGAGATTCAAAATAGCCAGCGACACAAAACACGTAGGTACCCGCTCAGAATATTGAATTTCTCGTGCAAGAATACTTTATCATATTTGAATACAAAAAAAAATTTTGTATGCATATTTATTGCAGTGATTTATAGCGAATTTAGATTGCGCAATAGGTATAAATGGGAAACTGGATCGTGTCATTAATTTAGCAAGCGCTCGTTATTTAGCAATTCTAAAATTATCCAGCATATTTTAGACGCAACTGTGTCAATAACCTTGCATGGAATGAAATAAATTTACATACTTATTCACAAGCAAAAAATCTGAGCAGCGAGGCGCCCATCTTATGGCGCCCCAAGTTTGCAAATGAAAATGATTTATTAGATTTAATAGTTCACTTTGTGTGCCTGTTAACTGTTTTGTTACCAACAGTAAAGTTCACAGGTGTAGCACTTAAAAAACATTAGCTGAAGATCGTAAATGTTACGAAAAAATAGTCTAACTTTATAGACTTGTGTAATTGTAAGAAATATTCCCAGATCCATCATTGTGATAACGACCGACAGTACAAAGGTCAAAATAAAACTAATTGAAAAAAATGCTAATTAATTTTTGCTATGTAAGTGCATTAGATGTTGCTCAATATATCTTAAGATATATTAGACGATGGTTCCCGCTGTGTAACTCAGTAAGTTGTTAGTGCCGAGTAGAGCATATTTTAATTTAAAATTAAAAACTTGATTCTCAGTAGCAAGTAGGTACGGGTAATCGATTTGCCATGTTACTTTGCACTTGATTTATAGAGATAGAGCGTATTTTTTCTTACATTTTATTGTATACCTACATATATATTTTTTCACACATTTTATTGTATACAACTTATTTTTTAGTCTATTGTGTTCGAGATTTAAATTGGCGTCATTGCTGGGTTTTTCTTTTACTTATTTATTTTCTCTTTATAAAACCAGTCTGGCAAAAAAAGCATCTGAATTCCACTAAAATACCCATCCAGTCCCATACCTACCTACATTAATTTATTTCTGCTAAGGTGTATAAGCATTCAGTAGGTATAAAATACCAAAACGGTTCAATTGTTTTTTTTTACCTCTTGGGCGCCAGTTGACACCTGCAAGATAATCCCTTGAGATCATTCGTGTCACGTTTATTTTTCGTAATTTATTGATATTTGATAATAATCGATTGGCCTGTTTTGGTGTGCACATAATCTACATATCTATAAGTGTTATTCAAACAACTTCCTCTTGTGTTAGTTACTAATCAAGAGATAATGAATTGTTATTTTTATTTCTTTATTTGTGATGTCTATTGAAGTGAAGTTTTGACAGAAGGCCGTAGTTTAACCCTGCGTCCTAACCAAAAAGATTTGTCGCGCCAATATGCGATCGTCGCGTTCATATGTCTGAGGGGCAATTCTTGTAATTTTAAGAACTTTTACAGTCTGATCTGTCTCAATCTGTCTAAAATACCTCTAATTTCCCTACATTTTGACGAGTTTTTGACATTTGTTTGTCGCCGAGATGAGACTTCATTAGATTTTGAAAGTTTTAAATTACGAGAATTGGCCTTCAGTTATTTGTCCGGAAAACCGGAAGCGCCCTCTGTCGAAGTGACCACGCGTTCGGGCTCATGGAACAAAATGAACGCGACGATCGGGTGTTCGCGCGTCACTCGGTTTGTATAGGACGCGGCCTTCGAAGATAATTATTATAATTTAACGACCGAAAACAGAAGCTATTCAGAAATTATAATCAACACAAGAGAGAGAGAGAGTTTAAGATAAAGCCGAAGTACATTTCCAAATTAAACGTTCATCAACAATTTCTAAATACAGGCTGATTGGAAGATGGGTCCAAACTTTAAGGCGAAGATAGTACAGACAATTTAGAACTATTTAAGCCATGGTTGTCTTAGAAGAAGTCTTACCAATGGTGTTTTGTAGTTCTAGTGTTACATCAAGTGCCTACGCACGGGCGTTTTTTTTCGCGCACTGGATTTTCAACGCGCTGCTTAGCGCCAAGAGTTTAAAATCCAACCGTGTGTTTTTGACGCACGTGGTGCGCTGATGCGCTCAGCTCAATACCGAGAGTTAAAAATCTAGTGCGCGAAAAAAACGCCTAGGCTTAACTGCGGTTGACCGTAGGTACTCATCTGCATTAAACCAAAATAGGTTAGGCAATTACGAGTACCGTGCACAAATTCCGTGACGCCACAAGTTAATGGCCTATCTACTTAATTACAAAGTAACACATTATTTGAATGGGTCACTGTTCACTGTACGTTCATTGACTTCCAGGAGCGCCCCGCAGTTTCACTGGCAAAGTATCCCATGTGTTAATCCAGGTTATAAACTAGGTAGGTACCTACTAGCTTCTGCGCGCGAGTTCGTCTGCGTGAAATTTCTTACTCCCTCGACCCACCCTGCCCCCCCCCCCCCCAGTCGCTTCGCATCACCACTACCACTACGTTTTCGCTTAGCGTTCTTTCTGACTTTTTTTTTTTTTGCTCGGCTCCTAAGGGTCATAGCGTGATCTAAAATAGCCCATAGCCTTTCTCAAGAATTGGGCTATTAAATACAAAAAGATTTTTCTAATCCGAACGGTAGTTTCAGAGATTAGCGCGTTGAAACGAAGAATCCCTTCAGCTTTATTATAAGATAGATAATTACCTATAGATCATTATCTGTGGGCCAAATTTTTATCCAAATACGTTTAGCTATTTTACGTAATTGAGTAACTGACAAAAATACAAATTATCACACAAAAAAAAACAGTTTTAGTATGGTTTTAGTAGGATTTCGAATGCACGCAGCGAAGTTGAGCGAAGGCGTCATACGGCCATGTTGAGGGCAAGACGGCAACACGTTCGTCTTGTAATTCGCGTCTATTCCGTTCACGTTCACCAATGACATTTTGATGTGACTCACGCAGTTTACTTGAAACTCAGAAATTTTATTCGATTTTATGCGTCTGTATGACGAAGGTGTAGTCAGGTTTTGCATTTTGATTGTCGCACAATATCATTGTCACGCCTATGAATTTTATTGTAGGCAGAAGCTTTAAGTGTCGTACGACCATATATCGCTAATGGCGCTGGCCGTAGACACGTTTTTTTATCGGCAGTACCTACCAGTGTTGGAGGCTTTTATAATTTACTAGCGACCCGCCCCTGCTTCGCACGGACAAAACATCGTGAATTCTTTGTTATATTATAGGTATGTAAGTTTAATATTATACACATCACTAAACCCAATGGAATAAATTATCAAAATCATGGTGAAGACCGCACAAAATATGCGTACCTACTAGTCTACCTATCATAGAAACATTATGAAAATGTAACAACAAACTGATTCGTTGAAATAACTGTTAGTTTCAACAATGCTTAAAAACCAATAAGTAGCAGGATATCGATGAGGGGGGTAGAGGGGGAGTTCAGGGGATCAGACCGGAACAAATCTATCATTTGTAGGTAAATTGCTGGTTTATGATAAACGCACTTTGTTGAAGGCGTTACCTACGTTGCACGTTGTTTGCTGTTTTACGTGTTCAAAATAAAATTGGTAGGTAGGTACCTATAACATGCGATTGCGTAATGAATTCAATAAATACTTTACCTATACCTCATCATCATCTGCCTAGCCTTTTCCCAACTATGTTGGGGTCGGCTTCTAGTCTAACCGGATGCAGCTGAATACCAGTATTTTACATGGAGCGACTGCAAACTCAAACTCAAAGCATTTATTTCAATTAAACTTTGAACAGGCACTTTTGAATTGTCAAAATTAAATAATCTGTCAGTTAGTCAGAAACTCAATTCTTCGAAGACAGCCAATCTATATATATAAAATTCAAAGTCCTGACTGACTGACTCGTATATCAACGCACAGCCTAAACCGCTGGTCCTAGAGACATGAAATTCGGAGGGTGTGTTCCTTTTTGCCAAAACGCAGATCTCTATCTCTCTCTGCCTATTTGACGTCCACAACCCAGTTACTGGGTAATAAGATACCTCTTGACAACACTGGTTATCAGACTTTCGGAACCTTAACACCTATTACCTACTAATATTATAAAAGAAGTAACATAAGTACCTACTACTTTCTATTACAAAACAATTAATATGCTACTACTGCTTGCGGAGTTTCTTGCCCGTTCTTCTCCATAGGTACCTACGCTTTGGAATGGGCAACTAGCTTCATCTTTCTGACTGACCGACCCCTTGACAATTCAAAAGTGCCTGTAATTGGTTTAATTGAAATAAAAGCTTTGAGTTTTGAGTTTGAGTTTGATCAATGTGCTTCAATTGAGATTTATGTTGATTTTTCCCACCCTAAAACCGTTCCACAGATCAATAAAATTGTCGCCAAAAACGTGTGGCCCGGCCGTACCATACGTGCTACTCGCACTAACGCACTTTGCGCCCTCGATTAAACGTAGCAACGATTCAGGCAGCTAACGTAATACAAAATTCATTCAATGTTAGCATTTATGAAAAAAGAGAAAATTACGAAAGAGTATTTGGTCGGTCTTACAAACGAATGAGTGGGTCTAGGAAGGTTAATTGCTTGTAGCATACCACAAATTGAAGCAACAATAAAAGTGGTAAAGTCTAAACCTTGTCTAAACAGTGTCTAAATTACGCAAGGCATTTTTTGCTTCAATTGTATTGAATGGACCAGGTAAGAAGCTTGAATAGTGTAGATGGGGCTTTAGCAGCAAAGGGTGATCCACTTGAAGAGGATAACAATGAAAACAACAATTTCATGCAAGCGTAAGGTTTCCGTGACTTGGTGGCGAAAGGTGTAGTCTACCTAAGTACCTATACCATTTTGACCAGCTGCGGTGCTATTCTGTAAAATGATCACCGTGATAACTTATAATGGTGAAGTGAGCTTAAAGTGAGCTGTCATTTCACCTGATGATTGTGATTGTAGGATTGACACTATTGACAGCTCACTTTAAGGTCACTTCACTTAAGTTTTCACGGGGAGATTTTTACAGAATAGCATTACAGATTATAATAAGCGAAAGTGAGAACAAAGCATTGCTAGTTGCTACTGCCTACTCAAATAAAAATCGAGAACAATGCCACTGCAACAGCAGATCAAGTCAAGGATTGCCACGTGGTAAAGACTTTACAACTTTCAGTGTCGGAAATCTAGGGTTCGAAGTATTGATGAGATCATGATGGGATTCAAAATTATTATTTAGAGAAGAAGAAGTTAAAGCACGGGATTAGAGAAAAGTAGCGTCAGCAGGGAAATGTCTTAGCACCAAATAATGTAGGTAAAGCTATTGTATTGTTGGCAATTGTTGGCTTTCGTTAAAAGTCATCATCAATCATTATTCTGCCGTTATTAAATAATTAATTATTTAGGGTCGGCGCAAAATGCCTTTTTCTTTCATACTTCTCTATTAGTCGTCAGTTCGGTAGTCACCCCCTTTCTAGCCATATAATCTCATCAAAAATATTCATCATTCTAATATTTTTCACGTTTTTTAGTCCAAGATAAAGCATACGTTTTAAAGAAAAGGTGAACGCTCCAAGCCATAATGGCAGTCAAATAAGGTTATAAATAATGGCCACAGCATGCCGTGTATCATATAAATCCGTCACGATTTATATTTTATCGCAGAGACAGAGGGGCCCACGCATGTGACTCACAGTGACTTAGATCGAAGTGTCGGACGCTTCTAGTGAACCTACGCTGTCGCAATTTTAATCAGGCATTGTATAAATAATAGCATTATCGGAAATGTAGTGCGGATTATATTGCTGTTGGGACGTGGCTGTTTTGAAAATCTACGAAAGATTTCAGCTTGGTTTTACCTACAACGTTGAACGTTGACATCACCTGAGTTTTGTACTGCGGATCTATTCTGTAAGTCTCACCGTGAAAACTTAGGCGAAGTGGAATGACAGCTCACGTCAAGTTCACTGCACCAAAATTTTCATGGTGGTGGTCGGCTGGAATAGTTGGCGTTGAAGACCGATCCAACTAAACAGTTTATTTGGCAACAAAACAGCTTCTGATCCGATCTGTGCAGCCGGCATGAATATTCATTGCCAATGAAACCTTAGACGTCCCATTTGCTTCAAATTGCAATTATGGAAAATAGAAAACTCATTTGTGACAAGTCAGTACATAAGGGTCAAAGTGCTGTGTACATTGCAAAGCATTACTGTACCACACTTCGGGTGTTGACTCTGCTCTTGTGACGGTGTTTCTACATGCAATTAGCACCTTTACATTACGTAGTCACTAACTTTGTTTAGTAAACGATATCACAATATTGACCTTAGAAACAAAATGTCCGAATGTTTGACGAAATATTTTGGGAAACTACGAATATTTAATGAAAAAGAAAGTATAACTGAGTAGGATAAAATACATTCACGGTACAGCAAATGGCTTGAGATCATGATGCTTCCGTCCTTGTCCCAATTTATTTGGGGCTGGCCTTAGGGCCCGCGTAGAACGTCGGCATCGTTTTCTTCCATACCTACATACCTACCCGTTCTCCTATACAATGTGCACTTCCATACTGGCCATAATTATCATCTTTTACACAATCTAAATTCATATTCTTTGGGTGTCTCGTTTCCTTTAGTATTATGCGCACTTGCGCACAGCCAACGTGCGGTACTCTCTGCCAGTGTCTGTGTTCGTTCCCTTCCACATTTAACCCGTCTGCCTTCAAAGCAAGAGTGAACAGGCATCTTTCTAGGCACGTTCGGTCCATCGTAGATCCATCGCTTTCCATCGGACTTGATCGAGATCGAGAGCAGGCCTATTCAGCAATAAAAAAGTGGTATCATCTTTCATAAAAGTACCCATCTATTTTTCGACTGAAAGACTTGTATCTATGGTCATGAATAAAAATTATTAAAAAAAACACTTTCATAAAAGTTTGACTTTTCGGTTGCAAAAATGCAAATCCGAATAAGGCATCATTAAGAGCCGTTGTTTCCAAGTAAACTAATGCGATTGAAACCTCTCCATTATTCAACATTTTGAAACTATAATAACGTCATAGAAATTCATTTATTCAGATTTATTTATATAAAAAAAAAACATTCCAATCTTCGACGCCATTCTGTCTGACTTGCCAGCTAAGATTGTTATTTGTGAAATGTACGTATGTAATTACGTTACAATGTTGGCTCAGTAAATAAAGGTATTGTATGTTGTTCGGTATTTGCCATAGATATCCAAGTATTATTTGCCTTTGTTTTATAGGCATAGTTTTAATTCACGGATAATTATGTAGGTCATGACTGTAGCTTAGCAATTGGACCACGTGCAGTCTACAATTATTATTTTTCCATTATAAGTACGGTATCAGCGGGCCTACTCCCAAACCACGAAGTCCGTAGTTTCAGCTTAATTTACTAGCTTTCCCATACTACCACTTACGGACATAACATTAGTTTGGGGCCCGAGCTGAGAATGAATGACAATACGATTTGACAGTTGTCCCTAATCCTTGTGTGTTTTGGCCTGTCTGAAAAATTGAATTTGACACTTGTTTTGACAGATCAACTGCTTTCGAACGGGCCGGTATCTTCGTTAACGGACTAAGAGAGTATATAGACCCCCAGATGCATATGGATGGTCTCTTGAGGGCAGTAAAATCTAGGGGCCTTTGATACGCCTAAAATCTACGTAAGAATTCGATAGGTATAGACGCCAGCACATCAAGCTACCCGAAATTGTCAAATATTCCCAATAAACTTTGAACCTGTCGCTTTAGCGATAAAGTGGGAAATCTATTAAAGAAATTTGACAGATTGTAATATTAGCTTGATGTGCTGGCGTCTGTACTATTGACAGACTATAAAGTTTATAATCGATTTTAATTATTCAGTGTAAACATAGTTGGGAACCCAGGAAACTTGACACCTACGACTTTTAAATAAACCGTTAGGCACAAATCCTCGCCCACCACGAACATTATGCATTAAGCAATATTTTGTTAACTCAAGCCTTAGGAAACGTGACGAACAATCATTTGTTTTGTCTTAACTCAAATAATGCAGGTTTACTTAACCCAGCTATGACAATTTTCATTTGCTCAAATCATTCAGCGACTTGGTAGTAAGGTTCATAGTGTCATACTACGTATTTGCGTATGCCATTAATTACGCAGTAATTACTCCTTTGTGTAAACGCAGTGTGTAAACAATTTATACTTATAATACAACTGTGAAGTCAATGATAAAAATTATAGCGCCAATCTGGTGCTGCAAAGCTGTCAGCTGTACTCGCGAAAGCCAGCCAGTGCAGATATCTGCTGTATGATTTTGTTGATCCCGTATTTAGACTTATTATACCACTACACTGGCTCATCACCACATAAACCTGAAGGCACGCTTGACATGTAGTGTTGTTGTTGTTGACTGCCCCGTTGGTCTCGTGGTCGCAAGCGCGACTGCTGAGCGTGGGGTCCCGGGTTCGATTCCCGGGTCGGGCAAAGTGTTATTGAGTTTTTCCATTAGGAATTTCTTAGCAGCCCGGAGTTTGGAAGTTGGCGGTGTGATACCCTCGTGCCTCGGAAAGCACGTTAAGCCGTTGGTCCTGCGCCTGATCTCTCTCCGGTCGTGTCGGATTGCCGTCCCATCGGACAATGAGAGTGAGGGAAGAGGGAGTGCACCTGTGTCTGCGCGCACACTTGTGCACTATAATATCTCCCGCGCCGAAGGCTAGTCTCCGTTGAGATTGGCCGCCGTGGCCGAAATACGGTCTGGAGGACTTTTATTTAGTATTGTATAAATTCGAAAGTAACTCTGTCTGTCTGTCCGTCTGTCTGTGTTACCTTTTCACGCCTAAACCACTTAACGGATTTCGATAAAAGGCAGAGAGATAGATTACATCCCGGGGAAGGACATAGGATAGTTTTTATCGGCATACCCCGCGGGCAAAGCCGCGGGCGGAAGTTAGTATATCTATATAGACACACTACACCTTCAAATGTATGATAGAGCATGGATTAGCTTTAGTAAGCGTGATGTACTAGCACCTCATTAAGGAATAACCTCAGTTTTCGTCATTTTGGTCTTAACATCTAGATATCTATCTCACGTGATTGTAAGTAATGATGCAGTCAAAAATGTTGTACGTGTGCCTAGAAGTAACTTGTACCTATATTCGAGACTTGAAGACTCCCAGGTAACACATGATATTATAAAGAAGTCTTACAGGTATTTGGTAGAAGGAGCCATTGTTGATCGTCCGGTATGATGTCAGAGGCACCACGGGAACTGATCCGTTGCGTAAGAGAATTGGACCCTGGAGAGGAGTCACTGGAGGCTGGCCTGAATCTGGAAAAGACAAATTAATGGTTTTATAGTTAAATGCGGGGTGAAATTGTATTTTGGGGGTACCTTGTATGATGTGTTTATTATTACTGGAGGTACTCGTAAGTTTAGATTTAGAGGACGAAACCTAATCATAACAGTAGAAATTTTTAAGAAGGCTTGGAGTCTTTAATATTAGGTACCTACTTGCATACTAAATGAAAATCTGGATTTCCAAATCAAAACTGGGAGTCCCCGGTATAATTATACTGGCAGCAAGATAGGAATCAGTTAGGTAGGTACCAAAGTAAATTCATGATATAAAAGTTAGAAATCGCAATCAAAATTGCTGATGCGCAAAAACCAAACGTATTCTGCCGAAACACTTTATTAAGATATACCAAAACTTACATAACAAACAACTACTAACTTCAGACAGCATGAGAAATTAAGAAATTATAGAGCAATTTGTATCGCATCAACCGACTGACACCGCCGACGTGCTCATACGCATACTATTAGTTGTAAAACCACATAATTTCATCACTCGCTGTCTCGAAGGTGCGTCACCAGATCCAGGTCATGTTACGAAACGACTAATCTTCCACATGTTAAGGCCATGCTTCAATGGCCTAGTGGATATGAGTAAGATTCGTTAGTAGCTTAAGCACTTCTGCACAAATGGCCGGCGTTTTTTTATTTTATTTTATGTTTAGAGCTTTCCGTTTCTAATCATCAATCACATGAAGCTAAGCACGATCTACTGTTACTGTTAGCCTGCATCATCCCACTGCTGGGTAAAGGCCTCTCCCCATGACTTCCAACTCTTTCGATCCAGGGCTAAAGTGGACCACTGGTCGTTTGTTTTGTCGATCTGTTAAATTATTTATAGGCACATTTCAGATGTCAACTATACAAACACAAAGACTCAACACTAACATTAAATAACTAAGTCTAATGGTTACATAAATTACAGACATGCATTGAATTCCAATAGAAGGGACAAGAATAGAACCCTGCGATACTCCAAGTTTAACTTATATGAAAACCATCTATGGTAACGGTAATATGTAGGTAAATAAATATTCCCCGTAGGGATGGGAAAAGATGTTATCCTTCCAAATACAAAAATGCGCGTGCAGCACCGTACACGTGATAGAATAACATAGATTTAGTGTGGGAGAGAGAAAGTTAAATCTTTCTTCACTCTCATGTAATGAGAAGTGCCGCGTCCTTGATATTTCACTCTCAATTCAATCGCCGCCTAAGAAGTTTCACTTCAAAAAGTAGCACTACAAACTTCCTTGCAAAGAAGTAACTCCTTAGCAACGAACAAAATACACAAATAATGAAATAAGGCGTTTCTAGTAGCACCTAAGTACTCTTACATACATATTAGGTTAATTAAGCAGTTTGTTTTCAATTCAATGGACTTAAATCGAAATACATATTTCTTAAAATCATACCCATTAAGGACCTCACGACTTGTAAACTAGATACGATACAAACCTGTTTACTGTTATATCGCATTATGAGTAATATTATGCAGTTCATGAATAAGGGTTTGGTGCTCGACATTATCAAACGCTTTAGTCTGTGTCTAGTTGTGTATCATTGTTGCTTGTGACTAATGAACTTGCAGTTAACCGTTATCCTAACTAATATTATAAACGTGAAAGTATGTTTGTTTGTTACCTTTTCACTCCTAAACCACTGAACAGATCATGAACAGATCATCCTGAAATTTTGCATATACAATAAGGTTAACCCCCGAATTTTAAAACGACACTTATCTACGCCATTCTTAGGTAGTCTTTTTGTTTGTTTAATAAATCTTAATGGTGACAGGGACAGTCTGAGATTTAACGTCGATCTGTGTTGAAGTGGGTTTGAGTCATGTTTGAGTATTTGGCCGCAAAATTAAAAAAATAGTTTCGAATGCTAATTGATCGTAGGTACATACTCGTGGGATCAAATCATGATTAAAATCATACTTAACTCTGTCTACTTGAAGAGGTTAACAGGAATATCTCTGAAACGTGCTTCGTTGCAAGTGTTAATCAAATAATAGCTAACGAGATTACATTTTAAGTGTTACAAATCACGAAATATAAAAGCTTTAAAATATGAAAATAATAGTTACTTATTTAAACACATTGGTTGAATTAATTAATATGTAATCAGCAAGGTCTTCTTCTTACATTCATCACTTATGTCAGTTTCGTACAATGAACTGATCATACAAAGATGCTTCAGTTTCTCAGAGATTTTAACTTACAAGATTCTACATGATCTAAATTAATAGATTTTTTATAGAATACTCCATTTGGAAGCTATTGATTTTAAAGATATTATAATAGAAGGTTTCTCAAGAAAATGAGAAATGTTTTGGTAGAATAGTCCCAAATATTTGAGAAATCACTTTAAAAAATCTACAATGTTATTATGGCTATGTTGACTCGGCGGATCAATGAACTCAGCCTATTACAGTCCTCTGCTGGACATAGGCCTCTCTCAAGCTATGCCACAACACTCTGTCCTCCAATCCATGGTGTGAATATAGAACGCATACTCGTAAAAAGAAAATGACAGAACTGTTATGAAAAATACAATTCTACCTTTACCTCTTCGCCATCGTTAGGTACCGATGGTAGATACACCTTTCTTGTAACAATGGGATCTTTTACTATCTACCGATGGTAGACGATGAGACAACCGAGATCATTCTGACGTCTCAGGGTCCACCACTGGTGGCAGTATAATTATGTGGTAGCCAGCGGGAATAATCCGCTAAGTTTAGTACTCTGTATTAACTCAACTTGTCGCAGTCCATTGTAGGGCATAGCGCGACAATACCCTCTCTTCCGCCTTCCGCATCCAGTCTGTCCCAGCCACCTTGTCTGTGGTCGTCGGTCCATCTAGCTTCATCGTCCCATACTACGCTTGCCAATACGCGGTCTCCACTCCAGGACTCGTCTGCTCCACCGGCCATCGATCCACTGCCACTTCAGCTTAGGTACTCTGCAAGCTATGTCGGTAACTCCTCTGGTTCTTTTCCGGATGACTTCATTTCTGATTTTATCCTTCAAAGAAACTCCGCGTACCCTGTATAGCTCCAGTTAATAGTAAAACTAATTATTCATCGATGGAGAACAAAGAACAAAACAGAATTTTAGAATGTTTATTGCCATTGAACTTATTTATTGTGAATGCGCATGCAGTCGTGACTGTCGCTGTTAGACTAGCTGTGGGTTTTGGTTCCGCTCATGTTACAATTTAGCCTATAAAATTAGTCTAAATTGCCAAACAATTTAGCCTAATGTAGATACAATTTAGGCTAGGTGCAATAAATCTGACCGGAAACCGCGGCGGATTGGAGCACAATTTCGTTCTAATATTGTAGAAACTTGAAACTTTGTATGTGTCATAAAATTGAAATAAGTTCTATATACAAATTCCATTTTGGGCCTATGACTTCCCATTTTACAATTTTCATCGCATTTTACAAAAAAAAAATCATTAAGGTAGGTACTTTTGTTTTGTAGTGTTCAGATATAAATACCCATCATCTGCGGAGTATCATTAGGTAATTCAATTTGACCCTGTTTAGGAAAAAGGGAGAAGTCAAGGAAGTTGGCGAATATTGAATCTGAAACTGACTCTAAATTATAAATGATAAATATCTATAATTTTTTTTTTTTAATTACCTACTAACATTAGTTTTAAGCTAAATTCTTGTCACTAACAACTTGCCTTGTCTATGGACTTTTTTGTCTGAAATAAATGATTTTTATTTTTATTTATAAGTACAGACGCCAGCACATCAAGCTACTACAATCTGTCAAATTTATTTAATAGACTTTCAACTTTATCGCTAAAGCATAAGGTTCAAAGTTGATTGGGAAAATTTTACAGTTTTGGGTAGCTTGATGTGCTGGCGTCTGTACAAACACATGTCAAAAATAAATTTTGATTTAGCGAATGCTCTTCCTTATCTCGTATCTCGGCCTGTAGGGTCTTTATTAGCATTTTTTTTTAATTCTTTTTTTTTGGACTTTTATACCTACTACATGTATATGTCAGTCCGATTAATCTTATTTACTAGTTACATCATCGTAGCATTTATTGTGAGCAATGGGGACTCGGTGTTAACTGCCGCGACTTACGAGTTGTAGTTCGTGGGTTTGAACCCAAGCAGGTGTTATACTTTGTGTAAACTATTTCATCACCACTGCTCTCAAAACGGTGAAGGAAAACATCGTAAGGAAACCCGCATGTCCCAAAACCAGAAATTCGAAGACATGTGACATCCGCCATCCCACATTGGACCCGTGTGGTGGATTACGGCCCACTCCCTCTCACAGAGACGAGGCCTGTGTCCCAGTCGTGGGACCATTATAGGCTGCATGTATTTAAGAGTTCACTATCTTCGTAGCCATATCATCTTTCATAGAATCCATACTCCTTTTGTTAGATCTGCCTCTTCTCTTGTAACCAACACACGCGTAGGTACTAAGACTTCTGCAGTGCGATTCTGTAACCACCTCACCGTGAAAACTTAGGTGAAGTGAGCGTGGAGTGAGCTGTCAATAGTGTCAATTCCTAGCAAAAACAAACTCACTTCACCTAAGTTTTCACGGTGAGATTTTTACAGAATCGACCGGCTGTTGTTTATCGTTGTTTGTCCCATTCATTTATTTACAGTCTATAATTTTTCTCCAATAAGGACGAACAGAAAACACATTACTATCCTGTCGCCGTAAATAACAGCCATGATATATTATATCTGTATCATAAAATAAATATATGCAATAATATGTGAAGTGTTTGACCTTTGTATTGAACTTGGCAATAAAAAGGGCTGTTTATGCTAAGCGTAACAACGAACAAATATAAAAAAGTAATAAGCACGTGTGGCAAACTTCCGGACTGGTTTTCCTTCCTAATGATTGAGCAATTAATATTAATTGGACTCTATTTAAGCGAATTACGTGCTTCATGACATGAATTACGGCTGTGGGTGGTCAAACAACTTCTTGGTTAGAGATCGGTAATTAAATCGCAAAAACGGGGCCATTGTGCAGGTTTTTTTTAAATCGCTAAATGGGCCTGCTCTTGACCTCCGATCACGCCTGATGGAAAGCGATGGATGAGGTCTATGATAAAAGAAAGACGAAAGAAAAAGTATTTATTGCGACTCGTACAGAAAGATCACAAACGAAACTAAACACAGTAAAATAAAAATCCAAGTTATATAAAAAAAAGTAACAAAAAGAAAATGAAACAGAAAGTCCTATACGAGGCCAAAAGGCTCTTATCTCAGCATGATGCTGCGACATTTAAAAAATAAATATCGCAGCGCTGGTATTCTGATAGGGCCTGATAGGGCCCGTTGTGATGTCACGGGCAGTTACAGAAATAAATTATGGAACGAGCGTGCCCAGAAGATGCCTGTTCACTCTTGCTTTGAAGGCAGACGGGTTAAATGTGGGAGGAAACATAGATGCTGGCATCTCTGCCAGCCAAAATGTGGAACTCTCGTTCCACACTTTGGCTGTGCAAATATTAAACGTGGAGGAGAAGCGATGTGTACGACTCGTCGGGATATCAACCAAGTGTGGATGGTACGCTGCAGTATGTCTGGTTGTCCGGTGGTAAAAGGACGATGGTGGTATTTCTTCCTACGGCTTTCTTTATCACATACATTTTTATGTTTGCCAGTCGACAGCGATGCGGAGGAATACTCAGACACCTTATTTTACTTCGTTAATAGTTTTAGTTAGGTTAGGATACTATGTTTTTATTTTAATAGTTTGTTAGTTTATTTTGCATTAGAAGTTTATTCCTTAAATTCAGTACAACTTTCCCAAGAGAAATTGCTAAGAATTTAAGGGTTTACCTTTTTATGATTTTATACTATTTCCATGATTTTTTCATAGAAATTGTTCTACTAGAGTCGCGTCTCACCTAACTGCGGAGAGTTTGACAGACACCATTTAGGTACGATTAGGTACCTCTTGTTGGAAACAAAACGCACCCATTTGCTTTTAAACAGACTAATTCATAGTTTTCTTATTAGAAACACTATTCCTGGATACAAACACTTCAAAAGATGATTTGACTGATTCGTTTACTCGCTAAACTCAAAAATCTATTTCAAGGAATTATGTAGCTAGAACTGGTACGGTACCTACTATTACGTTTCTAATAGTTTTTACCCGCGGCTTCGCCCGCGTTGAGGTCGCACTTTATCTTTACTACGCGGGATAAAAAGTCATATGTCCTAACCTTGGTCTTGGTTTACCTGCATCGCGACCCGTTCAGCAGTTTAGGTGTGAAAATGTGACTGACAGACTTATGGGCAGACAGACAGATGGACAGACAGACAAATGGCAGACAGACAGATAGACAGTAGTAGCGAAGGGTCAATTTTTTAAGAGGTAAGCGGGAGTTGATTTTAATATGATTATATTATTGGTCTATAGAATACTGACTGTGCCATTTTTCAAAGGAAAGCCGGTAGGAATCGAGTTGTATGGAACCTTCGCCACTGATAGACAGAGTTACTTTCGCATAGTATGGATGTTTATACTAATTATAAGCAGTGGTCGAGCACTCCTTTGACTGACATAAGGTATGTGGACCGGTACTACCATTTCCGATCGTGTCTTGGCAATCTATAAAATTTTAATTTATTTTCGTGTGGAAATTCTCTGACATTGAGAAACAGGTCGTTAACTAAAGCAAGGTCGGAATACGATTGATTATTACTTATTAGGCCTTACACTGATCGGAAAAAAGTATTGCAACACTTGTACCGAGCAGTGTTATGACGACAACAGCATGACGCTTACAACGATATGTAGCATCATCGGGTCCCCCCTTTATAGCAGAATTTTTATGTCGTAATATTATTTTGCATACCAGCGTATAGCATAAACTTCATTTCGCAGAAAATCGTTTGGCATACACTCATTTATCATACATTCAAAACTCATAATTTTGTAAGTCAGAATCATCTTTATGCATAAATTTCATATCCATAATAATTAAAAAGTAGAACCATCATATCGCAGAAAGTTCACAGTCAGTATCGTCTTTTGGTACACGTGAGTTCGTGCGAAGGGTCACAGTTTTAACCTAACCATTTTTTTAAAATAATTAATTAGTGTCTAAGTTGGTTTACAAGCAATAATACATAAGAGGTAGTCGACGGAGCCCCGCTTCACGGGTCCCCTATTTCTGTTTACAGGGTTTAAACTAAATTTATCAGCGACAAAAAAAAAGGTTCCTTTAAACTTTAAAGGAACCTTTTTTTTTGTCGCTGATAAATGACATTACGCATCTCCACTCGTCGGGGGACGAGACGGAGTATGTGGGACTCCCTGCCAGAGTGGCAGTATACCCACTAAAACTCAGCGGTGTTCCCTCATCGCCTTGATGGGGGGGTCATGGGAATCCGGCTCAGCCTTTGCGTCCACAACCCCCCGGCACATGCCCGCCTAGCTGGCGGGCCCCGCCTAGCTGGCGGGCCCCGCATGTCCCCCCGGCTGGGGGGCTACGGGAATGGCCGGGAACTCCTGGCCATTCCCATCCAGCACTGATGGAATCCTGTGCAATACAGGCGAGGGTGCCCCCGCACCCGTCGCCCACACATGGGCGTAGCTAGGGGGGAAATTTCTAGGGTAGGCATTGCCCACCCTAGAAAAAGTTTTGTAGTATTGAAGAATCGGTTTTTATTAGAGCCGTATACATTTTGACCAAGATGTGAGGTTTGAAGAGTTAGGCCTGGTAAACTTAGGGGCTTGGCTCTACATTGGATCCTGATAACTTTTTAACAGTGAAAGCGTTATTTAAGTCTTAGCAAGTCGTACTTACATGAAATATTTTTGGTGGGTTACTTATTACGAGAAACGTTCGAATCTCTCATTAAATTACTGTGGTTAGTTCAGCTCGACGGCTGCCCCCCTACACAAAATCCCTAGCTACGCCAATGGGTAGATACCTATCCAAGTTAATATGAATGTAGGTATTATCGGGAATAAATTCACTGGATAGTTTAGAAGAATTAAGCACACACAGACATAATTATATGAAAGTGACTTTGTGTGTAACGTACCTAATTATACTATTTATTATAATGGGTACCAAAGCTATCCAAGTGATCTCATTCTAACGAGTAGAAATAAAAAAATAAATAAATTTTACGACTTATTTATTCAGCTGAATATTTGTAGCATCAATTAGAGACAGAACGCATCACCATAACCTTTAAATAATTACTCGAGTTTCGTTAGTCGGTCTGTATTTTTTGTTACCGAATTAGGTCATCAACCTATTAGAAATATTATTTATACGTCCGTTTGTCCCAATGCTAGGAAATAAGTCATGTTTAAATATTTGTTTTTGGCGATGACTGAATAGTTTTTTTTAAGTTGACTTTTATCAATGTACAGTTAAACGATGTTTAAGAATTGTAATTATCAAAATTACACTGAAAAATAACAAGATACCTAGTAGCTACAAAAATAAAAACTTTTGATAACATTTTTACCGCAGTCTGTCTGAGACAAAAAGTTTTGGAGAACATGATCTATGATAGACGAACTGACACAAAAAGTACAACTCAGCCTATCGCAGCCCACAGCAGGACCTAGGCCTTCATTAGGACTGGGACTGACAGAAAATAATCCAATTTAATCCAGCAGTTTTTTTAACCACCAATTTCTAATCCTAACTAATATTATATAAAAAAAAAATATATGGACCTGGTCTGAATTAAATGTTATTATTATTATATATATATATAGGCAAAGACTGGATGGTCAAAGCCAAAAACAGGGAAACCTGGAAAAAATTGGAGGAGGCCTGTACCCGAATAGGGGCCATAACCTTTTAGAAAAAAAAATAATTTTGTGTTTTTTAAGCATATATATTTTTTAATGTATTTCTTAATAATCCACTTGTGCAAATTTTATGTTTTAATTTTTTGGTTATGGAAATAAAGGCTATATTATATTATATTATATTATTATTATAAATGCGAGAGTAAGGGTCAGTTCACACCGAGACGCGAAAAACTGCGCGTCGCGTCGCGTCTCGGGGTGCACTGACCCTAAGTTTGTTTGTTTGTTTGTTACCTTTTCACGCCTAAACCACTGAACCGATCATCCTGAAATTTTGCATATACGTTATCAGGTGTAGATATACATGTTGATGGATGGAGAGGGAGAGGAAGGCCGAAGAAAAGATGGATGGATTGTGTGAGGAATGATATGAAAGAGAAGGGAGTGAATGATAGCGTGACGGTTGACAGGGGCGAATGGAAGAAGAAAACGTGTTGCGCCGACCCCAAGTAAACATGGGATAAGGGCAGGAAGATGATGATGACGTTATCAGGTGTACAGAACCGGACATAGGATACCTTTCATCCCGAAAAAAAGTGCTGTTCCCGAGGAATACAACAATAACGTTATTATGATAATAGATGGCGCCACGTGTCTATCGAATCAAAAACAGGACAACGTCTGGCGGGTCAGTTAGTCCTTTAACAATAATTGAAAAACGCCAAATATTATACCTATTACAACAAATATTTTAACCTAACACTTGAAACAGCTTTATTCAGACCTTAACACACAATTCAATACCTACAAAGTCAGTGTTAAAACACAGAAACTGGTCCAGCACCTACCGAATGTAAGGTCGGTATTTGAAAGGGCTGCCTGGGATATTTATGCGTTTAATTTTCGTTAGCACCGAGGACTTTGGGCTAAGCTAACATAAAATGGACGACTCATAGCTTAAAGCTGGTGGGTTTTGCCTGAGGCTAGAAAGGGAACTGATTTATGCGCGACAACGTTTTAACGTGGTCAAATTACCTATGTGAGAAATTTTGTACTTAGATTCAGTTCTTACCCAAATTGTTGCGTTTACATAAGGGGACTACTGGACCTAAATGCAGTAAACTCAAGTTTTATAATGCCTACAAGTATCTGATCGACTACAGTAAGCAAAATCAGAAAAATATATGAGCATACATATAAAAATATAAGTACCTATATAATAATTATGCTCTTCAGAATGTATGCTAGTTAGATAGTGTGTTGAAAACATAATAAGTAGATACAACTAATCTGATACGATAGAAAAAAATCATGAAGATACCTCTAAAAACTTTCTTTTTACAATAAAAACCATACCTAGGCTAATATACATAATTCTGATTTAGAATACAATCATTCTGATTTTTTACAAGCAACATACTAAAGCAATAGTGTTTAATTTTTTATGTCCAAACAATAGATTTTTTGTAACTAGATAAATGCTTCATATTTTGCAATAAATTACCAGCGTTGTGTCATCGCCATCGCGCTTCTCTTTCTTTTCTATGCAGTCGGATAGTGACCGCGCTTTAGATCATGTAGTCCCGTTAATATTTTTGGATTTTAAACATTACAGTTATTGTAGGCAAAGTCAGGGAAATTACTTGTTTATCAAATTGATTAACCAATTTAAATTGTCCGTACCAAAATGTATATGTATAATCAAAACACATAGGTACCTATAATATATTAAAATTATTATATTATATTACCTTACCTATGTGATTATTATTCGTCATCATCATTATATCATTCTTAGTTATATAATTGATCCAATTGTCAAAGAATCATAGGGCTATAACATGGCAATTGATATAGTATGCCCCCTGTCTGTAGATACCTGTTTAAATATCTACAACGTAAAAAAAAAGTAAATAGTAAAAATACTCACAGCAGGCACAGCTGTTTAGGGTTGCCATAATGCCGTTAAAAACGAAAGCGTATGGCACAATAACGACACACAAAAAAAACACAATTTCTTTACACGCACGGAAATGTTCTCGGATTTAAAACTTTTACATTATATTCTATAAAGAAGAATATAATACTTTGATCGGACATCAAAACTGTAAATCGTAAAATTCTATCTGCGAAACTGTTGCGCTTCACGCGCCCCTCCTGTGAATGTTACGAGCTGCTACTCTTCATTACGTCACGCCAAACTAACCATACACTTACATAAACAATGTCAATGATTCGGTGCTAAAACGACTTAAAAAAGATAAATGCATAGGTACACACGGCTACACATCCAGCTATACATAACCAGTATAAGCTGACTTATGAATGTACGAAAAAGAAAATTATACATGTAGGTATAGCTTAATGTGTCGCCGTGTGTACGAAAAACAAGTAAGTACGTAGTTTGTAAAAGTCTCTCAAAACATAATTATTCATTTAGAAATGTTTATTGCAGTAAGCATCGAAAAAGAGAATTAAAATGCAAATCTAACAAAAAAAAATTTATACAAATAAGACGATTTCAAAAATCCATAATTAACCAGACAAAATCCATACAAATATTAAAATGCGAAAGTGTGTCTGTGTGTCTGTCTGTCTGTCAGTCTGTTACCGCTTCACGCATAGACCGATAAACCGATTTAGATGAAAGGTATAGACACGTATGGGTATAGATATAGTTTGAGTCCTGGAAAAGGACATAGGATAGTTTTTATCCCGATATTCCCACGGGATCAACACTTTTGCGGGTGAATCCGCGGGGCGCTGCTAGTAATTTAGTAAAACCCAATTACCTTTTGCTGACTACCACATAAAAGACCAACGAATTGAATTAATAAACATGAAAACCCCATTCTTTTATAAAAACACAAAACAAACAAATTCGGCATAGAGATAACATTTACGTTATGACATCATTGTCTATACCCTATTATTAGAGTTCCGTACCAAAACGGTAAAATGGACGGACTCAGTCTGTCTGTCTGTCATAGCTGGATATCTCAAGAAATACTAATGCTATCAACTTCAAAGGAATAGTTTTAGATGACGTTTGCCCAACTATTTTGCAAATAAGAAAGAAGTTTGCATAGAGAAAAATCTGAAATTATTCTATGTGATAGAAGTTTATGTAAAGATTATAGGAAAAATAAAACGATGTCTCTAAATAGCACACTTTTTCAGAAATCATCAACAAAAGTTACACTAGTTCCACTATCGGTCAAGAGATGGCGCTGACTTAAAACTGCAATATTCTACACCGCAGTGCGCAGTGTTAAAATTCTCTAACGATTATAGGCCTCGCTGATGAAAATTTATAAACATATGATGGTATGGAACCCTCGGTGCGCGAGTCCGACTCGCTCTTGCCCGGTTTTTTTTTGTTTTAGCAGCAGAGTTACAAAACAACATATAAAAATTCCGTAAAAAAAAAAATCACAACACATATTTTAGTAATAATTCCGCGTGTGAAATGTAACATGAAAAGTGAGGTTACTCGCTTAATTCCGAGGCGGCGAGTGCCCCGACCTCTTGAGATGATATGAGTTCGAAAGTGAAACCAAGGTCGCTGTTCCAAGTTTTTGTGTTACTTACGTCAAAGTTGCAGACATGGCTGCAACTTGCACGTCGTACAAGTTATGTGAATAGTCGCCGGTGTCATACGGAAACGATCATCAGAGTTAGGTAACTTTATAAAATATTTTAATCCAGATATTACCTCGTTTTCGCTCGTCACGTAATGTCTTGACATGATTAAATGAAGCTGTGGAATTTTTGATAATGAATGAGCTGGTATTTTTTGACAGTTCTTTTTTGGAACAGTGATTTCTATATTTGGAATACGGTAAACAGAAACTTTTTGTAAAACATCAAAGGGGCAATCCGTAATCACAGTCCCGTAATCACAGTCTGGATCTCAGTCTCAATCTGTCAAAAATTCCTCTAATTTCTCTACATTTTTGACCAGTTTTTGACATTGATGATTGTTTTCTGAGATGAGATTGCGACTAAATTTTGAACGTTTTTAATTACGGGCATTGGCCTTCTGCAGTGATGTTTTAAGTAGCAGTAATCATTAGTACCTACATTGAAACCAGTTCTTTCTAGGTTTGATTACTTATAGAGATGATACCTGTTTTTTAACAGGCTGCATGTCAATTAAATAAACTATTGTTATGAGAATGGGAATCCCTCAGGGTCATATTTTTATGAACAGAATAAATAAAATAAAATAGAACTTAGGTACTTTTCGTTCCAGATGGTACGACAATTTTGACACTATGGCAGTTATTGACGTTATGGATTGGAAACGCAGAGTTTGGCAAGGTTCTGAGTTCTGTATCAAAAGATTGAAGAAAATAGAAAACCGAACCTTTAAGTAGGCTTAACTCAATTCGTCAATCACCCAAAACTTATAATAATAATCATGTGGGTCCAGCCAAATGAGCCGGAAAAGATATAATATTCAGAGACAGAGAGCTTGAGTAAATACAAATAGGTAGAGCCTAATTATTGTATATCTCAGGGCTAAGCAGAGGTCAGTTATAACATAAATTTGTGTTTGATCTATTAACACAATGCATCATTTACAAGGAAAGAGAACAAGCACATAATAAAAGTACCAATGGTAGAGGATGATGTAATTTCTATTCTAGGTTACTAGTCTAAACACTTGCATATCTGGGATTGGTGTTTAATAAAGCAAAACCAACTCTTACGGCTTTTATATTAGTTAATTATAATGAATACTAGCTTCCGCCCGCGGCTTTGCCATACTACCTAAACTATCATATACCCTTCCCCAGGATGCAATCTATCTCTCTGCCAAATTTTATCGAAATCCGTTCAGTGGTTTAGGCGTGAAAAGGTAACATACGACAGACAGACAGAGTTACTTTCGAATTTATAATATTAGTGTGGATTATGACGACATAAATGAACGAAAGAAAAAAAACCTAAAAGAATCAAAGCACACACTCTGTCCGGAAAACTTTTGATTTAAACATTTGGAAACATAGTCGAAACCCCAAAAAATCCATGATAATTACAAAAATATTTACAACAGGAATAGTTATGTACCAACAGAAATCCTTGAGCAATCAAACAAAATGGTTTATGTAAAACTAACCGCATAATGTAGGTATTGACATACTGAATATGGACTTAAAGAACCAAGCACATAACTGGAATGCTACATATGGAAAAAAAGAAAAAAAAATCAATTCAAAAGTGAAAGGAATAAGGCAGACCAAATTAACGTCTTGCGCATAAATACCACTTGTACTTTTAAAAGGCGGAATCTTAGCGTGACATGGGTAAACTTATGTTATACCACAAGACCATAAACAGATTAAAATATTTTGGCTATATCCTGCTTATAGACAAAAATAGTCCAAAGTAACTTGATAGAATCATGAAAATTAAGATCCTATTAATAGCTACAATAGAGAGACATAAGGACAACTGAGATAGATAAATAAAGTCCTCCAGGCCAAATTTCGGCCGTGACAATCTCAGCGCAGACAGAAAGTTTGACAGTGATACCGGTGATACGAATGTTAAAGATGTGTATGCAAACCGAATGTTTCTCATTACAGATTTAGAGCTACGAACTTTGTACTATACGAACTAAGTAGTTTGTCCTTTTGGTGTGAACTAAAAAAAGATTTGTAATTCCAGTTACAAGTTCAATGTTGCAATTTGCAATATCAAATGAGTTGCTGTTCTACTGTCTTATTGTTCTACTGCCTTGACATTGAAAATTAACATCGTAATGTATCATAAACTAAGATTATCTTTAATATTACATCAGATCACGTTTTGCACAAAAATGGATGATATTATGGTTCGTATTAGCGTAGCTTTTAAGGAAACTTGTTGCTGTCGTGTCATAAGAGGTAGGCACAATTTTGATTGTGAGTTCAAATTCAAGACCTACAGTAGCATTACGCATGAAAAAAACCGCGTTTTTGTTAAGTAAAGGGTTATCTACATGAACGTATTATTTTTATGCGAGAAATATAAAGAAAGGAGGTGTGAATCATATGAGATATGAATACAATGCCGGAACATAGCTAATATAAAAGATAAAGCGATTATGTTATGGTCTTTGTATGATGTGACCAAGATTATGCCTGGATTTTAAAAGAGATTGTGACCTCTGAGTTGGTTTCAGCCTTTCTTCTCAGAGTAGTCAGTTAGGATATGCCGACCTCATCATCTATTTAAAAAAAATATGCATGACGTGTTTGTACAAACCTAATCATTTATCACGTACCAATTTGTCAAAAGAAATTACAGATAGATCTAATTTAACCACGTTCCTTCACTTGCTTGATAACAAGGAAATGGAATATAAGCCTGAAGGTGACAATGCAGGCATTGTACTGCAGTAGACTGTCCATTTTATGACTGGCATTGGCGACCGGTTAACCGATCGAAGGTCTTTGACTTAGATAAGTGAAACGTGTTGGCTGTTAGTACGTCGGTACTCCACTTACTTTGACCTATACAAGTATACATACATTATTGTCTAGCGTGGTGGAGTGACTGCGTTCTGCAGCTGTGATGATATAATTATGTTAAACAGCATGATGATGTTATTCCTATTTAGTTTGTTACACTTTATATTTACTGGTGGCTGATCGGACCGCTCGATATAACGACGCTTGTGGGAGGCATTGCCAGCAGTGCAAGTCACTACCCACTTAGCCCTTTGAAAAGATTCTTAACTTTTAGGTTTCATATTATAGTGGACAAAGCTCTTAGTATTGCGGTAGACTAATATTTCGAAGGTTATTGTTTAAATTGCTTTATGACCGAAAATCTGATGTTTTTATTTGAATCATTCGCCAATGTCAAGTCTAGTCGAGATTAAAGATTGCTATCAAACATTTAGGTGGCAGAAGAAGCTGTGATCAACAAACGGTCGTTTATTTGTTTGACAATTGCTCGACTGTTGACTATATAGAACCGCAAGGATTTCCTATATCGACGAATAAACAAAGGCTAGAGATATATCAAGGTAAAAGATTCTACTTATAGGAAGGTTAAAGAGTCAAGAGAGTCAAGACGTCGCGTCGTCGATTATTTCATGATCTACACGGCTTCTAATAAGAACTTCTTTTTAAATCTGTTCCTACAGATTTAAAAAGAAGTTCTTATTAGAAATACTTTTTGAAATTTCTACTTCAAAAAGTATTTCTAATTTCTCAATAGTACCTAATATTGCCGTTATACGACGAAGTAAAAAATTGGGAGACCAAAAAAATTGATAACAATAGATTATTAAACCCTGCAAAAGAGAAACAAATCTTAGAAATAAATTCTTACCTAGACTTGAATCGTCGTAATACTCATCATCGTCATAGTCAAGGACCGCATGTAACTGCGTTTTGCCACCAGTACCACCTGATTCCACTTTAGTAAACCCTCGCGGTCTTTCCGGAGGATTTCCATTCTCACTACCACTTGTCTTGCTATCCTGATTACTAGGTGGCCTGACCGGAGCTGCCGTACTACTACTAGGCGGCCTGTTAAAATTGAAGTTATTCACATTTTGATTCGAATTTTCATCGAACCTTCGACTAGATGAAGGGTTTGGTTTTGTTGCCGGCGGGTATGGCGCATCCGCGTACCCAGGGCTGTACCCCGGACCTGGCGGACCCTGGTTCATTCTCTTCTGTTCATAATCATAGTCACCAGTAGGATCGTGAACGTATTGTCCTGTGTTATCGTACTGTCCTGTGACATCGTATGGTGAGTTCACTTCTTTGACGTGCTGGTTCTCTATTTGTACGTTAAGTCTTGTATTTTGTTGGTAGACCTGTGTATGTAGGGGTGCACCGTAGGGGTTTTGTGGAGCCTCATTTTGGTATTGCATATACTGGTTGGCTGGTGGCAGGTAGGCTGTGCCAGCACGTTTTCTAACTTTGGGCCTGCGTTGATTTGGTGGCGTGAAGGGCTCGTTCTCAGGTGACTGTGCTGAGAGTGTGTCTTGTTGGTATTCGGCGGGAGAGTAGAGTAGGTCGTCGAGACCAACTCGGAGGGGTGTCGAGGAGGTGGGCACGAACGCCGGCGTGGCCGCGCCGACGCCCGCGATCGTAAAGTTTGTCAACGCCATTGCCTACACACGCGGCATTGACGCGAAATGTCAACTCACTAAGTCAACAGCCCCACAGCTGTTACTAACGCACTCGCATGACATGAACGGTTTGATAGTTAACACCAAAATTTTCTCATTTTAGGCACAGAACACAAAGCACTGACACAATTAACTGCCGTAACTCATCCACTGCTGATCTGTAACAAGAAAACATTGTTGTGATTAGAAATGAGTTTTAAAATCTTCGATAATTTTGTAACGTAAAAATAAAAAATATGAAAGTCTGCTCAATAATAGATACCATAAACACTACTGGTAAGTATAACGATCCGATTTAAGACTTTTTATTCAAACATTAAACTGTCAAATCAATTGTCGAAACTGAACCATATATCGTGCGTTGTTGTTAACTTTTATGGCTGGATTTCCCCCCAAGTTTCGTGATATCCTTGCCACTTTACAAATGTCATCGATTTGAAAGGCGAATCGTGATTCCATCTGATGAACACGATTTTGGAATTGAAACAAGGGGAAACCCAAACATTATCTCTAAATTAATGAAACTATGTAGATATTATAGTTAGAATAGGTACCTTTTACATATTACCAGTATTGACTTGACGCATCACAATAAAAATATAGGTATATTAAGTTAATCATGGTAATTGAAGCTGTGATTAGATGCAGCCAAACAGTGCCAACATCATAGAAATTATTATTACACTTCGCTAAGAGAAGATGAAAACCAATTTTGACAAAGTTAATGAATTAAAAATTGGACGTCCTGCTGCATGAGATGTTGACGATATCAGACAAATCGCGACTAACACTTGAATGCGACTACCTCAGGATGGATAAAGAGGCCTACTTTTGGGTACTTAGTAATGGGAAAGTGGGGGCTAAATATGGTGATGATAATGATGAACAACAATATAACTAATTAGTACTTAATCTAGTTCTAATTGTGTCATGATTAGATATCGGTCTTAGATCACATCTGTGAATTTTGCCAGTTACTTTGTCCCTGTAGAATAATCAGCCTATAATGTTCCTACTGCTGTGACACAGGCCTCCTCTCTTCGAGAGGGAGTGTCCCTGTAAATTTGATGTATTATCATTGTCATACATTAATAGTTACCAAAACCCAACGCTTTATTTTCCTGTTAACTCAGAATTATTCGTGTGTACGGTACAACGGACGGCATTGCTCTGTTCACACGTACCTAACTAGTGATTTATTAAACTGAGTCGTCCCTTCACTTAACATTTGGCGAGACTGTAGTACTTAAATAGAACATAATTGTTTAGCTCCACATTTCTGCTTAGTGACAACGGATTCCATTGCATAGCGAAATATTTGCATCTTCATTTCAATAACATTCAACTTTTCATTCCATCAACATTAAAATGTTCATTTCATCAACATTAAAAAGTTCATTTCATCAACATTAAATTTTTATTTCATCAATATTAAAATGTAAATCTCAAGTATTTGTCGATTTTTTTTGTGTCGATGACATAAAATTCAAATATTTGATTGCACCAAATAAGAATCTGATAGCAGTACCTACATTACGCGAGAGAACTAATTAATTCATACTTCGAACAAAAGATAGAGCAAATTGTGATTTAAATTAATATACATGTACATTTTGATATAACCAAAAGCAATAATAAATGCACCGTCAATACAAAAGAATGCTGTCATAATAACGCACATATAAGGCGAGGTGGTGACTCAGGTTCAGGTCATTACAGAATTTTCGTTGATAAAGTCCGTATTTTATTCATTGTGCCTTATAAAAATGTTTAGTAAAAGGCTCTGTGTCAAGTCAAGTAGGTACTTAGTTAATAAAAAGAAAAAAAAAACAAATAGTAAGGCAATCTACTATAGTAAACAAAGATGTATGAGTGTGAGTCCCTCTGGGTATGAATGTGGATGGGTGTCAGAGTTGGAAAAGAGCCAAGAAACGATGGATGGATCATGTGAAAAATAATAGGGAATGAACAAGTACTAAGATTGACCTTGTGAAGGCCGCAGGAATCCGCTGGATGTGGAAAGCACAGAACTGGCTAGAGTAGCGGTACTTGGGGACGGCCTATGTCCAGCAGTGGACTTCTTTTGGCTGAAATGATGATGATGACGGATGACGGACTAAGATGACGGATGATAGAAACAGAAATTTAAGGAAGAAGAGGACATGCCGCGCCGATCCCAAATAAATTAGGATACCTACCCAAGGGCAGAATCATGACAAATACTCGTACATGCTATTACATCATTTGTTTTATTTATGCAAGGGAAATTAAAGAAATCTTTTCATAGAAAAGCTTTTAAACAGTTAATAGAGATAGAATACTCTTATATCTTCATACACACGATCGGCACGCGTCAACGGTAGAGGCAACTGCACCCATCGACACGCGTCGACGGCCGCCGACGACGGCTAACGAGCCGCTCGTGTGTAACAAATTACTTTAAAGTTACGTGAAATGAAGAAATTAATTTTCCCTTTCTTTTTAGAATGTCATTAACATTGATAGAAAAAAAATGTAATAATTTTTTGTTCAATGTTTTTTTAGTAATTTATGTCTTGTATTATTCTATTAAAGCTGATGATAATCTACAGCGTGACAATAATAAATAGTATGCATACCAACGTGTGCGCATTTAGATTAGGTAAGATATTCAAAAATATGTAACCAGTTCACTTGTATAAAAACATTTCAATTGATTTATACTTTATATTTGTAAATTCGCAGTCATCAACAACGATTCTGACATAAAATTGATTGCGTTATTCGCTTAACTATCAATTAGGTATATCAGAACATGAAGCAAAACATTATGTACAAATAGGTTTCTCACGCTTTATTATATGCCGCCACGGATACCTATGTTTGCTGTCCTACGAACTTTCGACGCGACGACGCGACGGCGACGACGGTGTGACGTGCTTCTGGTAGTATTAGAGTAGTATAATAGTGTAGAACGGGAGAGGATAGAACGATCTAATTTAATTTATATTTAAAAAAAAAAAATTGACATTGATTTTTACAATTTTACTACAGTAACTCACACACTTGTTAAAATTCTAGGGAAATCATCTACTTTTACAATATTTGTAAATAATTTGTAACTAAGTGAGCACCATGTATCTATCACTTACTTAATGATTTACCTGTCATTGCTTCATTTTTAATTCTTTTTATCTTTTGTGTAATTTTATTCTAGGTGCATCGTCTTCACATATAATTATATTATGTAGGTATACAAAACCTTGTAAAACATTTTAAAAGAGTAACGGTGGAGGTTCTTGCCCATTCTTCTCCATACGAACACTACCTTTTGGAAGGGGCGACTAGAATCAATTCAATTTTACTGTAATTTTTGACGTTCAAAAGCGCCTGTAATGTGTGCCTATTTGAAATAAATGAAGAATTCAATTTCCATGAAGTTTTCAAAGAAATTATTCTTCTGGAGTCGTGACGCGCTGTCGCATCGCTCCTGTCTGCGGGAGCCCTAATAGCATTAATAGTCACGAATTTTTTTGACATAACTTTACTCCGCGTTTATTAAAAAATCAAATCAATCTAAATAGCCTTTTCTCAACTGCGTTGGGGTCGGCTCCCGGTCTAACCGGATGCAGCTGAATACCAGATTTTTACATGAAGCGACTGCCTATCTGACCTCCACAACCCAGTATCTGGGTAATACTTTACGCCTTGGTAAGGATTGGTTGTCAGACTTTCGTGCTTCTGACGACCCGTAACGACTGTCAAAGAACTAGGAATGACAGTCGCGACACGGCTTAATCTGCTTTTCGAGGCACGGCGGGGTCTCGGTATGTAAAGATGGTCACCCATCCATGGACCAACCTCGGCAAGCGTAGCTTAACCTGATCGATCGACCCGTGCGGCTGTTATTACTTAGCCAAGAGCCTCTCCGCGTTTATTAATAATAAGTGGTTAAAGTCTTTATTTTATTACACGCTTTTATAAAGTATGTAACTAAACTAACGTAAAAAGTAAGGAAATAATCGTCAAATTAGAATTATATAGATATTAGAGGTTAATTTTGTTTGTCATCTATAAAGTATCATAAATTGTTCATGTTTTCAAATACCATAACCCTACTTTGAGATCGGGTCAAAAGTCAAAATCTCGCCTTCATAATGCATGGGACTTGGCCATAACAGCTTGTGCAATGGGGCGGTAGCTTTAGGGCACTTTAAAAAAATATATATATACTAGCTGCGCCCCTCGGTTTCACCCGCATAAGTTGCGATTCCTTGGGAATATCGGGATAAAAAGTATCCTATGTGTTAATCCTGGTTATAAACTATCTGTGTGCCAAACTTCATCCAAATTCGTTCTGCCGTTTGTGCGTGAAGAAGTAACTAACTTACAAACACACTTACAATCTTTCGGCTTTATAATATTAGTGTGATTAGCCATTAACCTCTCAAATGTCTTATGTTACACAGTCCGACATAAGCAATTGTCTTTCTATTGTGTCTCTAATTACGACAATCAAAGAGTTAATGTCCCACAGCTGGGCAAAGGCCTCCCTACTCTCTTTCCACCTCTCTCCGTCCAGAACTGCCAAGAACCAATCTTTATTAAAGGAGTCCAGCTCATTCCGCCATCTCCGTCTGGGCCTGCCGCGATGTCGTTTGGAGGACCGTCTTACGTAATTTTGATTATTATTATTAGCCTGTAATGTCCCACTGCAGGGCAAAGGCCTCCCTACTCTCCTTCCACTTCTCTCTGTTCAAAGCTGTTAAGGACCAGTTCTTGTTGAAGGAGTCCAGCTCATCCCGCCATCTACGTCTGGGCCTGCCATGATGTCATTTGCCATTAAGAGGGACCCATTGAGTCGTAAGTTTGGCCCATGGTTCGTCTGACATGCGGCAGATGTGTCCAGCCCAGTTCCATTTTAGCGTGGCAGCTTTCCAAGTACGAAAAGTGCGGCTTAATTTGAATAAATGACTTTTTCATTTCTCATGATCTGAAAGTAGTGTTTGTTTGATCCGAATAGCGGGTGGAAGACGCTGCTTCCCACCTTAGGCGGGAACGACTCATAGTAATTGCTTCCCTCTCTAGGGCGGGAATGAATTTAAAAAATAGAACTAAATTTGCTTAAGTAGTCAGCTACGTTTTTTTTTTAAATAATGAACAAAATTGCAGCAGTCTCCTGAGTTTATAAACAGCAAGTGTTAATTTAAAAAAAAACTTAGTAAGTGGGACGGCCCGCCGCCGCGCCGCGGCGGTGAACAGAATCTATCTACTTATGTGGCTGTGACGCGGTGTGTTCCATATTTCAAATTTAAAAGAGACTATTAAATAAGTAGTATTCATGTTCATGTCATCAATAAATATTTTAGAAAAACTACTATTTCTTACTTTCCATAAATTCGAAATGAAAAGTAAAGTGTTTAACGCGGGTGAAAGACATCAATTCCCACTCGAACTATAGCCGCCCTCGCTGCGTTTGATTTCGTGGATGAATTATAAACCTCTCCTGATGCCTTCGGAAAATACAGGCGTAACATTAAGTTGACAAAATGCATGAGTCACACAACTTTAGAGTCTAAATTGGTGCAATCAAACGCAATTTTCGCGAATAATTTTATGTATTTCGATCAGATATTGCGTCTAAATCTAGTTCAGCTCTTGACCATAATCTTAGAAGTTGTATCGATAGAACCTTGGCACACTAGCACACGTGCTTATAGAAAATGTTAAGTAAGGGCACATAGGTTTGTTGGTGTACCTATAATATTTTATCAAAGTGATTGAATGACTGTCAATTGTCTGGCTATTAATTGGTTGGGTGATAAAGTGGATAAGACAGAGATTAAAACAGAAGACGAACTAACAGGGGATCGAGGAGGGGGGGGGAGGTTAAGGGGATCAGACCGGAATAAATCGGTCTATTAATTACTGGTGGTCTTATGTCTTACTACGTAACATAACATCACGCCTGTAATTTCCGAAAGGCAAGGCGGCAGAGGTGTATAGGAGTGATGGGTGGTGGAGGTTTGTAGGTTGTATTATTATGAGGTGGTTATGTTAAAGAATAAGCTTGTTATAAGATAAAGTACTTATTGAATATTATTTATTTGAACCGAACAGCTTTTCAATAGAAAAAATAACAAGGAGACAACTATAGAGTAAAGAGCACAAATCATAACTTTTTGTACATAGGTACACACCTAAAAATAAGTATGAATATACAACAGCACCCTAATAGGCTATTTGACTGGTTTCTGATAAACATCTCAGATTATTTAATGGTGTCTAACGAGCCCACAAAAACCTATTACTTCAAATTGCATAATGTATTTCTTTTAAAAAATAGTAAATAAAAATGTACTGTTTAAATAAGCCGCCAAAACGCTATCTTTAACAATATGGCGTCGTGACGTCACGATTCACGTAAACAAACGTTGAAACGGTCGAGATACTAGACAAAAGTCATCTGTTCTGTCAACGATAGACAGAAATTTACTAAATCATGACGTCATCTTAAGTTCAGCCAATCCAGACCGTTTTCGATTACGTGGCGCCAGATTTAAAAATATGAAGTTTTTTTTTATAAATAATACATTGTTTTGTAGTAAAATTAATGCAAATCGATTTTAAAAGCGATAATCTATACGAGTGTCAATAATTATGACCTTATTTTTTACATTGTCAAATAGCCTATTGCGTAACACACTAATAATCTAAATCTGAATCATTTTGAAGGATATTGCTAATCCATTACTTCATAATGTGTGAAAAACCGCGGGGCGCTGCTAGTCTAGATATAAAAGCTGTACGATTCTATGTAGATTTAAAACCGAGTAGAAATTCATATGGAACATAAAACAGTGAAGAAATCGTGACAAAAAGTACTTGACATTTTTCACGTTGCAAATTTTGAAGTTCACTTGAGTATGCACAAATTTGGCATGACCCCGTGAAGGCACGTTTGACACTAACTGCTATCGCCGAAGAGCATCTAGACCACGCTTGCGCCGGAGTAGGAACCGTGGGAAACGACGTCTGCGCATTATGGGAAACATTGTACTAATTAGCTTTGAGAAAAACTGTTACATAACGCGGAATGTGGGTAAGAGGGGCACACCCTAGATTTTTTGACGGTAAACACATACATTTTGTAGTGATATTCTTGTCAGGATGGCTGGTTGCAATTGGATAGATAAATAGACAGATAGACTACCTACTCTTGATTGCACATCAAACTAGGGATAAGTAAATACAAACGAGAGGATGAGAATCGGGCTAAATCAATGATATTATAAAGGAAAGATACGCTACGTTCATACTGAGCGACGTTCTGTATTGTTGCGTTATTATTACAAAGACTTACAACTCCAACTGCGATAGATAAATACGGAATGTGTGACACAGAAAGAGATAGCAACAATGAAATTACAACAATTGTCTCAATTCGTCTGCAACAATTTGCGCGCGCTAGTATCATATCTACCTCTTTAATATAATATCATTGGGCTAAATACTATGGCGTTAACCACTGGGTCATCAGGCCCACTGGCTAAAGCGTAGCGTCTCATGCACGAGGATGTGGGTTCAAAACCAGGCAGGTACCAATGTGACTTTTTTATATCATTATTATGTACTCTCTGAGTTTATCATGGACATTACTCAAAACATCGTTAGGAAACCAGGGTGAAACCGCTGGGCGCAGTTAGTTTATAATATTACTAGCTGCGCCCCGTGGTTTCACTCGCATAAGTTTCGATCCCGTGGGAATATCGGGATCTCCATACAAAATTTTATCAAAATTGGTCGATCCGTTTGAGCGTGAAGAAGTAACAGACATATAAACACACACAAAACGCACACACACTCACAAACTTTCGCCTTTATAATATTAGTGTGATAGTAGGATAATCAGCCTATGATGTTCCCACTGCTGGGACACAGGCCTCCTTTATGTGAGAGGGAGTGGGCCGTTATCCACCACGAGTGCCGTTATCCACCACGAGGGCCCAGTACGGGTTGGTAGATGTCACATGTCTTCGAATTTTTTGGTGCTAGGACATGTCGGTTTCCTCACGATGTTTTCCTCTACCGTTTTGAGAGCAGTTTTGATGAGATAATTTACATGAAGTAAAGCGCTTGTCTGGGTTCGAACTTACGACCGACAACTCGTAAGACGCGGCCGTTACCACTTGGGCACCACTGCTCTCCATCATTCTCATATACAGGGTGTGTCGTAAATAGTGGTCCAGAGTTAAGGAGTCGATATACTGTATTCTTATGTATCACATACCGAAATTTGAAAGGTCAAAAAAAGTTGTTTTTAAAATTTCTTCAAGAATTTGGCTGTAATTTCCACAAATACTAATATTTTTTCATTCTGTTTTTTTTATTATAACTCTTGAATATGTGTACTATGATATCCAAACCCTTTTTATATTTTAAAGTCACAGGTACTTAAAGAAATTAATTAGTTTTTTCTTAAACCCTTAACTGAAAATGGTTATTATTTCGGTATGTGATACATAAGAATGCAGTGTATCGACTCCTTTACTCTGGACCACTATTTACGACACACCCTGTATTATAATTAATAACCTTTAATGTTTTAATTTTTACAGTCGAGCGAGCGATCATCTACTCTCAGAGATAGGTCAAGCACCTCACCACCTCGCACCAATGTCAACTAGATTGTTCGATGTCATTATAAAGCAATTAGGCACTATGTTTACTGAGTACCTATTTGGTATGTACAGTCAACAAAAGAGATAAGTATGCAGGATCGTCGGATATAGTTGAAGTTTAGTAAGAAACCGATGGATGTTGTCGACTGAAATTTAACTTGATAAATGAGCTGTTTGTTTTCTATTAATAAAATTAAATTCTAGAAGCACAGAACCGGTCGAAGTGGAGGTGCTTGGGGGAGGTCTATGTCCAGCAGTGGACGTCTTTCGGCTGAAATGATGATGATGATGATGATGAAAATTAAATTTTATTCGAGAAAATCCATCGGTTTCTTACTAAACTTCAACTATATCCGACGATCCTGCATACTTATTTCTTTTGTTGACTGTACCTACCTATTTACTTATGCAATTTTATTTGATGCGACAATAGGGTCATAATGGATTGCTTGAATCAGCACTCGATTTTAAAAGCTCGACGTATAGGTAAATAAGCCCAAGTCGCGTGCGATTTCGGTGACAATTTCAACCAATCAATCAACTCAGCCTATCGCAGTCCACTGCTGGACATAGACCTCTTCCAGGTTGCGCCACAACATCCTGTCCTTCGTCTTCCACATTCAATCTTTCCCAGCCACTTTCCCGTCCATCTAGCTGGGGGGCGTCTCTTGTTACCTACGCTTGCCGATACGCGGTCTCCACTCCAGGTCTCTTTTGCTCCACCAGCCGTCGGTTTCTTTCTTCTTAAATGTACCTACAAATTTACGGTTTTCGGATTTTTCCTTTACTTGTGCTATATATTGCTTCTTGCCAAATTTCATGATTCTAGGTCAACGGGAAGTACCCCATAAATTTTGATTCCCTTGAGAGTGTCCAATATACGTTTTTTGCGGCATAAGCGGCAGTCAGTATCTTTTACGTTAACATAGGTGTTTGATTATTTCACAGCTTCATGGGACTGTAGAGCTGAGTTTATGGTTTTAATTTCAACTCGTTACCTCCACGCGTTCCCGAGATAAAGGGTTTTGACAGACAGACGGACGGACGGGCGGACAGACAACCAAGTGATTCGTTTTTTCCTTTTGAGGTACGGAACCCTAAAAAAATGTTATTGAAGTAGGACTTGTGTCCCTTTTGTAAAAGACGCTTGTGAAATTAAAAATTTACATGAAGGTAAGCTAGACCAATGACCAATAAATAGGCAATCAATTATAAGCTACTAGCTTCTGCCCGCGGCTTCGCCCGCAAGTTATGTCGATAAAAACTATCCTATGTCCTTCCCCAGGATGCAATCTACCTCTCTGCCAAATTTTATCGAAATCCGTTCAGTGGTTTAGGCGTGAAAAGGTAACATACAAACAGACAGAGTTACTTTCGAATATAAAATATTATAAGTATGGATTCATAATAAATGTGACATTAAACAAAGCGTTTGAACAATGACGCAGATCGTTACAGAATAATATATTATATAGAGCACTTCCTGACAAAACTGGTTGTGGTAGGTGTTTGGCTGCCTATAGATTTATTCGCGTGGTCGCGTATGTACTTGTTAAAACAATAGGAGGAAGCAGTGTGTCTAATTCGCCTTGGGGTGTGTCGAATCGGACACGACGAAGTGAGACGCGATTTGATCCCAGTTCGGCCATATGTACCTGCTTCTTATTAGCGTGCCGATGGCAGCCCCGGATCTACGATTTTTTCGAACCGGGGCAAAACCTTGATAGTGGCGCCCCCTCCCTTCAGTGTTTCAGAAAAACTGTTAAAACTGCCAATAAGTAGCATTTTTGTGACCATTTGTTAAAATAATAATCCTTTCATAATCTTGATCTGTTCATAAATCACTTAGTAGGTATGTGTTCAAAAACTAACTGGGCGTATGGAAATAGAAAAGTTTGTTTTTCAAACATATTATATTAAGATTGGATTACTTAATAAAAACCTATGAGATTGTAGGAACAGAGGCTTCATTTGTTCGATATTTCGAATTCTTGTCTTAAGGATTTAGCGCCCCCATGAAACTGCCGCTCGGGGCAAGTGCCCCGGTTTGCCCCCCCCTTAGATCCGGGGCTAGCCGATAGTAATCTATAGTTGGCCCAGAATTTAGCACCGAGTTGGGCACTTTCAGTAGCGTCTATCAGCTCCTGTATCGTGTAGAGAACAGGACACGCTGGACACATAACTTTTCATTTCCTTGACAGATTATTTACCATATCCATCACAGCCACACACACCCAAACGGACCAGTCTAACTCAACCACAAACACAAACACTCCCCACAATTACCTTTTTTTTTTTTCGGATGGGAAATCATCAAATCCCCCACAATTAGCTTCTAATCCCCTTTAATAAATATGTACCTATGTTGGAAAGTGTCAATCTCTTACAAGTGCACTGTCCTTCAAGATATAAGGTTTTCCTAGTTTGAAGGGCAGGGGTCTTCTCAAACGTAATAGCCATTCCCATACCTCATTGAATTAAGACTGATGTTACCTAGGCTAAGTCTTTTAGTAAAATAAATAGTTACTTACTTACTTACACGATATTAAGTGTCCCATTGTTTGTGGAACTGCACCACATTTACTGGTCGTCATTCATCAAACTTTGACAGTCGTTCCGGATAATCAGAAGCCCGAAAGCCTGTTACCAAGTCTTACCAAGGGGTGTTGTGTTAACCAGTAACAGGGTTGAGGTCGGGAAGGCTTCATGTAAAATACTGGTATTCTGCTGCATCCTGTTAGACCGGAAGCCGACCCGATTGAGGTTTAGGCTGGCAGGTAGTTTAAGAACACTATACTGAACCTACCAACCCAATAGGTTTCTATGTTTCTAAATAAATGTTAGCAAAAAGGGGTTTTACTGTGTCTTATCATGTCGCATCTGTCAAGAGTAGGTATGCGCATTAAAACGAGACCCAAAAACCTTTGTTTTGTGGTGTGGTAATAGGAATTACGACTAAGATGTTATCGTGTTGATAATAATGTCATGTCCGTAGAGATTTGTAAATTAAAAAGAGGAAGTATGATCTGTTCTAAAACTTGTTGATGAAACTGTAAGCAACTTATTCAAATAATCAAATCAATTAATTTGTAAGTGGCATGACAAATTGAAATTCACAAGCACGTTTTGACTCATTTATTTAGGTAAATTTTCATTACCTACCTAAATACTTTTGTAACAGCCCCGTAGATAGTATTGAAGATGTATCTATGCATTATCTATGTAGTAATTCACACATACATACATATATTGTATTACAAACAATTATTGCGAATACTGTCGCAGATACCTATATTAGAAAAAAAAATCTGACTGTTACACATTCAGGGTCACTAGCATTCCTTTGGTCTGTTCGAATTACGGCGGCAAGGTCGCAGATTGTTACCGACTTAGAATTAGCACAAACACATGATTTTATATCGTTTAGTATTATAGGCTAGCCTCTCTAATGTATACAGATTTATTTAGCAAAAACCGGCCAAGTGCGAGCCGGACTCGCACACAAAGGGTTCCGTACCACAAGGAATAAAACGCCGAAAAAAACGTTTCTTTTATACCCCCTTCAATTTTAACTTCTTTTTTTTGGTTGTTATAGCGGCAACAGAAATACATCTAATCTAATCTAACTAGCCTGTACTGTCCCACTGCAGGGCAAAGGCCTCCCTCTCTCTTTTCCACACAATTCTGTCTTTCGCTAGTGCCGGCCAGAAAAAAGAAATACATCATCTGTGAAAATTTCAACTGTTTAGCTATCACGGTTCTTGAGATACAGCCTGGTGACCGACAGACAGACGGACAGTGAAGTCTTAGTAATAGGTTCCCGTTTTTACCATTTATACAGAATTAACCTCCATTAAATTATATAAACAATGGTATATAAATTAAGTAGGTTCTGTGTACTAGCAGGACTATAACAATAGAAACAGTTGCAGAAAGGAGGCAAAAAAAAAAAAAATCGTGAAGCACTGCAAGTCGAGTCGTAGGAGTCGGAGTCTGGTCAACTCATAGAGCAACACAGGCCACCGGCGAACCGGTATGGTTCTCCGGTTCGCCGGTGGCCTGTGTTGCTCTATGGGTCAACTGGACCCATGGGATTACTCAACCTAATCACATCTATTCGTGCAATAACGCGAAAATAAGGCCATTCATCTTGACTTTTTCAGTGAAATGCAGTTTTACCCATGCATTCTAGTGGTAAAAAGAATGGCCAGTCTGCAAGTTTAGTTTAGCATAGCTGAGGGCTTACTACGATACCTATAGGCGCCTTAAACGCAAAATATTGCACGTCAGTGAAGTGCTGGTACCTAATCTTGATAATCTTTATAAAATGTTTTGGCGTAAAACATTAATTTTGTAACAATATAATTTTAAAGTGTTTCCACGGAGTTTCTTGCCCGTTTGTCTCCATATGCAGGAACCCGCACCCTAATTGCGTAACACACTATTACTCTCAATTTGAATAATTTTTAAGCATATTGCTAATCCATTGCTACATAATGTTCGAAAAATGTGTCTGCTCAGCCACGTAAATCACGCAATGAATGTTGTTGAACTGTCAAAATGAAACCCACTGCTACTGATAATGTGTTACGCAATTACCCTGCCGGTTCCTTCTATCTGGCAGAATATTGATGCTCAGAAATTGATTTGGCATAACACACTTGGCATAATTTCCTTTAAACGAATATTTTTAAGGCATAAAAACTATTCAACATAATTATTGTTTGCTCGAATGTTTTTATGTCCGAATTTACAATGGCATACTTTTAAGATGGCAGGATTTTATTTGGCGTAATTTCACTTGGCATACTATGAAGATAACAGTAGAATTATTTTTTAACGAATATTGTTTATTCGGTGTATTTTTCCATTGTATTTGAATGAACTATAAAAATAAATAAGCGATCTCGGGACTTGGAGCGTCCCGACTTGGGTTAGGTTAGGATCCTATAAACCCTGTAGACAGAAATAGCGGGGCTCCGTCGACTACCTCTTATTTATTATTGCTTATAAACCAACTTAAACCCAAATTAATTATTAAAAAAAAATGGTTAGGTTAAAACTGTGACCCCTTCGCACGAACTCGTATGGCGAAAGACGGTTCTGACTGTGAACTTTCTGTGATATGATGGTTCTACTTTTTAATTATTATGGATATGAAATTTATGCCTAAAGATGATTCTGACTTACAAATTTATGAGTTTTGAATGTATGATAAATGAGTGTATGCCAAACGATTTTCTGCGAAATGAAGTTGCGCTGTTATGCAAAATAGTATTATGATATAAAAAGTTCTGCTATGTAGGGGGGACCCGTAGGAACCTACTACGTTTTGGAATGGGCAACTAGCTTCATCTTTCTGAATGACCGACAACTTTGGCAATTCAAAAGTGCCTATTAATGGTTTTATTGAAATAAATGCTTTGAATTTTGAGTTTGCATGCCTTTCTGCTTCTTTCAGCTTTTGTTAATCTGGCGTTGGAGGTTTAGCTAAAAGACCATAAACAAAAAACTATTGTGAAATTTGCGGTTTCACATTTTTAGGAGGTAAAAGGAAAACAAGCATGCGGTCACCTAAGAACTTTTGCGCGATCTAGAGGCATTAGAGTTGTTTTGCGATCGATGTGCCTGAAATTACAATTCTCGGCTGTCATTCGTAGATCTTTGGCAGTCGTTACGGGTAGTCAGAAGCCAAAAACTTTGACAACCAGTCTTACAAAGGGGTATCGTGCTACCCAGTAACAGGGTTTTGGATATCAGATAGGCGGTCGCTCCATGTAAAATACTGGTTATCAGCTGCAAACAGCTAGACTGGAAGCCGACCACACCATAGTTTGGAAAAGGTTAGGCAGATTTGGTGTGAAAATTTGCCGTTTTCGGTAGTGCGCATGTCTAACGCATGCAATCAGTAGAGCTTTATCAAATAAAACCTATTTTCATTAAAAACATTTCATTTTTTGATGAATATAGGTATGTTACGGTAGGTTACGGAGATTTTAAAGGTCAAAGTTACAAAACATTGACCTTTAAAATCTCCATAACAAGAAGGTCCCAGGTTAGTCCAAAAAAAGATCATAATATTGGGAAGAACAAGTAACTCTCGGCTTAGTTATGAGGGTTTTCACACCCGTTAAGTCTACCACTGAATACACAAATCCATAATTTTAACATGAATATTTACTATAAGTACATAATCGTTTAAAAGCACGGAAGTGTGAAAATGCAAAGCAACAATTGACTTTCAAATAAATGTAATTAATGAAACGTTTGTACAAACTCTTAATTACGTATTATCCTTTTGTTCAACGCGCTTATGTACTCAATCATCAAGCAAAGGTTGTCAACGGAACTAATATATTTAAATTAAATACTCCATGTTGACAGCTAACACTGACATTTAAAGTCAATAGTTAGCATGCAATTGAAGATGGAACTACTCAACACACTTGTTGTTTGAAGGATACGAATTCAAAGCGAATTATTTGTATTTTTAAAAGTGGTCGAGAGGTAAGGTCGCAAGTGGTACTGTTGAGTTTGAGGTCCTGGGTTCGATTCCCGAGTTGGGCTATGTGTTATTAGGTTTTTCTATCTGGAATTACTCAGTAGCACAGCAGCCCAGAGTCTGGATTTGTGCCCGGTTGATGGCAATAGGATCGCCCCTTATTAGCATAATCACCCTATAATGTTCCCACTGCTGGAATATAGGCATCCTCTCGGTAAGAGGGAGTGGGCCGTAATCCACCATGCGGGTCCAATGTGGATTGGTAGATGTTATAATCATGTCTTCGAATTTTTGGCTCTGTATGGACATGCCGGTTTCCACACGATGTTTTCCTTCACCGTTTTGAGGGCAGTGTTGATGAAATGATTTACACAAAGTAAAGCGCCTGTCTGGAACCTACGACCTACAACTCGTAAGTCTGCTCTGCCCTCGCCCCTTATTACATGGGACTTAAACGTAACAGGCATAATGCGGGTGTATTACAGGTATACCTCTGCCTTACCCTTTGGGAAAAGCATTATGTGACATTGAATTTCAAATGCATGCATGGGCTGCTTCTGAGAAATTCCAGATGGAAAAACTTCAGCACCCTAATTGCGTAACACACTATCAGTCGGAATCTGAATCATTTTGAAGCAAATTGCTAATCCATTGCTTCATAAGTTCGAAAAATTTGTCTGCTCTACACGTAAATAACGCAATGAATGTTGTTGAACTGTCAAAATGAAACCGATTCCGATTGATGTGTTACGCAATTGCCCCGCAGGTCGAAACCTCATGCTCATCAGTAGAGTTTACATTATTTAAATTATTTTAGATAAATATTTATCAAAGACCTTGTCACAATCTAGATCAAACACAGATAACATTTTTTTATAAAACATCAAAAAGTTACACGAGATTTATATCACTATAAACGCAAACGATGATTAATAAAAAATGGCTGCCCACGCGTGTCGTTCTGATTTCAATATTTTAATAGATCTTAAATTTTGTTTTTGTTGCATAAGTGGAGCAGTTTATGAATAAGGTTATCGCTTGTCGGTATGGCTAAAAAAGTTAGCAACTTTATCCTATCCTACTAATATTATAAATGCGAAAGTTTGTGAGAATGGATGTTTGTTACTTTTTCATTGTGATGAAACTTTACAGTAATACCTATAGCTTATACATCAGAATAACACACAGGATACTTTTTATCACGATATTCCCACGGGATCGACATTTATGCGGGAGAAACCGCGGGTCTCTGCTAGTTATCTCTACCTATAAATAAAATTGCAATGCTGTTCGTTAGTAAGCCCATCACTTGAGAAATGCTGGACCGCTTTGGTTTACTTTTTTTTTAATGTTCGTTAAAGTCCGAATAAGGGTTTTAAGGGAAAAACTAAAAATGGTTCTTTCTATCGAATTTTTGTATGAATTATCGAAAAGATAGGACGACGATTGATATGGTTTGAAGCGAACAATTTCGACTGATCTTCGATAGACCGCAGTCTAGTTGCGCTTTGGACCTTCGTAAATTCTATGGTCTTATTACGCTCCCGGACTCATAAATCGAGCCACCCTGCACGTTTTGCATAGAAGTCTATGGTCGTGAATTCAAATTCGGAACAATAACAACACCAACAAAATAGGGGCCAGTATGTCAGCATCAAAGTGCTTAAACACTTTTTCTTTAATATTCATAATTATTTTGATGTGTTAGATTTAGGCCTTTATACCTCACATGGAATTGCACGGTGCCTCGATTCAGGAGTTTGGGAGTCTATTTCCTTGTTTTTAAAAACTATACCAACATTATTGGAGCGTATTAATAAAAGAGAATACAGAAGTGATTCGTGACAATCGTTGACTTTTATTTAGTTCCATTTGTCTTTCATGGACTTCCTTTCATAAGAGTCAGTCGTCAGAAAGGCCAAGGCTAGTTCGCGTCGACCGTTCAACTTCACTGCGAAATCTGTCGTGTAGCTTATTGTATGGTGTAGGTGGGTTGATGATATCCAGCAAAGAGGGCCTCAAGTCTGCTATTACAATAGTGTCAGAATGGTCTATCATTGATTTCATAATTGTTGATTTTGACAAGTTTGGTAATCTACTAATATAATGGCGTCATTATGACTTTCCAATGGTCAACCCCTGACACTCCATTGAAATAAATGGCATAGAATGTTAATCTCGTACATAGTAACAAATGAATTACTTACTTAGGCGGTAATCTGCTAAAATTTTAACAGTTCCTTTATTCAGTGACCTACCTTTAGAACGTCATTGTGCAGTCATTGCTTTTAATTCGTTACGAGTATCGTATATGTTCTGTGCTGCCATTGACCGTCCAATGATCGACCATTATGAATTTAGCAGATTACGAACTTTTAGCAAAATGACAATGGGATCGTGTTGGAATGACGAATTTATAAAAATAGCAGACTTGGGCCCCAGGCTAGCTTATTGGATTATGTCACGAAGATAGGAAGTTGCGCATCTTCTGTATCAACAATGTGGATAGTAGTAGTAATAGTAATAAAAGTATTTTAAAACTCAAATAAATCCTAACATCGAAATTAAAAAGTATGTTTTCAAACAAACTAAATAATGCTGGGCTGATTATGGGATTTCCCAATCTTTGACTAGCTATTAGCTATTAGTGACTAAACTATTGGATAATATTTGATTGAATTTTTGAATGCAGACTGAGTGCGTCATTGAATAGACGAAGTTTAATTTATTGTTATAGGTATTGTCATCCCCAGATTGTATAAAATTGGCAGAAAAGAAATGTGTCAATAATTTTGGTCCTTTTAAATATTTAGTTAAACTTTAGATTTTGTCCACTCACTGGGCAAGTGTCATTAATTGGTAAACATTGCAATTTCCTAAGAATTTTCTACCAATCATTTTCATGAAATACAATTTTGATATCAAGAAAAGTTCAAGATACTCGATCACCTTGTTTTTATAAGTTAGTTTAACTTTATTATCGCATCAACAGGCAGCTACAGTTCTCTTCTAGCTTTCAATTGAAATAGCGTATAATTTTGGAAAACTGTGCTTGATAAAGTTATGTAAATATAATAAATAATACGCGTACTAAGTTATAAGATAGTTATAAGTTATTAGATAAGTTATCTACCTATAGCTTGCTTTAGGTCTGAAAACGTAGATACCAATGGAACTCAACTTAGAATTTTTTTCAACGTTACCTTTTACTTTAATTCTGATACTATGTATAAGCCGTCACTTCACCTGGACTACCTTAGGTCAACCTAAGGTAGTCCAGGTGAAGTGACTAGAGAAATGATAAATTTTTCTCAGAAAAAAAAAAACGAGTAAAACTGACTCCACATCTTATCAGTCATCACCTTTGAAATTGTTTTGTAGGTTTTAAAAAACATAAGTAACTCATCTTTCTGATACCGATCTGATATTTCAAAAAGAGACGATTGTCAGCTGTTTGCCTTCCGGAGCAAATTGTCAGACGAGCATTTATCTTCGGATTTATCGGCAGCTGAATCGCATGTCATGTCATATCAGACGATTCAATTTACATACACATTGCCTGCAACGCCGATTACAATTACATATGTATGTAAATGTCTTGTAACACGTAGGTATTTTATGTACTCTGTCAGATTTAACTGGAAGGAATAACGGGTATTGATAAATTGAATCTGCTAACGACATATTTTCTAAACGGAGTCTTCAACGCACTTTCTTTCTCTCTAAGTATATTTTAAACAATTTATAATTTTCCACGAATAAATTGCGAATATTGATAAATTATGTAGGTACATTTAGCAAAGAACTAGGTTCAGTATAAAATCTCAACAAATACCATCTACCGAACGTGAATTAGCATTAGGGCAAGATTCCTTTGCGACAAAGAATAGTTACTGTCCAACTGACTGCGCGTGACAGCAAAGACAGGGTTATGTCACAGAATAGTGGTTGTGTTTCTAGCGCGTATCTATGTATCTTTCTATATTTGTAGGTATGTGGGATTCTTTATACCCTCGAAGCATCCTAACGGCTGGATACATGAGGTGTCAATCGACCTGTTTAGGTAGTGGTTATAGGCCAGGTTTTGTTTTTATAAAATCAAAATGTCGGATGTAAGACGGCAATAAGAAATGAATTTGAAATATAGGTATTGTAACATAGGTACCCCACATGGTCATGTTACATTTTTATTTTTTAATCCATATAGTGAGCTTAAAGAGATACATTAGAAGTTTAAAAATAAAATGGTAAAATCAAAAATCCCGGAAAAATTAAAAATTCCGACTTCAACTAAAAAGTTCAAAACAAGCTCACTTTTCTCAAGTCCGATGCAGCTGGTGGCAGTAATTTTAGTTCAATCAATTTTTTTTTGTCAGATTGTATTTACTTGTGACGATTTTTTTAAATAATAGTGGTGTACGCAGTCAGCCGCTCAGACAATAAATAGTTTATACACCTTCACAAAGAACTTCGCTTTTTTGGTAACTGAGCTAAAAAGAAATGTCGAAAGACGCAACGCAGGTCACAATCACATTCACAATCCTACATGACCTGCATCATTCGGCTAACATGTAGGTTAGTGAATGGACCACTTTACCCAATGATTATGAAGCACTCGCTGTAAGGAGGCTGAGATCCGAGATGGCCCGATTCAATCAATCAATGTTGCGTCACTCTTAATGGTTTTTGTTAATGAATGTGCAATAAGTATCACTCACTCTTAACTACTGTTCACGATGTGTGTTGGTATTTTAATAAAGGTACAATTATCATCAAGATTGTAATTATGTAGGTATAAGTAAGTACGTTTTTCAGCATCGCATTTCAGATTTAAATTTGAAATTTCGCAATGCTGAAAAACGTTTCCAGCAGAATGGCCGCAGTACAAACGGAAGAAACAAAAGGCAAATAATGTCAGATTGTGAAAAGAAAAGAGAACACACACACAGAAATGAAAAGAGGTATGTATAATTCAAGGCATTGTGTATTCTTCGTAGAATAGAGATAGAAGTGGTAATTATTATGTTTAGTGCATATGCTACCAGTGCTGAGTTCTTTATTTCTTTCTTTCGAGAATGGAAGGAAATCAGTAGTAATAAGTAAAGAAATAAGAACGAAAATACATTTATTTAGCACAGACTGAAAGGCACACAATACAACATTATTATACTACAAGTAAAAACAGACATATAAAAAAAAAAACAAATAAAAAGTTTACAAGCAGGAAAGTGCAGTGAAGTAGAGGGAGGCCTTTGCCCAGGAGTGGGACAGAGCAGACTAGAAAAAATAAAAATGTTTTTGTTTGATTGAAGTTGGGTTAGATAAAATGGCTCTTTTTATTTTTAATCTAATATTGAAATTTGGAATAATAACCGACTTCATTTTTATGGCAACTGAGAAATCTGAATCAATTTCTCTAATCTCGTATCTGACAACGAAGCAAAACGATATTAAGCAACTATAATTATAAAAATCGCAAAACAAAGAAAGTTAAATAACAATCAATTATCTTTAAACGCTCATAAAAAAAAAAACAGAAAAAAATCATGTCGAGATTGACATTACATGGTATAATGTCATATCTCTTTAACAATAATGATAATTACGGCTTGATTAAAATCATTATTATTTAAATCTGATCAACAATAAGTCCACAAGCGATTTGGAGTACAGTCAACAGCAAAAGTCGATTAACACATCAGTTTTTTTAATCTTAGTTATTGAGCCAAATATTAACACTTCAGTTTTTTTAATTTCAGTTATTGAGCCAAATATTTGTTCAAAATTGCATTATACTTCTACTGCAATTTTGAACAAATATTTTGCTCAATAACTGAGATTAAAAAAACTGAAGTGTTAATCGACTTTTGCTGTTAACTGTACCTACCTGCTTGAATAGTCCGTGTCACACGTTTTGATCGTTTTTTGTTTCAACCAGGAAATAATACATTTTTTTTCTTATCTCCGACCTTAAATCGAAAGTCCGTAAGCAATTAAAACAAGTTTTAATGAGTGAGAATTTAAACATACATCGTTATTATTTATTCCGGGTTTATAGCCTTGTATGAGGTGACATGGTTGAGTTTTTTGTGGAAAGTATAAAGGAAAAATGTTTTTTTTAAGAGGAAAGAAAGGTATTTATTTAATTGTTCTAAAAGGATGTTTTCCTTTTAGTTAATGTATGGCTCATACAGCATTTCTTTTATTTAGGGATCCAGCAGAATTTCAGTCACACTTATTAGTCTGACACATGCTGAGCTGGGCTCCCATTTGGTGCAACCTTGAGACGCACAGCGCACTTTGTAAGTACCTTCTTATTTGATTTAAAGTATGTCATAGTCATAGAGTCACTTTATTTCTTTAAAATCAGTTTTTAAAGTGAAAACTTCTTAAGGCGCGTTGGGCATTTTTTGAGATGGGAAAAACCATTGAACTCGCGCCACTGTTACCGTAAGCGACACCGCGCGTATTTTGTTTATAAGACGATTAAAAAAATACCCGCTTCAGATGTGTTCGGGTGTCCTCGGGATGTAGGTTTAGAGATAAGGGTTTTAATGTATATCCAATATGTCAGTGAGTGATGGCAAAGTATTCTGATTGTGTTTTGTTTTCACTTCTGCTGTCGGCACTCCCGGAGCCACTGTTTTTTTTTTCTGTAACCGGCCTTTGTTTTTTATATATAGGTACACGTGTGTTTGTTATCATTTATTTGTGCTTTTGCGTGATGTGTGTCATCAAGTAAATGGTTTATCTATCTATCTATTATCAATTTAACAGTGACCTATGTTAAAACAAAATTATATTACGCGTGTACATGCACACGAGCGACACGCGTCGACTGCAGAGGCAACTGCAAACGTCGACGCGTGTCACTTGTGTATTAAAAAAAAAATAATGGCATGTCGCAATTCAACCTATGAGGTTGTCGTTTGCTTAACCGGGCTTGCCTGTGGATGCCTCAACAAATTAAAGCCTCCAGCCAGGGCTTAAAAAAACTTTACACACCCTACAGACGACTACACACTAAGGGTACCCCTGTGGGGTTCAGACCTCGGCTTAGGGCGTCGCTGGGAGAGGGCAGCTAGGTACAGGTTGGATCGGAATTATGTCGCTCGTGCATTTGATACGGTGCTCAAATACGAGCGGCATGTTGTCGGCCGACGCGTCGTCGGTTGAAGTTGCAGTTGCCTTTGTTGTCGACGCGTGTCGCTCGTGTGTATGCACACTAAAGCCGTTTCGGTAGATCTTGCAAATCGAAATCGAAGCAGTTTCATTATTCCCTAACCTACCTACATTGCAAAAAATCTTAAAGTAGGTATTGTTGTTGCCTAGGATGACTTTCAACTTTCTCGTAGGTTAAGTGTGTCAAATTTGTGCATCACGTACATTTTGGGGACCTTTTTTCTATTTTAAGTTATGCAAATTTAAAAGCAAATCTATATACAAATAATAAAGTCGGAAAATTTGCCGTTTGAAATATTCTTTTTGCATTTGATAGCCAAATTCTTGAGGAAGTTTATAGGCTATTTTACATCACCCTACGGGCCCTAGAAGACGACCTAAGCGAAAATGAAGTAACAACGCGGGCGGCCGATGGGATGTGATGCGATAGGTCGGGGCTGAAATTTTACGCGGACGAAGTCGCGGGCATAAGGTAGTCTATAGTACAGTAGCTGTTGGGACCATGTCATCAAGGTCTTAATTTTGTTGACAGATAAGATTATATAAATATAGGTACACGTGTTTAATGACTTTGCTAAATAGAGCGCCTATAAAAAACCTAATCATTTTAAATTACTTTTCGAAACGCAAAAAAATGTATGTTATTTCAAGCAAAGAAAAGTCGATTATGACAGTAAAAAATCTGGTGGAAAGGCTCTAAAGGTTCAAAATACCACCAGAATACGCGCGTTTTCCTTTTGCACGTATTTTTCAGTAATCAAAAAGATTAGCATCACAAACTAATAAAAAAAGGAAAACTTTAGATTTTTTTTTTCTGACGGTTATCAAAAAAAATACATGTGCGGTCAAAATTAATGGAACAGTAGAATTTTTTTTTACAACCGACGAAAAATTTCGACACTGGGGTTTCAGAATCAGCAGTTCAGAGGAGCAGTGGTAGCGGCTCCGACTTACGAGTTGTAGGTCGTGGCTTCGAACCCAGACAAGCGCTGTACTTTATGAAACTTATTTCATCACCACTGCTCTCAAAACGGTGAAGGAAATTATCGTAAGCAAACCGGCATATCCTAGAATAAAAAATTGAGAGACTTGTGACATCTAAGAACTCAACGCACTGGGCCCGAGTGGTGGATTACGGCCCACTTCCTCTCACAGAGAGGAGGCTTATGTCCCAGCAGTGGGAACGTTATAGGCTGATTATGAGTTCGGAATCATATCAACATTCAACATGATACTGACATAAAAATTGCAAAAAACTGGCCAAGTGCGAGTCGGACTCGCACACGAAGGGTTCCGTACCACAAGGCAAACACGCCGAAAAATAAAACACGTTTGTTGTATGGCCCGCCTTAAATATTTATTTTATTATTTATTATTAAAGTAAAAATACAACTGAGTATTTTGTGTAGGTATATTTCAAGTGACTACCTGTTGCCATAATTGATATCGAGCAAAAAAATCGCATTTGTTTTATGGGTTTATTTTGTTTTTAGTATTTGTTGTTAAAGCGGCAGAAATACATAATTTGTGAAAATTTCAACTGTCTGGCTATCGCGGTTCTTGAGATACAGCCTGGTGACAGACAGACGGACAGACAGCGAAGTCTTAGTTATAGGTTCCCGTTTTTACCCTTTGGGTACGGAACCCTAAAAACGTAAGAAAATTTGAATTTCGCGGGCTACCCTGGGTCCTCAAAAACTTGATATTCCAGGAATGATAAATAAAGCTAGGCAGGAAAAAAGGGTTATATCCCCGTCCAAATAATTTCAATAGAATTTGTTGCTCGTTCTTATCCATAGCGATAATACGATAAGTAAATAGTAGGTATATACGCTTTGGAACAGGTAGCTTCAAATTTTTTGCTAACTTACCAACTCCTTGACAGTTCAAATCTAAATGATTTTAAGAGCATTTACGACGTACGGCATTTCATACAAACTTTCAAGCCCTTGTTTTTCGAAATAAATTAACCGATTTTAATTAAACTTCATACGCATAAGCACCTGCTTATGCGTATGAAGTTTAATTAAAATCGGTTAGTAACCTTACTAAGGCCTAAAAAGGTACTTAAGAACATATAAAAAAATAATGTTACAGCCAAATTAGACTGATTTTAAATTTTCCTTAGAAACAGAGATCTCCTCTTATCTTTTTTGGAATAAGACATTTCGAAAATGTTCTTAAGCAAATTTTTAGACCTTTGCATCCTGCTTTTGGGTATGAAGTTTCATTAAAATCGGTTCATTTATTTCGAAAAATAAGGGCTTGAAAGTTTGTATGAAATGACGTACGGCGTAAACGTTCTTAAACTTTAATGAAATAAATGCTTCGAGTTTGACGGGACCAGCCAAGAACTCACAAAATTATATAAAGACCCAGCTATCTGCAAAAAAACTTTTTCCATTTATTACTTTATATTATTCCAATAATCGCGGAGTATGCGTTATGTTATTAGGTAACTTTGTAACCGAATCGGAGAGACGACACGTTTGCGTAAATATTGGCGACGGAGCCTCAAGGCTGTTCCAATTAAGCTATGGCCTGACTAAAAATAAAATGCTTAAAAATCATTACACGAACACAAATAATAGTGATCGGTCCATTACGTCCGCAATGGTAATGATATTTGGCAATCGAAATATTTTTTTAATCCATGAACTTTTGTTTGTGAGTACCCCCTGTTCAAACTGTGCCTATTTCATTGAGAAGCTCGGTCACCCTTTTGAGTGCATACACTCAAAAGGATAACTTTATAGCCACGCAGTGCACTCGTGAGAAAAAATCAATTGTCATCAATTTAGGCATATCAAGTAACAACATAGGTACATGTTTTATTGTGAAATCCAACGAATAAGATTCAAAAATCGATGCGACCAATTTTGTACTTTAAAACTGACGCTTTAAAGCACATTGGAAATTAAATTTTTCATGGAGTTCCTTGCAACTTAGAAACAGAACTTCAAGCAATTGATTTATGTATGAGTGGCCCTCGTACAGTGTTATGTTTATACTTTGAATTTGTACATTGAGTTTGAATTTGTTTAAATTAAAGCAGAAACACGCGACAATACAGTGACAATAGAATTATTCATAGTCGGTATTACGAAATAAAAATACTAAGTACTTACACAAAGTTGACCGATAGTATATTCTGATAAGCTTTACCTATCTTAATAAATTGTCCAACGCCTCCGAACGATCACGACAAAAAACTTATTTAACCAGTCCACTTTTAAACAACTGTCACGTTAGATTTTTCAATCTAAGAACACACTTTGAAAAGTGAAGTTTTGGCGGGTGTTGTGCAAGATGGCGCTAGGGTCGCGCGTGCGCTTGCGCGGGCGATCTCGCGGGCACTGATCGAACCTCCTTTCCTTTTACTTCGAGACCTCTGTCTGCATTGACACTGGTCAGTAGAATAGATCAGCATTCGACTTCCGATGATGTATGCATGTTCCGGTTGGGAATTGTGATTAGTCGCGTTCCATTTGTAATAGGATATGGAAATTACTGAGTTCGAAATACCCCCGTTTTTTTAAAGGAATTATGTGGTTAGATTTAAAGGATATTGGTAACTCCCACTGTTGTTTAGACATATGTCATAAAACCTATGTAGGTTCTATGACAACCTAAAACCTAAGTTTTTTTAATAGGGATCTTTCCTCCCTTTCTCTTATTACACCATCCTGATTTAGGGAAAGGGGCCCTGAATATCGCGTAGTGTAATAAGGCTTTAACCTAACAGTGGGACTGTCTAATATGGAAAAGAGAAAAACTGAGTCAACTGAATCATTAAGTTTTTTTTTTAACCTATTTTGTATCCCACTGCTGGTCAAATGGTTCCCCTTTTTCCTTCCAAACCTTTGTCTTGTGCGACCTCTGGCCATGTTGGCCCTGCAAATGTTATTAGATCATTCATTTATTAAGGGATACTAGTATCTCCTATTGCTAGTTAGACAGGCCATCATAAAACCTTTGTAGATTCTATGACAAGTGACAACCTAACCTAACTGTCTAATAAGAAAGAGTAAAAACTGAGTCAATCGCATCATTAATTTAGGAGTAGAAGATTTCCTCTAAAATACTGGGAAAGAGGATAGTTATATTACTTCTTTCTGGCTTTACGGTGATGTAAAAAAGTAGATAGAAGTAGGTAGACAGAAAAACATAAAATATATGATAAAAAAAGTTCTGTAAAATTACTTACTCTCCATAGAAAAGACATCAACGAAATCTTACAACCTTCAATAAAATATCAAATTATTTTGAAAAGAAAAATTGGTTTACAAATAAAAGTAAAAAGTTGTCTCATAAAGTAACAGAAGTAGGATCTTTTTAAAGATGTATAATAAAGGCTACTAAACTCATAAGCTCACAAACGCAATCTCTTAATTCTCGCTGAAATCGAAGATACAGTGATAAAGAATTAGTTAAATTTATCGTATTCATCGGTATCCTTTTAATCCTCCCCTACTAATATTTTAAATAAGAAAGTTTGTATGTTTGTTACTCAATCAAGCAAAAGGGCTGAACGGATTTGGATGAAATTTGACACACAGATAGTTTACTTATTTATTATTTACTAGCTGCGCCCCGCGGTTTTACCCGCGTAAATGTCGATCCCGTGGTAATATCGGGATAAAAAGCCTATATGTTAATCCAGGATGTCAGCTACCTCCATACAAAATTTCATCAAAATTGGTCTAGCTGTTTGAGCGTGAAGAAGTAACAAACATATAAACACACACACACCCCCTCACACACACACACACTCACAAACTTTCGCCTTTATAATATTAGTGTGATTTATTTAGACTTTTCGCACAAAAAGGTACAAAGGCAAAGGGCAAAGGGTTTATAACCAGGATTAACACATAGAATTTTCCCCGGTACTATTTTCCCGTGGGCTAATTTCCGACCTTGAAGCGGTCGGAGCCGCGGACAGGAGCCAGTCTAAAATATAAGTTCGCTGCATAAAGAAACAAAGAAAACAACTTACACATTTAACACAATCCAAAAGTGTATATATTATTAAACTTTATTACGTTATCAAATAACAGAAGCGAATATTATCATTACGAAGACGATTATGAGTCATTTGTGTGTTTAAGAGATACTTAGATGTGCCGTTTTATTGCTAATGTGAGCTAATTGAGTTTCCGTGCATGTTATGGTATAATAGTTAGTTGAAATGATAATATAAAGTGCAGAAGTTCCGAGACACATGATCCATGAAAGAATATAATTTACTTTTTTTTTGGCTTTGGAGTGTCACTGGCTGATTGTGGATCATTTATGTGTAGAATGCAACTTATTACTTTCCGAACCAGCCAAGTTTCATTGACTCCTTTAAAAGTTGTGGAACAGCGTGTACAGTCACGAGAATAAGTATGTATAGTTGTATACACTTGGCTTTATTCAAAGGCGATTTTCTCCTTTATTTTTTAATGAAATTGTATGATATTACGAACATAGTATTTTCGAACCCATAGGTTTATGTAAAGTGTCGTATTTCTGATGATGAAATGATGAAATGATTTTTATTTTTGTAAGTAGGTTTGTACAAACACTTTTACACGTCAATCATGTTTTTTTAAAACTAGATGAAGTCGGCGTTTCCTATCTGACTACTCTGAGAAGAAAGGCCGAAACAAACTCAGAGGTCACAGTCTCTTTTAAAGTCCAGACATAATCTTGGTCAGGTTATATGAAGACCATGTAGATCGATGTCTGAGGTGGTCTTTTGAGGAAAGAACCACACAGATTGAGAGGACCTGTCCAGTCAGTGCACGCATTTGTCAAAAATCGTGCAGCTCAACTCCAGACTTAAGGAGCTCAACGATTCGACGAACAATACCAAAGAAAGGACATTTGGGTAGGCCACATAAATAACTCAAACTGCCAGACCATGAAAAAAAAACAGAACAGAGAGAATAATAGAAAAATATATATATATGTAAAAAGACCCACATCGTCTTCACATTCACAATGAAAAAATAATATAATACTTTACAAAGTAAGCAAATGTCATTGTTTAAAAAAAAAATCATCAATGTCAATGTGTATATAAAAAAGAAAAAAATCATTCAAAATGCAGAAATTGGAAGCAGCTCAATCCCAAGCCTTTTTGTCCTCAATATAATCTTTAACGGTATAAAAGGCTTTCTGGCACAACTTACGTTTAATGAAAGATTTGAATTTATTAAGGCTTAGATCTTGAACGTGGCTTGGTAGTTTATTGTAAAAGCGTATACATTGGCATCTGAACGAGCCACCTATTTTCTTGAGCCTGGTTGTAGGTACAACATATTTGTGTTTGTTTCTAGTATTTATATTATGGATATCACTGTATTTTTTAAACAATTTTATATTTTTATGGGCATATAAAAGATTTTCATAAATGTACTGAGAAGGCACAGTCATTACATTAATCTCTTTAAATTTGTCTCTGAGAGAGTGTCTCGGACTTAATTTATAAATTGATCGAACAGCTCGCTTCTGCAAAACAAAGATAGTCTGAATATCGGCGGCATTTCCCCACAATAGAATACCGTACGACATTACACTATGAAAATAGCTAAAGTACACTAAACGAGCAGTCTCTATATCAGTTAAATTACGAATTTTTCTAACAGCGTATGCTGCAGAACTTAGCTTTTTTGACAATTTATCTATATGTGGACCCCACTGAAGCTTAGCATCCAAAGTTATGCCCAGGAATACTGTGTTGTCTTCAGGATTCAATTCCTCGCCCTTTATCAACACATTAGTTTTCACCTGCCTTACGTGGGGTAGCGTAAACTTAATGCATTTGGTTTTCTTCTCGTTTAGAAGCAAATTATTAACATTGAACCAGTGGACTACTTTCGAGATCGCGCTATTTACATCGTCAGTAACCAACTGCTGACGTTTAAGTTTAAACAAAAGAGAAGTGTCATCTGCAAACAACACTATATCATGATGATCCTTTATGAGGTACGGCAAGTCATTAATATAAATGAGAAACAAGAAAGGACCAAGAATTGAGCCCTGTGGGACTCCCATTGTTACTATAGATCCGGGTGATCTTTTTCCATTAACGTCAACGCTCTGAATCCTCTTACTCAAGTATGAAATAAGAAGATCCAGAGCAGTGTTTCGGATCCCGTAGTGGCGGAGTTTCCTGATTAACGTTTCGTGAAGAACGCAATCGAATGCCTTGGACAAATCACAAAAGATGCCCAAGGCATCGCATTTATCTTCCCATGCATTATAAATATGTCCTAATAGTTCAACGCCGGCATCAGTAGTTGAACGACCCCTTGTAAAACCAAACTGTTTGCTATGTAATAATTTATGTTTATTAAAAAATCTTTGCATTTGGTCTAAAATTAATTTCTCTAAAATTTTACTAAAGGTAGGTAGTACAGAAATAGGTCTATAATTTGTGGGGTCTGATGTACTACCTGATTTAAACAAAGGTATTATTTTACTATTTTTCATAAGGTCAGGAAACTCCCCATTGTCAATACAACTATTAAAGATAATAGCTAGAGTAGGCGCTACAATGTCAATAATAGACTTGGCTACTTCTACAGAATTACCCCACAGATCTGCAGTCTTTTTTACATTTAAAGTGTGAAAGGTTTTAATTATATCTCTACAGGTAATATATTCAAAACGAAATTCCGAATCGCAACCATTAACATTTTCCTTAAGCAAAGACTCAGCAACCGAAGGTGATGAGTTTAGTGATTTAGTAGTTGAAACGGGAATATCCGAAAAGAAATTTTCAAATGCCTCGGCGACTTGTGTGTCTGATTTTATTATGTTGTCATTAATAGACAGGCTGTAGTCAGTATTTCGGTTACTAGATCTTCCCGTTTCACTATTAATAATATTCCAAGTCGTTTTAATTACATTACTGCTGTTTTTAATCTTTGAACCCAAATAACGTGACTTGGCCATATAACAAACTTTTTTAAATAATTTTGAATAATTTTTAACATACAAATTAAATTCATCAGTGTTAATATAAGTCCTTTCATTGTACAGTTCATAAAGCCGTGTTCTACTTTTATGAATACCAATGGTAGCCCAATCACTGAACGATGCATTACTATTAACCGAAATAGTCTTGGGAATAAAGGTGGAATCAAATTGTTTACAGTATACATTGAAAAAATTATCATAAAGATGATTAGGATCAGCCTGAATAGACAAAACTGGTAATTTATCAATGAGTTTAACTTTAAAAGCCTCCAAGCGACTTGCAGTTTTGGGGTTAACAGTGATATCCTTTTTAGCCACTTTTTTGTTTTGATTTTGCATTCGTTATTTCGTGAAAAAATCGCAAATAAAAATTGCCAAGTGTTGACATATTAGTGCTCGTGACTGTACGTACTTATTAAACATTCAGCGGGGTAATTGTATAACACACTACCAGTAGTAATGGTTTTCATTTTGATAGTTCAACAAAATTCATTGCGTTATTTACGTTGTTGAGCAGACAAACGTTTCGAACATATGAAGCAACGGATTAACAATATTCTTCAAAATTATTCAGATTGAGATTACGCAATTAGAGTGCTGGAGCCCCTAATAAGTGATGACTAAGCCACTGTTCTTACCTACTGGTAAGTAGTCGTTGTTCTTTGGAAGGTTTACCATAGAGTGGTCACACCAACCAACATGTCTGCCGGTTTATTCTGTTAAATTCTCACCTTGAAAACATAGGTGAAGTAAGCTTGAAATGTCTGTCATTCTACCTGATGCTAGATTGACACTATTGACAACTCACTTCCTAAGTTTTCTTGGTGAGTTTTTACAGCTTCGTTGTTTAAGAGATCTGCTTCCTTTTAATGAACCACATTATCAAGTGAGTGACGACTACGATTGTCTCTGCTCGTGAAAGTCAGGAAAGACGTCGAAACTTTTAGTATCACCATATAAAATTTTCAAATTCTGAAACTCGTCTTGGCAATGTTCTAGTATGCAGCCTTATGTTGAGCAGTGCTTGACATAAAAAATATTGAAACTGTGCTATAATTATTATGGGAATAGAGTGTGGACCTTCTGCGATTCCCTTCTTTTTGTTTAAACGGTGAATCGTTTAGAGGATTTAGTAATAATAACTGGTGACCCGCTGGTGACTTTACGTGCCTATGCCGATAAAATACCGTTGAATCGCTGTCTAAAAGCAATTTGCTGCCATGGCCAGCATAGCAACAAGATAATCCATCATAATTCACACTGTTAGGATAGGTCTAATTACTTCTGCCAATCTCCATGCTCCAGTCTCATCCAAAATCTACAAAAACCTGAAAATACAAAACACAGTCTTAAGCGGGGTCACTGTCGAACTGCATAGAAAAGAAAGGGAAGCGCGATGACACAACGCATGTAATTTATTGCAAAATATGAAGCAATTATTTAATTACAAAAAATCTATTGTTTGGACTAAAAAATTAAAAAAGTAGTGTTTTAGCATGTTGCTTGTAGAATAATCTGACAAAAAATTAGAATGATTGTATGTATATTAGTATGGTTTTTATTGTAAAAAGAAAATTTTAGATATTACTTCATGATTTTTTTCTATCTTATCAAATTAGTCGTATTATATTTTCAACACAGTATCTACCTAGCATATATCCTGAAGAATATCATATATGTTTCTGATTTTATTTACTGTAGTCGATCATATAGTTTGATTGTTGCGTTTTTTGCGTTTAGGTCCTGTAAGCCCCTTAAGCTTTCTTCACTGCTTTTATTAGCATTGGTGACTGTAATTTGTTTGCTGTTCCATTATTTTCCTACAGTCAGCTATATCACTCAAGTATCTACGTACGTCAGTGATAATCATTTGTTATAGACATCGATTTTATGTCGTAACAGTAAGAGCGGTTTTTCTAATTTAACTAACCGATACGTATGCAGTAGTCGTTTAAATTTCGCTACAGACGAGTCTAGTTTGGCAAGAAAAGAAAAAAGAAGACCGTGTAATGAGTTTCGACACGGCAATACATTTCATTTAAATCTTTAGAGGTTTACAACAACCTCTAAAGGTTGTCACTTCGGAGTTTGTTTCTTCGTAAGTGCTTTTGGTCCGATTTCCTTACGCAGTGGCGCCGATTCCCTTTTTCTTTCTATTTCATTAAGAAAAGGACAGAAAATAAATATTAGTTTAGTCCTGTCAAATTAAGATACTCTATAGCAAGTTTAGACGTGATTAAAAACATGGCTACTAAAAATACGTCAATTTACGTTAGGCGCTGTCCAATTTAACAGGACTAAACTAAAATTTATCTTCTGTCCTTTTCTTAATGAAATAGAAAGAAAAAGATGTACTGAACTTAAATTTAGTTTAGTTTGTGAACAAGGGAATCGGCACCATTGGGTTTCTGAACACTCAGATAAGCTTTGTTTTACTATGAAAGCGGTGAACGGTCACACATTATCGGCTGTCCAAACACAAAGCGTTTTTTGACACCTTAATCTCAAATACCGCAGGGTAATTGCGTAACACACTATTGGGCAAGCAATGGGTTTCATTTTGACAGTTCAACAACATTCATTGCGTTATTTGCGTTGTTGAGCAGACACATTTTTCGAACATATGGAGCAATGGATTAGAAATATGCGTCAAAATGATTCAAATTGAGAGTAGGTAATAGTGTGATACGCAATTAGGGTGCTGAAAATGACAGATATTCATGACGACCGTTATAATATGACGAAACCACTTTCCTAGGAAACTCAAGATTTACGGAAGAAAGCTGGAAAAAGCAATCGAATCGATAACTATATCTTCCGTAATAATTGTAATCTTAATTTATGACTACGCTACATAGCAATTACCGAGAAATACGTTTTATGTAATATACATAAATCAAATGAATCATCACTCGTAAAATAGTCACGTCTGACGATTATGTCACAATCTATAATATTCTGCTCTTTACACCGTAGTGATAATAAAACGCCAATGTTATCCTTTGTGCATAAAAATTGCATTTTTTAGCAAGACCTGACCTGACCATGTAAACATTTAATTCTTATTCTTACAAGCATATTTACCTATCTGCCGGTCGATTCTGTAATAATCTCACCGTGAAAACTTAGGTGAAGTGAGTTTGTTTTTGCTAGGAATTGACACTATTGACAGCTCACTCCACGCTCACTTCACCAAAGTTTTCACGGTGAGATTTTTACAGTATAGCAACGCAGGATGCAAACACAAACGGTTTAAATCCCAAAAAAAACCCGCGCGTCCAACGGTTGCAATGGCGATCAAACATTAATATTTCTGTGCTACCTTTATCTAAGTTGAATTAAACACATATACCTTCCAGAATAAATCTCGGAATGATGGTGAAAACCGCATCAAAACCTATTGTGGAGTTACGAAGGTCTAAGCGGGCATACAGACAGACACGAAAAGCGACCACGTTTTACACTATGTATACTATGTATTTTATATATGTAAAATTCAAAGTCCTGACTGAGTGATATGTCAAGGCACATCCTAAACCGCTGGTCCTAGAGACAAAAAAATTGGAGGTGGCTCTTCTTTGTGAAGAGTAAATATCCACTAAGAAAGGGTTTTTCGAAGAGGGTGAACGGGGGACGGTGATGTTTCACGCGGACGAAGTCGCAGGCAGAAGCTAGTCAAACATAGATTCAATAAAATTCTACTTCTCTACCACATTCATCCTAATCAGCCTAGATAATGTTCCCACTGCTGGGACACAAGCCTCCTCTCTGTGAGAGGGAGTACCACTTTGCTACCATACTGATTGGCTAATTATTTGCGCACGGACTTGTGGGCTATTAGTTCATAACGTTACGGGAGAAGTCATTGTCATAGCATACGAAGAAGGGGGGGGGGTGTATTTGTAAACCCACAACAGTTGTAAATATTATGTTAGTCTCAACAAAATACGAGAAAAGATAAATTAATCAATTTACAAACTATGTTGGGGTCGGCTTACAGTCTAACCGGCTGCAGCTGAATACCAGTATTTGGAGCTACCAATTTTTTACATGGAGCGACTGCCTATCTGATCTCCACAACCCAGCTACTGGGTAACACGATACCCCTTGGTAAGACTGGTTGTCAGACTTTTTGGGCTTCCGACTACCCGTAACCAATGTCAAAGACCTACGAATGACAGCCGGGACCAACTTAACGTGCTTTCCGAGGCACGGAGGGATCTCGAATCTTAATATGTAATGGATAGCCACCCATCTATGAACCAACCGCGGCAAGCGTAGCTTAACCTTCGGTCGACCCGTGTTGCTGTTATTATTTAGCCACGAGGCCCTAATACGAGAAAAGAAAATAATATACAAAAAACCAAAACAAAAGTACTTGATTGAACACTGAACCGACAACCCTAACTGCAAAGTGACCAGTCGTAACATCCGTAAACTGTAGCAGTGCCCGACTTTGGAAAAACCACGTCTAAATTTAAAAATTCAATGTTTGCAGACACACGGTGTCGCGCACACACAAGACCCTCACGACTAAATTAATCATTTTGTTATTGCAATCTATTTCAATGCTCTTTGGATTCAAATAGGTACTAAACTTTTAAAATGCTGCATCAGAATGCTCCAAAAATTCATTCACTAGTTTGTCAAGTTAAACATGCCAGTAATTTTTAGGATCTTGCTAGGATATAACAGTTTAATTTTTTTGTTCTATTTGTGCGAATGGTAAAGTTTAAATGACATACTAACTGTGACCCGAGGTTTCACCCGCTTAGGTCAGCCAAGCCGACGACGGCTCGGTTGTGGCGTTTTTTAAATAGCCTATAAAAAAGCGGAACGAATAGTACCAAGTACTAAGATTATTTTATTTGCGAAATTCTTGTATCAAATGCAAAAATGCTTTATCCAATCTGACTGGAAGTTACAAAGAGTAGCGCGTTCAAACCCAAAAAACAAATCATTCAGCTTCATAATATTAGTTTAAAGTGATGTATTTATTTATTAGTAACTTGAAACAGCATTTCAAAACCGAATGATTCATAAAAGAGCGACCTTCCTTGTGACAAGGGAGATCGAACTTTTCTTTTCAAAAGAATTAGTTGAGTAAGGCAGGTTGACTCACAAATGCATAGGTGTACCCATAGAGTAAGTAAACATGTAAACATATATAAGAGACGGAACTCCCATAGAAAAAGTTGAAAAACGTCGCTTGTATGAAACGTGCACTAAAACTGAATACCAACAAAACAAAAATAACACAGACTGCAGACATGACGTAAAGCTGCCAACATAATAACAAGATAGGGATGATACTAAACATGATAGAGTCGAATAGATGTTAAAGCGAGACAGCGATAGCCGCCATTATGTTTAGTGCACGTTTCATAGTTTCTTTCATGTTTCTTTTTTTATTAGACAGTTGCGTCACACTGGGTGTACCTACCAAGGTTCCTGCTCAAAGAATGCAGCAAAGTTTTATCTTGTGTTAAGTAGCCATTAAATCTGTTACACCTTGTTTTCAGTCTTGAACATAGCTGCAGAATTGCATGTTTTATCGGGTTTTAATTGAGTTCATTTTACTGTTACAGCTCGATTCATACTTTATGACGGCTCTGAAGTGCGCTATAACTGCGCAGTACCTCACCCCTCACCCCCGCTGACAAGTGAATTTGTTACTACGCAGCGACTCGCCTCATGTTCCGAGGCGTCATAAAATTTGAATCGGACTGTAGATAAAAAATTAAAAGAAATAAAAATATTTTATTTTCTTATTTCTTACATTTAAAGAATATAGACTAGAGGGGCCCGTGGCTAAATAATAACAGCCGCACAGTTCGATCGATCAGGTTAAGCTACGCTTGCCGCGGTTGGTCTGTGGATGGGTGACCGTCTTTACATACCGTGACCCCTCCGTGCCTCGGAAAGCACGTTAAGCAGTTGGTTCCGGCTGTCATTCGTGGATCTTTGACAGTCGTTACGGGTCGTCAGAAGCCCGAAAGTCTGACAACCAGTCTTACCGAGGGGTATCGTATAACCCAGTAACTGGGTTGTGCAGGTCAGATAGGCAGTCGCTCCATCGGGGCCCCTATTTGGGAGGACTCCCTCCACAGGAGGGAGAACGCCGCCGCATTGCGGGCCCCCCAAAGGGTCATAGCCCAGCGGGCGGCGAGGGCCTACCGCACGGTCGGCTTCTCCGCGGCATGTGCTCTGGCCGGCACCCCGCCTTGGGAACTCGAGGCGTGGGTGCTCGCCAGAGTATATGAATGGACGGCGGGGCGAAGGGCGAGAGGAGAACGCCCAGCCCCGGAAGAGCGGGAGGCCGTCCGGCGGGAGGCAAAGGACGCCATAGTCGTCCACTGGACGCGGGACCTCGCCGCCGCAGCCTTCGGCCGCCGAACCCTCGACGCGATTGGGCCGGTCCTGCGAGACTGGCTCGAGCGGTCGCACGGGTTCCTCTCCTTCCGTCTGGTGCAGGTGCTGTCCGGACACGGTTGCTTCGGATCGTACCTGCACCGTATCGGGCGGGAGGAGACGCCGTCGTGTCACGACTGTGGCGCGGCGGAGGACACGGCGCAGCACACTCTCGAGGTGTGCCCGTCGTGGTCCGGGCCGCGCCGCAGTCTCACCGCGGCGATCGGAACGGACCTCTCCCTCCCCGGCTTGGTCAACGCCATGCTAGGGGATGAGGGGTCCTGGGCGGCAGTCGCCTCCTTCTGCGAACACGTCATGTCCCAAAAGGAGGCGGCGGAGCGCGTGCGGGAGGAAGACCCTCTCGCGGCGCCGCTCCGAAGGCGGAGGAGGGGTCGAAGAAGACGTCAGTATGACAGTCATCTTCGACTCCTCCCAGGGGGAAGCCAGCAGGCGACGGGTGCGGGGGCACCCTCGCCTGTATTGCACAGGCTTCCACCAGTGCCGGACGGGAATGGCCAGGTGTTCCCGGCCATTCCCGTAGCCCCCCAGACGGGGGGACATGCGGGGCCCGCCAGCTAGGCGGGCATGCGCCGGGGGGGTTGTGGATGCAAAGGCTGAGCCGGATTCCCATGACCTCCCCATCAAGGCGATGAGGGAACACCGCTGAGTTTTAGTGGGTATACTGCCACCCTGGCAGGGAGTCCCACATACTCCGTCTCTTCCCCCGACGAGCGGAGATGCGTAAAGTCATTTCTCAGCGAAAAAAAAAAAAAAAAAAAAAAAAAAAAAAAGGCAGTCGCTCCATGTAAAATACTGGTATTCAGCTGCATCCGGTAAAACTGGAAGCCGACCCCAACATAGTTGGGAAAAGGCTAGGCAGATGATGAAAGAATATAGACTTGACTGTACAGTCACGAGCAAAAGTATGTATACACTTGGCTTTATTCAAAGGCGATTTTCTCCTTTATTTTTGAATGAAATTTTATATTATTAGGAACATAGTATTTTCGAACCAATAGGTTTATGTAAAGTGTCGTATTTCAATGTTGCATTCGTTATTTCGTGAAAAAATCGCAATTGAAAGTTGCCAAGTGTTGACATATTGGTGCTCGTGACTGTACTTCTCATATTTTGGATAAAGACATTACTCGTAATATATATTTTGGGAATCTCTTATTATTAGAACGAAGGATTGCGTCTTGCGATGCAGGTTGAAGAAATTCTCATGTCCTTATAACATTAAAATCTGATAACCAGAACTTTGCACAAAGCTTCTGCTGTCATACCTATTTATCATACCAGCTGTTGAAAAGCAAATCTTGTCCCTGAATTTCTTATGAATGAATTCAAATACTCATGCTGCGTCATCAACCTTATCTTCGCTTAACATCAGGTAACATAAAAGACTTACGTTTATAGACTTACGATCTACGAAAAAAAAAGTGGCTTGGCACGTCATAGCAATGACGCAAACCTGATTATTATTATTTTTGTTTGCAGAAGGTATTTTATTCCTAGTAAGTACGAAGGATTAGTAGTTGGGAATCCCTTACTTCCGCCAATGGGGTTTTCTCTTTGCATGTCCGTTTACATTGAACCGGATACCATGTTCTTACATAAACGGTCACTTATGTGGATTTTCATTGATCCTTCATTCTTTTGTTGTCGGTACTTAGTAGGTTTTATCAGTAGTTGTAGTCATCAAGAAGATTTTATCTGAAGAGAACCGAAGTCGCCGACGTAGACGTAGTATGTAGCCGAAGGACTTAAAATTGAAAAAAAGAAGTCGAAGTAGAAGAAATAGAGACATGAACTGAAGGTTCTTTTACACTAACCACATTTAATGGATTTTTTGGGCTTGACACCGTTTTCTCACCTCATGGTAAGATAGTATGGTAGAGTCGACTGTACTGCTACGGCTACATTGTCGCGATAACGCGAACTACACTGCGCGCAATCTCTCTCACACATCACATCACTTACAACAGAGAGCGCGCGAAGTTTAGTTCAAATTATCGCGACAATGTTGCCGTAGCATAATGCACGCTTGCCTCCACATTGTAGCATATTCATTCGAGATTTGAATACTCCCATACTATGTATATACAGGGTGAATTTTAAGTTGGATCAAGGGCAAGTAACTTAACCTTTGTAGCTACAGGAAAACTTTCTTAGGAGTATTTTGTCCGTAACTAGGATAGTGTCCTAAGGTTAAGTGGTTTGTGCCTTTTCTAATATTCTTAAGTAAGTTAGTCCAGATGAGTCATGTTTCCCTTTTAAAAAACTGCATAGAACGAAATCATACAATAAAATGTAAACGACTCTCTAGCTGGCTTTACAAACCAATCCATAAGTGAATGTAGTCAGCAATTATGTACTTAAAAAGTTAAGGACAGTCTCCTAAGAACGTTTTCTTGTACAGACACCAGCACATCAAGCTACTACAATCTGTCAAATTTCTTTAATAGATTTTCAACTTTATCGCTACAGCATAAGGTTCAAGGTTGATTGCGAAAATTTGACTGTTTCGGGTAGCTTGAGGTGCTGGCGATGGCGGCAGTACCTACAACAGTTAAGAAGGTAGCCCTCGCTGCCCCATCTCTAAAATCCACCCTGTATAAATAATCCCACCAAAAACATTCTGTAAAAAACTAGCCAAGTCTCGATGGAGCTGCTTGTTTATCTCTAAAAAGTAATGAAATCTAGACAATTTCTGCGTTCTGGTCTTATCCAGACAGAGGTTCTCAAATAGGAGCCTGAAAATGCGGCGAAATGGTTCCAGTAAAGGATGGTACGGCAGTGTTTGCTTCGCGCTCGACTTGGCGGGGGCACTGCCATGCCCCCCGATACAGCTGGATCGCTAGGAGTAGTCCGTTTTCCGCAAAAGTCACAGGGCCGGATGTTATCATGTAAATCAAGCCAGGCCTATATCCAGCAGTTGATTGATTGACACGGTTATGGAAAATAGGGTAAGAAAACCCATATACATAATGTAAATAATGAATTCCGTTCGTGGTATTTCCACGCGGAACTTCAAAAGTAGGGAGTGTAGGTGACTATTCATAAACATTGATTGCTTATTGTTACAATAAAACTTTAATGTCACACTTTAATAGTTTGAAAACGTTTTAAATGAAGAAATAGTTTAAATTTTCTTTGTGGTACACAGGCATAAGTCATAACACGCTAATAGTATATTATTATATTAAATCTAAATAAAAATAAATAAAATAAAGTTTATTTGGAACAACTTAAGTTTAAAATTTACAAAGGAAAACGAAGGTGGCGTGGTGTACGTGTTCCACGCGCGCCTCAAAGAGATGTCAGCATTGAGGAGGGGCCCCATAGGGCCGAAGCCTGCCGGGTCAGCGGGATTGTCCGAAAGGGTTACCGCTGGAACACGGGTGGGTTTTAGCCAGTAAGAGTCTGACACTCCCTTCCGCTCCACCCAGAGCGGGAGGGGTCATTTGATGATTTCCCATCCGCAAAAAAAAAAAAAAAAGGTGGCAATCAACGCCCAACTCAGCCAATCTATGGGTATAACATAGAAAATACGACTACGATGTTCCGTTCTTTAAGTAGTGTGGGATGCCTACCGGCGACCATGGACATGGCCTAGAGAAGGTGGCTAGGACAGACTGGGTGCGGAAGGCTGAGGACAGGGTGTTGTAGCGCAGCCTGGGAGAGGCCTATGTCCAGCAGTGGACTGCGATAGGCTGAGTTGATTGAAGTACCTTTTCAAAAATTTTTTTTCAGAATTTGAAACCTTTTTAGTCTGGAGCCATCTAAAGTAACATTCCAGTCATATTTACCATCCCTCTTTTTAACCGACTTCAAAAAAGGAGGAGGTTTCTCAATTCGACCGTTTATATATTTTTTCTATCGAGATTTTTACGAGAAAACATATTTTACGGTAGCTGCGCTTGCGACGGCTCAACTAATTAAGCTATAAAAAACTTTTTAAGTACTGTAAGCTCGTATCCACGACAATGTGTCGTATCCGGCTGTGATTATGGTAATTATTTTATTATTGGTTTATAATAAGAGCTCAATAAAACTTAGTGACGGCAATATGTCACGGTTGTCGCCTATATTACTGCCAGGCCGGTGTTAAGGCACAGTGCATTTCAAAATTTGATTGTTCTTTTAGTCTCTATAGATACTGCGGTGCTAAAACTTAGGTGAAGTGAGCGTGGAGTGAGCTGTCAATAGTGTCAATTCCTAGCAAAAACAAACTCACTTCATCTAAGTTTTCACGGTGAGATTTTTATAGAATCGATTGGCTGGAGCGGTAAAGTCACAGCTTAATCAAAGTAATGTCATCTTACCAAGGAGGATAATTATTCCTCTATTAATAACTAAACAAAGTTCAAAAGGAAAGAGATTGCAATATTATTATAAAGGTGGACCACCCGGCAAGAAAAAGTGCCCGTGGTCCACCCAGGTGAACTAAGCAGGTGGACTACGACCGAATCCTGATTTATTGAGGCACCCACAGGCAAGTCCGGATAAGCAGCCGACAACCTCCTAGATTGACCTGCAAAATGACATTTAAAAAAAAAGCGTTACATATTGTGCACTACCGTAAAACATCTAAAATTCAGACCAAAAATAAAAGTCGTTTCCCAGCATATTTTTTGGCATAAAGTTTGATGTACAGAATGGGTAGATGTCGGCTTCGTGATGGGTCTTTTTACTCCCTGTTAATTTAGCACTGTCGAAGTTTAGTCTGATGGAAGATTTACATAAGGAACTGATTACACTTTTCGCTTTGCTATCATAAGATGTCTTTCCATCGAAAAATAAATTATGTCCAGTTTGATTTTATTTGCAAAATCCAGCCGATCTCATCATCTGCCTAGCCTTTTCCCAACTATGTTGGGGTCGGTTTCCAGTCTAACCGGATACCAGTATTTTACATGGAGCGACTGCCTATCTGACCTCCACAACCCTGTTACTGAGTAATACGATACCCCTTGGTTGGTTGACTGGTTGTCAGACTTTCGGGCTATTTACGACGCGTAACGACTGTCAAAGATCGACGAATGACAGCCCGGACCAACGGCGGAGGGGCCTTGGTATGTGAAGATGGTTACCCATCCACGGGCCAGCCGCGGCAAGCGTAGCTTAACCTGATCGATTTACCCGTGCGGCTGTTATTACTTAGCCATAAAACCAGCCCAAATTCAGCCGATCTATTCTTTAAAAATCTCGCCTTGAAAACTTAGGTAAAGTGAGTTTGAAGTGAACTCTCAATATGCACCCAGAAAGAAAGGTCTCTGATCATGTCAGAGGAAAATTAAGGTAGAATAGCTCACGGGCTGGGCCTTGCGCCTAGACGGGGAAAAAAAACAGATCCGCCAATATGTAAATACCTACCATCAGGTCCATCAAACTCAAACTCAAAGCATTTATTTCAATTAAACCATTTACAGGCACTTTTGAATTGTCAAGAAGTCGGTCAGTCACAAAAGATGAAGCTAGTTGCCCATTCCAAAGCGTAGGTACCTATGGAGAAGAACGGGCAAGAAACTCCATGGACACTCTTTTAAATTATATTTTTACAAAAATATTAGTTACATCATTAATTAACCATCATCTGATATGACATCAAGCCGCCTGCCGCTGCCTTCAAGCTGCGCTTCATGATGAGATTTGATTTGATTTGAGAATAAACCGGCTGATCTCATATGGAGTCATAACACCACGTCATTGATTCTTTCACGATTTATTTCCCTACAGATCTGTTATCTATGCCTTAACAGAAGTCGGTAGCGCCTTATTGTGAGGGCGGGGCACGTTCACAGTACATTCGCCTGCTGCCTGTCTCGGTTGGAATGTATTCAACTACCTAAATGTACACTACCGGTTTGGAGGCACAAGCAATAGCTGCCTTAATGTTTAACTGAAAAAAATTTATAATTATAATGCCTTATAAGGAGCAGCTCTATATCCTAAAACGAATGCCCAAATTCTTAACTCCTAGGAGTAAGTATTAGACTTATTTTATACTAGTTTCAGCCCGCGTCTTCGCCTGCCAGGTATGTTGATAAAAACTATCCTATGTCCTTCCCCGGGATGCAATCTATCTCTCTGCCAAATTTTATCGAAATCCGCGCAGTGGTTTAGGCGTGAAAAGGTAACATACAGACAGACAGACAGAGTTACTTTCGAATTTGTAATATTAGTATGGATTACAAGCTGCCGGCGACTTTGTTAAAAGCATTCAAATTTTAATCCCTAAATTACACGATATTTAGCTTCGACAAAGGTTTTCATACTTCAACTCAACACATTTCATTTCATGTTTCTATCTTGAGGCTATGTATTGTCTGTCAGTCATGGAGTTCCGTAGATAAGTTCTGTGACCAATCAAAAGACCACAGACTAGTCTATGCATAGAAAATTAAAAGTAAATCAACGATTCAGTTTAATTAGTGCTGAGTGGGCAAGTTTTGGAGGTAGGGTTACGAATAAATAGTTATAGCGCAGGTTATAGTCACGATTTTATGATAAACTGTCTGTTAGTTAACATTATAATATCCTTTAACAATACAACTCACTGTGGTACGTCAATATAAATTGTAATTAATTATACGTAAGGGTATTTTCACTGCCGGTTTAAGACGTTCATTTGTATGCAATTATGTTTGATTAAGTGCTCACGCGCACGCTTAGACAAAGATATATACACACACCTACGCACCCCTGTTTGTACACCCCCATACACACACACACGTTGATGTATGTTTGACAGATCGACACGCGTGGTCTTTCGAACTTTGCAAGACTTACTAGGCAAGTCTCCCTCAACCTCGTAAATACTCCTGCAAGGTTTTTATTTTAGAGAGGCTTGCCTCTGGTTTCCGAAAACTTGATCAGTAAAATCTGCTGTCAGATCCTATGTTAGCTAGCCAATCATCCAAGTTACATGAGATTTGACAACACATTTAATTAAGTAGGTACCTAAAAAAGTTTTCAGAAGCCGGGGTTAGAGGTGTTACTGTAGAAATGTACAGACGCCAGCACATCAAGCTACCCGAAACTGTAAAATTTTCCCAATCAACTTTGAACCTTATCCTTTAGCGACAATGTTGAAAATCTATTAAAGAAATTTGACAGATTGTAGTAGGTTGATGTGCTGGCGTCTGTACATTTCTACAGTAACAGCTCTAACGCCGGCTAGTAACTTGTAGAGGCTAATCGCTTGCGGTAGACTGGTGGCTAAGATGAAACAGTTCTTTTACTTTACACTTCAACCCGTTTATGTATTTAATAACCATGAGTCTTCCTTAAAATGGCTTCTAGGAATACGCGTAGTCTATAGATTTGCTAACCCGTCTGTATGTGGATGAATAATCCAATTACTGACATAAGATAGGCTCAAAGTTTCCCTCATCTAAGTTAAAATGCGTATCCATACAAGGTGTGTAGAATTAGTAATAGTCAGTAGTGAATGCAGCTACTATCTGTCATAATTAACGTCGGTCTAATGTCGTGAGATCATGACTGTTTCGTTACCGACCGGGTGCAAACCAGGGCTGACTGAAGCCAATTATAAAATTATTTCTTTAAATTATTTGAAGCCTCATTGATTCAAGATGATTAGTTTATTCTAGACATTGAAGGTAAATATATGATGGAGTAAATGTAGTTTAAAAGCCTAACTGTCCGGCTCCTATTTCGAGAAAAAAGGTTTTCCTATTTTAAAATTCTCACGAAGATCGAAGCGTGTCTCTGCATTTCATTCTATACACACACACACTGTTAATAACAGTAAGTTTCCCGAATATAATAAAATGAAATACTTAGTAACCTTTCGTAGATTTTGTTAACTTCTTGAGTTCTTTAAAGATTCAGGTAGGCAATCGTTCACGATTTTCTATAAAAAGGCCCGTTCTAGTTCATTTGATTTTGGAATCAAAATGTTCATTATTTTCTTTTACAACTGACATGGACACCCGCAGAAATGGTTCATATAAATAAATAAAATAAAAATTGTTTATTTAGGAACAAACACAGATACAATCATAAAAATAGTTAAACGATGTTATCTGCAAAAGTTATAATTATATAGTTATCCTGCTAATCCAGACAATCATATCTGTCAAAATCAAAATGAACTCAATTGGGTAGCCCTTTCGGCAACCCTATATTGCACGTGAATTGAACCAATAAATTATGTTTAGATCAAGATTAAATAACAATTACAAGCCATTTTAGTGCGGTCACCTGCTGGGTGACACCTGATTCGAAAGGTGACACGAACAAAGCGAATTCAGTGGCTTTGCCACCACGTTGAGTAACTTCGGTAATATCTGGTCTTGATTTAAAATAAGCAAGTGAACTAAGTTTACCTAGAGGTTATTTCTAGCTAAATAGAAAGCTTGTATTGTAACAAACTTTTATACAGAGAGGGAATTGACTGCAATTCATGCATAGATAAATGTAAAATCGTATCGTATCGTACTACAAAAAATTTTACCTCCACAACCCAGTTACTGGGTAATACGAAACCCTTTGGTAAGAGTGGTTGTCAGAATTTCGGGCTTCTGACGGCCCGTGACGACTGAACGATACAGAACGATGAAGAAAGACGTGCACGTTAAAAGCGTCCGTTATAATAAAGATAAAAAAAACAATTCCGTAATTAAAATAAGCCGTGGCAGCTAAGAGACGACCAGTTCCAATTGACGGCGCCAGTAGGTAGGTGTTCGGAATTCGGGACAGTAAAGGCTAATTACTGGATAAACGCAAAATTGTGGAACATTCCCGGATTTTCCGGCCATCTGACAAGCCTATGTCGTAAACGACGCCTCCTAGCTCGATGGATCGACGACCTTAACAAAAAGGTTGCTGGGATAGACTGAATGCGGAAGTCGAAGAACATGGTGTTGTGGCGCAGCCTGGGAGAGACCTATGTCCAGCAGTGGACTGCCGGCTCAGTTAATTTGATTTAACTGCTAGATGTCTCGGAACTAGAGGGCCATTCAAATAACGAGACCAACTAATTAGGTACCTACCTACTAATTACTACATAAGACTAGCCATAGGTCAATAGTTGAAGATGTCTCCAACATTTTGTACTTCAAGCACCTATGTTGCTGTTTTATAGAAATTCTGTAAGATGAGATGAGTTACATAATCAGTCAGTCAATTTATTGCATCTTCTTCTTTATCTTCATCACGTTGAAGTGAGATTTCGGATAGCCGTGATTTGCCTTACGACACGACGCCATTCGTCTCTATCATTTACTGCATAGGTAGTATTAAAATTTTTGTTATGACCCAGCCAGGCTTCTCATTACCTTTGGCTAGTAGGCATAAAAGAGTGACTAACTATGCCTTGAGCGCTAAAAATACCTTCCCATAATACTTTACCAGCTCTTGTACTATTAGCTGTCAAACCTAATAAAGAATTACACACAATAGGCCTCGAGCTATTCCGATCAATTCTCTACCGGATCAAAATAGTTTATTTAGCGTGTTGATATAAATATTAGATTACATTTATTATTCATAAGTCGAGATCTCGATTTCTCGAGACGGAACACTTGGACGGTGGCCCGCAGAGCATTTGTCACTAGTGCGAACCAGATGCATAACTTAATGTTCCCGATAAGCTTGAGAAAACTATACAATAGCAACGTCACGTTATGGTATGCCATTGGATCGTGCTCGATTCTCATGATCAAATCTGATAGTAGTTACATATATGTATACCTTTGACCTCGCTGAAAGCACATAATGACGAAAGTAAAATAGGTAGAAAAAAAATCCGTTCAGTGGGTGTCATAAAATATGAGTTAAGGTTTGGTTATGTATGTAAACTGGTCAATGTAGATCACTCAATATTGCTGAACTATGGGTCACAGTTTCGATACCCTAGCCAGGCTGTTATTGATTTTGTTTTGTTAGTAATTTTTTAACAGTCCGGAGTCAAGATTTTTGCCTGTAGGCCTATGTCCAGCAGTGGACGTCTTTCGGCTGAAATGATGATGATGAATGGCCTAGCAGAAGTGTGCAGAATACCCATGAAACAGGGGTATTGCTGCTTCTTCCTAACCATTCCGGAAATACACACATTCCGTAAAATATGACAATTTAATTAGCGGATTCATTCAATGCTTCTATTACCCATGATCGGTGCATTCGTAAGTCGCCAAGTGAAAATAGTTATAAAGCTAGTTTTCAAATTAAGTGCGTGTCAAAGAGACGGGTAAATGATATTAATTGCAATTGTTCTGAGTTTAAGCAGGAAACCACTTCCATGAAATAAAGAGTGGTCAGACCGGTCCATCAAGACTGGGATACTTAGATTTGTTTACGCAATCTCCATTGTTATCACTTTGGTTAAGTAGAAGATGTGAAGGACTAGGTCTGATTGTTATGAGGTAGAATTGTGACTAATAATGATAAGCTTGCCATAATTTCAATCATATTATGCATGAAGGTACGTCTATTTACTGTCTCATTGGTCTAGATTTCGCAAGTACAGTCAACAAAAGAGATAAGTATGCAGGATCGTCGGATATAGTTGAAGTTTAGTAAGAAACAGGTGGATGTTGTCGACTGAAATTTAATTTGATAAATGAGCTGTTTGTTTTCTAATAATAGAACCCTATTACATAGGACTTACTACTACATAGGGAAATGTGAGTGTACTATATGTATAGGTGCACCACTGCTCAACCCTTCGTCAAATACTGGCGTGATGATATCGCTCATTTGGAGAAACATCGACGTAACTGCTACTTTTTTAAGTCTTTGCTTTCCTAACGTAAATACGCTTTCTAAGTGCTTTGGCATATTTAACTCATTTTTGGGAAACAAATACATTTAGGTACGTCGATGTTTCTCCAAATGAGCGATATATTATGTTACGTCTTTTACGTCAACGTTGTTGACAGTTACTATATGAACGACACGTGCTAGTACATGTTTATTAAATTCATCTGGTCATCTCAATTCCTACCTTTGTAACGCCCGGTCACTGTGATCATGGTGTCTTTAAATAATGTTGCTGAACGAATTGTATCACGTCGGGGTCACCAATATAGAGATATGACGAACAGGGTGTAAAGTTCACTCATCCTCCATAGAAAAGGGAGGATCCACCGACTAGACGGGTGTCGTGTCTGGTGGGCAACTTCCCGACGATTGATGTCAGGATGTGCGGTAGATTCTGCTTGCGCGATGCAGAATTTTGCGTGACGTCAGTATGATGCGTAGTTCGCATGTGGCGCTGTAGATGCCAGTCACAGACAGCTAAACCAACAAGCTATAAGCTATATCTTTTAAGTGCTGTCAGGAGCAAACAGTGCACATACTGAAAAAAATGACACACTGTATGCGCGGCCGTGGGTTTAGTGCATATTAGAGATTGGTTTGCAAGTTTGTTACATAGCCACAAACCCCTTCACGCTATGTTATTTATGTAAGTACTATATTCTTATTTAGTATAAAAATGCCACCGTACAAATACCTCAAAACATTTATAAATATCTATGTTCTACACAGACAATAGCTAGACACAGACACCGACATTCCAGCCGTATTCTGAACCGAATCCTTTCACTCCACGACATTATGAATTCGGCAGTAGTTGTTCTCAGAATAAAGCCTTACAATGCTTGGTAAAAATCTGTTATTTAGTACTCAGGGCCACGCCAACATACCTAAGAGTCGATGACTGGTGCACTTCCTATATTTTTATGAGCGTAAGAAATTTCGTACTGCGTTCTTATGCAAATTGGGGATTGGAAAGCTGAAATTGGACTAGGCGCGACAGATTTTCCGGATACCTGATGATCTGGTCTGAAGAATCTTTAGTGTGTATGTGTATACACACGAATGACATGCGTCAACCGGAGAGGTAACTGCACCCGTCGACGAGTGTCACACATGCCGCTCGTGTATATGAGCATGTAGGATTGAAAATCGATAACAAAAAAATACTTTTCCCGGAACAAAAACGTAGATTGAAAGAATAGCGGATTTCCGTTAGAGCAATTACAAAATATGAGCTTTCAAAACGTTCCCAAAGGGTTTGGACTATGAAGGAATGTTGTTGGCGCCTCGTCGCCAAAAGGTCACACAGCGGAATGCCGCGCGAGACACATTCTGATGGCACAAACCGTGAACTTTCATATGACAAACAGACAAAGACTTCCAGAAATTAATGATCCACTTGACCAGATATCACTTACACAGACAGTTTTGATTGATGACGCTAAGAAAATAAATCAAAGGTGATATAGAAAAATGAAACATGTAGGAAGTGCTGCAACAGAAATCGTGATTTTAATTAAACGAATGAATATTGGTTCAAAGGTAAAGGTGAGCTAATAATTTTATGTAAGAAGTGGGTTCAATACTTGGTCAAAGGAGAAATTGGCATTTAAAGCGCAACACTAGGCAAACGGATTAAGGTATGTTCGCGGTATAATTATCTTACTCTTAACTTTATCCATAGGTAGATGGAGGGGTGGCCTGATGAACAATCCAATTCGTAAGGAACAGCCGGTCCGGTCCGACTTTTAATTAGGTGCAGTATAATGACACTTCTTATTAACTCATTTCGGACTGAGTTTAGAAATATGCATGTCAAATAAGTTTCCTTTGTTACACTATTCTGTACTAGAAAAACAAGATTTGGTTGACGGCCGCGAAAAAACAAAAAGACGCCAATCAGTCGCCAAAAAGTCAGTCGTATAAGTAACACATAAGCTGTCATTTTATTACTGCAGCTAATTAAAAGTCCGACTATAGTCAGCAGGGAAGTGAGCTGTCAATAGTGTCAATCCCTAGCATCAGGTGGAATGACAGCTCACTTCACCTATGTTTTCACTGTGAGATATTTGCAGAATAGATCGGCTTGACTTTTTAATTTCCAGATAGGTACATTAGTAAACATTACAACACATACAGCAATGAACTCTTAACCGTTTTAAGATGGCGGCTAATTAGTTTTCGGCTTTTCTCGTCCAACAATAGCAGGTGGCCTCGGGTAACAGGAAGTCAGTGAAATGATCAATCAGACTTGTCCTTCTTAAACTCACCACACCACTTCCTCAACGAGTGTTTGGATTGATGAAATGTCATGCGTTGTGGTCGCCATGGCAAATGTAGGAACGGGACAGTACCTTCTTATTGGTTAATTGAAAACTACTCTTGATGAAGATGATATAAATCTGGGAAATTCAGCGGCAGGCATTTGCATTCCTTCAATCCATGCCAAAGCCATGTGACCGTCCGTACCTAGGTACATACTATACATGTGCATGTTACTGAGACCCAGCAGCATCTCTACGACAATAATCTTCTTTAAGAACTGTCTAGACCTAAACAGTTGGTAGGTACCTATACAAATAGGCTGTCTATAATAGTTTGAAGTTCAAACTTGTCTTGGTAAGTAAAAAGTACACGAGTATTGTTAGTCATGGTCTCTCTATGCGCAATGGTGACATTTACTTAGACGACGCACTGAGGCATTGAAATGCGTTGCACAAGCGTGATTAACACGTGCTGACATTATCCAAGCACAAAGAACTTACACCGGCTATAATCATCCAGTTTCGTTTATTGTAAATACCATGATTAAATATCAAAGCTAGTGCCCACAGTAACGAAGTTTACTAGAGACGCATCGCGCCTGTCTGCGGAAGCCTCTACACATTGTATGTGTAATTTTCTTTTCTAGTACGCTAATCCATGATGTAAGCTATATTTTTGTCAAAGTTTGTCTAAATTCGTTGGTAGGTACCTATAGCCGTTATAATGTGTGATACTGTTAACCAACGCTTATAACCTGAAATTCCTACGTACCTATGCCTAATTCAGTTTGTCACCGTTCACGTACCTACTCATAATCTTGAAACTTTAGCTATACGGGTACTAAACATCTTGAAATTTTAGCTTTACGGAACGTCGCCAAACGGAAATGTTTATTCCAACTTCTGAAGGTATCCATCTTAGGAAACAGTTTTTATTGCTGAGGTAACGCCACCTATTCAATGAATCAAGAACTAGCTGTAGCAAGATTCTTTGGTGGAAATTTTGTACTGTTCACGATTGTATTGCGTTCTGAGTTGTTGAAAATGTAAACTAGATGGCGTTACTAGTTTAGCCCGTGTAGTATTGCGATTGTAGAATTTAAACTGGATCCGACATTGCCACATTTTAATATTTATTAATAGGTCTAAAGGCTAAGCTTAGATTATATGAATCAGATGCTTTTAATGACTCGAGAGCTGTTTTATATTCATGACTTGCTGTAATCCTGTTACCTTAGTGAAGTAAGTCCCCGAAAGATTTCTTGAATAACATGACATAAACATCGCACTATGTTCCTCGAAGGGTTTGACAGAGGTATACCTATAGTGCACCCACATTTCACCAGTTATGTTTAAGTCCCATGTAATAAGAGGCGAGCCTATTGCCATGACTGTTAAAATTAGGTATCTTTCTTTTTCAATAATGTTTCTTTCTGGACCCATAGGGCACACTATCTTTCTTTTTCAATAATGTTTCTTTCTGGACCCATAGGGCACACTATCTTTCTTTTTCAATAATGTTTCTTTCTGGACCCATAGGGCACACCAGGCAGGCCGCTGTTTCTGCTGTTATGAGACAAGTTCAGGCCATCATAAAATTTTATCAAGAACAGGGAATTGGTATTGCCTTTCTCTGCGGTGGTGTACTACTATAAAAATCTCACCGTGAAAACTTAGGTGAAGTGAGTTTGTTTTTGCTAGGAATTGACACATTGACAGCTCACTCCACGCTCACTTCACCTAAGTTTTCACCTGTGGTTTTCACTGTGAGTTTCAGAATAGCACTGCAGATTTCCTAGCAATTGCCTGTTCGAAAGTGGAAATGACTCGCGTAACTCTTAAATAATCTATTTTAAGCCATATTGCGTTGGAAGACCGTCGAAGATAGCTTGTGATGGACAAACCTTGAATGTTTTTCCCCTTGACTGTGCATACCTATTTGCCTAGATTAAATTCAAGTGTGATCCTTAATTACGGTGTAGTTCTTTAGTAATTTTATCATCTAACATTCATACGTCGCGTGTATTTACTATATGACACATCAAAACATGCATAGGTAGGTATATCCGCAGGTGATATCAGTGATTGTATGTGACATTATAATCACATCACAGTGTTTGCTTGCAGCAAAATTACTAAGAAACCGATGGGTGTTCTCGAATAAAATTTAATTTTATTAATAGAAAACAAACAACTCATTTATCAAATTAAATTTCAGTCGACAACATCCAAAGGTATCTTACTAAACTTCAACTATATCCGACGATCCTGCATACTTATCTATTTTGTTGACTGTACATTGGAGCTGACTTATGTGGAAAAAATGTATCTAATTTATTTATATTTTGTTTTGTAATCAGGTTAAGCTACGCTTGCCGCAGTTGATCTGTGGATGGGTGACCTATCTTTACATACTGTAACTCCTCCGTGCCTAGGAAAGCACGTTAACCCGTTGCTTCTGGCTGTCGTTCGTGGATCTTTGACAGTCGTTACGGGTAGTCAGGAGCCCGAAAGTCTGACAACCAGTCTTACCAAGCGGTATCGAATTACCCAGTAACTGGGTTGTGGAGATCAGATAGGCAGTCGCTCCATGTAAAAACTGGTATTCAGCGGTATCCGGTTAGACTGGAAGCCGATCTCAACATAGATGGGAAAAGGCTAAGCAGATGATGATGACTATTATTGTAGAGGATCAAGTTTTCTAATTAAACAGGCAGCTGCGCTGCTGGGGAGTTTGTTGCGCCACTTCTTCTTCCCAGCTAAAGCACTGGGAAGTGGGAAGGGCTGGTGTTTAGAGGGACTGTCTTATGTAATTATGACGTTAAAAAGTGCTGATTCTCAGCCTAGTTTGAATAAACGAATTTCTATTTTGATTTTTATGCGTTCCATTCTTTGGTAAAGTAGTGTTAAATGGGCTTCTACAAACAGGCGCGACACGCGACTCGAATCGTGCGCGACACAAAGGCACCGCTCGTTGCGCGACTTGCGATGTCATCGTGTCGCGCGCGATTCGCGTCGCGTGTCGCACCTGTTTTTAGGAGCCTTTAGAAAATTTTCAATCGCAGCCCAGACTATATTTGTGCTAGATATAGCAATAACTAGGTACCTATGCATTTTCCTACACGGAACATAAAACTGGGGAGATGTAGATGTATGTAGGTATCTATGCACTGCACTTCTGCCTATCCCATCGAAGAATACAGGAGGGTATTATGTTTATTTTCTGAAATAAAATTAAATGTTTCTTTCTGTAAGTTGATCTTTAAGGCACTTTTACACGTCAATATTTTAACAGTAGATGGCGTCGGTTCTTAGGCCTGTATTACAGACCCTCACACAAAACTCAAGCAATACTTAAAACTCGTTTAAAGCCATTTTTGATTGGTTGAAACTTGTTGTCATATTAGTCATAGCGAAACAAAACCCCCATAATGTCCACAATCGAACAAGGAACTCAACTAATCTTGATAGATAAATGCCGTAATCATCAGTATGCTGGGCGGGTGTGGCGGTAAAGCATGAATGACATCATTACCAACCTTTACTAAATGGTTTGTATTGTAATGTGGGTACGAATGGAAGAAAACCTATTGGGAATCCCTGTCACGGTCTAAATGTAGGTCCCTTTATGGCACGTCACACAGAAGCGTCGTCGTGGGACGAGGACGCGACGCAGACGCGGCGTTCCTTTCACGAGGTATCTTCAAAATTGGTTTGACATTCGGTAATACCGAAATTGTTTTTGCTGGACTTTCGTCGTCAACATTACATTGGCAGCCATGTTGCCTTCACTGCTGAGTACCTCCCTTTTGTACATACAATGCCATGTGGTTGTGGACTCCAGTATTTTGCAGAAATTGGGCTGATTTTCGGTTTCAGACTATAATTTCCACCCAGTGGGTATCTACTCGTTTATACTAAAGGCAATGACATATATATTACTTATTTTTGAAATCATTGACTAAAGGTGTATTGTAGCCGTTGCACGTCGTAGGTACTCAGTTTAAGTTCGAATACTTACCTACTTACTATTCTTTAGAAAAAACACTGTTTTTTGAACCATAAATCTACTTAAATACAAAACTAATGATACGGTAATTTTACGTTGAAAAATATCCTGTGACCCACTATGGTGTTTTTAAGCAAGATTTGACTACAAACTGAACTCTTTGTTAATCAAATAAGGTTCACTTTAGAATGAAAAGTCACAGTGCCTTGTTATTCCAGACATACCTCTGGTTTTATAGAGTAATTTATTTCGCTGCGCTGACCCCAATTATATTAGGTACTATAACTTTTTGAAAATAAGCGACGTAAACACACAGTATGTCCGACAATGAGATTTATACTAAATAAATATTTTATAGGTAAAAGGAAGATAATGATTTGCAGTTTGAATGCAGTTCTTTCAAACGCAGGAAATCCATCAGTTTGTTTTGAAGTAGGTACCTATTTGAAGTGCAAGAATATTAACAAAATTGATAAGAGCCATAACACATACATTCAAACAAGATTATGAAAAGCACTCCAGATAAATAACTACCTACGTCAGCGATACTAACTTCTAAAACGTGTTCGAATTCGTTGTAATAATCGTAGAAGTGAATGTTCCTGTATGAAATCCTTGTAAAGAATGACCAAAGTTTTACAGTTATCTAATATCGTGGGAACGTGGGTGCCACAATATATAAGGAACTTGATTACCTCATCGACCGGTTAATCCTTGAAGAATACGAAAACCCGCACATTTTAAATTGACGTGGAAAAACATACTACCTATCTCTTTATTTAACGGCATAATATATTACAAGCTATTTTTATTTTATAGATGAAATGAATTGAATTTATTTGATGTATTTGTTATTTGTATAATTATTGGGACTTGGTGCCTTAGTAAATAAATAAATTATTGGCACTCCTGCGTCACCTATAACAAGAAAATCAAGAGTTTTCCTCTTCGTTAGTACCTACCGACAGAGGAAACATTTAGGTAAAGTACTACAAGGTGGTTCTGGCGCGTGGCCAAAATCGGAACTAACGACGCCATCTTGTTCTTTGAATACATTTCAAGTGACACTTCACAAAACAATTACACAAATGTTTACCAACAGCGCCCCCTGTCAACGTCATTCAAACGCAAAAAGATCCTTGTACAGTCCTTTCACAGTTATTTTACCTCTGATTTTGCGTCACTGTCCAAATCATTGTGATCTTTATTCGGATTAAAATAAGATTGCTTTTAGGTTAAATAACTGTAGATGGATTGTAACAGTGTATGTGCTTCAGTGACCTCAACTGTCAAGGTAGTAAGTAAAGGAGGAGAACCTACTACTACGACTTACAGCCTGAAATTACCAAACCGCAGTCAGGAAATGTAATGAATTTGTCCTGAAATTGCCAACCCGCAGTGAGAAACTGTGATGAAATTGTCCGGAAATCATCAACCCACTGAGAGGAAATGTGATGAACTTAATAAATAACTAAATACTTAGATACTATGACTACTTATCATGAGATATAGTTGGAAGCGTCTTGATCGGCCGCTGGTTATATAATATGGCGCCCCCTAGAGAACATAAAGTGGTAGTATGCCACCTAAGGCGATTATCACACTGCCACGCATCACGCAGCGGTGTGCGGGAAACGGAGCCAAATTCCACGCGCGTGAGTGCGTTTTTATTGAATTTGTATGTAAAAAATCACGCGCGGGGGGGCACGTTATCTGCGTCCCGCTGCGTGATGCGGTGCAGTGTGCCAATCGCCTAACAAAACAATACATTTTAACAGTAGTAAGCGATCACAAGCTTTAGGGCAAAGTGGCATGTGACATGTGACCACGGTTATCCTTTGACTATCACTATATATTAAATACATTAAAGTATACCTGTTACGTGGAGCAGTGGTGGCCAAAAACTCGCATTGGGCCCGCGTGGTGGATTACGGCCCACTCCCACACACATAGAGGAGGCCAGTGTCCCAGCAGTGGGAATATTACAGGCTATTACGAATATTACGTGTAAGTTGTTTATGTATAGATGATAAATATTGAATAGTTTGTACATAATAATTTCAGATGAGAATTTTCTTGTAAGTATCATACATTTTAAAGCGTGATTTTTCAGTGGTCGGGTTTTATTTTTTAAATGAAACAAACAGTGGAACAATAGACGGTTACCCCTAGTACCCCTAACGATTTTCTTCTTCGTCTATGGCATCAGTGCCAACTAAACTCTGGTTTTTAATTTGCTAGACCTAAATGACTGTTAATACATACGAAATAATGTCATCGTTGATAAAAAAGGTCGATCGCAGCTTACAATATTAGTCAGGCAAATTAAAAATCAAGAGTTTAAACAAGAATTATACAACAATCTGCCAAATAATATCAAGGGTAGCAAATCGCTTGCAATGTTTAAATCAAAATTAAAAAAATACATTTATGACAACATCTATTAGAATTGCTCGATCGCTGTATATTACCTACATTACTTTATTTTTACTTAGGCTCATTATTAAGGACGCTATCACATTTTTCCACGAATAACAGTGTTTTTCAGGTACCATTTTAACGAATTGGAGTCACAACTGCGAGGATATCTTGGTTTCAAATTAAAGCTAATATAAATAATTGATTGGCCCCAAAACAATTAAATAGCCCTATACAAAATTTTTGTACGAACTGTATTGTTCTTTATGAGTAAATAAATTCGTTAACCTGAAAATTCGATAAACTGAATAGCTGATGCCATGCTAAAATTATTAGCTGTCGGAAAAGTGGCAGTGAGGCTGACAGCACAGTTCTGAGTCTGACGCGAACTCCGTTCATTAGTATTGAATTTCTGATTTTGATTACCTACTTTTGCTGTTGACTGTAGGTACTATTTTGTACACTTTGAGATTTTTCACAAGTGGTTGTATACAATAACTAGGGGACAATTCCCGTCATTTTAAGAACGTTCACAGCCTGATCTCTCAATTTGTCAAAAATGCCTCTAATTTCCCCGCATTTTTGACAAGTTTTTGACATTGATTGTCGCTGAGATGAGATTGCGACTAAGTAGATTTTAAACGTTTTTAATTACGGGAATTGGACTTCTAGTCTTCATAGTTTATTTTAGGTGTAAACGATAAGAAAACAGTAGGTTTATAGACACAACATGTAAAATACATGTCGTAAACCTTGTTGTAAAGGCGGGGTTAGGAAAAGCAAAACAATTGAAGAGGGAAATAATGATACCTATCTTGAAAACTGACACTCAAAGCTGCTCTGAGTACCTGACCTGTCGTGACTGTGTTGTTATAAACAGGGTCAAACAGGGGGATTTAATAAAAAAGCCATTGGCCTACTTAGATAGGATCCGAGGCGCCTGCCTTCCCGTTTGCGAAGTTAGGACGACTATCGCATTGTTAGACGGAAAAATTTCGGAGACTGAAGTAAAGTTGTGGTATAGTTTACATAATACTATGTGTGTGTGTGTGTGTGTCAACCCTTGTAAAATTTCTTCATTTATATCTGTAATTGTTATAGTAGGTATACATATTAAAGAGTATTCTATCTTTCCACTGTCACTTTTTCATTGGGTAGTTGTGTCACGGGCTGATTATGTTGATGATTGGTATGACCACCAGACCACAGAACAGAGTTTTTTTACACAATGTCTCAGTTGAATTGAGGAAAAACATCGAGTTAGATATCTATGATATCTTTTGTAACGTTTTAGACTTGAAGATTATATAAAAAAACCTGGGAAATCTTAAAAGGCCCAATATTTAATCAAGTTTTCGGGCCCATCCTTACTGATTTATTACTGTGCCTGACTGAAGAGCAACAGGTAGGTCGCCAATGAATCGGAACAACTTAGGGACTTTGATCTAATAGCTCCGAAAAGTATCGGAAATATGTCGCTAAGACTGAGTTGAAAATATTTATGCATCGCTAATTTAAGGTTCTTTTCATTTGTTTTTTTCATAATAATATATTGTTCGAATAAATGTTTAATTTAATATAGACTTAATTTGAAATGTTTCAGAATTAAGGATGCTGGTCTTTATTAGGAGCCCAAGAAACGCAACTATTAAGCTCCTAGGAATTTGGTGCTTGCACAAGAGCTTGATCAGCAAAAACGTGACAAATATTTATGAACCTTAACCGGTTGAATGCCGGAATTACAGAAACAATTAAAAACCCATTGTGTCTCGCGTGTATATACGTTCCGGCATACTAAGGGTTAATGTTAGTGCTTTATAAGACTTTCTAGTTACTACTGCAAGGAAATTTTAATTACACGAAGTGAAGATATTATAAAGGACCCATTTTTTACTCCAATGGTGCATAATACGGTTATGTAATTCACATAACTATTATGTAACGAAAGGTGTTGGTATAAGGGTTATGAAGTTACAGTATCAAAAATAATTTATATTGAAAGAAAACTTATAAACACTCATTGTTCGAACCAGATTCAATTGATTAGGTAGTTTTTCTTGTTTAGTTATAAGTCTGAAGTTCAGTGAAGTTTTTATTCATTTTTATCCGGTCTCAGAGCCGTGACAGACGAACTGCATTCAGAACTACTTCATAAAATACATAAAAACTGCACACACAATTTGGATAAACTTATGTGTTCCTTATGTAGTTTTACTCCAGTGACTGACATACTGACATTATATAATGAAAATGCTTTTAACGGGATGCTGTCTGTCATTCTTGATACTTTCCATACTTTCTTACTAGGTCCCGTCGGGCGGGAAAATCGACTATACAGCATGTATCAGAAAGGTGTGGTCAAAGGATAATGGGCAAAGAACTGTAGAGTCTGTGTAGCCGGCGAACGGGAAAATCGGCTATACAGCATATATCAGAAAGGTGTGGTCAAAGGATGATGGGCACAAGTACTGTAGAGTCTGTGTATATACCTTTAGCAGTAGATGCAGGCTGGTCATAATTGTTTGGGTGTTCCATTCGAACGTTCAAGCAAGTGTCAAATACTTTTTCTAACTAACTTTTTCTATTAAACAAAAACACCATATTGAAATGGTGTTTTTGTCTAATAGAAAAAGTTCTAGAAATAACGTGGAACTGTAGTCTTCTTATAAATATATTAGATCCAAGTCAACGTTCTTTTAATTAAACTATGGACGTCACGTCTGGACCTCTGCAGTACTATAGAACCCGTCCTCAATTTTATTTAGATCCAACAGACTTAATTTTTGCCTCATATTTTTTGGTATGAGCTACAAAATAATAAACTATTTGTTTGAAGTCTTAATTAAATGGGATTTCCTGAAAAAAACATATTTCAGTTTCATTTAAAGAAAATTTCTGAATTGCGATCAGTTGTCATTTTATGTGTTACGCAATTACCCCACAGATTATCTTTTATCAGGTTCTTACTCAGCTGATAGTGCCGGCTATGCGATACATTCTCTATTGACATAATCCGACCATTGTGTTGGCAAATGAATTCTTTACTCAATTACGACTGATAAGAAATGAAATGAAATGAAGGGCTTGTGGCCAAGTGATAACAGCCGCACGGATCTATCGATCAGATTAAGCTCTGCCTGCCGCGGTTGGTCCATGGATGGGTTTTATACTAAGACCCCCTTCGTGTCTCGGAAAGCACGTTATAAGCCGTCGATCCCGCCTGTCATTCGTGGATCTTTGACAATCGTTACGGGTCGTCAGAAGCCTGACAGTCTGACAGCCAGTCTTACCAAAGGGTATCGTATTACCCATTGGGTTGTGGAGGTCTAGGCAGTCGCTCCATGTAAAATACTGGTATTCAGCTTCATCCAGCGAGACTGGAAGCCGACCCCAAGATAGTTAGGAAAAGGCTCGGCATATTGATAGACCTTAATGAAGTATGCAAAACAAGTATTTTCAATTTTAATATCGTTCGCATTTACTTTAAATTTACTCCACGCGTTCGAGTTATCATTTCAACTTCGATATTCGAGTAAAAACGGTCACAATGTTTAACTAAGTTTCAAAGAAAATAACTTTTGGCAGACAGAGGAACTAAACAGGAATTGCGTTTTTCCAATTATGGTATGGAGAACTGAAAGAAAATGCATTGAAAGAGGTCAAATAAAAAGTAATTGGTACGGTCATCGACAAAAGTTTGGTACGGTCATCGACAAAAGTATGGTACGGTCATCGACAAAAGTATGGTACGGTCATCGACAAAAGTAGATTGGTACTTTTAGGGCTGATTTTCCCATCGCCAGATAAATTTTAATCGAGGAATAAAATTGACGTTTGACAGTTTTTGTATGAAATAACTGTCAAAATTTCAAAATTATTCCTCGAATAAAGTTATCAGATGATTGAAAAGTCAGCTAATCGACTTTTGTCGGTGACCGTTCCAATGACCGTACGCTAATTACGCTACAATACCACAACCACATCACATCGCAGCGACAAAATGTGGGCTAGCAGAGCTTCTGTGTCGCTGCAGTTTCTTGCAGTTGCGTTGTAGTAACTACAAAATTCGATGTGGTTGCGTTGTCGCTGGTAGTTGCGATGTAGTTACGTTGTGGCTAGTATTTGCAGATAGGCAAATCGTTGTGTTTGCGATGTGGCCGGCCCCTAGTGTGCGGTCTCGCTGGTGGTTGCGTTGTGACGTGGCGTTTATGTGGTCGGTATCGCCCACACGGTTAATTTTGATGGCCAAAATGTGGTCCGTGTGAATAAACTATAAATTTTCATACAAATGTGCCCGTTCATGTGTTGTCGTTGTGGTGTTGTCATGGTGGTGGGTAGAGCGAAAGGGAGTGTCAGACTCTTACTGACTAAAACCCACCCGTGTTCCTTTTTTAGCCCTTTATGTTCCGGGCCAGCGGTAACCCTTTCGGACAATCCCGCTGACCCGGCAGGCTTCGGCCCTAACGGGCCCCTTCATCTGATGCTGATATTATCTCTCTCATCGTGACCGTGCCCTTATACATCTTCTAGAACTTTACTTCTATTCCGATTTTAATTAAATATTTAGCTCAATGACTAAGAGTTAAACAAAGTGAAGTATTAAACAACTTTTGTCAGTGACTGTACCAACGTAGATTGAGATTTTGTATGTCATCTTAAGACAAAGATTGAGATAAGTTTGTTTATTAGAATCGTTTAAATATGGGCGTAATGGCTTAGATGTTTCTTGCCATAGAGTTACCTATGTATAGGGAAAACAATACCCACTTTATTTTCCTTAAAAATAGGTCTATGGCATGGTAATAAATAAAAATAAAACCGATCAAGTGCAAGTCGGACTCACGCACCGAGGGTTCCGTACTTTGTAGGTATGTAAATCGTAGTTTATCACGGGATTTTTTTTAATGTACCTACAAATTTACGGTTTTCGGATTTTTTCCTTTACTTGTACTACATGATCTTGCTTCTTGCCAAATTTCATGATTCTAGGTCAACGGGAAGTACCCTATAAATTTTGATTCCCTTGAGAGGAGATTTATACGTTTATTGCGGCAAAAACGGTCGTATCTTTTTTTTACGTTAACTTAGAAGTTTGGCTTTTTCACAGCTTCAAGGAATTGTAGACCTGAGTATATGGTTTTAATTTCAACTCGATACCCCCACGCGTTCCCGAGATAAAGTGTCTTGATAGACAGACGGACGGACGGATGGACAACAAAGTGATCCTATAAGGGCTCCGTTTTTTTCCTTTTGAGGTACGGAACCCTAAAAAATGATTAATAACGCCACCGCTACTAACCATAATTTTATATGCCTTATTGTGAAGATTGTGGTAAACAACAAGTAGGTAAGTAGATAATAAAAGGAAAATCTAGTAAATAAAATATCATTATAAACTCCGCTATTGAAAGTTCGTTACGAATGATATTGATATTGTGTTGTTTGTTTGAAATTACCACATTAATTAGCTTTTGTCCCGGTAGTGGGTATACTATTATTTATTTATTTTATTTAAAATAAACTTATTAAATGACCTATACATATAAAGCACTAGCAGCGCTCCGCGGTTTCACCCGCATAAGTATCGATCCAGTGGGAATATTGGGATAAAAACTACCCTATGTCCTTTCCCGGGATTCAAACTATCTCTATACCAAATTTCATCTAAATCGGTTCAGCGGTTTAAGCGTGAAGAGGTAACAACTAACAGCACAATCACTTACAATATTCAAATTAAATATCATCTAAAATTTGCATTTCAGTAACCATATAAATAATTAACAGGTCATGCATACCCGTTAATTATTTGTACATCTAACTTAAAAATATTAGGGACAAAGGAGAACAATAAAAAGTTCGTCTAGTAGATCTTCTAGAACACTACAAAAAAAAAACAAATCCCACTAAAAACATTTTCATGTAAAATGTTGCCAAGACGAGACCACATATGGCTCGCACTGCCAAAAAGTTATCAGATCTCATGTAGAGCCAAGCTTCTAACTCTACACGCCCTAACTTCACAAACTCTACACCTTAGTCAAAATATGAGGCTTGGCCGTTTCGTTACTACAAGAACTATTGTATAACAGAAAAGTAATGAACAGTGAATACATTTTTCACCTTACGCCCATGTGATGGTAGCGAAACGGCCAAGCCACATATTTTGACTAAGGTGTAGAGTTTGTGAAGTTAGGGCGTGTAGAGTTAGAAGGTTGGCTCTACATGTGATCTGATAACTTTTTGGCAGTGCGAGCCATATGTGGTCTCGTCTTGGCAACATTTTACATGAAAATGTTTTTGGTGGGATTTCACATCTTTTTGATAGTTGCTTATAAAATATTCTTTTTTTGGGGTTCTTTACTAAAAATCCTGAAATATGTATTTTATTATTTATTACAAGGAGTCTCTATATCAATTTTCAGAACTCTAGCATCAAAATTTGCGGAAGTCTCGTACAAACTTCCATCCCCTAGTTTAAGGGGTTGGAGGGTAAAAGTTCCAAGTTTTAGAGTTTTTTTGTTGTTTGTGTACTATTACTAGCTGACATACAAAATTTCAGCTTTCTAGGACTTCAGGAAGAACCTTAGAATATTGATGATCATCAGTGAGTCAGTGAGTCAGTGACGAAATCGGGGTATTTTAGATATCAATAAAATCTAAAGTATATGAGCTATGCAATTGAAACTTTATAGGTTTAATAGTAAACCACTGACATCATATCCCGAAAATTTTGTTTGTCTGGTATAATCCAAATCCAAGTTAAGAGCGTTTACGCCGAACTTCATTTCATACAAACTTTCAAGCCCTTGTTTTCCGAAATGAACGAACCGATTTTAATGAAACTTCATACGCATAAGCAGGATACAAAGGTCTAAAAAGTTAGCAGAGAACATTTTCGAAAAATAGTGTTAAAAAAACTTTTCATAGAAACAGAGATTTCCAGTTATCTTTTTTTTAAATAAGACATTTCGAAAATGTTCTCTGCTAACTTTTTAGACCTTTGTATCCTGCTTATGCGTATGAAGTTTCATTAAAATCGGTTCATTCATTTCGGAAAACAAGGGCTTGAAAGTTTGTATGAAATGCCGTTCGGCGTAAACGCTCTTAAGAAGGTTCAAAAATACGACGAAGTGCTTCGAGAAAAGGTAGGTACTGCCCTTGCGCTTCGCTTGGCTCGTCTTGGCGGGGGCACTCCCGTGCCCCCAGATTTGAGCTACATAATTGCTTTAGACGGGAATCTATGTATTTATGATCAATAACTACCAAAAAAATTTTTCCCAACTATTTTTGGGGTCGGCTTCTAACCGGATGCAGCTGAATACCAGTATTTTACATAGAGCGACTGCATATCTGACCTCCTTAACCCAATTATGATCAATTTACATTTATTAATATCTTTGTCACAGGTGTTTAGAATTAGTACTTTTTAATAGACGACAACAAGAGACTTCTGCGTCAACAAGAGAAAAACTGAAACGTTATTGCGTCAACAAGAGAAAAAGTTCAGTTTTTCTTTCGCTTAAAAAATGGATACTTAAGTAATTAGTTTAAGCGGATAGTGTACTATCCGCTTAAACTAATTAACCTTTTTTTAAACGCCTGACAATGAGACAAGACATTGTAAGATATCTTCATATGAAGACTGCACTAGAGATCCACAGCATCCATAGATATCCGACAGCATCCAATAGCAGTAAGCACATAAGATACTGATCGAGGAAATTCTGACCTATATAAACAAAAACGAATCGTTTTGCTTACCAATGGTAGGATTTTTTATTGACAAACTGGGCATATAAATACATTCGTAAGCAAATTTTACTTATGATACCTACTCCCATATGGGAGGGTCTACTATGCAAAGCTAAAGTTTTGAGGTCTTTGCTTCATTAGTGGTAAAGATACAAGAGGCTTAATTTTTAACCAATAACGTTCCATATAATATGAATCGGCCATAAGCGATTATTACTACACTCAAAATACACCCACCGTCCTTGGATCAGGTAGCCAATTAATCATTTTGTTATTTTTATCCAGAAGGGTGTTTATAAAGGTCAAGTTTCGCGTCTGTCGGTGATGACGTCACATTGTCTGGGATCGTATGGAAAAAACGAATAACAGGTCTATAAATAATTCTTGGGTCGGGTACGTATCAAAATCCCGAGTTTCAAAAGACCGAATATTACAATACCGATAGACGAAATCCCGAAATTGCCACCGTTTCCGAGAAAAATGATTTTTTGTAAACCTAACCTCAAAACACTTAAAAGTTGCCTAAAAAGCGTAGTCGGAGGTTAGGTTCATCATAGGGATCAACTTTCTCAAGAAAGAGCGAGCGAAGGGCACCCCGAGATTCAAAGTAAGGGTTTAAAGTAACCTAACAAAACCGAACCTCGGGGTGCCCTTCGCTCGCTCTTACATCCTACGTCGCCTATTGCGTTTGGGATTTCATCCATCGGTATTTCGTCCATTCGGGATTTCGTCCCTTCGGGCATTTGGACATCGGTATTTTGTCTTTCGATATAACGACTATCGGCATTTAAAACTTTCGGTATTTTGAATTTCGGTGTTTTGGACGTCGGTATTTCAATCATCGGTATTATGAACTTTCGGGATTTTGATACGTACCCTTATGAACTTTCGGGATTTTGATACGTACCCTCTTGGGTCACATATTAATCTCTTAAGTGAGCCATGCTTATAATAAAACTTATTATATACTGATCAAAATAGTTTTGTTGAACTTTTGATTGAAAATATGGGTCGCATCAAAAGTAAGTCCCCGGGGTATACTGGTGAACCTCGATAATCACCACTTAGCTTTTAGCAACGTTTATAAATGAAGAAGTAAATCTAAAGTAAATAAATCTGAGACTACGACATTACGGGTTTTATTTTTCTACTAAATTACCTATTGATTTAATACTTTTTGTATTACGAACATTATGAAGTGTTTTTTTTTGTATTTAAGTCTTTCGAAGATTTTATCGATTTAGGGCTGCTTTTCCAACACCAGATAATTTTATCCGAGGATTAGTTTTGAATTTTTGACAGTTCTTCCATACAAAATCTGTCAGACGTAAATTTTATTTTACGAATAAAAATTATCTGTCGATTGAAAAATCAGCCCGAAGTCAACCTCGCTATTATTTTTATGTTGGGCTACATTGTATGTACTACTCATTTTATCATCGTTTAATACAATAATTGCTTGTTATTGTTGAAACTTATTTCCGCAATTGTAAGATGGTTCAGTTTATCCCTTCGTTACCTTTACGCAGTTTAATAGTGTGGTTTCATGACCGGATTGTTTGTCATTGTTGTTTTCCTGTAAATAACAAAAAAATGTTTTACTGAGAAATACTAACCGAGATACATCATCAACTTGTGTTACAATGGTAATTATCTACTTATAGGTCCTACTCATTTCTGTAATACCGTTTCTAGTTTATTGTCGGGTTTGCACTATGAACCAGGTTTATCCAGAAGTGATGAATAAGGGAATTATTCACCTTATTATGTTTAAAGTAGAGGCGAATTCAGCAAACCTCTACTGATAAATGTAGGCATTACGTCTACATGGCTTATTAAAATAATGTAATAATGAGGTGTATGAAAATAACTACAACCCGCTGCCTGACCCTTGGGCAATACAAGCTTCTGATTACACATTATACCTCTCTAGAGTACTATTTACATTTCGCATGACATCATCAGAGTCCTAAACTGCGAGGTGAATTAGAGAGACCTTCAATGAGACCATCAAATAGACAAAATGACGCATTTTTGTCATATGTAGGTATTACATCATAACTAGGTGTGTTGTATACTTAGGTAAACCTTTGTCGTATCTGTGAAGAAATTTGTGTCGTAGCTTTTCTTGTTAATAACTTGAAGCGGTTTTTAGAGGCTCTTCGTGTACCTACATAAGGCGCAAACAAGTTAGGTGTGTAGGAGTTTGGTCGCATGTCGCATGGCGACTTGTTCATTTAACGACTTTTGCATGTTGATGTAGCCAGATGTAGAAAAGGTGTTCAGGTTCTCGACAAAAGTCCATTATTAGAGCTAAAAACAAAAAAAAACTTTTATTCTACAATCTAAACTCAACCTTGAAATTACGAGATTTGGAAGTCCATAATCGTGATCAAGACCATGAACCACAGAACCGTACTAAAAAGTAGGTAAACATTACACAAATCACGGAGGCATAACGAGCAGACATAATTATTTTATTGAAGTAACAATGGCACATCGGGCATCCATTACTGAATACGTACCTACACAACCCAGTAGCACAGAATAGGACGGAAGGTCTGCTCCATATTGTAAGCGAAAATGCGCGCACGCATATACACACGTTTCAAGTACAGCGAGTGCATTCGCAATTGACATACCTAGTATAGACAGTACGGGATCGCCGTACAATACAAACGCATCTATGATTGCGTGCGCCTGTTTTCGCTCGTGCAAGCCACCGACCTTCTGTAGGTAGGTACTATTCTATGCCAGTAAGTATATACCCATAGCCTATTGACAGGTCACGTAACCATGACGAAAGACAACATTTGTTGAATTTGTTATGTTATGAGGTTACATACCGGTTTTGAAGTCCATAGATAGCATGTGTTACAGCATCACGGAATTACGATACTTTTACTGTGGTCGGTGAGCGCTTAGTCCGTGATGCGGTACAGAAAATGGTCACCATGTCTCCACCTGTGGATGCAGGTAGTCAAAAACCGTTTACTAATTTATTTAAAAACGGTGGAGGAACAAAAATAGTGATGAATGGACTCGGCGGTTATGAAGATAAAAAACGGAAACTCCATGATTTAAGTTTTCAGTTTCTAAATAAACAACTCGTAAACAGAGTAAAAATGCTACTGGTTTGTTTCAATTTCAATAACAATGGCTTAAAATAGCACTTGCACTTGGTGCTAGTCTGTAGATTGCGTTTTTCAAAGCGTCTTCAACTACTTGGTAGACTATATATTAAAAGCCAGTAAATATTTGCGCTATTTTAGTTTAGTAGTATGTTAATGACGAGAACATAAAATTTTTACTGCAATAATCCATCTTCCACGATTGATCGAAGATCTTCGTTGTAGAAACCAGAGGACACTTACATTTTCTTTTCCGTGGATTGCATTCTTTAAAGAGTCTTCAACTACTTAGTAGATAGCCAGTAATCATTTACGCCATAATTTTAGTAATTTAAAGTACGCTGATGACGAGAACATAAAGTTTTTACTGCGATAATCCATCCATCTGCCAAGATTGATCAAAGATCGTTCGTTATAGAAGTCGGGAGACACTTATCTTTTCTTTTTTGTGGGGTAGGTACGTAACGCACATAAAATTATTATTGATAGCAAAGTTTTTAATTTTGACAGTTCAGCCATGTTCGTAGCGTTATTTTGCGTTGTTGAGCAAACGATTTTTCAAACCTATGAGGCAATGGATTAGGAATTTCCTTCAAAACCTTTGGATTGTAACTGAAACTTTGTTACGCAAATTGGGCTGCTTAAGATAGGTCCCAAAAAAACAAGTGAATGCTAACTGCTAGCTGGTAGACTCATTATAGATGTCAAGGTGTAATAAGGATGAGGGGTAAGGTACCTCTTTCGATATTACCTATGATGATTGATATTATGACACATACAAAATAAAACATAGTCTCGGGTTTTGCCGCCAACGTTTTTATTAAAGTACCTACTAAAGGGCTATTGTGAGTAAAGAACATTTTTCACACCAGACCACGACTTTATTTAGAGCGTGTTCACATGAATATAACCGACAACGCCCGTAGTTAAAAAATATTGCGCGTGCGGCACCGTCACGTGGTAGAAGTGAATCTTTTAAAAAAAATGAGAATAAGTGAGATTTAGTGTGAGAAACAGAGAGAGTTATATCTTTATTCTCTCTTATGTAACGAAATATGCCTAAACGTGACGCGACCTTGAAAAATCGTCCCCTAAAAGTTTTACTACGAAAAGGAAAAATATATAAGTACTTAGTAATAATATTTAAATAAAAGCGATTTGCTGTAAGCTTAGTTTAAATAAAGGCTCTTACAAACAGGCGCGACACGCGACGCGAATCGCGCGCGACTCAAGGCACCGCAAGTCGCGCAACGAGCGGAGCCTTTATGTCGCGCGCGATTCGCGTCGCGTGTCGCGCCTGTTTATAGGAGCCTTAAGTAAACCGCGCAATCGTGTGAAGAGTCTTCTTCTCTCGTGACATGTTACGTACGTGGCATTGAATAAGAATCATCAACAACAACATTTTCCTGTTTTGCCTACCGAGTCATTTTGAAAACATCAGTCAAATGATCATTATTCAGAAAACATAACATACCTAATTGTCACACTGTGCATGCACGATTCGTGATTCGGCAATCCCACGTCCGTCGTCGATATTGCAAAATACTTACTTATATCAGCAACTTCAGCTTCTGCCCGCGACTTCGTCCGCGTGAAATTTTTGGTTCTCTGACCCACCCCGTCGCATCGCATCGCCCGCTCGCGTATTACTTCGTTTTTGCTTAACGTTCTATCTTACTTTTTGCTCGGCTCCTAAGAGTCCTAACGTGATGTTAAGTCGCCTACAGCCTTCCTCAAGAATTGGGCTATCGAATGAAAAAATCATTTTTAAAATCCGACTTGTACTTCCAGAGATTAGCGCGTTCAAACAAACAAACAAACTCTTTAGCTTTATTATTAGTAGAGCAATTAAGCTACCCGAAACTGTTAAATTTTCCCAATCCACTTTGAACCTTATACTTTAGCAATAAAGTTGAAAATCTATTAAAGAAATTTGACAGATTGTAGTAGCTTGATGTGCTGGCGTCTGTACAAGCTTTTACGGTCGACTTTCACCTGGTCCGTTATTATCTATAGTTTAATCTATGAGCCAACATTCATCGTTTGTTCAGCATGAATGGCCGGCTTTAAAACTTGTTTTAGACTATTGCCATATCTATGTAAAAAATGACCCTGGGACTTGAAAATCGTTGTTTTAAGCGATGCATAATCAGCCAATGTTCCTACTGCTGGGTCAAAGGCATCCTCTCTGGCACAGGTTCTAGAACCAGTCGGTCTCCTCACGATGTTTTCTTTCACCGTTTTGAGAGCAGTGGTGTTGAATTATTTACATAAAGTAAAGCGGCTGCCTGGGTTTGAACCCACGACCTACGACTCGTAAGTCGGGGCCGTTACCACTGGGCCACCACTGCTCAAAAAAATAACGATGAGCACTAACTTTACAGAAAAGATCAGCCGTTGGAAAATCCTTATTTAGTCTGCAAAGGTAGATAAGAAGAGCTGACTGCCCAGGACGCAGATCCTGAAGTATTATTACTAATGGACGCTCTCCCTAATACAACCCGATCAACAATCAACTCAGGCCATCGTAGTCCACTGCAGGAAATAGGAGGACAAGGTGTTTTAGCGCAGCTTGGGAGAGCCCAAGCTGCGCTAAAACACCTTGTCCTCCACCTTTTTTTTATTTTATCGTGTGGAAATCCCCATGGATGTCCACCACCCCGGGGTGGGTGAAGGGGTCTGTCAGACTCTTACTGAATAAAACCACACGGTGTCCTGCTGCTACCTTTAGCCGGTGGAGGGGTCTGTCAGACTGTTACTGACTAAAACCACACGGTGTCCTGCTGCTACCTTTAGCCGGTGGAGGGGTCTGTCAGACTGTTACTGACTAAAACCACACGGTGTCCTGCTGCTACCTTTAGCCGGTGGAGGGGTCTGTCAGACTCTTACTGACTAAAACCACACGGTGTCCTGCTGCTACCTTTAGCCGGTGGAGGGGTCTGTCAGACTCTTACTGACTAAAACCACACGGTGTCCTGCTGCTACCTTTAGCCGGTGGAGGGGTCTGTCAGACTCTTACTGACTAAAACCACACGGTGTCCTGCTGCTACCTTTAGCCGGTGGAGGGGTCTGTCAGACTCTTACTGACTAAAACCACACGGTGTCCTGCTGCTACCTTTAGCCGGTGGAGGGGTCTGTCAGACTCTTACTGACTAAAACCACACGGTGTCCTGCTGCTACCTTTAGCCGGTGGAGGGGTCTGTCAGACTCTTACTGACTAAAACCACACGGTGTCCTGCTGCTACCTTTAGCCGGTGGAGGGGTCTGTCAGACTCTTACTGACTAAAACCACACGGTGTCCTGCTGCTACCTTTAGCCGTCCGAATCCATTATGTCCTAGTAACCTTAAATGCAATCCAATAAATTAAATTCAAACATTTTAAAGAGAGTGCCAAGAGTTAATGCTTCTAGAATCTACTTTCCTAAATTAATGCATTCTCTGGCATTGTTTCATATTTTTATACTAAGTAGTTGTGCTTGCGTCTTCTACCACCAGAACGATTTACGAATGTAACCTAAGACCGTTTCCGAAATTCAAGTCTTTTCTCCTTTTTTTTATTTTATTATAGGTTTTGAAATCATAGCTTGTTAAGAGACCTTTGATTTGTTTTTCATTGTTACGTTCTTAGGTGCGATTACAGACCAAATTCTCATACATGCACGCACTGCATATAAACCCACATATTGTATGCACACTCTGCAGGCCATACAAATATTAGTTGAGAGCGATAATGCAACCTGTAGCGCAATAGTCAATAATACTCGGTATAGACATGTGCTAGCTTGGAAATTGACTCCAATAAACACATAGAATAGATACGATTATTCTAGGTATAGATTCGTCATCATCATCGTCAGTCCACTGCTAGACATAGACGAGTCCACGTTTAAACTTCTTCTACTTCTAGGAATATATCTATCTATCAATCAATCTGTCTAGCCTTTTCGCAACTATGTTGGGATCGGATGTCTTTAATACTATTAAAAATGAAAGTCGCTTTTCTTGTTTTGCATGACAGCGTTATTTTTCTATACGCAACAGATTTTGATGCGGTGTTAGCCATCATTTACAGTTTTAGAGAATTTATTCCAAAAAATGTATGTGTGTGTTACATTAACATTAAAGTAACATTTACTAAAGAAATGTCGATGTTTTGTCCAGACGTAAAAACCCTGCGAAGCTGACTGGGGCGAGTCGCTAGTAGAGTATAACCATTGAAACAAGCAATGCTTCAAGCGGTATTACTAAAATGGCGTCGTATCTGTCACACTCAAATCTATGATCTTTTCTAGCTAGTGTGGCGGTAAAAAAAAGATAAGTTTGGCCAAGCATAAGGTTGGCAACGAGTCCAAATTTAATTACACTACGACTCGTTAAGCCAATAAATTTTCTTGAGCAAGAGACTTTGGAAACTTTAAATTCTATGGATATTTTTTTTGTAATGCAGAGCTTGTTTCCGCAAATAGCTAATCAGCTATATATCTATCATGGTTATTACTTTGCTATTTGCAGCGACTTCATTTTTAATTATCATAGGTAGATTAGGTAATCATTTTGATGATGCAACAAAGTGACGTGGGATATATATTAATTACGTAGAAAAAGATCTAACTTATTTCACCTTAGTAATAATAATAATTATGGGTGATTTAAAAGTTATCATCATAGTCAACATAAATTAGCTGGGAAAACTTTAAAGACGTGATCGATATCTAAAATTTAAAACAAAAAATCCAAACCATTTTATTACCGACTTCAAAAAAAAGGAGGTTATCAATTCGATACGTATGTATGTAATATTATTGGTATTGCATTATATTCACATATGATGATCTATTAGGGCTTCCAAACAAATATACAAAATTTCATAGACGTATGTATGTATGTATGTATGTTTGTCCACGCATATCTCCGGAACTATTAATCGGATCGTGACCATTTTTTTTATTGGCTTACATTTTCTTCAACTTAGGGAACAGTGCAAGTTTCATCAAGATCGATTCAGTAATTTTTAAGATATGGACTAATACGTGTAAGTGTGACGGCCTGGCTTATTGATAAGATCTACGGGTGTAGTGTCAAAGGGAAAACATCTCAAAACCTTGGTCAAATACTAGTGCAAAAACTAAAAATTACGAAATAAAAAGTAATTTAAAAAAATTTAACCGACTTCAAAAAGAAATTAACTCAAAATTATGAAATAACTTTAATTTCGGAAGTCGGTGGCATAAAACTAAAATACTGATACCAAGACACCGACTTCCGAAATCAAAGTTATTTCATAATTTTGAGTTAATTTCTTTTTGAAGTCGGTTTAATTTTTTTAAATTACTTTTTTTTATTGTGTTTGTGTTGCTTACAGCTATCAAATACAGAAGTAGTAGTGAGGTAATTGACAACAAGCTATTTACAAGCCTCCGCAGTTAACTGACTATTTTAAGTAACTACAATGCAGCAACAACTTCTGCGGTGCTATTCTGTAGCAATATCATCATAAACACTGAGGTGAAGTGACCTTGAAGTGACCAGTCATTTCACCTGATGCTTCGGATTGACGCACTGGCTCACTGGCTCACTTCACGTAAGTTTTCATGGTGAGATTTTTACAAATCAGCTGCGGCTGTTGACCCCCTAATCAGCTGTACTTACTAGATAGAAGTATGAGTGTATATTTACGCGTTTTATTTTTTTACGCGTGAGAAGTTTCGCCAGCTTATTTCATTTTACCCTGTATAATAAGGACGAATCAAAATGTTCCTTGATTGGGAATGAAATATTTCACTTTTCATATTTTATCCTAAATAGCGAGATATTTGAAGCTTGCCGAGTCGTGTATGAGAAAGCACGTAATCCAGAAAGAGTGATATTCGAAAACACATTTTGTTTTGCTGCATCACGTCAGGACCCAGACGCCCACAATATTTCTACCTAGCTGATTCGCCTTGGCTTCGCACTGCTAGCCTTGACTGAGCTAAGACATAATACATATGTTTTGATCATATTATTTTACTAAACCTCCTCAAACACAGAAGCTATTTATTGGTGAAAACCTAAACAAAATCCGTTCGGTACTTTTTTATATTAGCGCTACGAAGGGGATCAGACCGGAATAAATCAAACAAAAAACAAAAGATCATATTCGACGGGTTTACTTTGGATGATGATGTAAAACATCGATGCACATTTGTTTTGTTTCGTTGCCATTACGAAAATTCAACTGCTACATCAGTCATACCCAAAGCATGTTTAGATTTATATTTGGAGTACCTACCCTAAAGATTTGCAAAGAAATTACTGAACATAATAAAGTTGGATTAGTGGAAACAGCAATGTTCTCACTGTTGGGACGTAGGCCTCCTCTCTTCGAGGGGGAGTGGGCTGTAATCCACCACGCGGGCCCTTGGTGGGTTGGTCACATGTTTTCGAATTGGAATCGGTTCTAGGACAAAACACATGGAAACGGCAGCTTTAGAGAATTCAAGGCCTTCCGAAATCATGACTCCGTATAACATTGAACTTTCATCAGAATAAATTGGCATTATAGTATCCAGAATAAAACTGTTATGTAGGTATGCTCAAGGACCTTATGTCAGACTTTCAGGATAATAGTTCTAGTACCTATTCATCGTACGTAAGGCACTATTGATAAATCATCACAAAAAAAAAAAAACTTGTTATTTTCAAGCTATGGTGTTAATAAAAAACGATGGGATCAGTGTCTAGTAGAAAAACAATACTATAAAGGTAACCTTGAATAATTTCCGTTGATGTCCTGCCCAGAGATTTAGTACAAGTATATTTCTTTAGTCGGACAGTACTGTGACCAAACGTTTCGGAAGACGGAATATTAAGAATATGTCTCAATCTCCTCGTAAATTATTTTCAAATATAAATGAAAAACAAGTCTTATTTCTTATTTATTTTATTCATTAACACACCCAAGCTAACAAAAGCTAAATCTGTTTATAGTGCGTTTTTATATAACTGTTTAAGGTAAACTGTCTCCTTCGGGTAGAAACGACAAAAAAAAAAACTGGCCTAGTGCGAGTCGGACTCGCACACGAAGGCTTCCGTACCACAAGACAAAAACGCCGACAAAAACACGTTTGTTGTATGAGAGCCTTAAATATTTATGGCATGGCATGAGAAACTTGAACGAGTCGCGCGGATGCCCGCGGTGCCGCTGGAATTCCGGCGAATAGCCTTCTCTACCGAGCGGTTGCGATAATAAGTATTATAGTAATGAAAATAAAGTTAAAATTCATATGACACTGAAACTGCGCTCCGCTTCGCTTCGCTTCGACGCTCTTTTGGTGTGTGTTGAGCCTAAATGTGCTCTCCGAGGTAAGGGGGGTATCACACCGCCAAATTCAACTTTCCAAACTCCGCGCTGTTACTGAGAAATTCCTTATGGAAAAAACGTATAACACGTGGTCCGAACTGTGCCCTGTACCCCGTTGGTGTCGTGGTCGCAAGCGCGAGTGCTGAGTACTTTATAGGTGCCTACAAAGACCATTTCAATTCGCCGAAATAAACTTCCATCCATGGGTTGATGGGACTTTGCTGAGCAATTTAGCGTTGCTAACTCATTCAATAATAAATGACTAAACACGTGACTTGACTGAAGACAATGACTAAAAAAAGGAAAACAACTGAATGTACAGACGTCAGCACATCACTGTAAAATCATCATTACCCGAAACTGTAAAATTTTTCCAATCAATGCTTTAGCGATAAAGTTGAAAATCTATTAAAGTTTGACAGATTGTAGTAGCTTGATGTGCTGGTGTCTGGACTTACCTTATTCTGAATCACTGGCACCTATTAGTTTTTTCTCATGATCTTACTAGCCGAGGGTACGCACAATTATGTTTGCACGAAAAGTCGCTTCATCATAGAAATTCAAACAGTAGTGGCCCAGTGGTAACGTCCACGACTTACAAATTGTAGGTCGTTGGTATAATCTTAGAACCAAAAATTCGAAGACATGAGACATTCGCCAACCCGCACTGGACCCGCGTGGCGGATGGTGGTGGTGGTACATTTAATATAAAAAGGAAGGATGCTTTAAGGATCACTAGGTTCAGCATGGTAATGTATCAAGTATATGTCACAAGTAATATCATAGATAAGTTATAAATATACGTTTCCACACATTACGTGACGTCCTTGGTAGTTGTCATAGTACAGTCACAGTCATATTTCGAAATTCAGCTTCGTGTGGTAAGCTTTTAGAGGTAGGTATGAGGAACAGGTTGAACAGTTTCTTAACCTCCTTTGAAAAGGGAGGATTTTCCGACCAGACTGGTGCAGTTACGGGTCATCTGCTGCCCGATGGTTGCTGTCAGTTTTCTGTATATCTGCTTGCGAGATGTAGGATTTTGTGTGACGCTATGTGTAATGCGTTTTTCGTATACAGTGGCGTTATAGATGCCGCGCAAGCTAATGAAGTTTTTCTTGACGACCGTTTAGAGGGGAAACATCCAAGCACTTTAATTTGTGGTCCTTAGCAAAATGTTCTGAAAAAGTTTTAGAGGCGGGAATGTTTGAACACCAAAAGGCTTTTCAAAACCAGCAATATATTTCATATATTTATTTTAGATTTCGTTTAATACACTGAACCACGTTAATAAAACTTATGATAACTGCTGTTATAAACAACTACAGCTAATCAAATCACTTGAAATAAGATTTCACTTCAGCTTAATTTGAATAAGCTTTTAGAAACGGGGGCAGTCCGCACTCTAATGGCGTAACCTTTTCCAAATGATAATTCCTTTCATCTTTCTACCAAAGCACACTAAGCTACGTGTTTTTTTTTCAATCACCTGAAGCTTTGATATTACAATAAATCTAATTGCCATTCCAAGTGTGTCATGCAAAGCGTGCTGAATGTATTAAGGAAGAATTATTCCGATCTGTCACCCCGATTTGTCCCCTTATGGGGACAGATCGGAAAAAAAAGTTTGATCTGTCCCCCTGTTAGCAATGAGGGGACAGTTCGAACTTTATCCACTCCTTAACGGTTTCATCTGTCCCCCTATCAAACTTTATAAAACTTTTTATTCCTGTTTGTCCCCCATAGAATTTAATATATTAATTCTTAAAAGTAATGCCACACATACTGCAACATTACATTAAATTAAAGACTAGTGGTTTAGGTTGATGTAGAAAACGCAGACTGTCTTCGAAAACATCCGAAACGGGTATACCCTACGTTACGTGTAAATGCGTTGGTCGGCGTCGAACTGGCGGGCGGGTGCGGCGTTCAGAGTCTCAGTATCGTTCATTCGTGGCCCGAGCTCAGTCGTTTGCCGTGATTTAAACAAATATACAAGAGAAAATGGCAAGATACGGATTCACCGCATTGAACCTAGCCGTTCTACTGGCTTTATTCGAAATTGGTACGTTATTTTTTTTTTTTTATAAAAACATATTTTGTGTTTTCAAACATACTTTTGTTCGTAAGCGTACTTTTATAAGTTCAGCACAGCTGGTTATCTACGCACTCAAAGCTATTAAGATTAGATAATTAACTGTAGTTATCAGATATCACTTTTTACCGTCAGCTTTTTATTAATTTGTGCTTTACTATGTAGTTTGTTAGGTACTCGTAGCAAATGGTTGAAATTGAGTAACTTTTTTTCTGAGATCTTGTTAGTCTTGAACTAGATAAAGTCGTGTAGACAGAAAACCAGGCTTTCATAAACATGTCAGACAGTAAAGTTAAGATTAAGTACTTTAGATTCGATTCGCTAACAAAACTGTTGAAAACTTTTTTCTACATTTTTCTTTTAAGCAATCCTCCTTAATTCTTCAAAAAATAAAAGCCTTGCTTTGTACATATACTCATTTCTTTTGATTGTAAAAAGTTCTCCTTATCGCTTCCATGCTAGACTGAAGTATATGAAATGTATGTTTTATTTATACACTCAGTGCCAAGAAATTGGGTCAGCTTTTGTAGACGATAACACGTATAAAAGTAGAGTTTCAGTTGCCCTTTATTTTAAGCACAGCACGATATATTTTTTGATAAATAAACCAAATACATATATCAAACTTGTATTCCCCGAAAAAACAGGAAAACTGCCATCCATAAATACCTACTTAAATTAAAATATTTTTGAATTATTTTGTTATTAATCTATTCGCTTCTGACCAAGCCATGTCCCTTAATTTGCCCAAAGCGTCCAGCTGCGCTTCTTAGGACCTTAAAAATTGTCCAAAGCGTCCAGCTGCACTTCTTAGGACCTTCAAAAATTGTCCGAAGCGTCCAGCTGCGCTTCTTAGGACCTTAAAAAAATGTCCAAAGCGTCAAGCTGCGCTTCTTAGGACCTTAAAAATTTGTCCAAAGCGTCCAGCTGCACTTCTTAGGACCTTAAAAATGGTCATGATTCCGCATTTGGCGTGGCCATCTGCTGGGCCCAACTCATCTAACATAATAATATACTTACATATATGTAGAGAAACGAAGAATAAGTGCCATTTAATAGAGGGCCATCCTATTGGATAGCAAATTGTAAAAACATTTATAAAGTTCCAAAATTAGTGGAACAAAGTTCCTTATTTTATTTTGAAATATTATGATAGGACTAGCTTCCGCCCGCGACTTCGTCCGCATGAAATTTCACCCTCCCCCATTCACCCTCTTAGGGGTGGAATTTCGAAAAACCCTTTCTTAGTGGATACCTACTCTTCACAAAGAACACACCCTCCAAATTTCATGTCTATAGGACCAGCGGTTTAGGCTGAGCGTTGATATATCAGTCAGTCAGTCAGGACTTTGAATTTTATATGTATAGATTTGTCACCCCGATGCAACTTTTAAATCTAGTAGGCAGCTTCTCGACAACCATGTTCAATCAACCGAAACGAAATGAAACTATTTGGCAAGCGAAGAATGAAAAAAAAAACAAATGAATGTTGGCTCCGATGATAATAATTTGTACGTGAGTAGTAGTTTTTTTATGTAGGTAGCTAGGTTACCTTTGCGAACACGACTCAATTTTTTTTTGTTGGAAATCATGATGTCATTCATGATTGTCGTTATAGCAACGTGCTCGGACCAGTTTTTTTTAATAACGCTTGTCGTCTTTACGTTTTCATATGCCTATAGAAATTGACAAACCTGTACTAGGTAAAGGGGCAAATCAGTTTGAGTTATCTAGGTATCAGCTGATTGTTACATTTATTGCCTACACCCTTCGATCCTACACCGCTAAGACAAAGACAAAATGCAAAAAGAACAAACTCTTTGCGGAAGTGGTTAGCAAAACACACACACACACCCCTACTCTTTGTGTTCAATATTAAGGTCATTTGTTTATAACCGATTTAAAAAAAAAAATTGAAAAAGGTTGCTTTTTTGTTTTCACCTCAGAACCCTGATATATAAAAGTCGATTTGCAAAATTATTTTTTAAATGGTTAAGGTATGCCTCAGGGGTGGTCCCATATAAATTTTATTAACCTTGCTTGGGTAGTTCCAGCTTCAATAATACGATTTTTTTCCACTTGGTTTATATTGATGATGTTTTAATAACTTCCTGTCACTGAAAAAACTTTAAAGTGAACAGTAAAAACTATTTTACAAAAAAAAAAACACAACCGACTTCCAAAAAAATAAAACACTACAAAGTGAAGAATTACTTTAATTTCGGAAGTCGGTGTCAAAAAACGAAAATGCGGAACGAACGACACCGACTTCCGAAATTAAAGTTATTTTTCACTTTGTATTGTTTTTTTTTCGTAAAAAAGTAAATTTTTAAAGGAACTAAGTAGTTTTCGTTAAAAACCAACAGAACCCCTTAACGTCAAATAGGGGTGTAGCTTCAGGAAGGATTAAATCACTGTTTGTTTAACTTGTTTCCGACCAAGACAACATAACAAGCATGAGCTTTGCTTTGTCACATTGGTACTAGCCCGGATTTGCCATTCATTGTCATTAGAGGCCCGTGGCTACATAATAGAAGCCGCACAGGTCGATCGATCAGGTTAAGCTACGCTTGCCGCGGTTGGTCTGTGGATGGGTGATCATCTTAATATGCTGAGACTCCTCCGTGCCTCGGAAAGTACGTTAAGCCGTTGGTCCCGGCTGTCATTCGTGGATCTTTGACAGTCGTTACGGGTAGTCAGAAGCCCGAAAGTCTGACAACAGTCTTACAAAGGGGTATCGTATTATCCAGTAACTGGGTTGTGGAGGACAGATAGGCAGTCGCTCCATGTACAATACTTGTATTCAGCTGCATCCAGTTAGACTGGAAGCCGACCCCAACATAGTTGGGAAAAGGCTCTAGGCAAATGATGATGTCATTCCTTCCTATAATCGTATGGACCTTTGCAAAGAAGTGTTTAACGATATTACGTACAAACATACTTTTATTATCCTCATCAAGAGCTCTATCAAAGCAGGTTGGACCGGTTTTTATTTTAAGGACGCGTTTACGAATTGACGCGCTTCAATTTTAGGTATTGAGTCTCACTACTACACGTGCACGGCTCACACACACAGCGACATGCGCGAAGCGGTGAAATTATGAGTAAACTGACACGACTTGATACTTGAGCCTAATTTTATTTAATTTTTGCCATGTATTTTTTTTTAATATTTACTTAATTTCACTGGACAGTGATTAATCAAGTACTTGCCAAAGTACGTACCTATGTATTAATTGGAACTAATAGCCGAGCTGAGCTAGATGTGCCGAGTTTGGGCTCATTTCGTTAGTTATGTTGAGACCTTACCTCCGGACTTGATGGAGTGACCTGCAGGTGTAATTCAAAGACTACTACTGGAACTAATAGCCGAGCTGAGCTAGGTGTGCCGAGTTTGGGCTCATTTTGTTGGTTATGTTGAGACCTTACCTCCGGACTTGATGGAATGATCTGCAGGTGTACTTCGTAGACTGCTACTGGAACTAATAGCCGAGCTGAGCTAGGTGTGCCGAGTTTGGGCTCATTTCGTTAGTTATGTTGAGACCTTACCTCCGGACTTGATGGAATGACCTGCAGGTGTAATTCAAAGACTACTACTGGAACTAATAGCCGAGCTGAGCTAGGTGTGCCGAGTTTGGGCTCATTTCGTTGGTTATGTGGAGACCTTACCTCCGGACTTGATGGAGTGATCTGCAGGTGTACTTCGAAGACTGCTACTGGAACTAATAGCCGAGCTGAGCTAGGTGTGCCGAGTTTCGGCCCTTTTTGGTAGTTATGTTGAGACCTTACCTCCGGACTAGATCGCGTGACCTGCAGGTGTACTTCGAAGACTGCTACTGGAACTAATAGCCGAGCTGAGCTAGGTGTGCCGAGTTTGGGCTCATTTCGTTGGTTATGTTGAGACCTTACCTCCGGACTTGATGGAGTGACCTGCAGGTGTACTTCGAAGACTGCTACTGGAACGAATAGCCGAGCTGAGCTAGGTGTGCCGAGTTTGGGCTCATTACGTTAGTTATGTTGAGACCTTACCTCCGGACTTGATGAAGTACACCTTCAGGTCACTCCATCCAGTCCGGAGGTAAGGTCTCAACATAACTACCAAAAAGGGCCGAAACTCGGCACACCTAGCTCAGCTCGGCTATTAGTTCCAGTAGCAGTCTTTCAAGTACACCTGCAGATCACTCCATCAAGTCCGGAGGTAAGGTCTCAACATAACTAACGAAATGAGCCCAAACTCGGCACACCTAGCTCAGCTCGGCTATTAGTTCCAGTAGCAGTCTTCGAAGTACACCTGCAGGTCACGCGATCTAGTCCGGAGGTAAGGTCTCAACATAACTACCAAAAAGGGCCGAAACTCGGCACACCTAGCTCAGCTCGGCTATTAGTTCCAGTGGCAGTCTTCGAAGTACACCTGCAGGTCACTCCATCAGGTCCGGAGGTAAGGTCTCAACATAATCAACGAAATGAGCCCAAACTCGGCACACCTAGCTCAGCTCGGCTATTAGTTCCAGTAGCAGTCTTCGAAGTACACCTGCAGGTCACTCCATCAGGTCCGGAGGTAAGGTCTCAACATAACTAACGAAATGAGCCCAAACTCGGCACACCTAGCTCAGCTCGGCTATTAGTTCCAGTAGCAGTCTTCGAAGTACACCTGCAGATCACTCCATCAAGTCCGGAGGTAAGGTCTCAACATAACTAACGAAATGAGCCCAAACTCGGCACACCTAGCTCAGCTCGGCTATTAGTTCCAGTAGCAGTCTTCGAATTACACCTGCAGGTCACTCCATCAAGTCCGGAGGTAAGGTCTCAACATAACTAACGAAATGAGCCCAAACTCGGCACACCTAGCTCAGCTCGGCTATTAGTTCCAGTAGCAGTCTTCGAAGTACACCTGCAGGTCACTCCATCAGGTCCGGAGGTAAGGTCTCAACATAACCAACGAAATGAGCCCAAACTCGGCACACCTAGCTCAGCTCGGCTATTAGTTCCAGTAGCAGTCTTCGAAGTACACCTGCAGGTCACTCCATCAAGTCCGGAGGTAAGGTCTCATCATAACTAACGAAATGAGCCCAAACTCGGCACACCTAGCTCAGCTCGGCTATTAGTTCCAGTAGCAGTCTTCGAAGTACACCTGCAGGTCACTCCATCAAGTCCGGAGGTAAGGTCTCATCATAACTAACGAAATGAGCCCAAACTCGGCACACCTAGCTCAGCTCGGCTATTAGTTCCAGTAGCAGTCTTCGAATTACACCTGCAGGTCACTCCATCAAATCCGGAGGTAAGGTCTCAACATAACTAACGAAATGAGCCCAAACTCGGCACACCTAGCTCAGCTCGGCTATTAGTTCCAGTAGCAGTCTTCGAAGTACACCTGCAGGTCACTCCATCAAGTCCGGAGGTAAGGTCTCATCATAACTAACGAAATGAGCCCAAACTCGGCACACCTAGCTCAGCTCGGCTATTAGTTCCAGTAGCAGTCTTCGAAGTACACCTGCAGGTCACTCCATCAAGTCCGGAGGTAAGGTCTCATCATAACTAACGAAATGAGCCCAAACTCGGCACACCTAGCTCAGCTCGGCTATTAGTTCCAGTAGCAGTCTTCGAAGTACACCTGCAGGTCACTCCATCAAGTCCGAAACGAAATAATAATATTATGAATTTATAATCCCTACTTACTTCTAGAAAAATTATAAGACTGTGAATAAAATCTCTCCTTGGGTAGTAGGTAGGTACATTATAGAATGCGTGAAGTATCATGTTTGGTATGTCAAATATTTTGTATCCGTACAGCGATCTTTTTCAGCACAAGCTGCTGCTTATAAGCGACACAGAGTCCACTCACGACGGCGGCCGAGCGCAGACTAATATTTCATTACAAATTTTTGTGCAATAAACCAAGACAGTGACCAGTAAAATAACCCTTATTTCAATCCAATAAGATTCACGCGTTACAGCTAAATATGTGAAAAAATAGACTCCGATTTTTATTTTTTTCTGAGCCTACTTGTAACATTTTGATAGTTCTTTTTAGTACCTTTTTGAGTTGAACATGTCTGCTTACATAAAATATTTTTAAATAAATAAATTTATGTTATTAAATAGAAGAAAAATATCCCCAAAGTCAGCACGATATCGTCGATTTTGTGTGAAGAGGCAACGGAAATTATTTTTTACTATATTAAAAACCAACATTTTTTAATAAAAAATAGCTACCATTTGAAGATGAAGGAGTAAACTATCTGTGGTAATTATTAGTTACATTTGGTTTAGTCTCATTTTGCTGCAAAGTGTACCGTAAAACTACTTATTTTTGTCAGATTCGTAAACGCGTCCTTAAACCGAGAAAAATCTAGCGTCTTGGCCATTATACTTCGTTCGCGTACATTCTAAATGTTTCTATACAGGCTCAATACGCCAGTTTGTTATGAATCAGTATGCGTGTATTTTATAGAATGGAACAGAATTGAATTTTTCTTTATTAAAGTAACCAAGACTCAAAATCAAACAATATTGTTAGTAAAACTTACGACTATGTTAATAAGCACAGACACTAAACAAAAATATAAGAAATAACCGTTGCGACATCCCATGAGAGACGGCACAACAGTGACCCACGTAAACACAGTCAAGGCGACTCGCAAAGTCGCAACCATGTTAATAACTCTGAGATCAAGCTTTTTACACAAAATCTTATTAAAAATCAGTTCAGCGGTTCACGTAAAAATGTGACAAATAAACGGAAAGAGAGACCAGCATTGATAATATCGTTGAATAGTTAAGGATTCCATTTAGAAGCCTACAGGCACATCCATGAATGTAACAATATCTATCAATAACCACCTGTTGATGCCGATTGCCTAACTTTAAGTACTTCTAATAGAGATACAACGCTAGGGTGTATTCACTTAGAAAGCTGGCAACCAGCGCGCGGCGCGTTTGTCAGCTGACAACCGCTGGTTGTCAACCCTGGTCGACCCAGGCAGTTTTCATACTTTTGTCCAAATCAGCGCGAACCGTCTCCAATAAACGCTGACAAGTTCCTGAATCATTATAAGTCGGCGTCGGTTACCAGTTTTCTACGTAAATACATCCTTAGGTAAAACGCTTAGCGTTTTATGTAAGGATGTAGTTAACGTTCAAACTGGCAACCACATAAATAGGATATATAGTATCAATATCATTGCAGCCAAAATGCGTCCATTACATACTGGCTTCCGCCGGATATCGCCATTAAAGTTCGTATCATTTAATAATTTAATAAAGTTTATCTGGTACCTATTCGACTGTGAATTCTATTATTATTACCATGTCATACGTACCTGTATTCTGTATGTATAAAATAAAAAAATATAGTTATTTTTCGCGTATCTTTGCTGTCCCCAACATCATTGACCTTTGGTCTATGCATTTTGTTCTTGACCACTGACCTTTCTAAACATTAGATAAAAAAAACGTTCATTCATTAATTACAAAGCTAACCTTCGCTGACTCAAAATCGTCGAATTATGAAATTAAATTCGTTCTACAAACGTGTTTATAATATAGATGAACGGAAAATTGCTGGAACTTTTCCAGATTTTTTACGACTTTGCGCAATATATACTAGTAAACTATGTAAGTAGAATATTCCGTAGACATCTTCTAATTCGCCTGTGTTCCTATTTTACGACCTGATACTGTCACAGAAATAAAATGTCTAAGTTCTTGTGTCTTCTCATACGGCAAGAAAAGTTTCTAAGCTTACATTGTATTCAGAATTTGTATATATTATTATATTTTTCCACGGAGTCTGTGATGGAAGAATGAATTAATATTCTAACGACCACCAAAGTTAAGAACAACCGGCAATGTGACCAAAATGGATTGCTAATCGCATATTACTAAAAACCAAAATCGTAACGCAATCATAATCCCAAGAATTTGAAGGAAATTCATAATAAAATGCTTCATAAGTTTGAAAAATTCGTCTACTCGATGACGACAAAGCAATGAATATTATTAGATTTAAAAAAAGAAAAGCATTTCCATTAAAAAAAGTCAATAGGGTCACCTCACTAAATCTTTTAGACATGATTCCCCAAGAACGAACGTGACACAATCTTTTCCAACAACCATACGACCATAAAATAATGTCATCCTCGAATCTAAATATTAGTAGATAATCTCTGAACATCAATCTTTCCGCCTACCGAGCGTGATTATTATGGCACTATTGTGTCAGAATAGAACGTTCTAGCTGTCTGGACCTACCATAATCGTTTGCAGGGCAGATTAAGTGCAGGGCAGGTCAAGGTGACAGTTATTAGTTGCACCGCATATGGTTCAAAATCGCTTGGCATTTCAACTTTTGTCAACGTAAATACATACATATATAAACTCACGACTTCTTCCCATGTGGGTAAGCAGAAACTACAGAACGCCAACTACTACGATTCTTACATACTCGTAGGTACTCCTTTTGCTTCGTTTACGTTTATACATCTGCGGGATAATTGCGTAATACACTATTCAGTAGAAATGGCTTTCATTTAGACAGTTCAACAACATTCATTGCGATTATTTACGTTGTTGAGCAGACAAATTTTTTGAACATATATAGTATTGGATTGGCAATATCCTTTAATTATTCAGATTGTGAATGTGTCTTACGCAACTAGGTTCTGTTTTTTAGTAAAATGCGGATAACAATCCATTTTTGGTCAAATTTTCGGCTGTTCCTAAGAAAAATGGTGTGTTATTAGTATTATAATGTGTTACGCAATGAGGGTGCTAGTCACATCTGCGCTGGTTACTGCAAGTACTACGCACTTGACCTTTCTGAAGAACATCACAAAATTTATTGCATGGAACCCCCTCTTGAACGAACAAAGTAAAGCTTCGAACTAGTACTCACATTTATGATGCAGTTCCTCGCAAAAAGTAATTCTGAAGTAAAACAAGGAATTATGTCTGAAGGTCTTGCAGTTTTGCCCAAAACCAGCAGCGTTGACCCCCTGAAATCGTAAAAACGAAAATTTCCTTGGAACGACATACTCCACGCCTGAAATCGTATAAGGCGTATCGTTACAATGTTCCTACAGACAAAACATTGTAGCATCGTCATTAGGTTGAAGTGGAATGACAGCTCACTTTTTCACGATGAGATTTTTACAGAATAGTACCACAGTACTAGTGTAACAGTATTAGAGTATTTGTCATATTTCTACATTGCGAGATTAATTTTTTTTTGTTTTTGTAATGATAATTATGTTCTGGATTACTATTTTATTTATATGTATAAAAAGTATGTATTAGGTATGTTGAAACTGTGTGTACTCCCCGTCACTTTCCACAGGTTCATTAGAAAACCAGCGTCAGACATTAATGTCTGGCATTAATGCTGAAATGAACCTTTTTGGCGCAGCCGTGAGGCACACACTATCTTTTGTTGTTGAAACATAATCTTTTATTTTGTTAATTTTGTATTTTGTGTTTCACGAACTGTGGCCAAATAAACATTTTTCTTTCTTTCTTTTCTTTCTTTCTATTAATGCTACCATGTTTTGTCTGTAGGAACATTGTAACGATACGCCTTTTACGATTTCAGGCGTGGAGTATGTCGTTCCAAGGAAATTTTCGTTTCATAATTTGTTATCGTCTACACAAGCCTCTGGGAATAAAATTGTTAAGTTTGATGAAGTTACTTCTTTGGTACGGTCAATATAAAGTTTGACAAGAATAAACATACCTTTTTTTACTAGACAAGCTATTACATTTATGCTAAGTGCGTAGGTGAGACTTTTTAAACAAGAGACTAGTTTTAATAATAATTTTATCAACTCAGTACACGCACAGCATGGGTTCAAAAGTAATAAGTAATTGAAGTTAGTTCCCTGCTCTTTTGATAAATGTACATCTTTGATTTCTTCATACCTACTGCTGTCCCACGTCGCAACAATCGTTGAAATATGTTCGGCTCTTTCGCAAACGTTCAATTCTGTTTATAAGAATTCAAAAAGATCTGCGACCGTTCCAAAACTAATTAATATGGATAGCTTTTATCTCAGTCTCGACGTAAACACGTCGATATATTTAACTTCGATGACGACATACTATCTTACATCACATCTATTATTAGTCTAGTCAATGTTAGTAACTTTGTTTACTGGTTTTAGTTTAACATTCCGCCTCTATTATATGTAGAAAAGCAAATGTGACCGTATAATCACGTATTGTCATTGGTATTATTCTATTGTACTTTATAGCGCGTTTTTACGACTTTCCTTGATATATCTTACTGTTTTGATCTGAATCTGGGGAATAAATAAAATAGTTATTTGTGATAGTCTTTTATGGCTGTTAGTTGACGTTGCATACAACATAAACCAGAAAGAAATGAGTCGAGATTTTGTGGAGAATAAGATTGAAATTATTTCAGCATCATACACAGCAAGCATAACTAAACCAATATTATTACCGGCTACAATCAACAGAGCTGTATGGCTGTATGTGCTGTGGGGTACATAAGCATTATTGCTAAGTACTAGCTGAAACAATGGGGACAAATCTACAATACTATGTTCATAATAAGCCAAGGGCTATGAATTGCAACACGACTCATAAAACAATTCAAATACAATCATACAGTCAACTCAGCCTATTGCAGTCCACTGCTGGACATCGGCCTCTCCCAGGCTTCGCCACAACACCCTGTCCTCCGCCTTCCGCATCCAGTCCGTCCCAGCGACCTTCTGTAGGTCGTCCGTCCATTTAGCAAGCTTACCGATACGCGGTCTCCTCTTCAGAACAGTCAATCATACAATACTAAGTAGTATTTTAAAAATTCCTTTTACCAAAATTAGCAACTAGCTGGAACTCTTTGATAAACAGTGACCTTGTCAATCCTTTAAGTATTGTTAGCTAATATAAAATAACAACATACTGAAATAACATATCACCGAAATGTGTTTTAAATCTATGTTTTGACTTCGACGATCCAAATAGTCAGAGCGTGTTTGTTTTTTTTTACCAATTCCAGCCAGTTGGCTCCAGTTGATTTTGTATTGTCCGTTTTTCCGGTTAGAGGGTCCAATTTTCCCGCTGGGACTTGCAATGTACCTATAGTAGCTATGCAGATATTTACGTTTGAATTTAGATGTTACAAGCTATGTGGTACAATTCTAGGCCTTGCTAGCAATTCTCTAATGTCAATGTTGATTGTGTCTCCTAAAATGTTATTTCTCATATATAGGGTGACTGGTAATTAGTGACCGATACTTAAACACGTGATTTTACTCATCATTATGAACAACTTTTACTATGGGACCAAACCTGAAATCGCGAAAAAAAATCAGCTGTTCCCTACATTTATGTTCGCTTAACCCGTCAAAATGTAGGGAGCAGCTGATTTTTTTTTCGCGATTTCAGGTTTGGTCCCATAGTAAAAGTTGTTCATAATGATGAGTAAAATCACGTGTTTAAGTATCGGTCACTAATTACCAGTCACCCCAGGAGCCAAAATTGCTAATCGCTTTTGTTAAATATGAGGTGGACCACTTGACCGTAAGTGGGCACTTTCCCAGAGACTAAAATGTTACAAGTGTTTGTGATTCATAAAGAGGACCACTACAAAAAGTATCTTATTGAAAATAATAAAAGTGCTCATAGTACTCACGGCTACACATAAAGCTATACAGAACCAGTATACACTGACTTCTGGTTGTACGAAGAACCTATACAATGAGAGTTCAGCTGAAACTGGAAATGTATAGCTTGGTGTGTCGCCGTGTGTATGGCATATTGTATAGAAACGTGTTTCGTAAATACTTGAACATGGATTCCTAGTAATGACATGGCCTTGGAATGTGTTGTGACTCACATCGTCACCATCACAAATATATTAGTAATATCTAAATATGATTTATTGCAATTATAAGCCTTTGTAGCAATAGGATTTGTTGTTTGTACAAAATGGCCTACCGCATCTGTTTCGTGCCACATGTCCACCAATGGGCCCTAATATTGTAGCTAGACTAGCTTCTGCCCGCGACTTCGTTCACGTGAAAGTCGTATGATACACAATATACTGAATAAAAAATAAAAGTACTGTTGAAGTTATGAGGGAACTGATGAACATACATACATACTTACATACCGGTCAAAATCATAACCCTCCTTTTTGCTTCGCCGTAGTCGGATAAAAAACAGCCACATTTTTATAAAACTCCTTCGGCCCCCATCCAGACCCATCGCGTCGGATCGCATCGCCCGCCCGCGCTATTACTTCGTTTTGGTTTAGCATTCTTTCTGACTTTTTCTCTTTTTGCTCGGCTCCTAAGGGTCGTAGCGTGATGTTAAATAGCTTACTCTTCTTCAAGAATTGGGCTATCAAATGCAAAAAGAAATTTTCAAATCCGACTGTAAGTTTCAGAGATTAGCTCGTTCAAACAAAGAAGTTCTTCAGTTTTACTATATTAGTACCTAGATGTACAGTCAACAAAGGAGATAAGTATACAGGAGCGTCGGATATAGTTGAATTTTACTACGTTTACGTAAGTTTTAGGTGGCGGTGAAAGCACCACTCGACTGCGCGGCCAGGCGGTGTACGTGTGTTAGGCATCTACGGATTTATTAGAGACCAATGCGACATGAGATCCGCTTCACCGCCCTCCGCGGCGGTGCGCGGTGCCGTGTGTTAATCGCCTAAGATTTGCAAAGAAAGCCCAACGTAATATTAAACTGTTTATAAAAGAAGATATTATTCTGCTTTTTGATAACTAAAACGAATAAATACCTAGCTGAAACGTTGCAGAGAATCATTTATTTATTTTTTTTTTTGCTTTGTGTTTGATGATAGATTATAAGTAATGTTGCAAGTACCCCTTGGTATTTGCAGCATTATTCTTTGATTGTACTCAATAAGAGGGCTCCTGAATTAAGGCCACTTGTAAGCTGTTTGCTTGATTTCCTAAAAATAGCGGTGAACAGTTACACAATAACGACTGTCCAAATTTACAGAGCGTTTTATGACACCTTAATGTCAAAGGCCGTTATGAAAATCTGTGACAGATTTTTACGACGGCCGTTTCAACCGGTAGGTATATACACCAGTACGCCCAATCTAATATGACGGAACAGGTTTTCTAGGAAACCAAAGCTTTACTCTATTCTAAAAGTTTGTCGTTTATTTAAATGTAAATTATGTTCTTTACTTAGTAACAGAGGGGCCCGTGGCTAAATAATAACAGACGCACAGGTCGATCGACCAGGTTAAGCTACGCTTGCCGCGGTTAGTCTGTGAATGGGTGACCAACTTTACATACCGAGACCCCTCCGTGCCTCGGACAGCACGTTAAGCCGTTGGTCCCGGCTGGTATTCGTGGATCTTTGACAGTCTGACAACCAGTCTTACCAAGGGGTATCGTATTACACAGTAACTGGGTTGTGGAGGTCAGATAGGCAGTCGCTCCATGTAAAATACTGGTATTCAGCTGAATCCGGTTAGACTGGAAGCTGACCCCAACATATTTGGGGAAAGGCTAGGCAGATGATGACTTAGTAACAACGCTGCAAGTGAGTCATTTACCTATTCAATCTCCTATTTACCTTAGGTATAAATCACAGTTTGTCATTGCTATGTATAATATCTACAAGTTCAATTAATTCCTTACAAGACTCATTAATTCTTCAAGAAGTTTTCCGTTACATGTTGGAGCTGTTTGCATGGCTAGCTAAACCATCTATTGACTACTATGTCATCAACCAATTACTTCAATCAAAACGTCCTCTATAGCAGCCAGACTCTCTCAAATTGGGTGTCAAGGCAACCAGACACTAGTAAAAATTGTCTAGTTTATTGTCTCTGGTCTGACCAATTCATCATCATCATCATCAGCCTACATCAGTCCACTGATAGACATAGACCTCTCCAATTGCACGCCATTTAGCTAGATTTTCGGCAACTCTCATCCGGCATCGTCCTAATAGAACGCGAAGCGCGATCATCGCGCGAGTAAGCGACGCGACCATCGCGTGTTCGCGCGATAGCAAAAACTGGGTGCCCTGATAGAACGCGAATACGTGAACATTGCGCGTATTTTACTGCGCGAGCGACCGTGGAGTACCTAGTTTGGCACTGGCACGGTCGGTACCAACCAGCATAGACGTCAAAGACGCTAAATTTTTGCTGTCTGAACATATTTGGATGACCTATTTTATAGATTTATATATTTTATAGATTTTCAAACATTTGAGTCGCGCGACCGCGTCGTGCGATGTTAGTTTGGACACCTATTCGAGTTCAATATGTTTGATCGCACGTTCGTACGAACCAAGTTCGCCGCGAATAGATTTTCAAACATTTGAGTCGCGCGACCACGTCGTGCGATTGTCAGTTAGGACACCTATTCGAGTTCAATATGTTTGATCGCGCGCTCGGACGAGTAAAATTCGCGCGAACCTATGATGGTCGCGCATTCGCGTTCTATTAGGACGATGCCTCCAGCTGCTACCAGCCACTCTACTAAGATCGTCACTCCACTTAGCCTCGACTTTTGTGCGCCTTGTTGGGCGTCTGACCAATTAGCGTTCTTAAATGCAGAACATCCATCATATTAAAAAGGCCATCGTTCATTGACTTAAAAATTATCTTCTATTAGTTGGTAGCCATAAAGTGTCATTATTATCACCATGTCTGGTGATAAACATATTAATGCACTTGAAAATTTGGACAGCCTCCAAAAGTCCAAAATGTCGTGAAAGTGCGCAATGTATACTAGTGACTGCTAATTTACGAATAATGTAACTTCATACCGATGAATGAGGACTTTATTTTCTAAAGTTCTTTGCTTTATTTTGTTGGTTCCTATGACTTTGTACTGTTATTGTGACTAAAGTGACTTTACTTTAACTTTGTTTCTAAATAAGAATCAGTTCATAAGTACATTAGTCTAATATGCTGTCTTTATGGCAAGTAAATGACTTTGTGTGATCTTGTTTCAAATGATGAAGACAGATTCAAAATAGAATGCTAAACTTTTGTGTACATATATTGGTGTTTCTGCAAGTGGTTTTAGGTGTTGAAAATGATTCATTTTAGTAGTTACCTACTTACCAGACATTTGGTAGCTACTTACTTTAAAATTATTAATCCTATAAAAACGGAGATCTATTTGTACTGACCACAAATCGGTAGAGTTCTGAAACTGTTGAAATCTTGCAATTCAATTTATGTAATTAGAATTAATTAGGAGCAGAAAAACGATCAGTAGTTTATACTATACAATTAAATCTTTTGTAGGTAAATGTAAGAACTTTTGAGATGTTTCATTCAATTCAAAAATACCTTAGTAAAAGATTAATTTCCACAGAATTAATCTGTGTCAGTCAAAATATGTGGCTTGGCCGTTTCGCTACCATCACATGGGCGTAAGGTGAAAAATGTATTCACTGTTCATTACTTTTCTGTTATACAATAGTTCTTGTAGTAACGAAACGGCCAAGCCTCATATTTTGACTAAGGTGTAGAGTTTGTGAAGTTAGGGCGTGTAAAGTTAGAAGCTTGACTCTACATGAGATCTGATTACTTTTTGGCAGTGCGAGCCATATGTGGTCTCGTCTTGGCAACATTTTACATGAAAATGTTTTTGGTGGGATCTATCTATACTACTAATACTAAAGCTGAAGAGTTTTTGCTTGAACGCGATAATCTCTGGAACTACCAGTCGGATTTGAAAAATTCTTTCTGCATCTGATAGCCTCCTTTGACGAAGGCTGTATGTAGGCTACCTACCATCACGCTTCTTTAAACCGTGTTAATAATAAAGAACCAATAATTAACCAAGAATTTGAATATTTTCTATTTAAAATACTATTACCACTAAGTAGGTAGGGAAAGCCGATCTATTTCTAAAACGCGATGTGCTACAAATAGATAATGTAAATGTGACATTCAGCTTCTTAAAGCTACACACACAAGTTTAGAGCTTGTAAATAATAATTATGAGCAAGAATTTGAACGTTTTCTATTTAAAATACCTACTACTCCCACTAAGTAGCAAAGCCGAACTATTTCTAAAACTGGATGTGCTACAAATAGGTAGATATTGCAAACTTGACATTCAGCTTTTTAAAGCATACATAGAGCTTGCTAATAATAATATGAGCAAGAATTTTATATCATACTAATATTATAAAGGCGAAAGTGTGTGTGTGTGTGTTTATATGTTTGTTACTTCTTCACGTTCAAACGGCTAGACCAATTTTGATAAAATTTTGTATGGAGGTAGCTGACACCCCGGATTAACATATAGGCTACTTTTTTATCCCAATATTTCCACGGGATCTACACTTATGCAGGTGAAACCGCGGGGCGCAGCTAGTTTTTACATAAAATAAAAACAAAAATACTACTCCCACTGAGTAGGTCTAGGTAGGTATAACTTCCAGTTTTCATCAACTAAAACCATTGTTTGCAAACAAATGTGTAAAAAGTATCGTTTTGCCTTCGAGAACAAAAAACTCGTTTTTCCCAAGGTGAACCGTGTGCTCATGGCCTTATTATATAAATGGCGTTGCATGACATCACCAGAATGAATGGTACCTAGTATGTGGGTACTATTAGTTACCACATTTTTCAGTTTGCTTGTAGATTTACACTGTAAAGTGTGTTTTTTTTACGTGTGATTTTTTGGTAAACAAACATTGAATATATTCAATGTTTGTAAGTATCACTAACTCAGTAAGTATAGTGCTTTCCAAAAAAGCGCTGTACTTACTCAGTTTTCGATATTGAAAGTTTAATATGTTTATAATTAATTCGATGCAGTTTATGATGCAACTCATACCCTGTGTTATGCAATACCAATTGTATAAGCCCAGGTTCGCACTGCTAGTTTTTCCCGCGGCGATTTTTTTTTGTGCACTTGATTTTCGACGCTCTGCTTAGCGCCGAGAGTTGAAAATCCAAAAGTGTATTTTTTTGACGTTCTTGATGCCCGCTGTTGGGTTCTCAATGCTTAAAATCCAGAGTTTAAAATCCAGTGCGCGATATTTTTACGTCCAAGCGTACGTGGATCAAGAGTGTTTCTGATACGAAAACCCGTGATTCTAGAAGCTCTGTAAAAAGTTTGTTTGAAAATAGAACACTGTTCACATTCCAATATTGATAGTCTTACCTTGTAAAGTAGGAAAATATTATCGTCGCTATTTAAGTGTATTTTGTATGATCTTGACGACCGTTTACCTATAGGTAGGTACTGCTTCGATTAGTACCTAATTATAAAACAACTAGCTGCGCCCCGCGGTTTCACCCACATAAGTTTCGATCCCATGGGAATATCGGGATAAAAGTAGCCTTTAAGTAAATCCAGGGTGTCAGCTACCTCCGTACAAAATTTTATCAAAATTGGTTCAGCCGTTTGAGCGTGAAGAAGTAACAAACATATAAACACACCCCCACACACACTCACAAACTTTGGCCTCTATAATATTAGTGTGATTTAAAACTAATCCATTGGTATTGTTCAATACATCATCGTCTACCTAGCCTTTTCCCAATTAGTTGCGGTCGTCTTCCACTCTAACCGGATGCAGCTGAATACCAGTATTTTACATGGATTGACTGTTTATCTGACCTTCACAACACAGTTACTGGGCATTTTTCCATTCGCAGCCAAAAAAAACCTATCAGTGCAAAGACGATTTTTCACTTTGAAAAACGGAAATATAATTGTTTGTTTAATTCCTGTATCTCGACTGCGTATTCATTTGTTAGCTCAAATAAATAGGCCAGAGAACCTGCCCTTTGTGAGGTATGCTAGCTATGATTAAATTAATCTACTACAAAGGTCATAGGGCAATTAATGACAGAAGTATGACTAGGTACTCTCTACGATAGGTAACTGTCCAATGTGTCCAGCAAGTCACCGGCACATTGCTCTCTAGGTGGGTGTGAAGGCACTAACCACCGTAAATGAATCCAATTTGCTGTTTAACTAACCTCTTGGATGTGAGTGGTGACTAACGGATGCCCTCTTAACCTCAGACAATCGCGACGATATTATTCCAGCCGCGGAACTGAATAGTTTAAAACTGACGCACATAGTTCACACACAGGCTACTCTTTCCTACGTATTGTTGGCCGAATAAATTGAATCATGTACCTAAGGTTCTGCCCAATTTTTATTCTCGATTTTCGGAAACTATAGCTGTACAAGGAACTTTTGGAGCGTGGCCAAAATCGGAACTAATGCTGCCATCTTGTTGTTTCTATACGTTTCTCAAAACAATTGCACAAATGTTTACCAACAGCGCTCCCTGTCAGATAGAAGATCGAAAGCGCAGAAGAGCGCCAAAAGATTCTGATAGCTATGTACACTGCTACCAGGATCTTTTGGCGCGAATAACGTAGACAGGGGGGCGCAATTGGTAAATATTTGTGCAATTGTTCTATGAAATGTCTGGGCACGTTCATTCCATCATAGACCTCATCCATAGCTTTCCATCAGGCGTGATCGAGGTCAAGAGCGGGTCCATTCAGCAATAAAAAAAACCAAGATGGCGGCGTTAGTTCCGATTTTGACAACCCGCCAAATAACGTTAAAATGTATTTTGTTGGCTGAATGATTCGAATTTCAAATCCTGTGATCGTCAAAGGGCAACTGTCAAATTGCAATTTCTGTAACAGTCTAAGCATTCCTGATGCATTACTGATTTTATAGAAGAGCTGCAGAAAGAAATGCAGAATCTGCGGATCGAGTATAGGTTGATTTTTTATTTCTCTTCTAAATTGCTTAGATGAAATTGCAACGTGAAGACACCTGAATAGTAAATACCTAGTGTAAGAGTACTCAAAGGAATTTCGTAGTAGCATAGACGCGTACAAAATACATCAAACAAACCTTTGTGACTATGCACATGTTTTGAAATACTTCTAAACCATTTGTAAACCCTAGTACAATGACTTGTTTCAATAATACTATGCGCATGTTTTTAATTTGCAACGTCCATTTTGCTTCTCTGATCCCGGGAAGAAGGCCACCGTAGAGAAATAAATATTTGAACTCAAAAAAAAAACAAAAAAAAATTTTTAAGAGGTTTTGTCACGCAAATTATCTATACTTAATCGAAATAATTTCCAATAAGTAACCGTGATTTTTTACTAACAAAACATGATTTTCTTCAGCAGCAACATACCTAACCTCTTGTTTGACACAAGCGTAACGAAAATAACTGTTACGTATGCTTTGTTAAATAGAACGACTATTAATAGCAACCCCGACCTAATTATCGACGGTCTACTCACAGCACGAAATTCTTTAATATCTGCTAATCATAATTGGCACACGCAAGGAAGTAATTTCTTAGGTGGCCGATATTGGAATCGATAACAGGGTCTGATATGCACCTACTTCATTTTTTACTGCCCATGCTGCGATTACAGCAAGGAGTTTTATTATTCAGATGTAGAACAAAACTAAGGCAATTTGATAAATAAAAACTTAAAGATACACAACAGCACTTTTTTTCGGGATGAAAGGTACCCTATGTCCATTCCTGTACACCTGAAAACGTATATGCAAAATTTCAGGATGATCGGTTCAGTGGTTTAGGCGTGAAAAGGTAACAAACAAACAAAAAAACTTAATTTCGCATTTATAATATTAGTTAGGATTAGGATAAGTCAAGTCCTCACGAAGTTTTCCGAGTGTATATCTACTGCTTCCATTGTATTTTTTGCAATTAATTGTACGGATGTCTTATGACATTTCTATAACTCATAGCGTGAAACAGAGTAAAAGGATATTGGGTTTAGTAGATAGAGGACCTATTCGTAAAATGGCTCCTAGAAATTGGGTTACTTAACCTAGAAATTGGGTTACTTAACCTAGAAATTGGGTTACTTAACCTAGAAATTGGGTTACTTAACCTAGAAATTGGGTTACTTAACCTAGAAATTGGGTTACTTACGTCTGGATAGTCAGTCACTTCGCCTAAGCCGCTGACATTTATTTGCGTCTGGTTAGTTCAGCTAGTATATAAACTGACCTCAATACATTTAGCACTAGATACATCACGCGTAGGAATATCTATATGTACCAAATAATATAAAACTAACGTTAACTTATTGATCTGTTTGTCTCGTTCAATAGAATATATAGTTTCCTAACATAGCAATAAAAAGTTTTCCCTTCGCTCCCCTGTTTTGTCTTAAACTAGATCAATTTTATGAGCCCCTTACATGCCTGTGAACGTCGAATCCAGTACTTGGGCCGTTGTTCCACTACAGTGACTTCTGGCTTAATCATGACGGTTGGTAAGAGGAGTAATTGCAGTGTTATTTTTATTTCTAGAATATTGGATATTGTACCTTAGACTTGGGTGTCTCTCTTTCTTTAACTCTCTTCTGATACAAAACGATGAAATTATTTAGTCTTAACAATTTGCTTCAAGAAGTGATCGCTCTCGCCGTCATAGTTGATCGATCTTGAGACAATTACGGTAGATCAGACGAATCTGAAGATAGGACCATATATGGCATTCCTAATGCTAAAAATGGTCCTATGTCAGCTATAATGAAAACTCAAGGGAAAATTGCCACGATCGCTTGATGATCGCAGATGGTTGTTATTCTTGACTTAATATTAGCAGATTGGAGGATATTTTCTACTCATACACATGACATGACACGTTTTATGACTGCCGCATTGAGCGGGGACCATGAGAGTCTTCATTTATTTATTACCGTTGACTAGTTATTTTACGATCCAGCATTAGTAATCATTATTTCTGTGTAACTACTCACGCTTTGTATTGTTTCATAAGATTTTGTAATTACCTGTAATAAACGATGCACGATAGCGTAATTTAGTTACAAGATATGTTCTTTAAATACAAAGATTTTCTTGAAAAAAGCACTTGAGAATAAAAGGTATTAAATAGAACGGCTAGGTAATTGCAAGGGTTTTTAAGTCATAAGATAAAATCTCAATTATCTTATTATATCTGAGTTATATTAAACAACGTGTCCATTAACGCACACCACCAAACCCCCCAATTAGAATCATCATCTGCCTAGCCTTTTCCCAACTATGTTGGGGCGGCTTGCAGTTTAACCGGATGCAGCTGGATACCATACCAGTATTTTACATGAGGCGACTGCTTATCTGACCTCCACAACTAAGTTACTGGGTAACACGATAGCCCCTAGTAAGACTGGTTGTCAGACTTTCGGGCTTCTGACTACGTAACGACTGTCAAAGATTCACGAATGACAGCCAGGACCAACAGCTTAACGTGCTTTCCGAGACACGGAGGGGTCTCGGTATGTAGCGATGGTCACCCATCCACAGACAAACCGCGGCAAGCGTAGATTAATCTGATCGATCGACCAGTCGGCTGTTATTATTTAGCCACGGGCCCCAAACTCCGGTTGGTCCTCAGAAACCCTAATTAGTCTCATCATGATCACTGTTATTTTAACATTATTTCTTCTTTTCTTTCAGGATCCTGCTTACATTGTTACCAATGTAATTCCGAGCAAGACCCGGCTTGCGGCGATCCCTTCAAAAGCACAACGCATTTGGTGGTAAGTTAAATAATACAGGATGGCAGGGACATCTATGCGCAACCTGTGACCATGGTTCAGTACATGATTCTGAACACCCTTGCGTTGGAATTTTCCATCGGCTATTTAAAAAAAAATTGTTCTTTACATTTTGACCGCGTAAAACTCAAAGCATTTATTTCATTTAAACCATTTACAGGCACTTTTGCATTGAAAAAATTAAATAGTCGGTCAGATAGTCAGAAAGTTGAAGCTAGTTGCCTATTCCAAAACGTAGATCTCTATGGAGAAGAACGTGCAAGAAACTCCAAGGACACTCTTTTAAATCAAGATATTACAAAATCCTGAGTACATTATTCTTGTTGCTTCTTCTCTAAACGAGAACAATGTAAAAAAAACAAATGAAGAAACAATTGAAAATATAAGATTAAAAATAAGCCCTGGCAGTTAAGAGATGACCCAGACTCGTAGGTATTGAACTTTTCTATGAAACAGCTGATTTTATTTTGATAACCTATGTTACGCGGTGGTTCATGGGTTGAATTCATGGTTACAGTTTGCTCGTCGATATCCCTGTCACCATAGCCTATCTCTTTGGTCTAGTGGTTGCAAGCGCTACTGCTGAATGTGCTGGGACCTGGGTTCTATTCTGGTGGTGTTATTAGGTTTTGCTATCAATACCTTTTTTGCAACAGCCCGGAGTCTTGGCTTGTGCCCGGAGTTTTAGCTATAAAACTGGCGTAACTACACCTCAATAGCATCTCTATCTTTTCGGAGAATACAGCTGTTGAATAAAACAGTATCGAGCAGGGCTAAGAATAGACATGATTCAATTGGGTGAGACTTGGACGAGGTGATAAATTATAATAAGTGTAAGCTAGCCCGGCGAGACGAGGGCTACCAAACTCGATTTAAGGCTCCTTCAAACAGGCGCGACACGCGATAAAATCGCGCGCGACACAAAGGCACCTTTGTGTCGCTCGCGATTATATCGCGTGGTGCGCCTGTTTGTAGGAGCCTTTGGTTTTGGTTTGGTTTGGTTTTTTTGTTTTTTAAAAAAAAAACGTTTCCCCACACTAGGAATTTCTCCTGTATTGTGGGTGCGTTTACAAACATTTAAATTCACGTACACAAACAGCCAGACCCGGAACAACTACTTGTAGGTCATACAAATATTTGTTCCGTGCGGGAATCGAACCCGCGACACGCAGCGCAGCAGTCAATCGCTTAACCCCTGCGCCAACCGTGCCGTCTTTACACATGAACTAAATTTTTATATCTTGGGCGTTCATCAATGTCAATTATGTGGAAAGTCAAATGATTTTATAGAAAATCCTAATATAACATTACGATATTAGATAAATAAATCCCTTTTTAGCAAGACAATGCTTAGAAATACACAACGTGGTTCTTACCAGGGTCCCAACGAAATACACATAATAAAACTAGCTTAACAAGTAACAGTCAATCAAAATTAGCTACAACTTGAAGAAATTTGTAAAAAAAAAATCGTGTGTGGGCGAGCCACTTCTAATGGATTATAAATAGATAGAATATTGTTTGATTGAAATTGATAGAAAGGCAGAAATAAATACTTCACCATTGATGTTACGCAAGCGTGTACAATCGAACATAGAGATTGGTATAGAGGAAGATAAACAGCAATTACTTTATGTTACAATATTGTGAGAGTGCTGAGAAGTCGAGTATGACATCATTCGTTCACGTATAAAATTTATATGGCCAGTGTAATGGATACATAAATATTTATGCCTATATACCAAAGTCTTTGTAAGGGCCTGTGCACACCACGTTTTTTAAACGCACCGTTGACGCGCCTTTGTAGCGATACAGACGCGATACGCACGCGAGTCAGACGCAGCCTGTAGCCCTTCTTTAGGATAAAAGCGCGCCGTCGAAGCACGTTTCTAAAACGCGCGTCAACGGCGCGTTTAAAAAACGTGGTGTGCACAGGCCCTTAGATTGTACAATGGCGGTAAAACGAACACAATAAGGTTATCCTTTCTAAGTATATATCGTGCCTGTGTTGTTTGATTAACCGCTTCTATTGTATCTGTTCTAGGACTGCATGACCCAAGATTCGATCAACTACAACACGCTGTACCTGCGCAATGTGCTCCCCGGTGAAGTATTCGGCAGCGTGGTCGGTGCACCCAGATATTGTCACAAAATCGTGATGCGTGAGTATCTTTTAATTTACCTACATTTCTGTTTTTTTTTACTAACGTCTAGTCATGGATAGAGTGTAAAATATTGATTGGTGCTCAAATGGGAATACCTTTGGTGCTCAATGCATAGGTGCTCAAAAAATAGGTGCTCAAACGGGAATACTTCGATTTTTCGGGACTAATGGACGACATGGTATTCAGAAGGCGATAAAACATAACACAGAAGTTGTCTCCCGAGACTTCACGCCACGTCCTTTATTGAATGCATGGCCCTCGGCTATTTAAATGTTTTTGATAACTAGTGTTGACTACCCCGTACGTCCGTCCCAGCAATGTGAACATGTGAAATGGGTCAACAGAAGAGCCGTTTCAGCTGACGGTACAACGTTAGGTCTGTTCACACCAAATAGGAATGAATTTTGTTAAGTTTCCGTTTAGGAATAACATTAGGCGTCTGTCTATTTCCTAGTTTAGATGAGTTTTAAAGCTATTTGTGTCTTTGTCTATTTCATAGCTTTCGACTAATGCGGTGTATTTTGTTCTATTACAGAGACTGGAGCCGTAGTCCGCACGTGCCTGGATGCCAACCCCGCCGACATCAACCACACTTGTCGCTCCCTGGAGAACAGCTCTTCCAAACTGTCCAACTCCGACCCCAGCAGGAAGATCAAGTACTGCAGCGTGTGCGACAAGGACAACTGCAACGCAGCCACATCGCTGTCCTTCTCTCTCCCACTCGCCACTTTAGCTCTCATCGCTTCATACTTGTTCTGCAAGCAATAATACCTATCAGACTTCAAAGCAAGTGAACAATTTGGTCTAGCTTAGGCGCCTTGAGTGCACCGCTTGCAATTGCTAAAAATGGGGTGCCAAAACAATCTCGATTTCAACGTTTACAGTATTTTTTACACTCCGCAGTGTCTGTTCATTGGTCAAGCCGAAAATGCCTTTAAAATTAACATCGGGCCATCCAATTGATTGTTTATTTGCTTTGTTTGTTTATTTAGTGTTGTATCTAAGATAGGGTAAATAACGTGGCTGAAACACGTTGTGTCTTATAAATTAATCCTGACACCGTTAAGTACCAAAAGTAATTATGTAACCAATATATTGTTAGTGTTGATAGCAATAAAAGTAATCTGTACCTGGGAATTTTTAAGTAGATTAACAAATTTTAAAAGAAACTATAAAATAAGACACGTGTTTTTAAAAGATGGTGTATTTATTTATAAAGTTCACCTTGTGTATTAAATATAGCAAACACTATTGTGGAAACTTTTATTGCATGACACTTAATGTTAATACAATTTTGAAGCTACACCGGTTATTACATGTATAGCTTAAAGTTTTATGTGATTAATTCACACATTGTTAACGAGACATTGTTTAAGCATTTATGTATTTATGTATAGTTAAAGGCCGTCCTTTTAATGTGTATGTATGTATTTTTAATAAAATTAAAGAAAAACATGTTTTTCTTTTATTTATGAACCAACATAGTCCCGTAAGTGGACGTCAAGCCGGAATCGGATGATAGGAATCATAATAGTTACCAGAAAAATATTTAACAAAATCTGTCATTTATAAAATTACATTAGGTACCTACATTAATTACATTTTTAAATTAGTGTTTTTTTTTTTTTTTTCGAAAAATGTACACTGTGATGGTTTTTTAGGTCCTTTAGCTGCCATTCCATTTTTTTTTTTTTTTTGAAGATGGGAAATCATCAAATGACCCCCTCTCGCTCTGGGTGGAGCGGAAGGGAGTGTCAGACTCTTACCGTGTTCCTTCCTTAGTCCTTTATTTCTTCCTTAGCCCTTTATGTTCCGGGCCAGCGGTAACCCTTTCGGACAATCCCGCTGACGCTGACAATGACTGCTTCGCAGAAGGAGGCCTCTTACGACGTAATTATCTATCTTCTATCTCTTCTATCTATATCTATACATATAATTAATTTGTAGACGAGGTGTTTCTGTACATTTAAAATATAAAAAAAAAATTGTTGGGGTATTAATGGATAACCAACAGATGCCATTTGATAAATTTTTGGAATTTTTGCCTGTTTGTCGGTTTGTCTGTTTGGATGTGAGATTTATCTATTTGAACAGGTTCAACATAAAAAGTACCAAACCAATACCGTTCATTTTTAGAGATCCGTACCCAAAGGGTAAAAACGGGACCATATTACTAAGACTTCGCTGTCTGCCCGTCCATCTGTCTGTCACCAGGCTTTATCTCAAGAACCGCGATAGCTAGACAGTTGAAATTTTCACAAATTATGTATTTCTCTTGCCGCTATAACAACAAATACTAAGAACAAAATAAAATAAATATTTAAGGGGGGCTCCCATACAACAAACGTGTTTTTTTCGGCGTATTTGCCTTGTGGTACGGAATCCTTCGTGTGCGAGTACGACTCGCACTTGGCCAGTTTTTATAAATAACACAGACCTAAGTTTCAGAGTTATTTCGTCATAAATGCCACACCTGCGTTGAGTCATTATGAATTTACTAATGACTAATTTGATTGAAATAATAATTAAATTGTCATAATTAATCATTAATCAGTATTGAGTCGACGCAGCGCACTAATGGGGAACTGGGCTGGCCACATCCGTCGCATGTTGTAACAGTAATGTGCAAAAACCACCACTCAGTAGTTCCTTATTAGCAGGAAACAACTACGCGGCAGGCCCAGAAAGAGATGGCGGGATGAGCTGACCTGCTTCCCTAAGGATTGGCCCGCAATCGTAGTAGATCGGGAAAAGTGAAAAAGAGGAGCCTTGTCCTGCAGTGATACAACAAAGGCTTATAATAATAATACCCCACGGGCGTACGTATCTCTACGTTGACGTCGTGTTGAGGCTTGCGTGCTCCTAAGAACACTAGGTCAGTGCCGGTAGAGTTTACTTTGCCAAAGCAGGCGTAGCTAGACCTAAAGAGATACGTAAACCGGGGGCAGCATGTGGCGAGCTATTGAGCAGTAGCGACCCCAAGGACCCTATCTCCCGGGAGAAATCTTGTTCCTCTTCTCTGGCTTGTCTTTATTTACCGGCTGGAAAGATGAGGAACAGAGCTCCGCTCTCTTTTTTCCCTTTATTGGCTGACTTGAGTGGAGATTTGCATGAGCAAACGTGCTCGGAGGAAGGAAGTATTTCAGTAAGATGCTGGTAGGGATCTTGACCGTACTTCCGGGATTGTCCTGATAGCCATGGAATACCTCTCGACTCCTCAAGCACCTCAGGATATGTTGCCCCCTTGTCGCTACGTCACGGCTCTTTATTGAGAGTGCTAGTCTCCACCAGCCATTTTATCCATGTATTGGTAAAACATTAACCACCTGTTAAGACGTCATTGTACTCATCATTATTAACAACTTTTACTAGGGGACCAAACCTAAAATCGCTAAAAAAATATCAGCTGTTCCATACATTTTGACGAGATAAACGAACATAAATGTAGGGAAAAGCTCATTTTTTTATTTATTTTTTATTTGGTGTACATAATAAAGAGTATTTCTATTCTATTCTATTCTAATCCTAAGAGGTTGTTAATGTTTTACCAATAACCCTGTACAAAGCATTGATCAGGCAGGAGCCATAGGCCTCCCATAGTCTTGGACTCGAGATATGTCAAAGAGATAAAAAACATATATATTCTGATTTATAGATCACGTTTATCGCTATTGTGAATCACCAACATTAACTCAATGATGATAAAGTTTAAGTTGGATACTTGTGATTATATATAGGCTGTTTGAAAAGTTTATCGATTTAATTTTAATACTAATTCATAATATAAACATAAACATATCATCACGCCTGTATTTGCAAGAGTTTCATTCCCATGTACTCGTAAAAGGGAGCGAGCAGAATGTCATCGACCGGATTTCAGAATTCAAGCTGCTAGTGAAAATTCAAATACCTACCACTTTGCTCGACCGAGGCTTAGAATCCAGGACACTACTGTCAACAGTCGCACTTGCAGCCTCTGAACCAACGAGGCAGTAAATACTAAAGAAACCCGGGGAAGAGAATACAAAAGTGCGTTGCACTGACGATATCGTCAAAGTCGTTGGACCGAGAAGTATGGCAGAGAGGAAAGGAGACCCTATATCCAGCAGAGCAGCAGCAACTCTATTCCAGACTGAAATTATTATGATGATGATGGCTAAGAAGCACGCATGACATAATTTTATTAGCCCTCGCATTTTCTCACGCTGAAGTTAAACATGAGTAAACATTTTAGTCTTATCTTGCAAAATTTTGTAGCTATTAAGTACTAATAGAGTGAAGTTTAATTAATCTGGGGAGTCCCGCAAACGCACATTTAGCTCAGTTCTTTGTTACAACCACCTATATAATATTATCATTGTGTGTCTCATTTGATATAAAAGTAATCACAATACACTGATAGCCAGCACTTGCAGTAGACGTTCAGAACATTATAACCAGAATATTAAAAAATGTCTAAAGTGTTCTATATTTTCTCGTTGGTGATTGTTTGTACTGTTATCACAGGTATGGTTTCTTTTATTTACTTATCTATCTTTTTACAAATTAGGCATTTCCTATGATTTGAGTGCTTTTCTATGATACGAATATTAAAAAAAAAACAAATCGGTCGGTAGTCACAGTACAGTTACTGTGACTACCGACCGATTTGAGATTTTTGGAGCGACTGCCTATCTGACCTCCAGTCGCTCCATGTAAAATACTGGTGTTCAGCTGCATCCGTTTAGACTGGAAGCCGACCCCAACATAGTTGGGAAAAGGCTAGGCAGATGATGATGATGATGAGTCACAATTGTTGTTGTGTAAGTCAATTTCTAATTTTAAGTTTAGTGCTGAGGTATAAAGCTCCGTTTGTCTATTTTTATTATTTAGCCTTCACTGTCCCAATGCTGAGCAAAGACCTCCCTCAAATCCTTCCAGGCATTCCATTCTAGAGCCACCTCGATTCAATACTGGTGGTGCGCTTCTAGGTCGTCTGGCCACCTCTTCCTGGGCCGGCCTCGGTGGCGCCGTCCATCCTCAGGCACCCACCGTGTGGAGACTCTCTGTTTACGCCCGGTTATTGTGGTGCTAGTTAATTTTTCATACTATAATTTTAGGTTTTCGGATCTAGTTTCATACATCTATACACCTTTTTTTTTTGCGGATTCATCAAATGACCCCTCCCACTCTGGGTGGAGCGGATAATATGAAAGATTTAATTCTTAACTTGTCTCTTCAAAACTTTAGATCGTGATCAACCAATTTTTCTGCTGACTGTACCTACATGGCAATCATATTTTCTAGTTCAAACACCGATAGTCCGATGATACAGTTCTGACGCGAACTCCGTTCATTATCTAGTATTGAATTTCTGACTTTGATCATCTACTTTTGCTGTTGACTGTACGAGTAAACCCGTAAATAAATGCATTCTATAAATATGCTGACATCGACGGGTAGCGGTCAGAAGTCGTTTAGCATCGTTTGGGTATACAGGGTTATTTGTAAAACACCAGCAACCTCTTGAGAGGTCATTGTACTCATCATCATATGAACAACTTTTACTATGGGACCAAACCTGAAAACGCGAAAAAAAAATCAGCTGTTCCCTACATTTATGTTCGTTAACTCGTCAAAATGTAGGGAACAGCTGATTTTTTTTATACGCTCAAACGGCTCACTCCATTGAATTTTCAATTTTACAATTTTTAAAAATTGTAAAATTGAAAATTCTAATAATATATCCTATAATACACACGATTCATCGATTTCTACCTAGCTTTAAAGCTAGGTAGAAATCGATGAAAACTGTACGTTGTATTATATTCATAATTATGTAGGTACCTAGTATTCTTGTTAGATAGTAGGTACATCGCAGTCGGGTCTTGTACCCTGGGTGCCGCCTCCCTATTTAACTGGCGAATTATGGGTGTACTTATTAAAAATACATCTGCCCAACCATTCAGGGAATGTAGGCGTTATGTTTTGTTATTCTTCTGAGATAAGCCTTTACACCATAAGCAGCCTATTGTCAGTTTTTGTAATATCTACTTACAAGTACTTAACAGATAAAGTGCAATACAATACAGGAATTATTATCTCTGTTATATAGGTAGGTATATCATTATCTATGATTTTATCGCTCATCCCTATTTATTATCCTTATTGCATTGCATCACGTTTTGACAAATATTAGATCTTTGTGCAATCACTTGAGAGTGGCCCAGTGGTAACGGACCCCGATTTACGACGTGTAGGTCAAGGGTTCGAATCCAGCTAGGCGCTTTAATTTGTGTAAATAATTTCATCACCACTGCTCTCAAATCAAAGCTCAAGCTCTCAAAGACATATGACATCTCCAACCCGCACTGGGCCCGCGTGGTGTTATGTGTTGTGTGCAATCACTTGATAGTTTGTAAACTCTAAACATGTTCATCATCTGCCCAGCCTTATGCCAAATATATTGGGGTCGGCTTCCAGTCTAACTGGAAGCAATGCGTATCTAACCTCGTCAACCCAGTTACACGATACCCCTTTTGTTCAGACTACCCGTAACGACTGTCAAACTCTAAACTGGTCCATGGATTGTGAATGCTTAATTTTTAATGATTATTTGTATATTTTAGTAACAACTACACTATTTATAATTTAACAGTGACGCTAGCGGCAAAATTATTCATTTTAAACTTGTAATTATTTTCAGCTAAGGCGCGAAAATGTTACGTGTGTAAGAACTGTCCTAACGTGAACATAACATACGTAGCAACATGTCCAACGCTTAGCTCGAACCCTGATCCATCGACGTCTAGCTCAAGCTCTGAACCATCAACGCCTAGCTCCAGCCCTGATCCATCGACGTCTAGCTCGAGCTCTGAACCATCAACGCCTAGCTCGAGCTCTGAACCATCAACGCCTAGCTCGAGCCCTGATCCATCGACGCCTAGCTCGAGCCCTGATCCATCAACGCCTAGCTCGAGCCCTGATCCATCGACGTCTAGCTCGAGCTCTGAACCATCAACGCCTAGCTCGAGCTCTGAACCATCAACGCCTAGCTCGAGCCCTGATCCATCGACGTCTAGCTCGAGCCCTGATCCATCAAAGCCTAGCTCGAGCCCTGACCCATCGACGCCTAGCTCGAGCCCTGATCCATCGACGTCTAGCTCGAGCTCTGAACCATCAACGCCTAGCTCGAGCCCTGATCCGTCGACGCCTAGCTCGAGCCCTGATCCATCCACGCCTAGCTCGAGCCCTGATCCATCGACGCCTAGCTCGAGCCCTGATCCATCGACGCCTAGCTCGAGCCCTGATCCATCGACGCCTAGCTCGAGCCCTGATCCATCAACGCCTAGCTTGAGCCCTGATCCATCGACGCCTAGCTCGAGCCCTGATCCATCGACGCCTAGCTCGAGTCCTGATCCATCGACGCCTAGCTCGAGCCCTGATCCATCGCTGCCTAGCTCCAGCCCTGATCCATCGCTGCCTAGCTCCAGCCCTGATCCATCGACGCCTAACTCGAGCCCTGATCCATCGACGCCTAGCTCGAGTCCTGATCCATCGACGCCTAGCTCGAGCCCTGATCCATCGACGCCTAGCTCGAGCCCTGAATCGACGCCTAGTTCGAGTCCTGATCCATCGACGCCTAGCTCGAGCCCTGATCCATCGACGCCTAGCTCGAGCCCTGATCCATCGACGCCTAGCTCGAGCCCTGATCCTTCGACGCCTAGCTCGAGCCCTGATCCATCGACGTCTAGCTCGAGCCCTGATCCATCGACGCCTAGCTGGAGTCCTGATCCATCGACGCCTGGCTCGAACCCTGATCCATCGCCGCCTAGCTCGAGCCCTGATCCATCGACGCTTAGCTCGAGCCCTGATCCATCGAAGCCTAGCTCGAGCCCTGATCCATCGACGCCTAGCCCGAGCCCTGATCCATCGACGCCTAGCTCGATCCCTGATCCATCGCCGCCTAGCTCGAGCCCTGATCCATCGACGCCTAGCTCGAGCCCTGATCCATCGCCGCCTAGCTCGAGTCCTGATCCATCGACGCCTAGCTCGAGCTCTGATCCATCGACGCCTAGCTCGAGCCCTGATCCATCGACGCCTAGCTCGAGCCCTGATCCATCGACGCCTAGCTCGAGCCCTGATCCATCGTCCCCTAGCTCGAGCCCTGATCCATCGTCGCTTAGCTCGAGCCCTGAATCAAAGGTATGATTGAAAATGAAATAATATTTTATATAATGTCCAGTCCGATCACTATGTATGGCAAGCCGATCCCTTGGGAGAAGCAAGCTAAATACCTAGGGGTGATCCTTGACCACCACCTTAGGTTCAGGGACTGTTAGATACGGGACAAGTAAAACACTCGCTGGCTGGAAACACACTGTCGTTTATTTGAAGTCAACATGCAAGGGTCGCAAAGTATTGCGGGGTGAGACGCGCGGGTGCACGCGGTCCCGCTCGTGGCGCGATGTCTCGCTCTAGCTCGGCCAACGCTGCAGCGGCGCTGCGCGGCGCGCTACCTACGCTATGCTTGTACACAACAGGGACTATACTCTACTACTATACTTAAGGACTTATAAACCAAAAAGTTTTATTAAAATTACTGTCTTTTTTTTCAGATGTCTTACCGTGGAAAACGATCGTTACTGCAGTTTAGAGCAGATGAAGTGTCAGAATCAGAACCTCAGTGCATCGAAATAGTTTATAATGGTAATCTTTAAAAATCAATATTAAAAAAAAAAAAGTTACCTACTGAAATTACGAATTTTTATGGCAGCAGCTGCTAGGAGAATGGCTTATCATTCATCTATCAGTCCTCTGATCAAGCATACATTTACCTACTTAATATCAGTAGCAATTATTCAAAAACTATGAGTACCTACTGCCAACATAACTTCACTGTTTTTCCTATTATTTTACAGAAAATGGTGTAACGAACTTTTACCGGGACTGCTACTACGCTCCAGATGAAGTAGAAGAATCTATGGACCAATGTCGCGGCATAGTTGGGTCAGGTGGAACCATCAGTAAATGTAACATATGTACCAATGACCTATGCAATGCCTCAGCGAAACCAACAACGACCATTTCTCTGATCACAGCCGGCATAATTTTAACTTTTTTCTACTTTAAACAGTGATTTGGCTATCTATAAAGCTAGCGTTTTAAAATTTAAAACAAAGCTATTTTATTGAATAACCTTATCAGAGTTTTTGAAAAAAATTGGTAATTTAAATTGTTTTAAATAAATGAAACGACTTAAATACTACCTTTTAATGTTCTTATTTTTTCATCACATTAAATTGATTAAATAGGCTGATTAAATAATCAACAGATTTTTAAGTTAGTATTACTTTTAATTTTTATATAAGTGGGACAAAGTATATACATAGATATAAGTGTAGTGTAAAAAAATAGTAAAACAGGGATTTAAATTGTAAAAGCGTAATAATCCAGACCTTTCTGTACCTACATTAAAATTCAAAGCCATAAAATAAAATTTTATTCGAGAACATCCATCGGTTTCTTACTAAACTTCAACTATATCCGACGATCCTGCATACTTATCTCTTTTGTTGACTGTACCCCTCTGTTTAGCCCTTCGAGGAATATAGGCGTGACGTTATACAACAATTTAGGCCTACATAATATTGTCTGTCTGGCATTACTGCTGAAATTCGGATATCTATGCCTGAAATAGACCTTTTTGGTACAGCCGTGAGACACACATTATGTTTGTAAATCATTTCTGTTCTCATTTTTGTTTCTGTGTACTGTTTATACGAACTTTTGCTAAATATATGTGATTTTTTTCTTTAATTTTTATTTAGGGTGTTACGTACCTATATAAAATATGTCATTTTTATTAATACTTGACGGAGCAGGCACTGGGGGCTTACCAGCAGGGCAGAAGTTGAACTGCACTACTTTTTTGTACTAAGACGTCGTACAAAAAAGTAGTGCAGTTCAACTTCTACCCTGCTTTAAGAGGTGATGGTAAGCCCCCAGGTCTCTCGTTATCATCAGCCATATTTTAACTGCTGTATTGCTGCTGTATTTATGGGTAGTGTTGCGCAATAGAAAAACCGTTTACAGTTAAAATCAAATCTGGGGGCACGGGAGTGCCCCCGCCAAGACGAGCCAAGCGAAGCGCAAGGGCACTACCTACCTTTTCTCGAAGCACTTCGTCGTATTTTTAAACCTTCTTAACTTGGGTTTGGATTATACCAGATAAACAAAATTTTCGGGATATGATGTCAGTGGTTGACTTATTAAATCTGTAAAGTTTCAATTGCATAGATTTTATTGATATCTAAAATACCCCGATTTCGTCACTGACTCACTGATGATCATCATATTCTTAAGGTTCTTCCTGAAGTCCTAGAAAGCTGAAATTTGGTATGTAAGCTAGTAATAGTACACAAACAACAAAAAAAAACGAAAACTTGGAACTTTTGCCCTCCAACTCCTTAAACTAGGGGATCGAAGTTTGTATGAGACTTCCGCAAATTTTGATGCTAGAGTTCTAGAGTGCTAAAGACAATAGGATACACATGCAATAATAATATTAGGTATGTAATGTTCAACCACAATGTGAATTATTTATGAATAAATAAATTCACTGCGCTAATGTCCATTTTCGGGATCACCAGTTTGGAGGTATGAGGAACAGGGAATAAGTACAGGGAAATTGTACTCCATAGAAAAGGGAGGATCCTCTGACCAGACGGGTGTCGTGTGTGGTGTCGGGTTGTTTTATTTATATACCTACAGGGCGTCCCACGGCTATGCCACATGGACGGAAAGTACCTTGAATATTGTAGATGGAACATTTTACTGAAAGAAGACATTATTTTAATTTAAAAAACAATTTAAACTGCATTCATAGATTTTTAAATAATTACATGGTTGAACCGGGAATCGAACCCGCTATACGAGATAAAAATTATCCTGTAGCTTTATCATACCGATCGAAAGGCATCATTATAAGGATTATTGTTTGCTAAATAACATAGTGTCAGAAATAAAAGGAAGACCATGAATATTTTAACAAATGATGTGAAATTTTGTTCAGAAAAATGAAAAGCTGACATGTGGCATAGCCGTGGGACGCCCTGTATAATATGCTAGTTGAGCGATAAACTCCGCTTGCGCGATGCAAGATTTCAGTCAGTCGTCAGTTTCAGGCGTAATTCGCATGTGGCGGTGTAGATTCCGCTACACCTCTAATGAGTTAATGACCGTTTTTACTAACAATTAGTGTCACCTTAATTATTGACTTATATTATTCCGCTGTTAGAACTTCAACTCCCGGCGCTAAGTCGAGGGTTGAAAATCACACTGTGCGCTTTTATTTAGATGACACCTAGTGTAGTTGAATACGAGCATCAAGGTCTGTACCTTTACTTTAGGTGTTTCTTATCCTGATTATCTGTGAAGAAAGGTTTTTATTTTTATCAACATAATATTATTCTGTAGAACGATACGTATTACGTTACCTACATATCAATGTACTCGAAGATAAATTTTCGAGTGTTAGGTTTGAGAAGTTTATTGCACACATGGTGTTTAAAAAGCGAGCAATTAAATATTTTTTGTTTTATTAACATACCTACATTATCACACTTATATTATAAAGGCGAAAGTTTGTGAGTGTGTTTGTTACTTCTTTACGCAAAAACTGCTAAACGGATTTGGATGAAATTTGGCACACAGATAGTTTTCCAGGATTAACACAGAATACTTTTTATCAAACCAAATCAAACGTTTATTTGCTAGAAATACATTGTTTCGGTAAAGGTACCTATTCTGCCTGCAAGCAAGCATGCAAATTTTATTAAGTTTACATACATTCTTATTATATTACTATTATTATTATCTACTATTACCATGTAATTATTTACTATTCCATTCACTAATTTCTATTGTTAAAATTTTAATAAATATACAATTTTACAATTTTTATGTTCCATAAATTCCATAATACTATAAAACAACACTTTAGAAGCCATTCTGTCAATTCTGTCTTGAATATATTTCCCTGTAATAATGTTAACTCGTTTGGTAAGTTATTATAAACTAAGACACACATATTAAACACATTTTTCTTATAGAATATCTTTATGACAGGGTGGTTGATAGAGTAGGTTGCGAAAGCCCTTTTTAGGGTTCCGTACCCAAAGGGTAAAATTGGAACCCTATTACTAAGACTTCGATGTCTGTCCGTCTGTCTGTCACCAGGCTGTATCTCAAGAACCGTGATAGCTAGACAGTTGAAATTTTCACAAATTATGTATGTCTGTTGCCGCTATAACAACAAATACTAAAAACAAAATAAAATGAATATTTAAGGGGGCTCCCATACAAGAAACGCGATTTTTTGCCCTTTTTTGCTCGATATCAATAATGGCAACAGGTAGGCACTTGAAATATTCACAAAATACTCAGTTGTATTTTAACTTTAATAATAAATAATAAAATAAAAATAAAATAAATATTTAAGGGAGCCCCCCTTAAATATTTATTTTATTTTTATTTTATACATACAACAAACGTGTTTTTATCGGCGTTGTTGCCTTGTGGTACGGAACCCCCTCGTGTGCGAGTCCGACTCGTACTTGGCCAGTTTTTTTGTCTAATTAGGACCTCACTATATTGTTTAAAGTCGAACATGTTTTTAGGTAAAGAGGCAGATATCTTTTATGTGCAGTCAACAAAAGAGATAAGTATGCAGGATCGTCGGATATAGTTGAAGTTTAAGGCTTGTATTCATGCCAACGACCTTGTGCATTTGGGCGGAGCTAACTACCCCTCTCCGCGCCACTCCGCCACCCGCATGCACCCGCATGCCAACGCGTTGCCTAGCAACACGAGGCGCCCCGCACTGAATTCGTGGACGAATGCGGGGATGATATAGACACGGACTTTAAACGATCGCATTTTTAATTTATTATATTAAAAAATATACATGTTTTTAAAAAGTAACAAAACCAAATCATTTTCGTTTGTATTGCAAAGCACTAGATATTTTTTTTATATTCTTTTGATAAAAAATGAAGGAGTAAAATGGTTTCATCTCAACGATTTGGAGGTGATTTGGTGGTTTTTTTTCTTAATAGGTGATATCGATAGAAAAATTATGGCTAAACCAAATTACGATTCATATCATGTAGATTACCAACTATTTTCTCAGATGTAATTTCTCTGTAAGTTCCGGAGAAAAGCTGCTTCATCTGCACGCTGTTTTTAAGCTTTTTTCGAAAGAGTAGCCTTAATAAGAAACCGATGGATGTTGGCGACTGAAATTTAATTTGATAAATGAGCTGTTTGTTTTCTATAAAATAAAATTTTATTCGAGAACATCCATCGGTTTCTTACTAAACTTCAACTATATCCGACGATCCTGCACTTATCTCTTTTGTTGACTGTACATACAAGGAATTGAAAGAATTTTACATTTTTAAACAAAGGTTTGCAACTATCTAGGAACCAAGCCTTGTTGATAACCCGGATGCATCGTTTTTGAATTTTAAAAACTCTATCGATATCGATACCGATATTCTCACGGGATCGAAACTTATGCGGGTGAAACCACGGGGCACTGCTAGTAGGGAATATATATCTATTCAAAATTTGAACAGAATCTATCGAAGAATAGAAGATTAGGCTGCCTCGTTGGTCTAGTGGTCGCAAGCGCTACTGCTGAGCGTGAGGTTCCGGGTTCGATTCCCAGGTCGGGCAAAGGATTATTGAGTTTAGCCACCAGGAATTTCTCAGTAGCAGCCCGGATTCCGGATTTGTGCCCGGTTGATGGCAATATGTTCGCCCCCTATTGCTTGGGTCTTAAACATAGATACTTATATGAAAGAAGAACATAACTGGGAAATGTGGGTGTACTATAGGTACAACCTCGTCCTTATCATTCGGGGATTGCAGGCGTGATGTTATATTTAACCTTTTAACCGCTTGTGTCCCTACCGCTTTTTTTTTTGCGGATGGGAATCATTGATATAATAAATCAATGATGGGAAATCATCAAATGACCCCTCCCGCTCTGGATGGAGCGGAAGGGAGTGTCAGACTCTTACTGACTAAAACCCACCCGTGTTCCTTCCATAGCCCTTTATGTTCCGGGCCAGCGGTAACCCTTTCGGACAATCCCGCTGACTACTCACTACCAAAAATAACGCATCCGAGTTATCCACATTAGGGATAATCGCAGGGGTCAACCCAACCGCAGAGCAATGGGAAGGCCTCGCCCTGGGGGAACCGCCTGAGTGATCACGGTTTCCCCTATGCCAGGGGGAGGTAAGTATGCCCCTACCGCTCACTCGTGTCGTATTTCTGCGACAGAGAACATGCATGATTTTATCGTTCTGTTCAACGATTGCTCCTCCTTATCTATTGTAGGTATTATTATATAGATTTGTAGCTGCACGCTAGAGGTACGGCAATTGATATTTAGCCAAGCGTTTAAAAGGTATAATAAATAAATAAAAAAATACATTTAACGTTACAGGTTATAGCCCAATGCGGTAAATGCGCTTATCATAACTTAAATTATACTAAACTCTATAACTTATTATAAACTACCTTCTGCCCGCGACTTTGTCCGCGTGAAATTTCTTGTTGGGGAGGGTACCCAGTCGCATCTCATCGCCTGCCCGCGCTATTATTTCGTTTTTGCTTAGCGTTCTTTCTGACTTTTTTTTTTCTTTTTGCTCGGCTCCTAAGGGTTATAACGTGATGTTAAATACCCTTTAGCCTTCCTCAAGAATTGGGCTATCAAATACAAAAAGATTTTTTTTTTAATCCGACTGGTAGTTCCAGAGATTACCCCTACATACAAACTTACAAACTTTACCTCTTTATAATATTAGTATAGATAATGCACACCCACCTTCCTCCCCCTTCTTCTTCCTTCCTCACCTTTATGGAGCTAAGTAGTCAGTCATGACATACATAATTACATATAAGAACGGTTATTTTAATCAAATTTGGACAATTAGCTTTCCGAATCTGTGATTTTAAGTTCGATTCTCAACTATTGATAGATTCTGTGGCAGAGAAAACTGAGAAAAGATTTGATGTTTTGTATGTTTGTTTGCTACGCTTTCAGGCTAAAACGATTGAACGGATTTTGATCAAATTTGGCACATGGGCAGACAATGACCTGGATTAGGAGATACAATACTTTTTATCCTGATATTGCTACTGGATCGAGACTTATGCGGGTCAGAACGCGGGGTTGCAGCTATCACACTAATATTATAAAGGCGAAAGTTTGCGAGTGTGTGTGTTTATATGTTTGTTACTTCTTCACGCTCAAACGGCTGGACCAATTTTGATAAAATTTTGTATGGAGGTAGCTGACACCCTGGATTAACATATAGGCTACTTTTTATCCCGATATTCCAACGGGATCGACCTTTACGCGGGTGTAACCAGTGGGCGCAGCTATAGGTACCTAATAAATCTCGAATTTCTCAGGACTGGGTGCAGAATCTTCTTTTATCACAGGGAATTCTCCATGGTTTCCTACGGCCCTGGAAATGGTGAAAAGTTATTATTTAAGTTTTTTAAATTTTTTGGGCGGTTTCATTCCGTCGCCACCTAGTTGACAGTCTAATATAATAATATAAGTCTGATTGGAAACAACATACTGTATAATTAATATGAAAATCTGTTACTCATATTAATGACGCGTATTACATGTAATCGGAACACAAAGATCGTCATTTTATAAGTAGTGCTCATATCATTAACATCAATTTTATTTTTTGGGGACAAAAACAATTACTTAGGTATCATATAATTAATAGAAACACGAGAAAGTAAAATTTATCAATACAAAGGTACAAATGGGGAAGATTTTGTTCGTTCTAGTGCTTGTGACGTTCTTTGCAATATTCAGGGGTAAGTTTCCTTTTTTGCCGACTCACATACAATATACTAGCTTCTGCCCGCGACTTCGTACGCGGATCCTGTTGCTTATGCCAGCGACAACGGGGTCGTCAAAATCGGAGATATGAAACGTCTGATGTCGAATTCTAAGAGCCCAGGGACTGAAAAACAACGGGATGCGCGAGACGATTCGAGACGTCATTTTCAGGCAATAATGTACCAATAAGGTGGTAAACTTGTCCTTGCACTTTGAATGTTGGCATAAATGGGCCTTCTGAAATCTGTTCTGCACCAAAAGATGTCATTTGAAAGGCATTATTGTACGAACGTATGTTATCCAAGAAATTTTTATGTACTTTCCCACCTGAGCAACACATACCGTTTGTTTCTTTTTGCCATTTAACAGCTTCACAAAAAGTACAATTTTGAACCATACCTCCGATGGCGGAATATGTGGCGTAGTCAATCATAGGAGTATACGTAAATGCACTCCGTTCCTTATCAACCCAAGGAAGGTCGCCATGCCCTACGGCTATATCTTGAGACACATCCGATTCTTCAGATGATATCGACATTCTGTTCAGAGAATGTCGAAGTCGATCAGAATTCAAACGTTCGTTGCGCTCTTCTTAATCTGTCTCTTCATGCCGTACTCCAGCAATTCTTTCTTTCTCACTTTCTAACTGATTATGAGTATTTTGTTGTGTGCGTGTTCGGGACAATGTATGATAATCTCAAGTTCATCACTTGTTTCAAAATACCTGTTAGTAGATGTGCGAATACGCTGAGAACTCAAGCGTGATTCTGTATCGGTAAACGTTTCCGATTCGCGAGACAATGCATGTCGCTCACGATCAGCGGACAGTCGCGCATCACGTTCCGCACTTGTCTCTAGAGACCTAGAAGCAGATGCGTAGATATGCTGAAAACTCAAGCGCAATTCTCTATCTGTGAACGTCTCCGACTCGCGAGATAATGCGTGACATTTACGATCAGCGGTCAGTCGCACATCACGTTCCCGACTTGTCTCTGGAGACCTAAAAGTCGATGCGTAGATACGCTTGGAACTCAAGCGCAATTCTCTATCCGTGAACGTCTCCGACTCGCGAGACAATGCATGACGTTCACGATCAGCGGTCAGTCGCGCATCATATTCTTCACTGGTCTCTAGAGACCTGGATGTAGATGCGTAAATACGCTGAGAATGCAGGCGTGCTTCGCGATCCGAAGAGGTTTCCACGGAGCGAGTTGCTGATGTTCTCGAACAGCATCAAGTCTCTCCTGACGCTCTTCGGTAGATTCTTGGGATCTTATGATCCGCAATCTTTTAGCTCCTTTGGAACATTGGAAAAGCTTTGACCTTTTTCTAGGCATGGTTATAGTTTTATTGTGAAGAAGATACCTGATCAATTAAAATCTAATTGACTGCTCCCCTACCAAGGGTGCCCAGACACGGGGTCGTCTGGCGCCCATGTGCTGGTTTGGTCCCTGGGGTCGTCACGGCGTGCTATGTGTTCTGGTGCGCCGGTGATGGGGAGTACTCCCCAGAGGAGGGTCCGGTGACGGACAGCCGCGGCGGGTTCACGGATGAGTGCTAACGCGTGCCCATATTCCCGCCGTAAGCGGCAGAGGAGGACACCGTGGAGTTTTAGTGGGTTAGAGTCCCACATAACTGTACTATCTCCCCGTGGTAGTGCAGAACGCATGAGCATTTAATCACGTTAAAAAAAAAATGGGAGTTTTGGCCAGTAGAGTCAAATTTTCAATGATATACCATCGTCATCGAAAATCAGTCCTAAACTGATACCGCCTTCACCGCGTGGGGGTGAAATTAGTGATAGTTTTGATTTCCACATCAGATGTTTCTGATCTTCGATTTTTAGGGTTCCGTACCCAAAGGGTAAAAACGGAACCCTATTACTAAGACTTCGCTGTCCGTCCGTCCGTCCGTCCGTCTGTCTGTCACCAGGCTGTATCTCAAGAACCGCGGTAGCTAGACAGTTGAAATTTTCACAGATGATGTATTTCTGTTGCCGCTATAACAACAAATACTAAAAACAAAATAAAATAAATATTTAAGGGGGGCTCCCATACAAAAAAACGTGTTTTTTTCGGCGTTTTTGCCGTCTGTCTGTCGCCAGGCTGTATCTCAAGAACCGGTAGCTAGACAGTTGAAATTTTCACAGATGGTGTATTTCTGTTGCCGCTATAACAACAAATACTAAAAACAAAATAAAATAAATATTTAAGGGGGGCTCCCATACAAAAAAACGTGTTTTTTTCGGCGTTTTTGCCGTCTGTCTGTCGCCAGGCTGTATATCAAGAACCGCGGTAGCTAGACAGTTGAAATTTTCACAGATGGTGTATTTCTGTTGCCGCTATAACAACAAATACTAAAAACAAAATAAAATAAATATTTAAGGGGGGCTCCCGTACAAAAAAACGTGTTTTTTTCGGCGTTTTTGCCGGCTGTCTGTCGCCAAGCTGTATCTCAAGAACCGCGGTAGCTAGACAGTTGAAATTTTCACAGATGATGTATTTTTGTTGCCGCTATAAATACAAATGCTAAAAACAAAATAAAACAAATATTTAAGGGGGCTCCCATACAAAAAAACGTGTTTTTTTCGGCGTTTTTGCCGTCTGTCTGTCGCCAGGCTGTATCTCAATAACCGCGGTAGCTAGACAGTTGAAATTTTCACAGATGGTGTATTTATGTTGCCGCTATAACAACAAATACTAAAAACAAAATAAAATAAATATTTAAGGGGGACTCCCATACAACAAACGGGTTTTTTTCGGCGTTTTTGCTTTGTGGTACGGAACCCTTCGTGTTGGCCAGTTTTTTTATAAGTCAACAGAAAATGCCCATCAGACCGAACAACTTTTGCTAAGACGTCATTCCTATATATGTTATGGTGTAGCTGGGCTCTTGGAGTTCCACATCAGGTGTTCGAGATCTTCAAATTTATTCTCTCGGCAGAAAATGCTCATCACGTGGAACAATTTTTGCCATGGTACCATTTTTGTATCTCTTATAGTTTAGCTGGTCTGTTGCGGTTCTGCATCAGGTGTTCAAGTTTCCAAGATAAATTATAGCCTATATGTTGCCCAGACATAATACCTATACAACAAAACAAAAATCATTCAAATCCTTCCAGTAGTTCCAAAGATTAGCGTGTACAAACAAACAGACAAACAGACAGAATTTTTTTTTCGGATTCGTACCCTATTACTGTTTCTAAACCCCCCCCAATTTTTTTTTTTTTAATATTTTCAATGTACAGACACCGTTTTTCTACTGTTTTATTATATGTATAATATAGATTAGGGATTCCAAACAAATATACAAAATTTTTAGGGATTCCAAACAAATATACAAAATTTTATAGATAAGTATGTATGAATGTTTGTCCACGCATTTCTCCGCAACTATTAATCGGATCGTGACCATATTTTTTTTTTTGGTTTACATTTACCTCAACTTAGGGAATAGTGCAAGTTTCATCAAAATCGATTTAGTAATTTTCAAGATATGGACTAATACGTGTAAGTGTGACGGCCTGATGGCTTATAGATACGAGCTACGGGTGTAGTGTCAAAGGGAAAACATCTCAAAACCTTGGTCAAATTCTAGTGCAATTGTCTACTCATGTAGCAATATTTACAACGAAACTATTACGTACTTATTACAAACAAATATTCCAATTTCTACTTAAAACTAAAAATTACGAAATAATTAAAAATATTAGGTAACTTAAAATTATGAAATAACTTAAATTTCGGAAGTCGGTGGCAGAAAACTAAAACTAAATAAAATACAGATCCCAAGACACCGTAGACGGAGTAAACTATAGACTGCTGCATATCTTCTTTTTCATTCGCACAAGAAAAAGATATTATAAAATAACGTCAATATCAAAGAAAAGAGACAGAGTAAGAATATTTCTGTTCCTTACTGCGTTTCGGCTTAGCACATCAATGTGCACAACAAGTTTGAAAACTACACCGCGATTAAACGGAAAATAAGATCTTTTTCGTGCATAATTCAATAATAGTACATTTGCGCAACTGTGAAAACGATAAGGTGCAGTGTAATAAGCTGTAAAAATATGATAGATAGATATATTTCTCAATTCCCTCAGTGCAAGTGGACTACCAGCGCACACCATTAAGCTAAAGGTCGGTGTCCCAATTATGCTTCTTCGGAATCTCACTCCGCCGAAACTGTGCAATGGGACCCGGCTCAAAGTCGTCTCGCTGCAGAGAAATATCATTGAGGCGGAAATGCTAACGGGTTGTGGTGTCGGCGAGACAGTGAGACCACGTATACCACTGATTCCCCACAATTACCTTTTTTTTTTTCCGGATGGGAAATCACCAAATGACTCTCCTACCGCTCTGGGTGGAGCGGAAGGGAGTGTCAGACTCTTACTGACTAAATCCCACCCGTGTTCCTTCCTTAGCCCTTTATGTTCCGGGCCAGCGGTAACCCTTTCGGACAATCCCGCTGACCCGGCAGGCTTCGGCCCTATGGGGCCCTCCTCGATGCTGACGTCTCTTTGAGGGGCGCGTGGAACACGTACGCGCCGTCCGGCACGGGCCTGTTCCTGATCGGCCGGTGAGCTACCCATTACTCTCCGCCCGCAGGCCCGCGCCTACGGTGGCCGGGAGTCGTCCCGTGGCTCCCGACGCCCGGAGCGTCTCCCGCGGTGGCTGGGACGGGAGGCTCTCTCCCTCATCCGTTCCGCCACCTCCTATAATAGCATCGCCTCTACGAGGACACGGCGGTGCTCCGCCCAAGCGGGGCAGAGTTCCACCGTGTGCTCCACCGTGTCCTCTGAGCGATCCTAGCAATGATGGTGACACCCGGCCACAATTACCCTTTTCAATTCAAGTGCGTGCAGTTTCCTGTGAGCGTGTGCTTCGCCATGACAATAAATAAGTCGCACTGAAGGCTGTGGGTGTCGACCTCAGGACGAGCTGCATCTCACACGGACAACTGTACGTCGCTTGCTCCCGCGTCACCAGTCCTGACTCGCTGTACTTACATATAAATATTGAATGAGACCGAGAGAAAAACAACGAACGTTTACACAGAAGTGTTACAGTAAATTATAACACTTCGGTTATTCGACGTCTCCTAAATTTTCTTATTAACCTGACGTCTCTTACCAGTAAATTAACTACATAACTTTCAAATGTTGAGTTTACTAAGCCAAATAGTTTTTGAGGGATCTATGCTAACAGTATGAGACGCATCTTTTGAGTGTTTCTGTAAATCAACCAATTATCACTAACTATAATAAAAATAAAAATAATACTTATGCGATACGTGGGCGTGGGTGTATAGGTGTTACAGTCATAGTCATTAAATAGCTATTATATATAACGACTGGTCATTATATTTAAAGTAACCAAACTAAACCGAACCTCGGGGTGCCCTTCGCTCGCTCTAGCATCCTATGTCGACGTAGCCCCGCTTCGCTATAATGTGATTAATTCTGTGTCAATTATCACTTTGTCTAAATTGAGTAGACATTATAAATAATGGCTAGATTATATATATAATATCCGGATTTATTACTTTGGCTGTAACATAGGTACTAAGTCTGGGCAACATACAGGCTATAATTTATTTTGGAAAATGGAACACCCGATGCAGAACCGCAACAGACCAGCTAAAGTATAAGATATATAATAAAAATGGTGCCATAGCAAAAAATATTCCACGTGAAGAGCATTTTCTGCTGTGAGAATAAATTTGAATATCTGGAACACCTGTTGTGGAACTCAAAAGCCCAGCGACACTACAACATATAGGAATGACGTCTTAGCAAAAGTTGTTTAGTCTGATGGGCATTTCCTGTTGACTTACAAAAATGAAAGATCTGGAACGTCTCGAATCGTCTCTTGGAATCTCTTGGAATTCGACATCAGACGTTTCAGATCTTCGATTTTGACGACCCCGTTGTCGCTGGCATAGGCAACAGGATCCGCGTACGAAGTCGCGGGCAGAAGCTAGTATAATGTAAATAAAACAAAATCCACATACTATAAAATAATTGTTAATATTCAATTAACATTAATTATTTTTAGTTAACGCACTACAATGTTTCGTGTGTCAGGGCTGTCGAAAAGTAAACTCAACATACGTAACAACATGTCCCACAAGAAAACCAAATACAACTACACCTTTTCCAACAACAATAACAAGCACAAGTACAAGACGTCCAACCAGCACAAGCACAGCAGCGCAAACTACCACAAGCAACAAAGTACCAATAACTGAAGCGCCAACATCAGCAGCGCCAACTAGCACAGTCACCGATGCACCGACAACAGAAGCGCCAGGTAGCACAGTCACGGATGCGCCGACAACAGAAGCGCCAGGTAGCCCAGTCACCGATGCGCCAGCTACAGAAGCGCCAGGTACCACAGTAACTGATGCACCAACAACAGAAGCGCCAGGTACGACAGTAACTGATGCACCGACAACAGAAGCACCAGGTACGACAGTAACTGATGCACCGACAACAGAAGCACCAGATACCACAGTCACCGATGCACCAACAACAAAAGCGCCAGGTACCACAGTTACCGATGCGCCGACAACAGAGGCGCCAGGTACCACAATAACTGATGCGCCAACTACAGAAGCGCCAGGTACCACAGTAACTGATGCGCCAAATACAGACGCGCCAGATACCACAATAACTGATGCACCGACAACAGAAGCACCGACAACAGAAACACCGACAACAGAAGCACCGACAACAGAAGCGCCAGGTACCACAGTAACTGATGCACCGACAACAGAAGCACCGATTACAGAAGCGCCAGATACCACAATAACTGATGCACCGACAACAGAAGCACCGACAACAGAAGCGCCAGGTACCACAGTAACTGATGCACCGACAACAGAAGCGCCAGATACCACAGTTACCGAGGCGCCGACAACAGAGACGACGACAACAGAAGCGCCAGGTACCACAGTAACTGATGCACCGACAACAGAGGCACCGACAACAGAAGCGCCAGGTACCACAGTAACTGATGCACCGACAACAGAAGCGCCAGGTACCACAGTAACTGATGCGCCAACTACAGAAGCACCGACAACAGAAGCGCCAGGTACCACGGTCACGGATGCACCGACAACAGAAGCGCCAACAACAGAAGCGCCAGGTACCACAGTTACCGATGTGCCGACAACAGAGGCGCCAGTAACTGATGCGCCAACTACAGAAGCGCCAGATACCACAATAACTGATGCACCGACAACAGAAGCGCCAGGTACCACAGTAACTGATGCACCGACAACAGAGGCACCGACAACAGAAGTGCCAGGTACCACAGTCACCGATGCGCCAGCTACAGAAGCGCCAGGTACCACAGTAACTGATGCAACAACAACAGAAGCGCCAGGTACGACAGTAACTGATGCACCGACAACAGAAGCACCAGATACCACAGTCACCGATGCACCAACAACAAAAGCGCCAGGTACCACAGTTACCGATGCGCCGACAACAGAGGCGCCAGGTACCACAGTAACTGATGCGCCAACTACAGAAGCGCCAGGTACCACAGTAACTGATGCGCCGACTACAGAAGCGCCAGATACCACAATAACTGATGCACCGACAACAGAAGCACCGACAACAGAAGCGCCAGGTACCACAGTAACTGATGCACCGACAACAGAAGCGCCAGATACCACAGTTACCGATGCGCCGACAACAGAGGCGCCAACAACAGAAGCGCCAGGTACCACAGTAACTGATGCACCGACAACAGAGGCACCGACAACAGAGGCACCAACAACAGAAGCGCCAGGTACCACAGTAACTGATGCACCGACAACAGAAGCGCCAGGTACCACAGTAACTGATGCGCCAACTACAGAAGCGCCAGATATCACAATAACTGATGCACCGACAACAGAAGCACCGACAACAGAAGCGCCAGGGTCCACAGCAACTGATGCGCCAACTACAGAAGCGCCAGATACCACAATAACTGATGCACCGACAACAGAAGCACCGACAACAGAAGCGCCAGGTACCACAGTAACTGATGCGCCAACTACAGAAGCGCCAGATACCACAATAACTGATGCACCGACAACAGAAGCACCGACAACAGAAGCGCCAGGTACCACGGTCACGGATGCACCGACAACAGAAGCGCCAGGTACCACAGTAACTGATGTGTCAACTACAGAAGCACCGACAACAGAAGCGCCAGATACCACAATAACTGATGCACCGACCACAGAAGCACCGACAACAGAAGCGCCAGGTAGCACAGTAACTGATGCACCGACAACAGAAGCGCCAGGTACCACGGTCACGGATGCACCGACAACAGAAGCGCCAACAACAGAAGCGCCAGGTACCACACTTACCGATGCGCCGACAACAGAGGCGCCAGTAACTGATGCGCCAACTACAGAAGCGCCAGATACCACAATAACTGATGCACCGACAACAGAAGCACCGACAACAGAAGCACCGACTACAGAAGCGCCAGATACCACAATAACTGATGCACCGACAACAGAAGCGCCAGGTACCACAGTAACTGATGCACCGACAACAGAGGCACCGACAACAGAAGTGCCAGGTACGACAGTAACTGATGCACCGACAACAGAAGCACCAGATACCACAGTCACCGATGCACCAACAACAAAAGCGCCAGGTACCACAGTTACCGATGCGCCGACAACAGAGGCGCCAGGTACCACAGTAACTGATGCGCCAACTACAGAAGCGCCAGGTACCACAGTAACTGATGCGCCAAATACAGACGCGCCAGATACCACAATAACTGATGCACCGACAACAGAAGCACCGACAACAGAAACACCGACAACAGAAGCACCGACTACAGAAGCGCCAGGTACCACAGTAACTGATGCGCCGACTACAGAAGCGCCAGATACCACAATAAATGTTGCACCGACAACAGAAGCACCGACAACAGAAGCGCCAGGTACCACAGTAACTGATGCACCGACAACAGAAGCGCCAGATACCACAGTTACCGATGCGCCGACAACAGAGGCGCCGACAACAGAAGCGCCAGGTACCACAGTAACTGATGCAATGACAACAGAAGCGCCAGGTACCACAGTAACTGATGCGCCAACTACAGAAGCGCCAGATATCACAATAACTGATGCACCGACAACAGAAGCACCGACAACAGAAGCGCCAGGTACCACAGCAACTGATGCGCCAACTACAGAAGCGCCAGATACCACAATAACTGATGCACCGACAACAGAAGCACCGACAACAGAAGCGCCAGGTACCACAGTAACTGATGCGCCAACTACAGAAGCGCCAGATACCACAATAACTGATGCACCGACAACAGAAGCACCGACAACAGAAGCGCCAGGTACCACGGTCACGGATGCACCGACAACAGAAGCGCCAGGTACCACAATAAATGTTGCACCGACAACAGAAGCACTGACAACAGAAGCGCCAGGTACCACAGTAACTGATGCACCGACAACAGAAGCGCCAGATACCACAGTTACCGATGCGCCGACAACAGAGGCGCCGACAACAGAAGCGCCAGGTACCACAGTAACTGATGCACCGACAACAGAAGCGCCAGGTACCACAGTAACTGATGCGCCAACTACAGAAGCGCCAGATATCACAATAACTGATGCACCGACAACAGAAGCACCGACAACAGAAGCGCCAGGTACCACAGCAACTGATGCGCCAACTACAGAAGCGCCAGATACCACAATAACTGATGCACCGACAACAGAAGCACCGACAACAGAAGCGCCAGGTACCACAGTAACTGATGCGCCAACTACAGAAGCGCCAGATTCCACAATAACTGATGCACCGACAACAGAAGCACCGACAACAGAAGCGCCAGGTACCACGGTCACGGATGCACCGACAACAGAAGCGCCAGGTACCACAGTAACTGATGTGTCAACTACAGAAGCACCGACAACAGAAGCGCCAGATACCACAATAACTGATGCACCGACCACAGAAGCACCGACAACAGAAGCGCCAGGTACCACAGTAACTGATGCACCGACAACAGAGGCGCCAGGTACCACAGTAACTGATGCGCCAACTACAGAAGCGCCAGGTACCACAGTAACTGATGCGCCAAATACAGACGCGCCAGATACCACAATAACTGATGCACCGACAACAGAAGCACCGACAACAGAAACACCGACAACAGAAGCACCGACAACAGAAGCGCCAGGTACCACAGTTACCAATGCGCCGACAACAGAGGCGCCAGTAACTGATGCGCCAACTACAGAAGCGCCAGATACGACAATAACTGATGCACCGATAACAGAAGCACCGAAAACAGAAGCACCGCCAACAGAAGCTCCAGGTACGACAGTAACTGATGCACCGACAACAGAGACACCGACAACAGAAGTGCCAGGTACCACAGTAACTGATGCACCGACAACAGAGGCACCGACAACAGAAGCGCCAGGTACCACAGTCACGGATGCACCGACAACAGAAGCGCCAAAAACCACAATTACTGATGCACCAACAACAGAACCGCCAGGTACCACAGTAACTGATGCGCCAACTACAGAGGCACCGACAACAGAAGCGCCAGAAACCACAATAACTGATGCACCGACAACAGAAGCGCCAGGTACCACAGTCACGGATGCACCGACAACAGAAGCGCCAGGTACCACAGTAACTGATGCACCGACAACAGAAGCGCCAGGTACCACTGTAACTGATACACTAACAACAGAAGTGCCAGGTACCACAGTAACTGATGCACCGACAACAGAAGCGCCAGATATCACAGTCACCGATGCACCAACAACAGAAGCGCCAGGTACCACAGTTACCGATGCGCCGACAACAGAGGCGCCAGTAACTGATGCGCCAACTACAGAAGCGCCAGATACCACAATAACTGATGCACCGACAACAGAAGCGCCAGGTACCACAGTAACTGATGTGCCAACTACAGAAGCACCGACAACAAAAGCGCCTGGTACCACAGTAACTGATGTGCCAACTACAGAAGCACCGACAACAGAAGCGCCAGGTACCACAGTCATGGATGCACCGACAACAGAAGCGCCAGAAACCACAATAACTGATGCACCAACAACAGAAGCGCCAGGTATCACAGTAACTGATGCGCCAATTACAAAGGCACCGACAACAGAAGCGCCAGGTATCACAGTCACGGATGCACCGACAACAGAAGCGCCAGAAACCACAATAACTTATGCACCGACAACAGAAGCGCCAGGTACCACGGTCACGGATGCACCGACAACAGAAGCGCCAGGTACCACAGTTACCGATGCGCCGACAACAGAGGCGCCAGTAACTGATGCGCCAACTACAGAAGCGCCAGATACGACAATAACTGATGCACCGACAACAGAAGCACCGAAAACAGAAGCACCGCCAACAGAAGCTCCAGGTACGACAGTAACTGATGCACCGACAACAGAGACACCGACAACAGAAGTGCCAGGTACCACAGTAACTGATGCACCGACACCAGAGGCACCGACAACAGAAGCGCCAGGTACCACAGTCACGGATGCACCGACAACAGAAGCGCCAAAAACCACAATAACTGATGCACCAACAACAGAACCGCCAGGTACCACAGTAACTGATGCGCCAACTACAGAGGCACCGACAACAGAAGCGCCAGAAACCACAATAACTGATGCACCGACAACAGAAGCGCCAGGTACCACAGTCACGGATGCACCGACAACAGAAGCGCCAGGTACCACAGTAACTGATGTGCCAACTACAGAAGCACCGACAACAGAAGCGCCAGGTACCACAGTAACTGATGCACCGACAACAGAAACGCCAGGTACCACTGTAACTGATGCACTAACAACAGAAGCGCCAGGTACCACAGTAACTGATGCACCGACAACAGAAGCGCCAGATATCACAGTCACCGATGCACCAACAACAGAAGAGCCAGGTACCACAGTTACCGATGCGCCGACAACAGAGGCGCCAGTAACTGATGCGCCAACTACAGAAGCGCCAGATACCACAATAACTGATGCACCGACAACAGAAGCGCCAGGTACCACAGTAACTGATGTGCCAACTACAGAAGCACCGACAACAGAAGCGCCAGGTACCACAGTAACTCATGTGCCAACTACAGAAGCACCGACAACAGAAGCGCCAGGTACCACAGTCACGGATGCACCGACAACAGAAGCGCCAGAAACCACAATAACTGATGCACCTACAACAGAAGCGCCAGGTACCACAGTAACTGATGCGCCAATTACAGAGGCACCGACAACAGAAGCGCCAGGTATCACAGTCACGGATGCACCGACAACAGAAGCGCCAGAAACCACAATAACTTATGCACCGACAACAGAAGCGCCAGGTACCACGGTCACGGATGCACCGACAACAGAAGCGCCAGGTACCACAGTAACTGATGCACCGACAACAGAAGCGCCAGGTACCACAGTAACTGATGCACCGACAACAGAGGCACCGACAACAGAAGCGCCAGGTACCACAGTCACGGATGCACCGACCACAGAAGCGCCAGAAACCACAATAACTGATGCGCCAACTACAGAAGCGCCAGATACCACAATAACTGATGCACCGACAACAGAAGCACCGACAACAGAAGCGCCAGGTACCACGGTCACGGATGCACCGACAACAGAAGCGCCAGGTACCACAGTAACTGATGTGTCAACTACAGAAGCACCGACAACAGAAGCGCCAGATACCACAATAACTGATGCACCGACCACAGAAGCACCGACAACAGAAGCGCCAGGTACCACAGTAACTGATGCACCGACAACAGAAGCACCGACAACAGAAGCGCCAGGTACCACGGTCACGGATGCACCGACAACAGAAGCGCCAACAACAGAAGCGCCAGGTACCACACTTACCGATGCGCCGACAACAGAAGCACCGACAACAGAAGCGCCAGGTACCACGGTCACGGATGCACCGACAACAGAAGCGCCAGGTACCACAGTAACTGATGCGCCAACTACAGAAGCGCCAGATACCACAATAACTGATGCACCGACAACAGAAGCACCGACAACAGAAGCACCAGATACCACAGTCACCGATGCACCAACAACAGAAGCGCCAGGTACCACAGTTACCGACGCGCCGACAACAGAGGCGCCAGTAACTGATGCGCCAACTACAGAAGCGCCAGATACGACAATAACTGATGCACCGACAACAGAAGCACCGAAAACAGAAGCACCGCCAACAGAAGCTCCAGGTACGACAGTAACTGATGCACCGACAACAGAGACACCGACAACAGAAGTGCCAGGTACCACAGTAACTGATGCACCGACAACAGAGGCACCGACAACAGAAGCGCCAGGTATCACAGTCACGGATGCACCGACAACAGAAGCGCCAGTAACCACAATAACTTATGCACCGACAACAGAAGCGCCAGGTACCACGGTCACGGATGCACCGACAACAGAAGCGCCAGGTACCACAGTAACTGATGCACCGACAACAGAAGCGCCAGGTACCACAGTAACGGATGCACCGACAACAGAGGCACCGACAACAGAAGCGCCAGGTACCACGGTCACGGATGCACCGACAACAGAAGCGCCAGGTACCACAGTAACTGATGTGTCAACTACAGAAGCACCGACAACAGAAGCGCCAGATACCACAATAACTGATGCACCGACCACAGAAGCACCGACAACAGAAGCGCCAGGTACCACAGTAACTGATGCACCGACAACAGAAGCACCGACAACAGAAGCGCCAGGTACCACGGTCACGGATGCACCGACAACAGAAGCGCCAACAACAGAAGCGCCAGGTACCACACTTACCGATGCGCCGACAACAGAAGCACCGACAACAGAAGCGCCAGGTACCACGGTCACGGATGCACCGACAACAGAAGCGCCAGGTACCACAGTAACTGATGCGCCAACTACAGAAGCGCCAGATACCACAATAACTGATGCACCGACAACAGAAGCACCGACAACAGAAGCACCAGATACCACAGTCACCGATGCACCAACAACAGAAGCGCCAGGTACCACAGTAACTGATGTGCCAACTACAGAAGCAACGACAACAAAAGCGCCTGGTACCACAGTAACTGATGTGCCAACTACAGAAGCACCGACAACAGAAGCGCCAGGTACCACAGTCACGGATGCACCGACAACAGAAGCGCCAGAAACCACAATAACTGATGCACCAACAACAGAAGCGCCAGGTATCACAGTAACTGATGCGCCAGTTACAAAGGCACCGACAACAGAAGCGCCAGGTATCACAGTTACCGATGCGCCGACAACAGAGGCGCCAGTAACTGATGCGCCAACTACAGAAACGCCAGGTACCACTGTAACTGATGCACTAACAACAGAAGCGCCAGGTACCACAGTAACTGATGCACCGACAACAGAAGCGCCAGATATCACAGTCACCGATGCACCAACAACAGAAGAGCCAGGTACCACAGTTACCGATGCGCCGACAACAGAGGCGCCAGTAACTGATGCGCCAACTACAGAAGCGCCAGATACCACAATAACTGATGCACCGACAACAGAAGCGCCAGGTACCACAGTAACTGATGTGCCAACTACAGAAGCACCGACAACAGAAGCGCCAGGTACCACAGTAACTGATGTGCCAACTACAGAAGCACCGACAACAGAAGCGCCAGGTACCACAGTCACGGATGCACCGACAACAGAAGCGCCAGAAACCACAATAACTGATGCACCTACAACAGAAGCGCCAGGTACCACAGTAACTGATGCGCCAATTACAGAGGCACCGACAACAGAAGCGCCAGGTATCACAGTCACGGATGCACCGACAACAGAAGCGCCAGAAACCACAATAACTTATGCACCGACAACAGAAGCGCCAGGTACCACGGTCACGGATGCACCGACAACAGAAGCGCCAGGTACCACAGTAACTGATGCACCGACAACAGAAGCGCCAGGTACCACAGTAACTGATGCACCGACAACAGAGGCACCGACAACAGAAGCGCCAGGTACCACAGTCACGGATGCACCGACCACAGAAGTGCCAGAAACCACAATAACTGATGCGCCAACTACAGAAGCGCCAGATACCACAATAACTGATGCACCGACAACAGAAGCACCGACAACAGAAGCGCCAGATACCACAATAACTGATGCACCGACCACAGAAGCACCGACAACAGAAGCGCCAGGTACCACAGTAACTGATGCACCGACAACAGAAGCACCGACAACAGAAGCGCCAGGTACCACGGTCACGGATGCACCGACAACAGAAGCGCCAACAACAGAAGCGCCAGGTACCACACTTACCGATGCGCCGACAACAGAAGCACCGACAACAGAAGCGCCAGGTACCACGGTCACGGATGCACCGACAACAGAAGCGCCAGGTACCACAGTAACTGATGCGCCAACTACAGAAGCGCCAGATACCACAATAACTGATGCACCGACATCAGAAGCACCGACAACAGAAGCACCAGATACCACAGTCACCGATGCACCAACAACAGAAGCGCCAGGTACCACAGTTACCGACGCGCCGACAACAGTGGCGCCAGTAACTGATGCGCCAACTACAGAAGCGCCAGATACGACAATAACTGATGCACCGACAACAGAAGCACCGAAAACAGAAGCACCGCCAACAGAAGCTCCAGGTACGACAGTAACTGATGCACCGACAACAGAGACACCGACAACAGAAGTGCCAGGTACCACAATAACTGATGCACCGACCACAGAAGCACCGACAACAGAAGCGCCTGGTACCACAGTAACTGATGCACCGACAACAGAAGCGCCAGGTACCACTGTCACGGATGCACCGACAACAGAAGCGCCAACAACAGAAGCGCCAGGTACCACACTTACCGATGCGCCGACAACAGAAGCACCGACAACAGAAGCGCCAGGTACCACGGTCACGGATGCACCGACAACAGAAGCGCCAGGTACCACAGTAACTGATGCGCCAACTACAGAAGCGCCAGATACCACAATAACTGATGCACCGACAACAGAAGCACCGACAACAGAAGCACCAGATACCACAGTCACCGATGCACCAACAACAGAAGCGCCAGGTACCACAGTTACCGACGCGCCGACAACAGAGGCGCCAGTAACTGATGCGCCAACTACAGAAGCGCCAGATACGACAATAACTGATGCACCGACAACAGAAGTACCGAAAACAGAAGCACCGCCAACAGAAGCTCCAGGTACGACAGTAACTGATGCACCGACAACAGAGGCACCGACAACAGAAGTGCCAGGTACCACAGTAACTGATGCACCGACAACAGAGGCACCGACAACAGAAGCGCCAGGTACCACAGTCACGGATGCACCGACAACAGAAGCGCCAAAAACCACAATAACTGATGCACCAACAACAGAACCGCCAGGTACCACAGTAACTGATGCGCCAACTACAGAGGCACCGACAACAGAAGCGCCAAAAACCACAATAACTGATGCACCGACAACAGAAGCGCCAGGTACCACAGTCACGGATGCACCAACAACAGAAGCGCCAGGTACCACAGTAACTGATGTGCCAACTACAGAAGCACCGACAACAGAAGCGCCAGGTACCACAGTAACTGATGCGCCAACTAGAGAAGCGCCAGATACCACAATAACTGATGCACCGACAACAGAAGCACCGACAACAGAAGCACCAGATACCACAGTCACCGATGCACCAACAACAGAAGCGCCAGGTACCACAGTTACCGACGCGCCGACAACAGAGGCGCCAGTAACTGATGCGCCAACTACAGAAGCGCCAGATACGACAATAACTGATGCTCCGACAACAGAAGTACCGAAAACAGAAACACCGCCAACAGAAGCTCCAGGTACGACAGTAACTGATGCACCGACAACAGAGGCACCGACAACAGAAGTGCCAGGTACCACAGTAACTGATGCACCGACAACAGAGGCACCGACAACAGAAGCGCCAGGTACCACAGTCACGGATGCACCGACAACAGAAGCGCCAACAACAGAAGCGCCAGGTACCACACTTACCGATGCGCCGACAACAGAAGCACCGACAACAGAAGCGCCAGGTACCACGGTCACGGATGCACCGACAACAGAAGCGCCAGGTACCACAGTAACTGATGCGCCAACTACAGAAGCGCCAGATACCACAATAACTGATGCACCGACAACAGAAGCACCGACAACAGAAGCACCAGATACCACAGTCACCGATGCACCAACAACAGAAGCGCCAGGTACCACAGTTCCCGACGCGCCGACAACCATGGCGCCAGTAACTGATGCGCCAACTACAGAAGCGCCAGATACGACAATAACTGATGCACCGACAACAGAAGCACCGAAAACAGAAGCACCGCCAACAGAAGCTCCAGGTACGACAGTAACTGATGCACCGACAACAGAGACACCGACAACAGAAGTGCCAGGTACCACAGTAACTGATGCACCGACAACAGAGGCACCGACAACAGAAGCGCCAGGTACCACAGTCACGGATGCACCGACAACAGAAGCGCCAAAAACCACAATAACTGATGCACCAACAACAGAACCGCCAGGTACCACAGTAACTGATGCGCCAACTACAGAGGCACCTACAACAGAAGCGCCAGGTATCACAGTCACGGATGCACCGACAACAGAAGCGCCAGAAACCACAATAACTTATGCACCGACAACAGAAGCGCCAGGTACCACGGTCACGGATGCACCGACAACAGAAGCGCCAGGTACCACAGTAACTGATGTGTCAACTACAGAAGCACCGACAACAGAAGCGCCAGATACCACAATAACTGATGCACCGACCACAGAAGCACCGACAACAGAAGCGCCAGGTACCACAGTAACTGATGCACCGACAACAGAAGCGCCAGGTACCACGGTCACGGATGCACCGACAACAGAAGCGCCAACAACAGAAGCGCCAGGTACCACACTTACCGATGCGCCGACAACAGAAGCACCGACAACAGAAGCGCCAGGTACCACGGTCACGGATGCACCGACAACAGAAGCGCCAGGTACCACAGTAACTGATGCGCCAACTACAGAAGCGCCAGATACCACAATAACTGATGCACCGACAACAGAAGCACCGACAACAGAAGCACCAGATACCACAGTCACCGATGCACCAACAACAGAAGCGCCAGGTACCACAGTTACCGACGCGCCGACAACAGAGGCGCCAGTAACTGATGCGCCAACTACAGAAGCGCCAGATACGACAATAACTGATGCACCGACAACAGAAGTACCGAAAACAGAAGCACCGCCAACAGAAGCTCCAGGTACGACAGTAACTGATGCACCGACAACAGAGGCACCGACAACAGAAGCGCCAGGTACCACAGTCACGGATGCACCGACAACAGAAGCGCCAAAAACCACAATAACTGATGCACCAACAACAGAACCGCCAGGTACCACAGTAACTGATGCGCCAACTACAGAGGCACCGACAACAGAAGCGCCAGAAACCACAATAGCTGATGCACCGACAACAGAAGCGCCAGGTACCACAGTCACGGATGCACCGACAACAGAAGCGCCAGGTACCACAGTAACTGATGTGCCATCTACAGAAGCACCGACAACAGAAGCGCCAGGTACCACAGTAACTGATGCGCCAACTACAGAAGCGCCAGATACCACAATAACTGATGCACCGACAACAGAAGCACCGACAACAGAAGCACCAGATACCACAGTTACCGATGCACCAACAACAGAAGCGCCAGGTACCACAGTTACCGACGCGCCGACAACAGAGGCGCCAGTAACTGATGCGCCAACTACAGAAGCGCCAGATACGACAATAACTGATGCACCGACAACAGAAGTACCGAAAACAGAAGCACCGCCAACAGAAGCTCCAGGTACGACAGTAACTGATGCACCGACAACAGAGGCACCGACAACAGAAGTGCCAGGTACCACAGTAACTGATGCACCGACAACAGAGGCACCGACAACAGAAGCGCCAGGTACCACAGTCACGGATGCACCGACAACAGAAGCGCCAAAAACCACAATAACTGATGCATCAACAACAGAACCGCCAGGTACCACAGTAACTGATGCGCCAACTACAGAGGCACCGACAACAGAAGCGCCAGAAACCACAATAACTGATGCACCGACAACAGAAGCGCCAGGTACCACAGTCACGGATGCACCGACAACAGAAGCGCCAGGTACCACAGTAACTGATGTGCCAACTACAGAAGCACCGACAACAGAAGCGCCAGGTACCACAGTAACTGATGCACCGACAACAGAAACGCCAGGTACCACTGTAACTGATGCACTAACAACAGAAGCGCCAGGTACCACAGTAACTGATGCACCGACAACAGAAGCGCCAGATATCACAGTCAGCGATGCACCAACAACAGAAGCGCCAGGTACCACAGTTACCGATGCGCCGACAACAGAGGCGCCAGTAACTGATGCGCCAACTACAGAAGCGCCAGATACCACAATAACTGATGCACCGACAACAGAAGCGCCAGGTACCACAGTAACTGATGTGCCAACTACAGAAGCACCGACAACAGAAGCGCCAGGTACCACAGTAACTGATGTGCCAACTACAGAAGCACCGACAACAGAAGCGCCAGGTACCACAGTCACGGATGCACCGACAACAGAAGCGCCAGAAACCACAATAACTGATGCACCTACAACAGAAGCGCCAGGTACCACAGTAACTGATGCGCCAATTACAGAGGCACCGACAACAGAAGCGCCAGGTATCACAGTCACGGATGCACCGACAACAGAAGCGCCAGAAACCACAATAACTTATGCACCGACAACAGAAGCGCCAGGTACCACGGTCACGGATGCACCGACAACAGAAGCGCCAGGTACCACAGTAACTGATGCACCGACAACAGAAGCGCCAGGTACCACAGTAACTGATGCACCGACAACAGAGGCACCGACAACAGAAGCGCCAGGTACCACAGTCACGGATGCACCGACCACAGAAGCGCCAGAAACCACAATAACTGATGCACCGACAACAGAAGCGCCAGGTACCACAGTAACTGATGCGCCAACTACAGAGGCACCGACAACAGAAGCGCCAGGTACCACAGTCACGGATGCACCGACAACAGAAGCGCCAAAAACCACAATAACTGATGCACCGACAACAGAAGCACCGACCACAGAAGCACCGACAACAGAAGCGCCAGGTACCACGGTCACAGATGCACCGACAACAGAAGCGCCAGGTACCACAGTGACTGATGTGCCAACTACAGAAGCACCGACAACAGAAACGCCAGGTACCACAGTAACTGATGCACCGACAACAGAAGCGCCAGGTACCACAGTAACTGATGCACCGACAACAGAAGCGCCAGGTACCACTGTAACTGATGCACCGACTACAGAGGCACCGACAACAGAAGTGCCAGGTAACACAGTAACTGATGCGCCAACTACAGAAGCGCCAGATACCACAATAACTGATGCACCGACAACAGAAGCACCAGATACCACAGTCACCGATGCACCAACAACAGAAGCGCCAGGTACCACAGTCACCGATGCACCAACAACAGAAGCGCCAGGTACCACAGTTACCGATGCGCCGACAACAGAGGCGCCAGTAACTGATGCGCCAACTACAGAAGCGCCAGATACGACAATAACTGATGCACCGACAACAGAAGCACCGAAAACAGAAGCACCGCCAACAGAAGCTCCAGGTACGACAGTAACTGATGCACCGACAACAGAGACACCGACAACAGAAGTGCCAGGTACCACAGTAACTGATGCACCGACAACAGAGGCACCGACAACAGAAGCGCCAGGTACCACAGTCACGGATGCACCGACCACAGAAGCGCCAGAAACCACAATAACTGATGCGCCAACTACAGAAGCGCCAGATACCACAATAACTGATGCACCGACAACAGAAGCACCGACAACAGAAGCGCCAGGTACCACGGTCACGGATGCACCGACAACAGAAGCGCCAGGTACCACAGTAACTGATGTGTCAACTACAGAAGCACCGACAACAGAAGCGCCAGATACCACAATAACTGATGCACCCACCACAGAAGCACCGACAACAGAAGCGCCAGGTACCACAGTAACTGATGCACCGACAACAGAAGCACCGACAACAGAAGCGCCAGGTACCACAGTAACTGATGCGCCAACTACAAAAGCGACAGATACCACAATAACTGATGCACCGACAACAGAAGCGCCAGGTACCACGGTCACGGATGCACCGACAACAGAAGCGCCAGTTACCACAGTAACTGATGCGCCAACTACAAAAGCGACAGATACCACAATAACTGATGCACCGACAACAGAAGCACCGACAACAGAAGCGCCAGGTACCACGGTCACGGATGCACCGACAACAGAAGCGCCAGTTACCACAGTAACTGATGTGTCAACTACAGAAGCACCGACAACAGAAGCGCCAGATACCACAATAACTGATGCACCGACCACAGAAGCACCGACAACAGAAGCGCCAGGTACCACGGTCACGGATGCACTGACAACAGAAGCGCCAGGCACCACAGTAACTGATGTGCCAACTACAGAAGCGCCAGATACGACAAGAACTGATGCACCGACAACAGAAGCACCGAAAACAGAAGCACCGACAACCGAAGCGCCAGATACCACAGTAACTGATGCACCGACAACTGAGGCACCGACAACAGAAGCGCCAGGTACCACAGTCACGGATGCACCGACAACAGAAGCGCCAGGTACCACAGTAACTGATCCACCGACAACAGAGGCACCGACAACAGAAGCGCCAGGTACCACAGTCACGGATGCACCGACAACAGAAGCGCCAGGTACTACAGTAACTGATGCACCGACAACAGAAGCGCCAGATACCACAATAACTGATGTACCGACAACAGAAGCACCAGATACCACAGTCACCGAAGCACCAACTACAGAAGCGCCAGGTTCCACAGTTACCGATGCGCCGATAACTGATGCGCCAACTACAGAAGCGCCAGATACTACAATTACTGATGCACCGACAACAGAAGCACTGACAACAGAAGCGCCAGGTACCACAGTAACTGATGCACCGATAACAGAGGCACCGACAACAGAAGCGCCAGGTACCACAGTAACTGATGTGCCAACTACAGAAGCGCCAGGTACCACAGTTACCGATGCGCCGACAACAGAGGCGCCAGTAACTGATGCGCCAACTACAGAAGCGCCAGATACTACAATAACTGATGCACCGACCACAGAAGCACCGACAACAGAAGTGCCAGGTACCACAGTCACGGATGCACCGACAACAGAAGCGCCAGGTACCACAGTAACTGATGGGCCAACTACAGAAGCGCCAGATACCACAATAACTGAGCCACCGACAACAGAAGCACCGACAACAGAAGCACCGACAACAGAAGCGCCAGGTACCACAGTTACCGATGCACCGACAACAGAAGCGCCAGATACCACAATTACTGGTGCACTGACAACAGAAGCGCCAGTAACTGATGCGCCAACTACAGAAGTGCCAGATACCACAATAACTGATGCACCGACAACAGAAGCACCGACAACAGAAGCGCCAGGTACCACGGTCACGGATGCTTTGACAACAGAAGCGCCAGGTACCACAGTAACTGATGTGCCAACTACAGAAGCACCGACAACAGAAGCGCCAGATACCACAATAACTGATGCACCGACAACAGAAGCACCGACAACAGAAGCGCCAGGTACCACAGTAACTGATGCGCCAACTACAGAAGCGCCAGTTACCACAATTACTGATGCACCGACATCAGAAGCACCGACAACAGAAGCGCCAGGTACCACAGTGACTGATGCGCCAACTACAGAAGCGCCAGATACCACAATAACTGATGCACCGACAGCAGAAGCAACGACAACAGAAGAAGCGCCCGGTACCACAATCACCAATGCGACGACGAAGCGCCAAGCATCTCAATAATGAATGACCGACAACAGCACAGTCACCGCTGCGCCGACAACAGAAGCGCCAGGTACCACAGTAACTGATGCTCCAACAACAGAAGCGCCAGGTACGACAGTAACTGATGCACCGACAACAGAAGCACCTGGTAGCACAGTCACCGATGCGCCAACTACAGAAGGGCCAGGTACCACTGTAACTGATGCACCAACAACAGAAGCGCCAATAAAACGAATTCCTTAATATTAATTTAAAAAAATACATATTTAATGAGATTTTGATGTCTGTTAATGATGTGTTAACGAATAAAAATAACCTTTTCTCATATTTGTTTAGCTCTACATAAATGTGTTTTCTTCTTTGTTATTTTACCTAAAATTAAAATAAATGTGTATGATTATTTGTGGCTTTGCAGTTTCTTAGTCTTGACCGTATTTGAATACACAGATAGCCTATCGCCCATATTCTAAGGGTAATTAGTTATATGCATAAGATGCCTTACTGCGATCCGTCGATCCGATCGCGGTTTATCTAGCAACCTCTATGTCACCTCCATGTAAAACAAATGCATGCTGATAGACTTGCACGCACATGCCGAAGGATACCTCACTGCGATATATCGCGGGCTGCTTGGAGGTTTACCTCGATGTCTGGCATGTGGGGACGTTTCTATCAGTATCTCTCCATCCAACCATCTGTCCAGACTCCATTAGTGACATTGATAGTTATAGGCCAACCGCTTAACTGTGACGTTGCCCGAGGTAGCTGCGCGGCCCCCCCCGGTGGGTTCCCGCATTGTCGAGGCGGGGGGGCTCAGTAGCCGTGGCTTGGACACCCACGGTGAAGCGAAGAGGAACCCGAGGAGGGGCCGCTCGTCAGGGCTTTTGCCGACAAGCCGACGACGTAGCGGCCAACATGTAGGTTGCGGTGCCGCTTGGGCGACATCGCAACTGAGGCGGGCCGCGATGTCGTACCGGAGGCATCGCGGCTGAGGGTTGGAGGCCGCGGCGGGAGAGGAGTGCCGGTATTACGGTGCGCCGCTCTCCCTACCTTCTGCGGCCTTGACGGGGTCGCCACCGTTCGATGGCGGACGCGGTGGGGCCGCAGGGGAAGAGGAGTGTTGGTATGACGTTGGCCACTCTCCCTATCCTCTGCGGCCGAAAATTGGCAGGCGGCGGGGCCAATGACCTGACCCGTCGCAGGGGGACCAAGGGTGGCAGAGACGGGGTCGTCTAGCGCCCATGTGCTGGTTTGGTCCCTGGGGTGGTCACGGCGTGCTATGTGTTCTGGTGCGCCGGTGATGGGGAGTACTCCCCGGAGGAGGGTCCGGTGACGGACAGCCGCGGCGGGTTCACGGATGAGTGCTTGAGTGCTAACGCGTGCCCGTGTTCCCGCCATAAGCGGCAGAGGAGGACACCGTGGAGTTTTAGTGGGTTAGAGTCCCACATAACTGCACTATCTCCCCGTGGTAGTGCAGAATGCATGAGCATTTCTCCACGTAAAAAAAAAAAAAAAAAAAGGTAGCTGCGCGGCGGACTCCCGCGGTGGGTCCCGTATAGTCGAGGCGGGGGGGGGCTCCGTAGCTGTGGCTTGGTCACCCACGGTGAAGCAAAGAGGAATCCGAGGCGGGGCCGCTCGTCAGGGCTTTTACTGGTAAGCCGGACATGGGGTCGTCTGGCGCCCATGTGCTGGTTTGGGGGTGCTATGTGTTCTGGTGCGCCGGTGATGGGGAGTACTCCGCAGAGGAGTGTCCGGTGACGGATAGCCGCTGCGGGTTCACAGATGAGTGCTAACGCGTGCCCGTGTTCCCACCACCCGGCAGAGGAGGACACCGTGGAGTTTTAGTGGGTTAGAGTCCCACATAACTGCACTATCTCCCCGTGGTATTGCAGAATCGATGAGCATTTCTACACGTTAAAAAAAAAAAACAAAAAAAAAACGCGGTACGTCCGTCGCCCCCCATACATCAGGACCCGAGGTGGCAGCGCATAGTGTTCCACGCCACTCGTATGCCCGGTTTCCACCGCGAGCGGAATGGACCCATTAATGACTTCGTTAAACTCGCAAACGCAACTGCATACTTGTATCTCCTCCAACGGTGGAAATACAAGTATGCAGTTAACTGTTAACAGTTAAGCCTTCCTTTAAGGAGCCCTTCCGAGCCCTAATTCACTATGACAATCAATGATTCTTTACTTCGAAACCAGGTCAATTCCTTAGCTAATCCTGGCAATCTCGCGTTCATTTAATGAATGAATGTGTTAGGGAATCACGTCTTAAAAATACTGTCTTGACGAAACCACAAAACGAAATTGACGTTTTGGAGAGTAATCAAAAATCAAGCTACAACAATTTATGTTTCTTTAATAGATTTTCAACTTTAGTGATAAAGCATAAGGTGCATAGTTGATTGGGAAAATTTTACAGTTTCGGGTAGCTTAATGTGCTGGCGTCTGTAGGTACATACGATATGCCATATTTTTATGATTATTCATCATCCACAACTTCCTACGCAGTACGCACATTCATCCACATTTTTTAGTACTTTGTAACATTTAATCAGAATAATTATTTTGTATGCAGTTTGTACAGAAAAAGAGATATTGAATAGAAATACATTGATTAACTCGAAGTATTTATTTCAAACTAGCTGCGCCCCGCGGTTTCACCCGCGTAAGTGTCGATCCTGTGGGAATATCGGTATAAAAAGTAGCCTATATGTTAATCCAAGGTGTCAGCTACCCCCATACAAAATTTTATCAAAATTGGTCCAGCCGTTTGAGCGTGAAGAAGTAACAAACATATAAACACACCCCCACACACACACCCCCACACACTCACATACACACCCCCCCATAAACTTTCGCCTTTATAATATTAGTGTGATAAACCAATTACAGGCACTTTTGAATTGTCAAGGGGTCGGTCAGTCAGACAAATGAAGCTAATTGCCCATTCCAAAGCGTAGTAGGTACCTACCTATGGAGAAGAACGGGCAAGAAACTCCACGCACACTCTTTTTACCGACTTCAATTCAATAAAAGTATTAAATAAGGCTTATTGTTGCCTGATGTAGTGATGAAGAGGCCTATGTCCAGCAGTGGACGTCTTTCGGCTGAAATGATGATGATGATGTAGTGATGAAGTGATGATAGATCGATCAGCGCGGCGCGCAATGATTGTTGACATAACCGTCCCGCATGATGAGAACCTCGTGAAAACCGAGGATAAACAAATCAAGTATCTTGACTTGGCTCGCAAAGTTATCGACATGTGGGATGTGGACTCAGCGATCATTGTGCTGAGTCGTGACAGTCAATGGATTAATAACCAAGAACCTCGACCAACACCTAAAGAGGCTCTCGTTGGGCAGCTGTATCAAGGATTTGATTCAGAAAGCGGTGCTCCTGAACACGGCCCGCATTGTTAGGAGGTTCCTCTCTCTGGAACCCTGACCGCCAGTAACTTGGACCCTGTTCCCGATACCGGTGGGCTACAATTTTTTTTTTATGTTTGTTTATTCCAATATATAAAAATATTTTTTTTTTTATGTAAATAATGAAGTTAAATGTCTATCTGTCCTCCAATCTGAATTTGCATCATAATCATGTTGATCTGCTTCAACTATTGCGTACCTTCAAGCTCATTGGCGCGTAGAGAATCCATCCATTGTAATGATAACTTGTTCTATAAAAGGATTAATATTGAAAATGTCACATCTCACTTTATTCATTTGCAAAGGAAAATGTCTAGACTAGCTGTGATAATTTTAGTAGTATTCACTGCAACAATTAGTGTCAGATGTCTTGCAGAACCATTAGGTAAATTATTTTTTTTCTTAATTGGATTAGCACGAAGTGATCAGAAGGCTAATTATTCTCGTAATTAAACACGTTCAAAATCTACTCGCAATCTAATTTCAGAAATGAAAAACTGGTCAAAAATGTGAAATTGGGTATTTTTAACAGATTGAGACTAAGGTCAGACTGTGAACGTTCTTTACGAGAACTGCCTCTCGGGTAGTGCCGTGCACAGCCAGGATGTTTCGAGAAACTACACGGAATGTAATAAAGGTCTGGCATGTGTAAGATACCGGTGTACCTACTCCACGCGAGTTCCTGGAGTGCAATTAATTATATTCTATTGGTTGTCCTTCTGTGGTTTTAGTGAAGTTTGTGGTAGAAACGAAAAAAAATAGAGTGGCTGGACATCGATGTGCAACCTGTTAACATGGAAACAGTACATAATTCTGAAGCTGTTTTTTTTTGTCGGTTCATCATCATCATCATTTCAGCCGAAAGACGTCCACTGCTGGACATAGGTCTCCCCCAAGCACCTCCACTTCGACCGGTTCTGCGCTTCTCGCATCCAACGGGTGCGGTTTTGTCGGTTATTTAAAAAAAAATATTGATGTTCCATATATTTTAGGGGGTTCAGAATCATGTGCTGAATTCATGGTTACAGTACGTCAATGTCCGTCCCATCCTGTAGGTATGTCTAAATCTTTACTATGACTTCATTTTTTTTTATTTCACAGACGAATCAGAATCACAGCTGAGTCGAAGAGACGACTCAGATAACTTGGAATCAGATCCAGAAGAAGTCGATCGGTCAGCGTCAGCGCAGGCATATGCGTCCGTCAGTAACCGGTTTAAGCCACCCTACCCACCGAACCAGATTCGGCTGGTCCAATGTTACGCTTGTACAGACTGCCCGAAGGTCTTGGCTAACACTACCTCTAAGTACTGCCCGTACACCAACGACCATACTAAAAATAACAAGTGTGTTGTCTACGCTGAAAAATACAATCGTGAGTATTACAGTGCCGATAACAACATCTGCGTCCTAGATTTTTATTACTGCCACAGGGTTGTGGCTACGTAATAACAACCACAAGAGTTGATCGATTAGATGAAGCTACGCTTGCTGCAGGTGGTCCGTGAATCACCCATCCACGGTTTACAACAGCTTTACATACCAAAACCCCTCGTGCCTCAGAAAGCACGTTAAGAATTTGGTCCCGGCTGTCCTTCGTGGATCTTTGACAGTCGTTACAGGTCGTCAGAAGCCCGAAAGTCTAACAACCAGTCTTAACAAACGGTATCGTATACCAACTAACTGGGTTGTGGAGGTCAGGTTAGTCACTCTATGGAAAATAGGTACTGGTAATTAGCTTTATCCGGTTAGACTAGAAGCAGAGCTTTTTCCCAACTATATTATTAATATTTATAGTTGGGAAAAAGCTTGGATGACTGTGTGTCTGTGTTACGCAATTACGAGTACCCCGCAGTACGAGTAGCAGTACCTACTTCGTGCGAGTCGTATATAGAAAAGAAAACATATTTTAAAAGTGACGATTCGCACATTTCGGGCGAGTAAATTCGTGCGAATCGACTAATATGCCATACAGTTCAGTACTTTAGTAATAAAATATGTATGTATAACCAGTAATCAGTACAAAGGTATCTATTCAAGTGGACTCATGAGTCACGTTTTTGAAAGAAAATTATACAAATGTGCTTCGTTACTTTAGCGAAAATGTTATTTGAAACATTCTCATCATTTATCGTTATCACACATGTAAGACTCAAGAGTCAATTGAAAGTAATGATTAATCACACAAGACTGGATTCCTTGGTATTGTTGTGCATTGGGGGCAGTCCCACTTTCACAATAAGGATGGCATATTACACTATCATCATCTGCCTAACCTTTTCCCAACTATGTTGGGATCGGCTTCCAGTCTAACCGGATGCAGCTGAATACCAGTATTTTACATGGAGCGACTGCCTATCTGACCTCCACAACCCAGTTACTGGGTAATACGATACCCCTTGGTAAGACTGGTTGTCAGACTCTCGGGCTTCTGACTACCCGGAACGACTGTCAAACATCCACGAATGACAGCCGGGACCAACAGCTTAACGTGCTTTCGGAGGCACGAAGGGGTCTCGGTATTTAAAGATGGTCACACATCCACAGACCAACTGCGGCAAGCGTAGCTTAACCTGATCGATCGACCTGTGCGATTGTTAGTATTTAGCCACGGGCATATACAATATACAGGGTGTAAAAGACATCACATAGCCCTCAACTACGCATTCTGTACATCCATAAAGTAACATTACAGAAAAATAATTTCTGGGAAACGACTTTTATTTTTGGTGTGAAAATTTGTGCAGTAGTGCGCACTGTAACGCACGCAAAACATTGTGCTTACGGGACCCGCCTGCAACGCAACGGTATAGGCGTCGTGGAGGTATGTAAAGTTATGTAATAACATTACAAACTTGTTTTAATATAGACCGCATAGATCTCTCATTGTTTGTCAATCTCATCCACGTTCTACCCGCAAAACAATCACCACAATATCTGAAAATTATACTCAGATCAACAAGAGCGACATCTCTTCGATGTTCGGTATTTTATTCATTTATTTATGATTAACATGCACAACATTACAGAATCAAGGCGTTGCGTTGTTCAGAGTATTTTACAAACTAAAAAGTTACACACATACATACTTAAGTAGGAAAACACGAGAAAATTTAGCAAACAAAACACATTAAATAACTCGCCATTACTATTGTTAGGTATTGCACTGTGGCATATCTATCTTTCTAAGAAAACTACCTACATATACTACCTTTAAAATAATGTACCTTAGATTAGATAACCATATCGAGGACTAAATCATTGCGTTCCACATTCCTCCTGTTCAGCCATTGATGCGTAACCGGTCAAGCCCCGGGCGTACTACTTACATGTGGCACGATACAATAGAAAATCAATTGTCTCATTAGCGGAACTTGAGAGGTCATATAATCTTAACTGACAAATCTGATTCGATTCATTCCAGCCACTCAGCCTATTGCAGTCCACTGCTGGACATAGGCCTCTCTCAAGCTGTGCCAGAATACTCTATCCTCCGCCTTCCGCATCTGGAGTGTCCCATCCACCTTTTTAAGGTCTTCGGTCCATCTAGCAGGTCCCGAACTCCCGACCTACACTACGCTTGCTGGTTCGAATATTCTGACCGAATGCTTGCACATAAATGAAATCATAGTACGATTAACGATTTGCTTCTCATCATTTCTTATCTGACCGACTGACCTTAAGGCTTTAACAGCCACAGATGGTGCATAATTTCGACAGATCAGACGGATCTGAAGCTAGAAACAACTACTTTTAATTGAGGATCGCCTTCAACGCTCTGTGACATTTTAAGGGTTTACTAAATATTCAATGATAGGGCCTACAAAATCAGCCAATTTACTACTAGTAAAATATGTAATACTGGTAGTATCCGTGTTTAAATAAGAGACATCATGTAAATTGGCTCCTCAATCCGGACTGATCTTACGTACCTATTAAAGGTTTTCTTCTAATCTTTCAGAAATGGAGAAGTCATGGTACATTCGCGGCTGCGCTTCGGAGCGAGGATCATGTGCTGACATAACAAGAGCTCACGAAAACGCAAATGCGAGATTAGTCAAAATGTTATACTGTTCGGAATGCGACGGAGACAAGTGCAACACCAACGGAGTTTTCCGATCTCTCCCGAATTTCGCGGCTGCAATACTCTTCGTAATAATAACACCTTTGGTTGGAAAATATGCTCTCTCATAATATTTATTCGTTATTGTGTCAAGTACGGAAGATCTTTTGTAAATTATGATAGCAGAGGTTCTCAAGTCCGTTTGCAATTTGCATAGAGCAGTTTGTATTATCAATTAAAGCGATGTTCAATATAAATAGTAGTGTCATATTTATTTCACCTGTTTTATAATACCCACATTTTTATTGTTATTCCACATGACATTCAAAAAGCGGAGAGTCATGCCAGATCTAAAGTGTTACAAATGTTCTGTGACCAGATCTTCACCTACCCACAACACGATAACTTCAGTACCTACCTACCATTGGATGGGAGCTTTGGAACCATCCATGGAATACACATCTAGGCTCGAATGCATAGCCAAAAAGGCTAAATTACATAGTTAACCCAAATTAAAATAAATATAACTAAACATGATATCTACATTAATAATAAAACATTATTAATATACACTAATAAATATACTTTCAGCAACAGTAGCGACATCTATCCTTTTATGCTATAACTAGTCAGAGTGCCATCTAGTTTCAGAAAAGGAATAAGGTACTTCGCTAACAAATTACTTAAAGATAGATGTCACTACTATAACGAACGCTTCGTACATTACAAATAATAGATTAAAAGGTCTATTTGTAATGCCTTAGCAAAAATAAAGGTAAATTGCGCAGAATTTAGTAAGTACAAGTTTGCTTGGCGGTTTTAAAACTCTCCGCTATGCGATGGATGCATGCCACAGAACAGATAGGTACTTACTCATTTATCAGATGGTCAATTCCGTCTGTCTGACAGTCTCAATTTGATTGTCGCTGAGTTGAAATTGTGACTAGATTTTGAACGTTTTTAGGGTTCCGTAGCAAAATGGTAAAAACGGAACCCTTATGGTGAGACTAAGTCTGTCTGTCTGTCAAGCGGCGCTGGATATCTCAAGAACTACCAATGCTATCAACTTGAAACTTGGAATAGTTTTAGATGACGTTTGCCCAACTATTTTGCAAATAAGAAAAAATAAAAATATATGTACATTTTTTGCAACAGGGACTGAAAGGGAATCTGAAAAATTAGAAGTGGGGCTACTAGGGCATGTGGGGTATGATATAAAAGAGCGCAGTTTGCACAATCTCAAACACTTTTTCTTTTTTTTTTTAATGAAAAAATGTAAAAATAAAATACCGTCCCCCCCCCCCCTTATCTCCGAAGTTTGCAGAAATCATCAACAAAAGTTACATTAGTTCCACTATCGGACAAGAGATGGCGCTGACATGAAACTGCAATATTCTACACCGCAGTGCACAGGATTAAAATCCTCTGATGAATATAGACCTCACCGATGAAAATTTCAAAACATATACGGTACGAAACCCTCGGTGCGCGAGTCCGACTCGCTCTTGCCCGGTTTTAAATAACGGGAATTGACCTTCTGTGTGTTCTATGCCGTGCTTTTACTAACTACTAAGTATCTGGGTTTCGGGATCTTTCTCCCTCTTGTATACTAACGTTACTCATTTGGGGCATGCCCCAGACCTACATACCTAGTCTAATTACGGTGATTCCACAGTCACAGTAGATACAGTAGGCTTATAAGTTATAATTACCTTCCCTCTTACTTAGATTCGCATAAGCATTGACCGCTCCCCCGACAGGCCTCGACCCCCAGTTCCTCAGCGGGTCCCACGGTCCCACCTCCGTGCGGCCATTCCCATAATTGCCGCACCCACTCTCGAGTGGCGTGCGTGAGCCTACTGTACCTACCATCTAGCCTATAGGCTAAGGAAAATGGACGATAAGGTAGATGTTAAGATTCTATCTTTTACGATTCTACCTACCTTTTTTTTTTTTTTTGGGAGGGAAATCATCAAATGACCCCTCCCGCTCTGGGCGGAGCGGAAGGGACTGTCAGACTCTTACTGACTAAAACCCACCCGTGTTCCTTCACTTGCCTGTGCCAGGGGCCACGGTATCTCTTTTCGAACAACCCGCGACCCCGGCGGGCATCGGCCCTAGCGGACCCCGTCAGTTGGTGCTGACAGATTCTACCTTCTGTTATTATAATTTAGTGAAAACAAAAAGGTATTTCAATAAACAGGAAAATTCCTTTTATTATTTTAGGTTAGTGTTCGTTAGTAATTCGGTCGAAAGTGGCTCAAAATATACCTAAAGGATAGAATAGAATACATTTATTTGCTTGAAAACATGGTACAGACAATGACACATCAAGCTACTACAATCTGACAAATTTCTATAATAGATTTTCAACTTTATCGCTTAAACATAAGGTTCAAAGTTGATTAGGAAAATTTGACAATTTCCGGTAGCTTGATGTGTTGGCGTTTGTACATGACACATGAGAGCAGTGGTGGCACAGTGGTAACGGCTCCGACTTACGAGTAGGAGGTCGTGGTTTACAACCCAGGCAGGAGCTTTACTTTGTGGAAATAATTTCATCACCACTGCTTATAAAACGGTGAAAACATCGTGAGGAAACCGGTAGAACCAAAAATTCGAAGACATGAGACATCTACCAACACGTACTGGGACTGCGTGGTAGATTACAGCCCACTCCCTCTCGAAGAGTAGAGGCCTGTGTCCCAGCAGTGGGAACATTATAGGCTGATTATGCATTATGTATGGTTTTCACTGCGAAAAGGAGCCAGTTCCAGTTATGTCCTACTTTCCGAGGTGCATCTGTACCGGTTACCGACCGCCTACAGCTTTTGGGCATGGAGTTCAACATCTGATCTCAACTTCGGCTCAACCATCGAGTCAAAAGCTCAGACTGCAGCCAAGAAGCTGGGCATCCTAAATAAGGTGAAGCGATACTTCACATCAGGACAGCTTTTAAGTCTGTGCAAAGCACAGGTCCGTTCCTGTATGGAGTATTGCAGCCACTTGTGGGATGGCTCAGCAAAATACCAGCTTGCTGCACTTGACTCGGTGGAACGCAGAGCTAAAAGGCTTATAGGCGACGAGACGTTGGTAGCTACGCTCCACAGCCTAGCTCATCGGCGTAATGTTGCTTGCCTGTCGGTCTTCTACAGATTGTACTTCGGAGAGTGTGCGCAGGAGCTGCACGACCTGATCCCACCATCGCCCTTTTACCACCGGACAACAAGACGTACTGCAGCGTACCATCCGCACTTGGTTGATATCCCCACGAGTCGTACTCAGCGCTTCTCCTCCACTTTTATTATGCGCACAGCCAAAGTGTGGAACTCTCTGCCGGCATCTGTGTTCCCGCCCACATTTAACCCGTCTGCCTTCAAAGCAAGAGTGAACAGGCATCTTCTGGGCACGCTCGTTCCATCATAGACCTCATCTATCGCTTACCATCAGGCGTGATCGGGGTCAAGAGCGCCCATTTAGTAATAAAAAAAATTTAAAAAAAATGGTTTCCAAATCATAACTCTAAAGTTATGATTTTACTTGTTTCGCCATGGACTGGCATACAATTATTTAAACAATGTCTTTCAAATTTAAAAAATTAATACTTATTCAAACAGTTTTTTTTTGTTAGCCATTACTTCTGGGCAAAGGCCTCCCCCAAATCCGTAATGAACCTTGAACCAGCCCTCGCGAAACGCGTCCAGGTCACCTCAAAAAAAATCGCTCGCGCGTCGCTTAATAAAAAAAAAAAACATTTATAATAATATTGGTTATTAAGGTTCTGTTTCTATTTAAAATCTTAACAATAATATACATATTGATTGTCGTATCGGCCAATGGACTGATGGCCGAAAGCCTCGATCAACATCTATCAAGGCACTCGTTAGGCGGTTGGGTCAAGGGCCTGATTCAGAAGGCAGTACTCCTCGATACGGCTCGCATTGCGAGGAGGTTCCTGTCTCTGGAGCCCTAACCACCGGTAGCTTGGACCCTGCTCCCGACACCGGCGGATCGCTATTTTTTTATGTTTTTTATACTTATTTTATATTTTAAGAAATATTTAAAAATGTAATTAGATGTGTAAATAGACAAATAAACGAAAATAATATACATACAATGTAATTTATTGAAAACTCTGTTACTCACTTTTATCAAAAAAATATTTTACACTTTCAAAACAACTACATATTAGAAGAAAGGAAACAAAAATTTTTTTTAAATGACTGTCATAATCTATTTCGGTACACATGCGGCTATAAATATCTATACATAGTTGCGAGTGTGACCGAAACTGTTTTGAAGAATGTGGGAAGTTGTTGATTGTCAAACATTCTGCGATTAAAATAGATTAAGTAAGTCAACCAAAGACTCATTGATACAGCAAGGAAAGGAATTTTGTCCAACGCTATCCAAATGTCGTCCAGTGTTAGAGACAGCCCGGGCAAGCACGGGCGATTATTTATCACCGCGATTTTTTTCGCGTACGCGGACGTACTGGGATGAGCGCTGTTGGATTCTCACTTCTCGGCTCAATAGAGAGTTGAAAATCCAGAGTGCAAAAAAATCGTCCGTGCGTACCGACTTGCGATTATTTTAGAGAATAGAACGGTGGTGAAAAATCCTTCGTTGTAAGGCGAAGGGTTTCATTAATAAAAAAAATACAGCCAAAGAACTGACCAACACTATTGACAGCTCATTTCAAGTTCACTTCACCACAGTTTTCACGGTTAGATTTTTCGATATAGACCGGTAGGTCTCATTTCCGCAACTTCAAGGCGTTTGCGGGGCGCGTGCCGAATTGCTATCTGTCCGTCGTCATGGAAGAAGACTTCTGGCCGCAGGACGTGGTGTTCCGTCGCTTCCGCGGACAAGTACCACAGAACTGCACAAGAGTTAGCTAGTGAAGTACTGTTTTATAATAAAAATACATATGCATGTTTAAGTTAAGGTATGGACCTGCGTCGCCTGAAACAAATAAAATAAAGTCTAAAGTAATTTATGGGGCACATAATCACCCTATAATGTTCCCACTGCTGGGACACAGGCCTCCTCTCTGTAAGAGGGAATTGTTGAGCATTTATGGAACGGATCAGCCGAATACCAGCTGGAAGCGATGGGCTCAGTTGAGAAGAGAGGCTCATCGGCGACAATGACTTCATTACTGTTACTAGAGAAAAATATTTCTTCTTCTTCGTATCTAGCATGACAGTTATTCAAATTGTGTTGGTCCAAAACTTCGCCACTTCCACGGCGTTTTCGGTGGCAGCGTAGAGGTCACTTTGGCTGCATGTTTTGGAGAACCGAGGGCAGGACAGGAGGTGGAGCTTAGTTTGTAACACAGCTCCACATCTACACCCTGCTGCCGTTCCGTGCAGAAGATTAGGGCCGTAAGCACACAGCGTATTTTAAACGCGCAGACGATGTGCGTTGCAGTCATCTGCGATAGATAGATAGATGATTTTCGAGTCGTCTGCGCGTTTAAAATACGCCGTGGATTACGGCCTTTTTTTTGTGTACGGGCGGAAGGGAGTGTCAGACTCTTACTGACTAAAACCCACCTGTGTTCCTTCCTTAGCCCTTTATGTTCCGGGCCAGCGGTAACCCTTTCGGACAATCCCGCTGAGTGCTTACGGCCTAAGTGGTGGTTAAACTTCACGCCAAAGAAGTCCAGGTAAAAGCTAAAGTTACTTAATTAATAAGAGCCGTAGATGCAGTTCTGCGATCTCCGTAAGATTACAAGACATGTCGAAACATCCGAAGTCGGCTCGTAGAAATTAAAAGTCGTTACGAAACGAAAATATCCCATCCAAGTCAGCGACACTGTTTCGCAACACACGTTTGGGACGAATGCACCAAAGACTAGATTAAACAACGTATAACAGAATGGTCACTCGCTCGATATCCGTGCTCGCTTCTAATAAATTGGTGCCTCACGGATATCTATGGTGCCTCGTAAGAAGTCTGTTATTCTTTTGGTAAAAAAGTATTTTTTTATTTTTACCGTCTTCAAAAAATGGAGGTTATCTATCAATTCGACACGTATGTATGTAATATTATTGGAACTGCATTATATTCACATATAACAATCTAATAGGGCTTCCAAACAAATATATACAAAATTTTACAGTTGTATGTATGTAGTTTTGTATGTATAGTATGTATGTTTGTCCACGCATTTCTCCGCAACTATTAATCGGATTGTGACCATTTTTTTAATTATTGGCTTACATTGACTTCAAAAAGAAATTAACTCAAAATTATGAAATAACTTTAATTTCGGAAGTCGGTGGCAAAAAACTAAAAACAAAATACAGATCCCAAGATAGCGACTTCCGAAATTAAAGTTATTTCATAATTTTGAGTTAATTTATTTTTGATTTCGGTTTAATTTCTTTAAATTACTTTGTTTTACTTAACAATTTTAGCACTATAAGCAATGTAGGTAACAGCCGCACGGATCGATCGATCAAGTTATGCTAAGCTTGCCGCGATTGATCCGTGAATAGGTCCATCTTTACACACCCACACCCCTCCGTGCCTCAGAAAGTACGTTAAGCTGTTGGTCCCAGCTGTGGATCTTTTACAGTCGCTACGGGTACCTACTCAGAAGCCCGAAAGTCGGACAACCATTCTTACCAAGGGTATCGTGTTACCCAGTAACTGGGTTGTCAATTGGATGGGTGTCAACATTGAACACTACAGTAACCCTACCTACTTGAGAGTCACCCTTGACAGGGCGCTGACATTTAAGAACCACTGTCTCAAAATTAAGAAAAAAGTCGGCTCTCGTAACAACTTGCTCAGGCGCCTAACTTCAACCACCTGGGGTGCTTCACCTCAGGTCCTCCGGACTACTGGCCTAGCACTCTGCTTCTCTGCGGGTGAACATGCGTGCCCAGTGTGGCACCGTTCCGCCCACGCCAAGGAAGTAGATGTTGCTCTAAATGAAACCTGCCGCACGATTACAGGCTGCCTGCAATCGACCCCGATCAGCACACTTTATTCTACAGCTGGCATAGCTCCACCACAAGTCCGAAGAGAAGTTGCATGCGCAGTGGAGAAATTCAAACAGGAATCTGATACCAGACACCCACTATCTGGCGCACAGCTACCAACGCAACGGATAAAAAGCAGACACAGCTTCTTGAAATCGACAGCGTCTCTGTCAGGAAACCCGGCCGACGCCCGTTGCAAACTGTGGCAGGATACTCTTCCCCCTCCTACTCACTACTTACCAACAAAGGAGCATCTCCCTGCAGGGTGTAACCTTCCGTGGTCCACTTGGAAATCTCTGAACCGTCTCCGGACACAAGTGGGAAGATGTAAGTCCAACCTGGTAAAATGGGGCTACCTTGACGCAACGGCAGAAGGGTGTGATTGCGGAGCTATGTCACAAACCATGCTCCACCTCCTATCCTGCCCTCTGTGTCCCAAAACATGCAGTCAAAGTGACCTCAGCGCTGCTACCGACAACGCCGTAGAAGTGGCAAAGTTTTGGGAAAACAAGATTTAAAATACAGTCGTGCCAGCGACACGAAGAAGAAGACTGGGTTGTGGAGGTCAGATAGGCAGTAGCTCCATGTAAAATAGCTGCATCCGGTTAGACTGGAAGCCGACCCCATCATCATCATCTGCCTAGCCTTTTCCCAACTATGTTGGGATCGGCTTCCAGTCTAACCGGATGCAGCTGAATACCAGTATTTTACATGGAGCGACTGCCTATCTGACCTCCACAACCCAGTTACTGGGTAATACGATATACCCTTTGGTAAGACTGATTGTCAGACTTGAAAGCCGACCCCAACATAGTTCGGAAAAAGCTAGGCAGATGATGGTAGCACTATAAGAAATGTTCGAATATGGTATAATCTTAGATTCCACCTTAAAAGTTCCAAACTATTCTCAATTTTAACAACATTATTCAACACCACGTCTATATTCCCCGAAAGGTTAGGCAGAGTTGGAGCTTACCTTTAGTACACCCACATTTCGCCAGTTAAGTTAGGTTTGTCTTTAATTAAACCATTATTAAACAGGTGCGTGCATGGATATATTATGTACAGACACCAGCAGTTGATCTGCTACCCGAAACTGTAAAATTTTCCCAATCAACTTTGAACCTAATGCTTTAGCGATAAAGTTGAAAATCTATTAAATAAATTTGAACTAAATTGGTCTGTACTATACAGGGTGGCAGGGACATCGACGCACAAACTGTTACCATGGATTCAGTACATGGTCCTGGACCCCCTTGGGAAAAAATTTGCTGTTCCATACGAACTTTTGTATTTTTTTTTTAAATAACCGACGAAAATTTTCAACGCAGGGACTTTTGGAATCATGTAGGTGGGTCATATTCAAAATAATTGTATACAATTATTTTGAATATGACCCACCTACATGATTCCAAAAGTCCCTGCGTTGAAAATTTTCAAAAAAATACAAAAGTTCGTATGGAACAGCAAATTATTTACTACTGTCTTAATGTCCAACCCAATTATTTTCATAACGAGATGCAACTGACTAGAATTTCATAAACAAACAGATAAAATATTTATTTGAGCTTAATAAAAAACAACGAAACATTTGGTAAACCTAAACAATTCATTTCAAAAAATTAAACCAGACATTGCGTAGGATCCGTTTCATACAAGTATTCTATGTCCACGTCTTTAACGGTAAACTAAAAAAAATAATTTAATTATGAACCATTCCACAAAAGTAAAAAAAAATATATATTCAGAGAATATTGTTTAAACTTTCAACACTTTACTAAACAAAATATAAAATACTATTTAGTGTACTCCAAATTTAATTTATTAATGAGTGTCCTGATTTTGCACATATCTGTTATTCTTCTCTGTTATGCTATTTTAACATTATTTCCATGGCAATAAAGAAATTTGAAATACTGGCAAAATTAGTTCACTAGCTGTTACTACACGACGCGTAAGAATAAACGCTTTGCCATTTTGTTCAATATAGCTTTTCAGCTCGTTTCGTTGTCGAAGAAAATTAGACTTATACAAGTAAATATTCAATGTGAGTCGTTTACAGTAGCGGTAAGTACTTACTGTTTTATTACTCATACTAGGAAAGGGCTGTATTGTGATATTTGTTATAACTATAAAATATTCGTATAATCATGTGAATTGGTGTGGAAATAAATAGATTTGTAGGATAGACACGTGCAATTAATTCATATACGTTATTTTATCTGTCACTTTTTTCCGTTACGTAACAGATATGAATGATTAGGCGTTATTCTCATTGTCTCATGTATGAATTAATGAAAATAAAATATTAATAGGTACTTAGTGCACCGCAGGTTAGCCAAAACATTTTTTTTACTTACTTAAATTTATTTGAAGTATGTAAAGTTTGCGTATATTGTGCCATGTATTGCATTGCTGTGCCATGTATTGTCTGTGTGTGCATGTTTTACTGCGTATCCTCAGTCCTCACTGCTTGAGCCTTTTATACTAACCGCGCAGCCTCGCCGAGGCGTACCCAGTCTCTCGTCGGCCGTCTCAGTATCAGTTAAGGGGGATGCGCCAAGGTAGCCCGCGAAATTCAAATTGACTCAGGTTTTTTGCAATTTACAGGTCAGTGTAAAGTTGTATGTTGATTAAAATATGATTCACGACCGTAACAAATATGGCTTTACATAATTCTAATCATTAGAATCCTTTTGCCTTAATATTAATATCAAAATTTTAGGCTCGGTAGTTTCGGAGATAAGGCATTATGGCAATGATGATGATGAATTTATGGCAATTATACCAACTAAAATACGATCACCAAAATGTTATTTCATTATGTACCCACCTAGCGACCCACACCGACTTCGCACTCGTAGCCTGTTATAAACGTGTGCTATTTAAACTTGCCCTAATAATTCCTTTCTGTTATTTTTCTGTTACAATCAAATAATATTCATATCTGTTTCCTATCCGTAACTTACAATTATTTTGAATATGACCCAGGTACTGAATCCATGGTTGCGCGTCGATGTCCTTGCCACCCAGCGGGCTAATTGCGTAACACACTATTACTAGCGATAGCTTTCAATTTGACAGTTCAACGACATTCATTGCGTTATTTACGTTGTTGACCAAACAAACCGAACATATGAATCAATGGATTTGCAATATCCTTCAAAATGATTCAGATTTAGATTAATAGTGTGTTACGCAATTAGGGTGCACTATAGAGTGCGTCAGAGTAACAGTAGATACTTATAGTCTAATAAAAAGGCAGTTTAGTGTCCTGTCTGTGGGCTCTTTGATCTTTGGGCACGTAGTACGCCGTATCTCTACCGTATTCGCGTCAGCTAAACCGGCTTTAGGATTGCTACACAATAGCGTTCAAAACGCTGCGTTTGTATTACATGACAGCTATATCATACTAACATTATAAAAGCGAAAGTTTGTGAGTGTGTGTGTGTTTGTGTTTATATGTTTGTTACTTCTTCACGCTCAAACGGCTAGACCAATTTTGATAAAATTTGGTATGGAGGTAGCTGACACCCTGGATTAACATATAGGCTACTTTTTATCCCGATATTCCTACGGGATCGAAGGTTATGCGGGAGAAACCGCGGGGCGCAGCTAGCTGCTAGCTTTATATTCCTGATTAGATTTGACTGACTAGCTGTGCCCCGCGGTTTTACCCGCATAAGTTTCGATCCCGTGGGAATATCGGGATAAAAACACACACACACTCACAAACTTTCGCCTTTATAATATTAGTGTAATTAATCAATCAAAGAAAAGTAAGAAATAAAATACGTACCTAATGGTATTTTCTTCAATAAACATGACGCAGAAAAAGAACATAAAAACAAAAAAAAATACAATTTGGGGAAAAATAATTATGCGTCACATCCACACAAAACGGCCATCGCTCAGCATAAATGCTAAGACTCTATGCGAGGCAGAGCCCCAGCGCTGGTTTTCAGCGACAGCTGGCTTTGAATTAATTAAAGCTATTTAGTATTTAGACGATTACAGATTTAAAATTAATTACAGATTCACATACGATAATTTCTTACATCAGGTCGTGTTACAGGCTACTTTACAAAATGTCAAAATTTTAAAGATTATTAATAAAATTCACATTAATTAGAAGAAAAATAAAGTTAACCTGTATAAAAACGTTCACCTTCTGGTGAACGAAGAATAAAGTTCAGTGCAGTGTTTTGACGGCCGCGATTCAAACGCCTGTTTGTAAGCCACAGAATGGGCACTGCAGTTTCATTCTCGCGTTCCCGCGCCATTCGCTCGCCGAATGAGAAACGAGACGAACGTATTTATTCGTTTTTGTGTTGTTATTTCGTAAGTAGTGTCGCGTGACTTTCTACCATAACAATGGCAAACCTCAGCGTACTTGTGCCCGTACTACTCCTGGCTTTATTCATAAAAGAAGGTAAGTTTTATTTTTAATTCAGAGGCTTTTAAAATCGCGTAGCTTCTAATTATGTTGTTTTTTTTTTAATATTATGTTTTGAATTTCGGATTTAAAAACTTTTTTTTTATCTTTGTGTTTGTGTCTTCTATGTAAATTAGGCTATTGACCTTGGGGCCTAAAAAGGCCACTTTGGAGAATCATAAAAGGATAACATTATGAATTATAATATGGCGAAGACAGTCCGTGTTTTTCTTTTTTCGCTGCACTACGTAGGTACAATTAAAGAGATTGGGATTGGATTTGCATTGGATTAATTGGTATTTTAGCACAGACAAAAAAAAAATAACTGAAAAAAGCTTCACCAATGGGATTTGATACGATTAACTTAATTAACAGTTAACTGTCCATTATGTTATCCTTTTATGATTCTGCCAAAGTGACCTTTTTAGGCCCCCTTGAGTCACGTTCCGTTGATAAAATTACTTATTTGCTGAACACAAAAAGTTTTTTTTTTACTCTTGAGTGGTGATCACATTGCGTACACAGTGGTTATTATCAGTCTGTTTACATAATAAAATAATACATTTTATTAAAAAAGAAAACTGATTTTTTCAAACAAAATAAATAGCGTAAAAATTGGCACGAAATTGACCTTTGATAATTAATAATAGATTACCTTTGATAATAGGTAAGTTACAACAATTCAACAGACACTTTATGGTAGGTCATCATCATCTGTCTAGCCTTTTCCCAACTATGTTGAGGTCGGCTTCCAGTCTAACCGGATGCAGCTGAATGCCAGTAATTTACATGGAGCGACTGCCTATCTGACCTTCACAACCCAGTTACTGGGTAATACGATACTCCATGGTAAGACTGGTTGTCAGACTTTCGGGCTTCTGACTACCCGTAACGACTGTCGACTTTATGGTAGGTAGGTATTGTTATCAAATAATCGCAAATTAAGTTTCATGTTGGTAAATACTAAAACGAAAAAAAAAATGGTTGCCTGTAAAGTCGGTTTTACGGGCGAAGATTTTACGTGACAACGACCGATCATCCGATCATAGTTGAGTGGGAGAGAGACGCAAGGCATTCGGCGGGCCTCTCTCTCGTTCGGTGACTCATCGTAACGTTACCGAGCGTTACACTTTTTCATAAGTGACTCCCAGTCGCAACCTAATTTAAGACGTTGTCACGTCAAAAGCTCCCTCGGCTAGAACGTTAATTGTGTATGTTTAAAATGTAAAATACGTGGTTTCAATTAATGTGATAACAGGCGGCACCCTATTTGCGTAACACATTAACAATCTCAATTTGAGATAGAATAGAACAGAATACTCTTTATTACTCTATCTTTTTTGACGTGACAACGTCTTAAATTAGGTTGCGGCTGGGAGTCACTTATGAAAAAGTGTAACGCTCGGTAACGTTACGTTCTTATTTTAAATTAGGTTGCGGCTGGGAGTCACTTATGAAAAAGTGTAACGCTCGGTAACGTTACGTTCTTATTTTCATTTAATTCCTTGTTCCTATTGTGCAATTTAATTATATTCATATCAATAAATATTCTACCGAGAAAAAGACGTTGTCACGTAAAATCTTCGCCCGTAAAACCGACTTTACAGGCAACCATTTTTTTTTACTCTTTATTTTCTCTTTTTTTTTACAATTTATTGTCCTCCAATATAGTGTGGCAATTAGGTTATCAGCGGGGTAATTGCGTAACACACTATCAGTAGCAATGGCTTTCATTTTGCCAGTTCAACAACATTCATTGCGTTATTTACGTTGTTGAGCAGAGAATTTTTTCGAATATCTGAAGCAATGGATTAGCAATATCCTTTATAATAATTCAGATTGAGATAATGTGTTACGCAATCAAGGGTTCCTAATAGAAATGGACTAGGTAGATTACGTGGAAGTTTATATATCAGTCATTACCACCGTATGGTATTTATTCACATAATGTTTACCCAAGATAAAGACGACACAAGTCGACCGCGTCACCCGTTATTTATAAACACATTTACTAGCGAGCTCTGCTGGCTACCTTGAGAGCTGAAAACTCGTACTACTATCGACCATTGCCAATGCCATCGGAATAGGATTGGTCAGGGAACTTATAATAATAATAAAAAATAATAATAATAAAAAATATAGGTAAGTACTTAATAAAAAAAATATTAATAAATAAAATGTATTCAAAAATATAAAGAATAACGTTAAATACACAGTTTTTCTTAAATCTTTGTCGAGTTCACCCATGATTTGTGCCACCCATGATTTGAGTTCACCCACGATTTTTTTTTATACTTAGTATACCTAGGTACCCTTTTTCCATAGGTTTTTTTAAAAGCAACTAAGTGGGTGGGACTGTAGCATTTCTATATCCATCAAACTGAACAACTTTCTCCATGGGAACAATATCGCAATCGAGAAAAAAATATTATCCGTCACTAATAATAAATCTATATACTAATAATAAAGCTGAAGAGTCTGTTTGTTTCAACGCGCTGACCTCTGGAACTGCTAGTCAGATTTGATAAATTATTTTTTCATTTGATAGCCCAATTCTTGAGGAAGGCTATAGGTTATTTAACATCACGCTAGGACCCTCAGGAACCGAGCAAAAAGAACAAAAGTCAGAGAGAACGTTAAGCGAAGAAGTAATAGCGCGGACAGGCGATGCAATGAAACGGTGTGGATCGAGGGAACAAGAAATTTCACGCGGACAAAGTCGCGGGCAGAAGCTCGTTAATCTTATAAAGAAACGAGGCAGTATTCTTTTAAAAAAACTTCGTGTAATATGCGCTATATTATATAAAATGTAATATATCTAATAAAATAATTGATGGACCCTTCAATTATTTTATTTTAATGACAAAACTCTAAGCGCAATTAAAATAATTCAAGAGAACAACTGAAATTACAATGACAGCAGCATCTTTCTTGTGATAACCACGCTATAGTTAAGTTGTATTATTATTAAAGTCGTTAATAACTATAATGACAGCAGTTTATTTCTAAGTGCAAAAAGCTAAGTGTGGCGATTATCATGACGATATTTCATTTAAATATTTTTTTTATTAACTCTCAATATAGCTAGTGTCCAGAAACATACTTGGTCATACAGCCTAACTTTTAATTTTTTAAAGAATAAAAGGTACTTATAGGTATATACAATTAATAAACAACTAACTATTTACACCAGAGACTAAGTCAATGACTAACTATACAAATAAAAACAGAGACTTGATCATGAATCATAAAATCGAACCAATAGAAACCAGCTATCGGCTAATTGCGGTTAGAAGTACTACGTAAACTGGAATATTAGTTGCAAGATTATACAAGCGACCTTATAGAGGTAGAATCATGTTTATTTGCCTACGCCGTAGCAGCTAAATGGATGTGTGAGGAGGCATTATGATGCGTTGCGTAGCAAAGGGTGCGTAGCAAAGGGCGCGTAGCGAGTGGTGTAGACGGGGTAGTTCACTCGAATTCACATGATATGACCAAGATTATGTCTGGACTTTAGAAGAGACTTTTTTACCTCTGAGTTTATTTCGCCGTTCCTTGTCAGGGGTAATCAGTAAGGAAATGGTACCCATATAAAATTAATTTTCCCTCGACCTGGCTGACTGATATTTTTTTCTTGTGCTGCCCAAGTGGGTACGGTGTTACCCAGTAACTGGGTTGTGAAAGACCAACAGGCAGTAATCGCTCCATGTAAAATACTGGTAGTCAGCTGCATCTGGTTAGACTGGAAGCCGACCCTAACAAAGGCTTTTGGGAAAACGCTAGGCAGATGATTATGGTAATCAGATAGGAAACTAGCTTATTTTTTTATATGACTTTTCGCAAGTGATTTCGATATTTACAGAATAAACAATTACATTTCATTTCAATTAAAATGGTGGATACTTTACTGTTAACTTTTTTTTATTTGGATAGCCGACCTCCTTAGTTAATTAAGATATACATTAAAGAATAAATGTTTTCTTAAAAATTGTGTTCTAAAACCGCAATAAAAACCACAATTTAGACGGACTAAAAGTTAAATGTGTGCAGATTTAACGAATGTTATTTACTACTCGTATGTTACATAAAACGAGGTGGGCGAGTCCACTTACTCGTACAACCGGTTACACCTGATCGAAACGAAACTTTATTTTTACACTCGTTTATGGAAGTAAGTAAATATTTCATTCTGTTATGTAGGACTTGAATGGTTTTATGTTATGTTACATTTTACCGTGTTCTTATAGAAAGTTTGTTTTATAAATGAAATCATACAATAGTTTTTTTTTTTTATCTAAAATAAAACCGTTTTAGGTAGGTACAGATGAATGAAATCATTCAGTACCGTATATATTTTTATAATGCATTTAGTAAAAAGCTGTTATTTTAACATTACAAACAGAAACTTCAATTTTATTTATTTGTTTTGTATGTATAGAAGATTGAGTTGATCTCACAGAGAGGTCTGAGTCCCAGCCGTGGGAACATTGTTGGACGATTTTGTAATATTATACGACTAACTAACTATACAAATAAATATGAAAACACAAACAAAAGGATACTAGGCGTCGAAAAACTCGTCCACGTAATCTTAGATTATTTTTAATCAAGGTTGCCGACTGAAACCTTGAGATCTGTGCTAAAGAGGATGCACTAGAACAATTTACAAATATGAATTAATGCAACGTACTCCCACATGAGAATTAAAGAGATCAAAATGGAAATATGACATCAGTACTTTGTCTCATAGACAATGAGCTTGAATCAGCCCCTATATAAGCGAGTCTGTTATTTTTTTTATTTTATTGTAATGGATGACTTTACCTTAGACTAAGTACTCAGGTGTTTTCTACAGGTTTAACCAAGAAAGTCCTCTTTTTTTTTGTGTGTAAAAACTGCGGGCGGCAGAAGAAAAATATACCAAACAGAGGGAAAACTTAAAACTTATTACATAAGGGTTTTTTATTTCCATTGTCATTTTGATATATCCATGGAAGAGTTCTCCATTTTTCTTTTAGTACCATAGACACATACACAACACACACACATACACACACAAGCGACACTATATAAGCTAACTATCTAAAATAAGAAAAAAAGAAAAATGCGTTACAGCAAAATTAACTATAAAAACAGAAAACAAAGATTATGCCAAAAGGGCTTCAGCTCAGCACAATGTCAGATGACAACACAAGGTGTACCACCTGACGCTGATTTTCAGCTGCAATCCACGAGTGCCATACGCTGGAATAACTAACACTTAGGGATGTGTGTGTCCGTTATTATGTGATGAAAATGTAACCAAATGGAACAGAAAACGATGGATGCCACTTGTAAATTTAGTGCTTTGATTATATTTTTAACACTTAAACCAGAAATTTTAACTTTGAATCACCTTAAGAAGTTTTTTATTATTCATAACCTCAATTTTCTGCGATGATTTTTCGATTACATTTTAATAATATTGGTTGGAAAAAGTAACTAATTAGATATAAAGTTGAAACTATTTAAATACAGATGAATTTGTTACGAATTCCTTTAGCGAGTGATTGCGTAGATATGATTTTTACCTGAGCCTTAAACAGATTAAAGTGTAAAAAAGGATTTATTTACACTTTAACCATATACTTTTGAAACAGACTATAGGTACCTATACTTTCATTCATATTTATGACGGTTGACGACGCAACAGCGAAAATAGTACCAAGATTGTTACGCAGTCTATAAATATTTAACACAACACATAAACGAGCAATACCCAAAGTACTTCAAGTAACAGTAGTACACTTAATAGTACATTACAATGTACTATGGTTACGGTCGCTTTCACTTGTGTTATCACATCGCCATTTGTTTGACACACTTAGCCCTTCGCCTCGCCGCCGCCGGTAGAAAAATATGCGGTGAAAGGACTTTCTATAGCCACAAGATTAATGTATTCACGATTTTATCGTGATGTTTTTTATGTTTGGTGGCCCGGAAATGAGTGAAAATGTGGGAGAATACTTTTTCGTTTTAAACATTTGTGAGATAGAAATTATCAATTTGATGTTAGTTTGTGAATTAGAAAACTTGAAGTGCTGTATTTTACTTTATGGTTTTACTTAATAGTGAAAGCGTTACTACCTATTTATTATGTTAGTCATTGAACAAAACTATAAGCTAGTACATGTCTAGTTCCCTTGCGTTTATTCCAAAATAATTGCTTAGATTTGTTGACATTCGTGAAAATTATAGTTTCCTAAATCTCTGTTTATGTTTGCTTTTCAAAGGTTTTTATTTTTATGATGTTGATTGCAAAAGTTCGTACATATGTATATTGAACTAGTCATATAATTAGGAGGTACTGAAAGATACAACAGCAGGAATCAGGATAGGTACCTACTAAAGCTAATAATAATAATAGCTAATCAATTCAAAGTGCAGCAATAAAGTCCCTAAGCACAGCTAAGCACCCTAAAAAAGTGAAATTAGGTCGATGCTCTATCTCGATAAAATAAACTCTGGTAGTCCATATTTTCATAGTAGGTAAATTCATTGACTTTAATCATTGTTTCCGGTAATAAACGGAATTGGCATAACAGGTGTGGCCTGTAGCGTGACTTGTTTACAAATACAGATAAACCAGCAGGGTAATTGCGTACTTAACACTAACAGTAGGAATGGCTTTCATTTTGACAGTTCAACAACATTCATTGCATTTTTTACGTTGTTGAGCAGACAAATTTTCCGAACATATGAAGAAATGGATCAGCAATATCCTTCAAAGTTATTCGGATTCTGATTCATAGTGTGTTGGGCAATCAGGGTGCCGAAAAGGTATGCGTTTCGGTAATATACGTGTTTCTGAATTCGCACAAATATCGCGCCACAAAGTGACACCCCACAGAGGCATTAACGAAAGAAAGAAAAAGTATATTATTGGAACTCGTCAGTGGCGTAACTATGATCACAAACTAAACTAAACACAGTCATAAACTTAAAACCAAATTATATAAAAAAAAAGTACTTAACAAAAAAAAAAACTGGCCAACTGGCCACAGTGCGAGTCGGACTCGCACACGAAGGGTTCCATACCACAAGGCGAAAACGCCGAAAAAAACACGTTTGTTGTATGAGAGCCCCAATTAAATATTTATTTTATTCTGTTTTTGTTGATAAAGCGGCAACAGAAATACATCAACTGTGAAAATTTCAACTGTCTAGCTATCGCGGTTCTTGACATACAGCCTGGTGACAGACAGACGGACGGATAGACAGCGAAGTCTTAGTAATAGGGTCCCGTTTATACCCTATGGTTACGGAACCCTAAAAATTAAACAGAAAGTCCTATTATACGAGGCCCAAAGGCTCCTAAGGCCCAAAGGCTCCTATCTCAGCATGATGTTGAAAGCTTCTAAGTATTGATATGCCGCGCTTTTTAGTAGTGCACCTATCATTGCGCCTTTGTATAAAGTTTTTTTTTGTCAGGTTACTTACTAAAGGTCACACGTATCGGATCGGAAAGAGATGGGCACCGTATCGCCTTTTGGTTCGCCGTCAAACAGGCTTCAACCCAACGTAAGCACGTAACCACAGCGGATCAGAAGCTCCGATACGTCGACTCGGCTACGGCTACGCCACGCCGCGTTTACGGCTCACCGACTGATATAATACCGCTGGTTGATGGTGCAGCAGGCAGGCCGGAGGGGTGAGAGGAGCAAGGGTGGACGAAGAGACGTAAGCTCGGGTACGGCGAACCGTAAGCGCGGGGACGACGAGCCGTAACGCACCGCACCGCGGTTCGTGAGCTTGTCCCGAGGCGAGGCGATTACGTTACGATTCCGATTAGTGTGCGTTGCAGTAGGGAGTTTCATACAAAGAATACTGAACGGCTCGAGTTGATACGGTGCCGATCCCTTTCCGGTTTGATACGTGTGCTATGACTTTTACATTTGTAACTCAAAAGTTTTGAAAAGCTTTTTGGAATTGCGTGGAGTTGTTCGATCGACCCGTGCGGCTGTAGCCTCAAGCCCCTCAAGTTCAAGCTCGATCTGTCAATAGTGTCCATCCCTGTGGAATGACGACTCGCTTCAAGTGCACTTCACCCAAGTTTTCACGGTGAGATTTTTATACAGGGTTTATTTTCAAAGACCAGCCAAATTTAAGGGCGTGGTACATCAAACTGAACAACTTTCTCCATGGGACCAATATCGTAATCGCGAAAAAATTTTCAACTGTCCCATAAAATACTTCAATACCTACTCGACCTAAACGTATGGGACGGCTGATTTTTTATTCGCGATTACGATGTTGGTCCCTTGGACAAAATTGTTGAGTTTGATGGCCTGTACCACACCCTTAAATTTGGCTTGTCTTTGAAAACTAACCCTGTATAATAATACCGGCTGATGTCCAACGGAAACACGCCTACTGAAGATATTAAAATTAAACGCACTAGTAATTTGAAACTAAATCATAAACCACGGTTTACTGGCGAAGTTCCACAAATATGAGGTAATAGAGATAAATGACGTCACTTTTCCCTTCGTAATAGTAGTGAAGCTAAAAATAACCTTGATAGTCGAAGGTCAAAGGAATATATTACGTGAACGTACCAATACTCGGGGTTTAGCAATTCAGTAACTTTAAAGAAAGCAAATAACAAAATAAAATCTAAAAATTGCATAAAACTTTTTGCAAGACGAAATAGAAAAATTATTCATTATATAACGTAAGTTGAGTGATAATATTGTATATACTTAGGAAAGTGAGAAAGAGTGATTTGTACCAATAGTCGTCAGATTTATACTACTCATCAAAAGGACCCAGTAGTCATAAATGTTTGATGCTGACTATATTAGCCTCAAAAATTTACTGCTACTAACTCTTTTGTATTAGGGGCGAACCTATTGCCATCAACCAAGGCACAAATTCAGACTCCGGGCTGTTACTGACAAATTGTCTGGACTTTAAAAGAGACTGTGACCTCTGAGCTTGTTTCGGCCTTTCTTCTCAGAATAGTCAGTTAAGAACCGCCGACCTCGTCTAGTTTAAAAACATAATTATGATTGACGTGTAAAAGTGTTTGTACAAACCTACTTACAGAAAATAAATCATTTATCATTTAAACCCTGATGACAAAACCCAATAACACTTTTCCCTACCAGGGAATCAAATCCAGGACCATAATAAAATTATTTTACGTAATTTCTCTTCTTTAGAAACCTACATGGCCATGTCTTTTCTATTCAAAGTTTCCAGATGAAAATGATAATTTTAAATGTGAAAGTTATGGTTAGATGCTCTTATCTAAATTAAACTCCATCAAAACGTTAATTCAGAATTTTTCATACAATTCTTTGGTCCATTTCAAAAGACATACTGGCTTGTTTTGTGTACTAAAAACCGCTTCAACGAAGCCTAGTCTCATAATTGGATAATGGGCCAAGGACTTAGCTCTACTTTATCCTAGATAATCAGTATGATTCATCCGTTATGGGATCTTTTTTATTACGCGGGCACAGTCATCCATGTAGTCTTCTGTCAACTTGTTTTAAATTGACTGACGGCCAGTTTCTTTATAGTAACAGCCAAAGTAACGTCACAAAAGTCAAAGTAACGATTAAATTTGTTTCTTCACTATTTTAGCTGTTAATTGAATGAAGAAACTTGCGCCGTAGTATCAGTAAAGGTCAAGTAAAAATCAACAGTAAAAGTCAGTTTGACTGATTACTTTAGTTGTTGATGAAAAAACTGGCTGTGAGTCTTATTAGATGCAACTGAATATCATTAAATTATTTTTGATGTGAAAACTTCTTTAGGCGCACTTTACGGTCCCCTCTACCAATCGTTATTTCTCCTGGTAAAGTTTATTTTGTTTATATATAATATGTATGTATCTTTATCTATACATATATTAGTATTTATTCTTGTATGTTATAGTTCATCTATCCCGTATGTTGCACCTGCCATGTTTTGTCTCTGCATCACACTTAGGGGCCGCCTCCACGAGCGAGAGAATCGCGGCGATAGTCTCGCCGTGCCATCAAATTTTCGCGGCGATGATATCGCCGTGTGGAGACACGTTCTAAGAGAGTGTATAAAAATACGACGATAATATCGCCGCGATTCTCTCGCTCGTGGAGGCGGCCCCTAAGGTTGACTGGGAGAAAATACCTCAGGCATTATGTCCACCTCTGTACAGTATATTTTTACTAAATAAAGTAAACAAAATCCACGGAATAAGGAAGTAACAAAAAGGAATAGTTGTTTTGTAAAATAATTTATATCCGTTAGATTTATGACCCTGCCCGCATAAACCCAAATGGGATTCATTCAATAAAAAAGCCATGACCTCACCACCAAGCGTGACCGGTCTATTGTGATCACAAAGGCGGCAAATCACACCATTGGTCAGAATTAATTGATGCTATTGACAATTAATTTCCTATTGAAGTCGTAAGAAGTTGTCAATTAATGTATTTAAGTGCAAATTATCCCTTCGTAAGAGGTTACCCTCATGATTATGTTGGCTTTTGTTTGAATTATTCTTACATAATCTATGTATATCTATAACTAATAAATTACAAAGAGGTAAAATTTGTGTGTTTGTTAGTTCGTCTGTAGGGGGTAATCTCCGGAACTACCAGTCGGATTTGAAAAAATCTTTTTGCATTTTATAGCCCAATTCTTGAGGAAGGCTATCACGACCTAGCGTGATTACTTCGATCTCTTAGGTCCTAACCTAAGAAGCCGTTCTAAAAAAAAAACGCTAAGTGCAAACGAAGTAATAGCACGGGCAGACGATGCGATGCAAATTGCGGAACAAATTTCACGCAGACGAAGTTGCGGACCGAAGCTAGTAAAATATAATTTAAGTAAAATGTCTCTCTGTCTAACACTTTGAAAGAATATATATGCAATGATAAATCCAATGATTTTATTTAGTCACAAGTAGGAGAATGGCATTTATTTGATCTTATTAAAATAAAATCATTTTGGATCTAACTTTCCTACATTTGCGTAGCATTAAAAACTTTATTTGCCCAGATTTTTGTCTCAAAATTAAGAACGCCCGCTATCTTCATATTATTCAATCAACATGTTACAATTACGTTTTAAAAATCCAAGTTTCGCAATAGCAATTTTATGTAGACATAACAAATTATAAAATTATCAACATGAATAGGTACCTACAGCCGCTTGAAAATGATAGCAAAACAAGTTGGAATCATAATAATTAGGTAGGTATTATAACAAAACCTGGCGTAATAACAATTCATTTAAATTCAATTGGTAATTTAAGAACAAGAACAAACAAAATTATGACGAAAACATTAAAGTTATTATTATGTAATTTTTTTCGTGTATAACGGTGTCTATTTGTAGAAAAACTTTAGACCAAAGGATGTAACTGTAAGTGTAGTAATATTTGATTGTGTGTTGTGCTGTCTTTTGTGTGCACTAAATAAATGGTTTATCTATCTATCTATCAATGGCAAAAGCGTATTAAAATCTCAAATTAATTCATTCAATCACTGATAAGGCAACGCACAACCTAAACCGCTGGGTCCAAAAGACTGAAATTTTGCACAAGAGTTCCTTATTGTAACGGAGGTGAGCACTAAGGAAGGATTTTCAAAAATTCATCCTCAAAAGGGGTTAAATATGGGACGAAATTTTGTAAGTATGGAAATTCGACAATTTGCTGATGGGCAATCGGGCACACGGATTATATAAATATAATATAACTAGCTTCTGCCCACGACTTTATCCGCATGAAATTTCTTGTTCCCCCGAACTACCTCGTCGCATCGCATCGTCTGCTATTACTTTATTTTCGCTTCGCGTTCTTTCCGACTTTTTTTCTTTTTGTTCTGCTCCTGAGGGTCGTAGCACGATGTTAAATAGCATAATAATTATATAGCCTTCCTCAAGAATTGGGTTATCAAATGCAAAAAAAAACTTTTTGCTTTTGATAGCCCAATTCTTAAGGCTTGCTTGAAGTTAGCCAAATCTGACTGGTGGTTCTAGAGGTTAGCGCGTTCAAACAAACAAACAAACTCTTCTGAGTATGGATTTAGCTATAACTAAACATTGTTACATAAAAGATGAAACACCAACCGGTTTGAATTAAACACAAGTGGTCTTTAGACACATTAAGAGCCCCGACCTTAAGATATGATATGAGGGCAATAAAGTCAGGTCATGGGTCACTAGACCTATTTTAGATACTACTGTTTAGAGCCGTGGGAATAGATAAGGTATATAAAATAGGTAGTTAATTATAAACTCAATTTATTTTCGAATACCTATATTTTTCTAAGATGTCGTATGCACAAAGATGAAATATGGAGCGTCATCAGCGGTTGCACATATTTTATGTATTTTTGAAACAATATTTTTAATTTCTAAGATGTGCTTTTTTACTAAGAGTAAAAACAAAAAAGTAGGACTACCTAAGTATAAAAGTACTTTTTCAAGCATCAAATATCTAATATAACCCAGTATACGGTGAGTAGTGTTGTAAAGGCACATAATCTACTTATGTAATCTGCATTTGCGATTTATTTGTCAAAAATGTAAACAAATATGTGTTTATAGAAAAATAACTTTAATTCCTACACAATAAAGTACAGTTTACGCTACAACTTCAAACATTTTTTACTTACCATTAAAATAAAGTTGATATTTGTTTAACTTGAAATAACATCAATTTGAAACATTACTTTGAATAGACTTTAGTTTAATAACATAACATCACTCCCATAATTCCCAAAGGGTTAGGCTCGATATCCGTGGGCACAGCTGTACCTATGTTACACCAACATTTCGCCAGTTATGTATGAGTCCTAATGAAAAACCCCAATAACACTTTGCTCGACCTGGGAATCGAACCCAGCGGGGTAATTGCGTAACATACTCATCATCATCATATGCCTAGTCTTGTCCCAACTATGTTGGGGTCGGCTTCCAGTCTAACCGGATGCAGCTGAATACTTACCTACCACAATTTTTTTTAAATTGCGTATCCCACTATCTATAGCAATGCCTTTCGTTTTGACAGTTCAACAACATCCATTGCGTTATTTACGTTGTTGAGCAGACACATTTTCCAAACATAAGAAGCAATGAATTAGCAATATCCTTCAAAATATTAGAGTGCTGGATGTCATGCTCAGCAGTTGCGCTTGTAACCACTAGACCAATGAAGCAGGTATTTTAATAATTAATTTAAAATTGCAATAAGTATGTGATATGACAGGACTTTTTACGTGTTATCTATATATATAAAAGGAGAAACTGACTGACTGACTGACTGACTGACTGACATATCAACGCACAGCCGAAACTACTGGGTCTAGGAATGTGGAATTTTGCACACGGCTTCCTTTTATAATGTAGGGGAGCACTAAGAAGGGGTTTTTGGAAATTCAATCTTTAAGGGGGTGAAAAGGGGGGATTTCGTTTGTATGAAAAATTTTATTCCTTGAGTTAATAAACTTGAAACTTGGCACGAATACTTATCTAAGTAAATGATTAAGTTTGGCATTTTTTGTTTTTCTTAACTACCCCCTAAAGGGGGATTGGGGGGTGTCAAAGTTTGTATGGAAGAATTTTAACGGGCTGTCCGATTAACTTGAAACTCAGTATTTATACTTAAGACTAAAAATAGATAATAACGTGTATCAGGGTTTTTCGAAAATGTACCCTTAACAGGGTAAAAAGGGGTAGTTAATTTTACAGGGGAGGATTTTACTGCGTTGCTTGATTAACTCAAAAATTGGTATAAATAATCTTTGAGTCAAGTCATGAGCACATACCAAAGGATTTTTCGAAATTCCACCCCTGTGGGGGTGAAAAGCGGGGATACAGTTTATATGAAAAATCTTATTCAATTGGTTAATAAACTTGAAACTTGGCAGGAATATTTATCTAAGTAAATTATGAAGTTTGGCAATTTTTGTTTTTCTAAACTACCCCCTAAAGAGGGATTGGGGGGTGTCAAAATTTTTATGGAACAATTTTAACGGGCTGTCCGATTAACTCGAAACTCAGTATTTATACTTAAGACTAAAAATAGAGAATAACGTGTATCAGGGTTTTTCGAAAATGTACCCCTAACGGGGTGAAAAGGGGTAGGTAATTTTACAGGGGAGGATTTTATTGCGTGGCTTGATTTACTCGAAAATTGGTAAAATAATCTTTGAGTCAAGTAATGAACACGTCACAAACTATTTTTCGAAATTCCACCCCTGTGGGGGTGAAAAGCGGGGATACAGTTTATATGAAAAATCTTATTCATTTGGTTAATAAACTTGAAACTTGGCACGAATACTTATCTAAGTAAATAATGAAGATTGGCACTTTTTGTTTTTTTAAACTACCCCCTAAAAGGGGGGGATTGGGGGTGTCAAAATTTGTATGGAAGAATTTTAACGCGCGGTCCGACTAATTCGAAACTCGGTATTTATACTTAAGACCAAAAATAAAGAATAACACTTACTTATCAGGGTTTTTCGAAAATCTACCCCTAACGGGCTACAAAGGTGTAGTTAATATTACGGGGAGGATTTTACTGCGTGGCTTGATTAAGTCGAAAACTGGTATCAATAAATCTTCGAGTCAAGGAATAAACACATCCTTAACGATTTTTCGAAATTCCACCCCTGTGTGGGGGTGGGGGGGTAAGCAAGGATACAGTTTATATGAAAACCTTATTCATTTGGTTAATGAATTTAAAACTAAAGGGAGATTGGGGGTGTAAAATTTTGCAAGTAGCCGAGTCCATTTAGGATTGCTATCGACACGCTAAGAAGAAGAATGGGTTGATTTTACTGCTTGCTTCCATTAACTCGAAAATGAGTAGGTATCTGTCTTTGAGTCAAGTTATGGACACGTCATCCCAAACGATTTTTCAAAAATCCACCCTTGTGGGAGTGAAAAGCGGGGATCCTGTTTATTTTAAAAATCTGATTCCGTTGATCTACAAAACTTAAAAATTGGCCCGAATACTTATTAATCTAAATAAATGATAAAGATCATAAACATACATACCTATTCGAAATTTTGAGAGGAAAGTACGAAATACACGCGGACGAAGTCGCGGGCAAAGTGCTAGTAAAATATAAGCTAATTGCCACTCCCAAATATTCATTCATACTTTTGATTATTATTTTCTGTAGGTAGTAAGTAATCCATCAAGATTAGAATAATATTATCATGATTTGATTAATTTCATCGTGACTGTCATGTGAGTTTCCACATTGTCAGGGGCAATTATGTTTGTTACATGATTATTCCTAGTTTTATAACGCGACGTCATAATAGTCAAGTAGATGGGGGACCCGTAACAATAAGGGGGCCTATTAATGGTCTCTTGAACATGAATCACGTTATAATTGACGGTTAAAAGAACAAGGTGACGGCAGTTTGTGTCAAATTTTATTTTAACGTCCTTGTCGTTTTAAGTAAGTAGGTACTTACGTGCTGTAATTTGAGGAGCAATATTTTTTATAGGTTTTTCGGAAGTAGGTACTTACATAAATAGACACGAGTTTTACTTGTAATTAGCTTTACGTCTTTGTAATTTGAGAGCCTTGAATTTTATTAATGAATTTGTAGGTATAACTATTACAGGTAATTTAGAAAAAAAACGTAACGCCAAAAATGTAGGTAAACGGACTTTAAAAAAACATTTGCTTTGCTTTTTTTTCGGTGCCAACAAAGCTTACAAAATACCACCATCATTTTTAACCTATACAAAAAATGCTTTTTACCCATCATGTATATCAAAATAGCCACTCTTTGTCATATAAAATATTCTCTTTTTTTTTTTAAATTGGTAAGTACTTTAAATATGCTAAAAACGCATTACTATAAATGTCTCTATGGTCGCAAAGGCGGCACTCCTACGCAACACGTTCAATGCTAACAAGGCCAGTAGGTCATGTTGTCGACTAAAACGCATGTAAAGTTGTCGTGTATGGGCCCATTAATGGTATTGTGCCAGCCCGTAGCAAATATTTTTCGACAGTAAACCTGCTTAATGGTTTAAGTAAAAGTTGGCTCGGTTCACCATACTCGTAGGGCCGAAGCAAGTATGGGAAATAAATAATAGGTAGCTACTTACTAACTTTCTTGTTTTTGTATAACGTAAGAGTGATTAAACCAGAAGATTTTACATTATGGATTTTAAAAAAAATATCGAATTGAATTTTGTAATTTTTTTTTTTCCTTTTTGTCTCCTTTTAGTATTTTGTGTGGACTATTTTCTTTAGGTAGGTATTCTTTGTATAGATATAGCATAATTTCCTGTACCTAAATAAAACGTAACTTACAGCAGGTACCTATCATAAATCGTGCCTTCGTTAAACTAAGTCATAATTACATTTGTATGAACAATGAAATTATACTAATGGGTGGCACAAGAATACGTGAATGGAATAGAATAGGTACGTATTTACCACGTATTTAAAACACATCCTATGTTATAAATAATTGTTTGCCATAAATATTCTTCTTAACTGAGGTTGCAAGAAGCAATCAAACAAAAAATCCTCTAAACAACCTGTGAGTGCCAAAAAAATTTACATTTTATAAAAGTATTTTTTCTATTAGAATGTAGAATATCTATAGCGACCGATTCATATGCAAAGTCTCTGTCTGTTATTGAAAAAATAATATAATTAATTAGCAGCGCCCCGCTGTTTCACCCGCGTAAATTTCGATCCCGTGCTAATATGGGTACGTATCAAAATCCCGAATTTTAAAAGACCGAATTTTACAATACCGATGGACGAAATCCCGAAAATTGAAACGCCGAATGGTTGTTTGGTCATAAATTTAAAATCCCGAAAGTTCATATGCCCGAAAGTTTAAAAAGCCGATGTTTAAAATCCCGAAGTTAAAAATCCCGAAATTGCCACCGTTTCCGAGAAAAATGATTTTTTGTAAACCTAACCTCAAAACACTTAAAAGTTGCCTAAAAAGCGTAGTCGGAGGTTAGGTTCATCATAGGGATCAACTTTCTCAAGAAAAAGCGAGTGAAGGGCACCCCGAGGTTCGGTTTTGTTAGGTTACTTTAAACCCTTTACACAGAATCCGTCGAAATAGGATGCAAAAGCGAAAATACCGTCACCGCCCGGCGGGGGGCTCCGCCGTCTATGTCGACGGAGCCCCGCTTCGCGGGGCCCCTATTTCTATGTAAAGAGTTTAAAGTGACCTAACAAAACCGAACCTCGGGGTGCCCTTCGCTCGCTCTTGCATCCTACGTCGCCTATTGCGTTTGGGATTTCATCCATCGGTATTTCGTCCATTCGGGATTTCGTCCTTTCGGGCATTTGAACATCGGTATTTTGTATTTCGATATAACGACTATCGGCATTTAAAACTTTCGGTATTTTGAATTTCGGTGTTTTGTACGTCGGTATTTCAATCATCGGTATTATGAACTTTCGGGATTTTGATACGTACCCATAATAATACGTAGGATTATGCTCTGTTATAACTTATACCGTGACGATATTATCGTGAACGGCCGCGGCATCACGAAAACACAGGGAAGTAAAATGTATGGAAAATTATATGAAGACACTTTTAAATTTCCGTACACGATAACGTTATAACGTCCACACATTTTATGGACGTGAAAGTCAACAATGATATCGTCACGTTAGGAATTATAAAAAAGCACATTACATACTTAAATACCTGTAACCTAATTATGTAGGTACCTATTTACAGATTGGAAGGTTTCTAAAAAGGGTTCAGGCGTAATTTAAACGCATAATGACGGATTCGTAAATCTTCTCATAGCCAGATTGCCCATAGCACATGCGTAATCAATGTAATTATAGGTTAAAAGTCGTATAACATTGGGTTTACGCCAAAACTAATAATGACATGACCTCAATTTTTTCAGCGATGCCTTATTCCGGTTTCTGAGGTATTATTAGAGTTCATCTATTCGATATTAGGTTATACTATAATACTGATACTAAGTATAATTATTGAGTTGATTTTTTTACACATCATGTTTCTGGATAATAATAATAATTATTATTATATGGTCAGACACAATAAGGCTGCTAATTAGTTTGTGTTTCAAATAGCTTGGAGATATTTAATCGGTCCAATCGATTCTTGAAGCAGTTCAGTGTGGGAGTCGTCACATTTTCCGGGTCCCCTAGTCAATGCTGTTATAACTCGATAAGGCAAGCATTGTTAATTAGCTTCTACTCATATCGAGAATTTATGTTAGGACGATGAGGACGGAGAGTTTCCAGTTTTTGTAACCAAGAGTGTTATATGTCCACTTGCCAGACGCAACTTACTCAGCGAAAAAGATTTCGTAATACCGCTGCGGCGTGTAAGATTACTTTTTTGGCTTAAATGTATTGATGTCGACAGCAATTAAAAAGATACATTGCTTCAGTCATTCGAAAATTATGTTTGTGCAACAAAAATAGCACAAGTTTTTATTATTTCTTACCTACTTTTAATATACTTGGTACATATACAATCTTGCATACTTTTACCATATTACTGACGATCTGTTGGTACCTCGTTGAACCTTTTTATTTATAAAGAACATTTCAATCTTTGTATGATGGCCTAAGCTAAACGCGTTTTTCTCGTTTAAGGGCAATAAACTTATCCATCGTGCAATTAAGGGGACTACAGGACTTAAACGTAAAAAACACAAGTTTTATAATGCCTAAAAATACATGATCGACTACAGTAAATCAGAAAAATATAATTATGATATTGTTCGGGATATATGCTAGTTAGATAGTGTGTTAAAAGCATAATACACCTTCATACGATATAAAAAAATCATGAAGATGCCTCTAAAAACTTTATTTTTACAATAAGAATCATACTTATATACATAAGTACAATCATTCTGTTAATTTGTCAGATTATTCTACAAGCAACATACTAAAGCACCAGTGTTTTAATTTTTTAGTCCAAGCAGATTTTTTGTAAATAGATAATTGCTTCATATTTTGCAATAAATTACCAGCTTAGTGTCATCGCGCTTCTCTTTCTTTTCTATGCAGTCCGACAGTGACCGCGCTTTATTTCATGTAGTCCCCTTAAATCCACAAACAATTTATAATCAGTATCTTTAGGCTTAGATGTTTCCTTAATGGGTTTGGGTCGACTCCCTGAATTCTAACCTTATAACTAAGTTAGGTGCATCTGATCTCTGCAACCCAAGTTACCGTCCCTACCAGGTAAAACTGCTTGTTATACTTACTTTCAGGCTTGTTTTTTTTTTAACGTTAAATATTACCGGTACCTATTTTTTAAAGCTAAAATAACGATGTTATCAACAGCTTTTTAGCCTTAAATGGTTCAATCAGCTCAGCCTATCGCAGTCCACTGCTGGACATAGGCCTCTCCCAGACTGCGCCACAGCACCCTGTCCTCCGCCTTCCGCATCCAGTCTACCCCAGCCACCTTCTTTAGGTCGTCCGTCCATCTAGCTGGGGGGCGTCCCACACTACGCTTCCCGATACGCGGTCTCCACTCCAGGACTCGTCTGGTCCACCGGCCATCGGTCCTTCGACAGACATGGCCAGCCCACTGCCACTTTAGTTTGCTTACTCTGCAAGCTATGTCGGTAACTCCGGTTCTTTTCCGGATAATTTCATTCCTGATTTTATCCTTCAAAGAGACTCCGAGCATAGTTCGCTCCATAGCGCGCTGAGCGACCTTGAATTTGTGGACCAGCCCGACCGTCAGTGTCCACGTTTCAGCACCGTATGTCATGACGGGCAGGACGCACTGGTTGAATATCTTAGTCTTCAAAAACTGTGAGATAGGCGACGAGAAGATGGTTAAATGGTTAGGCAAGACTTAAAATTCAGTCTTCAGTCTGTTACAGGTTACAGGTAGGATAATCCATAATCACATTAATGGCCCCTGATCGTGAGGATATATTAATATAGGACGGTCGTCCTTAATCGAAAGACGATGAAGCCTCTTAAGTGGCTTCACATCCTTGTTAATACTGGACTCAAGTTTCACTCGGGATGGGACTAACACATACGGTACCTACTTAATAAAGCCCCATATTATAGTTTTTGATCGTGGCTTCGCTCCCCACTACCCAGGATTTTGTAATACCTTGATTTAAAATATTTTCCTTGGAGTTTTATAGCCGTTCTTCTCCATACAGATCTACGTTTAGGAATGGGTAACTAGCTTCAAACTTTTAGACTAACGACCGAACCCAATTACCTATCTGTCACCAGTTTTGGCATACTGGAGGTAGAAAAACCTATCTATCAATAGGTTAAGTATTGGGTGGGCCGTAAGAGACCACCACCCTAATTGCGTAACACACTATTAATCTGAATCATTTTGAAGGATATTGCTAATCTATTGCTTCCTAGGTTCGAAAAAAGTGGCTGCTCAACAACGTAAATAACACAATGAATGTTGTTGAACTGTCAAAATTAAACCCATTGCTACTGATAATGTTACGCAATTACCCCTCAGCTCTTTGACAGTTCAAAAATTACTGTAAATGGTTTAATTGAAATGAATGCTTTGATGAGTTTGATTATGACGTAAACTTGAATTTTTTCGGGATAAAAAGTAGCGTACGTTATTTTTCTGTCCTTACACTATTCTTACGCATAAAATCCCATGGATCTGAAGGACCAACCAACCCAGCAACAAAAACACGCATTTATATTATAACACTAGGTTCTTTAAGCGTTCTTTAAGCGTCAGCTAGTGAATAACAAACTAGTACTTAATGACAATGGTGGCAGTCGATGGCACAGATCAGAAAGGTAGGTAGCTCATGTCGGTACGAAAGAGAATCTACGATGAGATGATGCAACGCAATCATCGTGCTGCTGTTTCTAATTTTCTATATTACATAATAGAAATATGAAAGTATTTTATTCTTTGTGCTTTCATTAATCTAAAGCCATTCTTATACTGACGTAGATTGAGGTTTGAATTTCGGTAAATTATTTGATTTAAATCGAACAAGCCACACACGAACGTTCTGTGTTCAAATGTTCAAAGAAACCTAGATATCTAAGTATTTTTAAGGCTTCTGCGGGATAATTGCTTAGTTAACACATTATCAGCCACAATCTGAATCATTTTGAAGGATATTGCTAATCCATTGCTTCATATGTTCGAAACATTTGTCTGCTCAAAAACGTAAATAACTCAATGAATGTAGTCAAAATGAAAACCGTTGCTGCTGATAATGTGTAACGTAATTTTTAAAAAATACTGACATTCAGCTGCATCTGGTTAGACTGGAAGCCGACCCCAACATATTTGGGAAGAACCTAGGCAGATGATGATGATGATGAGTGTGTTACGCAATTACCCCGCTGTTTTTTTATTAAAACACGATTTAACATTTAACAAACGTGATAATGATAACTAGAATATGTAAAATTTTGTCAAGAATTCATATAAGTTCGGGGCTTGTCAAACATAATAGCACAACTCACTGCAGAAGTGTGTCAGTGACCCAATTCCCAAATGCGTAGTTCACGGTTCTACATAGAAAAATATCAATAGTGTTTAAAATACACGGAGCCTTATTGTGTGCAAGTCATTAATAATTCGAAGTCGAGCCCAATCTAAACAACAATGGGGCAATCGGTACTCGACGGTACTAACTTTGACCCAGAAAAAGTGTTGGGAAACAATATTCGAGAATTTTCGCACTATCCATGTAGGTATGTCAGTTAGTAAGTGACATAAAATAAATGAATATCACTATTTAATTTACTTTTAAAATTAGCGCAACTGTTTTTTATTCAGCCTTCAGATAATTAAGGGTATTTTTCTGACTGCCCAATTTATCTTAAATCGAAAAACCTCGCTGAAAATGAATTGCATTTTTTTAATACGGAATCGTCTGTTGGCTTGATTATTTCATTCTTGTTAATAGTACTTAATTAAACATTTACTTAATTACGAATAAAAAAGTGTAATTGATGAACGTCTTCCGTTAGACTGCGTCGGAATAAGGTACCTTAGTTTCCGCCTTTCAATGCTGCCTGCAGTGACCTTCTGGAATCTGAACTTCTCCATATGGACCGAATCTAAGCTTCAAGTTTGTGAGGAGTATTTGGGAAGCATTATGTAGCCGAAACGTGAACACTCACGACACGCTCTGGCTGGCATGAATTCAAGGTCGCTCAGCGAGCTATGGAACGAGCTTTGCTTAGAATCTCTCTGAGATATAGAATCCGGAACGAGGTAATCCGGCAGAGAACCAAATATGTCGACGTAGTTCACAGAATAAGCAAGCTGAAGTGGCAATGGGCCGGCCATATTACCCGTAGAACCGATGACCGTTGGGGAGACCGCTAATCGCGGTAGGAAAGCCTGTGAAGATTGCACAACTGAGCGCACTCAGGGCTAAGTGGAGCGATCTTCGCAGGCTTTCGTGGCTGGAAGCAACTGGATGAGAGTTGCTGAGAATAGAGCTGAATGGCGTGCTATTGGAGCAGCCTATGTGCAGCAGTGCCGTGCTGAAGCTAATGATGAAAGAAGCATTTGGGAGTCTCCGTCAGTTGCTAAACCAATTATTTGTCTACCATCAAATAAACAATCAATAATACTTTTCTTTTAACAATACAAACATGCGTGACCAATTCCCTTTAAAACGACGTAACAGCCAACAGGTTTTTCGATTGCGAAACTCTGTTTATCAATACAATGCTCCATCTCATCTTTTAGCGTACGAAAGACAAGGACAGCCAATCGGAGGCTGTACAGCGAAACGTAGTGTAGGCCTGTGTGGGTAGGTGCAAACTATTTGAGTCAAGGGAATTGCGTTAGGTGTAGGTGTAGAGATGGGTTTGATCGAGTTTTTCCTTCGAATATTTATTCGATCAAAGGCTATACGTATAGTTTGTAAGTTTTATAGGTGACTAGTTATACTTTTGAGTTTCTTATACTTATTAATAGATTTTTGCAAGCACTGGCGCATCATTTATACGAAACAGGTTCTTAGGCACGAGTTATTCTCAGTAAAATACTTCATAGGAATGATTAATAAGTAAAACATTTGCAAAACTAATTATGTTATATAACACAAGTTTTTTTCAATGTGTATCAGTATTTTTGACCTACTTACTGATAAAAATGAGCAAAGAGCTAACATTGCAAATTCGATAAGAAAATAAACATGACCTAGCAGTCTTTAAATGCTGACATTAATTGGTGGCATTAAAATATTTGTACAAAGATTCGAAAAATAGATACCAATTTATTCGCAGGACGGATAAATTATTCGGAAACTTTCGAACATAATAACATTCGAATTTTTCGGTTTATATTTTTATAACATTTGCCCATCACTAGTTAGAAGGGCACATACCTCTGGCTTCGCGGTTCTGAACCGGTTGAGGTCTCGTTTTGTTAAAGCCGCGTTAATCAATGAGGCACCACTTACTTATAAGGTTTCCGAAGGCCATGCGTTACATAGCAGTTAATGAGCGATTATTTACCTATGGTACACGTAAGTACGTAGATCACGTCATACATATTTGAAGATTGAACTGCGAACTACTGTTCGCAGTTAAAGAAGTTACGAACTACAGCGCAGTTAAAAAAGTTAAAGTTCTTATAATGAAATATTTGCATTTCAGGTAACTTAGCCCGAAGGTATCTTATCTATCAGACAAAAATGATTTCTCTCAGTAGTATTATTATCTTAGAAGTAAAATCTATAGGAGGATAATCTTTTTTGACCGGTCGCTCGATGGGAGGATAATTCGTAAAACAGGTTTTTAAAATATTTAAATAAATGACTGTGAAGTTTTCGTTCGGTACATAACGCCAAAATATTAGCAGTGATCTCATCCGGAATTCGAGAACGATACAAAACACCCACCACATACGAATGCAAAAAAAATAACAGAAAAATAAATGAGCGAAATTAGTTTATCCTCAATCGAATTTAGTTACCAAAGGTGATGAGGAATAATTTTATTTTATTGTATCAGATTTTTTTTTCGTTTTTTTTTTAGCATGTTTTCATACAAGACTTGCACATAATATTGAAATTACATTGTTGAAAACCAGGACAAGGGTTCATGTTCAAAGGACATTCATGTCCCGAAGAAAGTGAAGTGGTTGAGACTGGCATAGGGGGGAGAATTGTTATAAGTATAGGTACATGGTGGCAGGAATGTCGAGGCGAAAACTGTAACTATGGATTCAGTAAGTACATGAAAAGATTGAATGGATTCAGTCTACGCTAGAAATTTTTCCTCGGTTATTAAAAAATAATTAAGTAGCTGTTCTCTCAGACCAAAAAAAAGTCAAGACGTAGCGCTGCGAACAATACAGAGAAGCATGCAAAAACCACACCTCCACTTTGTGCATACATGCTCACACGCACACATTTACAATCAAACTACACCTCACTATTGGCACACTTGTTTACGAAACCGGCTTCGCTTTACTATTGACAGCCCTGTCTTGGTTTTTATTTTGGTCTGAGGCTGTTCCATACATTTTGACCGCGTAGGTATTCCTTTTATCTATGAAGCAGCTGATATTTTTTACTAAGGAAGCTAATGGTAGCTTCCTTAGTAAAAAATATCAGCGGATAAAAACAGACGCAAAATAGGTACTTTACCCGGCGGTAAAGTACCTATGAATGTCCCTAAATGACCTATGAATGTACCTATGAATATCAAAGAATGTCAACAATATGCAGGGTGGCAGGAACGATTCATGATTTTAGACCGTAATTTTCGACCCCCGCGTAGAAATAAATCGTCGAATATAAAAAAAAATATCAGCTGCTCGTTCGCTGTCCGTTGTTCTTATAAACTTCACAACGGATTGTGATGCGGTTTTCACCATCGCATCGTTTATGAACGAATGCATGAAGTGCATCGACCCCAGCGTGGTTTGACCAAACTCGATTAATCGAATGAACCCCAAGATTCGCACTAGTCCTCATGTTTCATGGTGCTACAGAGACCATTGCTTATCAAGGAGTAGACCGGGGGAGGCGGTAATGGTAGTGAAGACGATTTAAGAGCCTACCGGATATGCATCCTAGAGTAAGCATTGAACTAATGGAGAGATGGCCGCCAGGTTGGTTCAGGTCGCGCTTCATAGGTGAATCTTTTGGCGGGGTTCTACTGCTTTCTCGGCTCTTTTGTATGTCATTGCTCTGCTGTGTTAGATGTAGCTGTTTTCAATGTCATCGTCAGAGGTTTTGCTACTATCCGTTTTCGGTTTTTTGTAAATCTCACTATAGCAGCATTCTTGATCTTATTTCCGTCTTCCGCCGTATCCATCCAAAAATTAATTCCCTTGTCGATGTACTTCCTGTCCTGTTTTAAGTTGTCCGTCCATGTGCAAATACGTCCGCCGACCTTCTTGGATTTGGCCTTGTATTGCATTGCTGCATACAGCAGGTGTGGTTCACGGCGCCTGTAAACATGTGCGAGGATATTAAACTAACACATAATAATGAAATCTTGATGTTTTGTCAAATCGTAAAAACCGGCGTGCGAACGGGGGTCGCTCGTTAGTTACATTAGTATAATTTTATACAGCAACTATGGCACTTATTAAAGTGCCGTAACTTAAGTAAGCAACTACTTGTACTACAACACGATTTTATTCTAGATTGATCGTCACAACAAAGTAATTTTCCTCTTACGCAGTTACAATGACAATTGAAAGGGCGTATGTCCTTACAAACGCCATAATAATATACAATAGTACCACGAAGGCATTGTCTTACTTATATATTATAATGTAGGTACATAACGACATGATCTGCATGCAACGTAGTTTTGTTTACATGATCTATCGTGTCAAGCGATTTTTCTTGCTGTGTTTCTTTTATTCGTCCTTCAGATAGGTACTTAAAGGTTTTTTTATTGCCCACTTAAGTAGATAATCCTAAATTGGAAAATCTGACAATTGTTTTTTTTTTCTCTCTATACGGAATCATCGTCAAGGCTTGATTATTTCAGTCCTGTTTATAGTAAGTACCTACTACACGCACAATGGTCCACTGAAGGACTAAGTGCGGAAACCAAACCCATAACATAGAACATAGTAAGTACTTCATTAAACATTTGCTTAGTTAGGAATAAAAAGTGTTGTAGGTAATTGCATTAGCCAAATCATTAAAGAGTCCTTCGTTGGACTCTGCTTGTAATGATGACTATCTGCTGTGATTTCTACCAATGGATAGAATCTAAAGTTCAAGTTAGTTATAGAAGTCTACCACAATACCCACCTACCATAAATAATACCCACCTACCATAAATCCCTACTAATATAGCAGCATATATGCTAAGAGCTTGTACACAAAACTGCGAAGCGACGTCGCATCGCAGCAATTCGTGTTGCAGTTTTCTGCGTTGCGAATTCGCATCGCATCGATTCGCAGTTTTGTGTACAAGCTCTAAGATAGGAGCCTTTTTGACCTCACACATCTCTTTTTCTTATTTTTTGGTTGTTTTAATGTTTATTTTGTTAGTTTTTTAACTTTCCTGAGCGTGTCCCAAATAAAATATTATTCTTTCCTTCTTTCTTTATAGTCAAAACCATGCCTTATTTCTAGGTTGTAACCAATGTAGGTAGGTACATAAACTAACGATCTGCATGCAACACTAGCTTTGTTGACATGATCTATTTACTGGTATAAATAAATGAGTGGGAAAACAAATCAAGCGATTTTTTTATCTGTCTCTGGCTTCGAAAGACTTCTATGCGAACTATTTTTCTCCATGTCTGAAATGATCCCACGGGAACGTTATACCCCATACCGGTATAAAAAGCGTCCTGTCGCGGGGCAATTGCGTAACACACTAACCACGACACTAACAATAGCAATGGCTTTCATTTTGACAGTTCAACAATATTCATTGCGTTATTTAAGTTGTTCAGCAGATAATTTTTTCGAACATATGAAGCAATGGATTGTCAAATCGTTCAAAATTATTCAGATTGAGATTGATATCGTGGTACGCAATTAGGGTGCAGGTAATAGTCTAACTGTGTGCCAAAATTCATCGTACCTAATTCGTTTTGCCGAAGGTAACAGACGGGTGTATGTCTTTTGCATTTATAATATTAGTATAAATTGTAGAAATATGAAAAGCGGTCGAAAAGAGTTTTTTAGCATTTCACAAGCTTAACAACCCGGCATGCGGTATTTATACATCTGCCGCAACATAATATATATAAATAGGGTATAAGTGTAAAAATCGGTTAAATATATTCCGTATTTAATAGTCAGTCATTCAAAAGTTTTGATGAATATAATTATGTTTTACTTTTTAGGGTTCCGTAGCCAAATGGCAAAAACGGAACCCTTATGGATTCGTCATGTCTGTCTGTCTGTCTGTCCGTCTGTATGTCACAGCCACTTTTTTCCGAAACTATAAGAACTATACTGTTGAATCTTGGTAAGTAGATGTATTCTGTGAACCGCATTAAGATTTTTACAAAAAAATAGAAAAAAAAACAATAAATTTTGGGGGTTCCCCATACTTAGAACTGAAACTAAAAAATGTTTTTTTTATCAAACCCATACGTGTAGGGTATCTATGAATAGGACTTCAAAAATGATATTGAGGTTTCTAATATAATTTTTTTCTAAACTGAATAGTTTGCGCGAGAGACACTTCCAAAGTGGTAAAATGTAACTTCTAAAATAAGAGAATGATAAAACTAAAAAAAATATATGATGTACATTACCATGTAAACTTCCACCGAAAATTGGTTTGAACGAGATCTAGTAAGTAGCTCGCCGGTGAAAATTTAAAAACATATGATGGTACGGAACCCTCGGTGCGCGAGTCCGACTCGCTCTTGCCCGGTTTTTTATTACCTGTTTTCCTGTGTTTATTCGAATACAATAATATATATTTAAATAAATTATATACTTATATAAATAAATAAATGTATAAGTATGCTTATTATGCTATGCATCCTAACCTTAGTCATATATATTATATAATTACAATAATACAATATATGACTATCTGTGCAATATATAGGTATTAGGTACAATATCTGTGAAATATAATATGACTATAATTACTAAGTTTTTTCTAAAATTATTTCGATCAACAACAAATGATACGTCAGCGAATAATTATTTTTAAGGTTGGATTTAAGAGTCATAGCATAATAGGTATATTACATACTTGTTTTATAATAATATTCAAAACTATACCTATTATGCTTACTGCGATCAACAACAGATGAATACGTCAGCGAATAATATTTTTTTGATAAATTAAAGTCAGTGGTCAAGATAAAGACACTTAAAACATAATAAGATAAAAATATCTAGATTGATGGTTACAAAAAATAGATAGGTAGGTATTCAAAATAAAGGCTCGCGCAGACAGCCGCGACCCGACTCTAGTGGTAAGTGGATCAATGTCTATAAAAACTTAATGAAAATTGTTGTTCCCAAGCTGAGAGAACTTATGTATCTCTTAAAGAATGTAGAGACAAAAAATTAAAAAATATGGGAGTCAAGTGCACAAAGATTAATTTCGTGGTCATGATAGCGTTACATAAGGAAAAAAATATATAATAAACACTGATTCACAGACCGCGGAAACCTTGATAGGTGACCATTAATTTTTTTATTAACATTCAACTCGAAGGTGACACGTTCCGAGGCGTCGAAAAAATTATCTCTTCCACGGCAACGGTTTTTGTGCAAAACACAATGAAGGAAACTATAAAAAAACAGATAAAAACTTGAAGAATCCAACAATCTATTTAGGTCACAGATTTGAATGCCTTTTCTTCAATTTAAGAACTAAATGAGTTGATATTCCTTTGATAATGCAGTGTCTGCACTAGGTACGCACAACCAATATAAGCTGCCTTCTGATTGTACTAAAAATAATGCAAGGTCAGCTAAAACTGGAAATGTACTATACCTATAGAAATAACAAAAAAAAAACCGGCCAAGTGCGTGTCAGACCACATACAATGAAGGGTTCCGTAGTTGGAATGAATTTATCCCAAAAACAAACTTAACATTGTAGTTGAAAAACATGTTCTCCCATACATTCCAACTGAAAATGTAAGTGTGTACGCACAATATTGAGAGATTTACCATGTTGTTACCAGACCACATACTTCTTATAGATTTTCCTGTAATCTATAGATATAGAACTATTTTCTGTATTTTTTTTCAAAATTCTAGACTCAGTAGTTTCGGAGATAATGGGGGAATAATCCATTTTCGTCTATTTTCTTAAATAACTTTAATACCATTTATTTTAAAATTATGAATGACGATCTCTAATATATTTTATATTTGAGATCCTCACAGTAAGCCCTTTCATTTGATATGTCACACGGTACAGATTGCGATTTTTGTTTTAAAAATGACCCACATTATTCAAAATTCATTTATTTACGTACCTACCTACCTACCTAATACGTCTGTGTTTGGGTCACAGCGATTCATATGTGTACCAAATTTCAACTTAATCGATCGATTACATTCGGAGCAAATTGGCTGTAACAGACGGACGTACAGACAGGCACACGAGTGATCCTATAGGGGTTCCGTTTTTTCCTTTTGAGGTACGGAACCCTAAAAACCCGAGCACTATTGCAGCTCCTTGCTTGAATAGTGCAAAATAATATTGAACAGCTCTCCTACCATATTCTACTAGTCAAGTCAAAAACAGAGCAGTGGTGGCTCTTTTTTAGCTCTTGGTTAGCCGCGGGTTACGAGTCGAGAGATCGTGAGTTCGAACCCAGGCAGGCACTTTACTTTGAGTATAGATTAAATTTATCACTACCGTTCCAAAACGGTGACGGACATCGTGAGGAAACCAGCATGTCCTAGAACCAAAAAAATCGAAGACATGTGACATCCACCAACCCGCTCGTGGGGTGAATTAAGTATAGCCCACTCCCTCACAGAGAGGAGGCCTGTGTCCCAGCACTGGGAACAGTATTGGCTGATATAAGTAAGTCAAAGGGGTTTTTAAACTGACTTCCATTAGTTTGTCTTGCAATAATATTAAAGTTAAGAATTTTTACCTCGGTACGTACCTCTTGCGTGTACAACCGCCGCATATAAAACTTGTCTTAATAAATTACTTGCACGCAAAGACAATCTTAACTCTGACTCAGGTAGGTACAGTCAACAGCAAAAGTAGATGATCAAAATCAGAAATTCAATACCTACTAATGAACGGAGTTTGCGTCAGAACTCTGCCACACAGCCACACAGTCTCTGCACATAGCTCAACAACAACAACAGCAACAGCTCTGCCACACAGTTCTGACGCGAACTCCGTTAATTAGTATTGAATTTCTGATTTTGATCATCTACTTTTGCTGTTGACTGTACAATCATCATCGTGATTCAAACACATAACGACTGTGTGTGACGTCTTTTAAGTTAAACGATAACTTGGAATTTCACTTGCCCTATAAAAATAACGATAAGTAATAGTGGAACGTGTTAGGTTTACCCTAGAAACGTTATCTAAAATCAAAACAGTTACTTTTCCCTAGCTGGTTTACAGAAACTTTATTTGATGTTTTAATGTAGGTATCTATATCTACGTTTAGCGTTATGATTGTGTATGAGCAGATGGGTAGGTCTGTACGGATTTTATCGAGAGCGACAACAATTTATTGATGATGCCATTGGTGAACTAGTAAAAAAAACAGTGGCACTCCGGGAGACAGAAGTGAAAACGAAACACAAACAGAATACTTTGCCATCACTCTCTGACATATCGGATATACATTAAAACCGAGTACATGCCGAAGACATCCGAAGCGGGTATTTTTGTAATCGTCATAATAAACAAAACACGCACGGTGTCGCTTACGGTAACAGTGGCACGAGTTCAATGGTTTTTTCCCATGTCAAAAAATGCCCAATGCGTCTAAAGAAGTTTTTGCTTCAAAAACAGCCTATTTTGTCCCACTGCAGGGCAAAAGCCTCTTCTCATACGGAGAAGCCACGAGCATTGATCACCGCGTTTGCTCAAGACGGGTTGGCGATTTCAGACGCCTGGAACTCGTACCATCAAAATATTAAGAGCTTGTTAAGCATTCGATTTTAACATCGAATATTGATTGATCCACGATTGCTCGAAAATCGAGAGACACATAAGTACGCCAAGATCCAACAACTTTGCCTTTAATAATACGCCCTGGAATGCGCTCTGTTGGATTCTAAATGCTCGGTTCAACACCGAGAGTTCAATTCCCAGTGCACGATAAAATCCCACCGCGATATTTTTACGTCGTGGGCTTAGATGACTGCAGCTCATTTACTGTTTAGGTATTAAGAAACCACGTAGTTACTTATGAATAATGCAGAAAATAACAGAATTAGGTCCCGTTGACGTCGATAACAATGGGAGAAAATGCATTGAGCATTCATTGATACTGTTTTTATGGTGGCGCAATGAGCTCTCGACTAGTCACGACTGTTCTTGAATGACTAACCCGGTACGGAAGGAAAATGTATTCAATCGATAAGCAATATTCAAATATTACTACCCAGCTACCCTTGAATTCGTTCGCGTGAGTTCTCTATATTAGGTTAACTGAAAGATAGGTTTTTGCATAAAATCAGTCCAGTAGTCGCGTTCGAAAATTGTTACCTACCGTGTTATTATATATAGGGTGACTGGTAATTAGTGACCGATACTTAAACACGTGATTTTACTCATCATTATGAACAACTTTTACTATGGGACCAAACCTGAAATCGTGAAAAAAAAAACAGCTGTTCTCTACATTTTGACGAGTTAGACGAACATAAATGTAGGGAACAGCTGATTTATTTTTCGCGATTTCAGGTTTGGTCCCATAGTAAAAATTGTTCATAATGATGAGTAAAATCACGTGTTTAAGTATCGGTCACTAATTACCAGTCACCCTATTTAAGTATGACAATTACTTCCCTAATCAAAATTTTCTTCTGGAGAATATACATATAACACTGTACATACAAAACAATGTTTCGAAGCCCAACTTTTGTCGTTTATCTTCGTCGGTTCTCATTTCCGGAGTCAGCAAGGTTTTTCTTTAGAGGACAAGCCAAGGAAGACATAATTAACACCCACATAGAAGATACAATACCTACATAACCAGTTTGATAAAGATTTTTAATTGGTCATGCAATTAAAAAGATCACTTTGTAGGAATGAAATGAATTCACATAAGTAACTAGTGACCAAGGGGATACAAAAAATATAATAATTGCGTTTCATTACTCGACATTTCCGTTTGCAATAAACAAAACACAATCGTAACTCTTCGTTTCTCTTTTCAATTTCAGGAGAACCTGTGCGCTGCTGGACATGTTCCTCTGACCTGAACCCGCTGTGCAATGACCCCTTCCTCGCCGGAAGATCGGACAACTCATACCTGTTCCGTCTGGAGAACTGCGACTCCAATGCTGGGGCCACTTACCCGTACCTGACGTCATCCAAGTCTGCTTGCAAGAAAATGAAGAAATACAGTAAGCCTATCTTTTTTTTTTAAGTCACTTGACCCAGGAGGATAAAGCACAGGAAACCATGATCTGCCGTCGCGCTTGCGGTCACTGAATCAACGAGGCAGTTCCGAGAAACATTTTACGATTGCAGTAAATCCCTCACTGTAATTGGATGAAAAGTCGATAATGCACATAATGTAACTATCATCAATTAGTAGTGACACCAACATTGGATTGATTTAATGACCGGTCGACAGCCAATGAGCTAACATCATTTGTATTCTATACCTACCTAATGGCTGAGACTGTCATCATGTTAGGCCCTCAAACTAAACGGCATTGTCTGTTTACAAACACACGTCATCATCGTTACATGAGTGAGTCATAGGTGACTTCATCCTAACTTTATAAACAGGGTTATTGGTAAAACATTAATAACCTTTTAAGAGGTCTCATCATTATGATCAACTTTTATGGGACCAAACCTGAAATCGCGAAAAAAAAAACAGCTGTTTCCTACATTTTAACGAGTTATACCTACGAACATAAATGTAAGGAACAGCTGTTTTTTTTTCATGATTTCAGGTTTGGTCCCATAGTAAAAGTTGTTCATAATGATGAGTACAATGACCTCTTATGAGGTTGTTAATGTTTTACCAATAACCCTATATAGGTATATAATAATATAATTACCTATATCCTAACTATAATATTATAAATGCGAAAGTAACCTTTTCACGCCTAAACCACTGAACTGATCATCCTGAAATTTTGCATATATGTACGTTGTCAGGTGTACAGAAACAGACATAGAGTACCTTTCATCCCGAAAAAAGTGCTGATTCCCGAGAAAAACAACAATAACGTTATTATGATAATAGATGGCGCCACGTGTCTTTCGAATGGGATCAACACTTATGCGGGTAAAACCGCGGGGCGCTGCTAGTAGAGTCCTAAAGCCAAAGTCACAGTAGACATATTAGATTTGTGAGCAGTACTGGCGCAGTGGTAACGGCCCCGACTTACGAGCTGTAGGTAGGTTGTGGGTTCGATCGTTTGGTTGACAACCCACCCCTAGCTTTTGTTTTTGGGTAATTCTTCAGGGACAAAATTTTCGATGTCTGTGGGTATATTTCTGTAACCAACTAACAAAACGGCATGTAATTTTTTTTTTGTACAGTTTAGCTTTATCCCTTACTTGGACAAATGATTTTTTTTTAATAATTGCTGTCTAGGTACAAAATAAAAATATTTGAAGGTCGTTCTTCTGATTCATATAGCGCGTCCGTTTGCCATTTTCCGGAACAAAATGGTCGATGTCGCATTTTCCCTTTGATACATCAATATAAATTATAATTATATCGAAAGGAAATGAATTGTCCTCTTACAAAAAAAATGTGTATTAGTTGTAACTACGTTAGTCTGTTTATAAATAAGTATAAAAGAAGTGTCCGGCGTATAATACTGATTAATGTGGCGTAAGCTGCGCTTGACCGTACTTGGTCGGGTAATAATAATGAGAGTCTGGCTTCCAGCGCGGGGGGAAGCCAGTCGTGCAACGGACGACCTAGAAGGTGGACGTGCGGCTGGTTGGCTTATATCCGGTGTTACGAAGGAAAATACCTGATTCATCTGTGTTTGGTTCAGGTGGCATCCTGATTACAATGCCTACTTTATAAAATTTATTTTATTGTTTTAAAACTTCAATCTGTGTTTCGTGTGATGCTTTTGGGTTATAGATTCATGTAGAAAAATGAAAATAATGAAGTCTGTATGTATGATGAGTTATGCATGATTGTAGGCAAAATCCTGATTCATCTGTGCCTGATTCGTATGGTCAAAACCCCATATGAATAATAAAATAAATTAGTTTTTCCCCTCTCCAGCACGATAGGAGCGCTTTTGTTGCGTAATTCTCCTTGTCCAATTTTTGACCGTGTACAAGTCAGTAGTTTTAATCGTATTTATTATTATTTACTTAGCTATAACCTTTTGAATAATAAAAAAATGACAGGAGTATAATCTTGTTCTAAATATGGTACTTTTGATATGTCTTAGTCCTATTTAAGAATTAATAATTATTGTTTAGAATTTACATTCATAACTAACGGTGTATTTATTACTTTTTATTTCTGTTTCTGATTAATATGTAACATATTCTGATTCATCTGGGCACAAAATTAATATCTTGAAAACTACTTTATAAAAACGAGTCCCTCATTCAAATATATGTTATTTGGTATACCTATTTTCATATGAACATGTGTTACAGAGCTGAAAGTGAAATTAAATTTTGGCCATATGGATCAGTCAAAGAATCAAATTTCGAAGAACTACCCTTTTACATAAAGGCCCTGGTTGATGTACAGACGCCACATCAAGCTAACCGAAACTGTCAAGTTTTCCCAATCAACCTTGAACCTTAAACTTTAGCGATAAAGTTGAAAATCTATTAAAGACATTTGACAGATTGTAGTAGCTTGATGTGCTGGCGTCTGTACCTTCTGACGGTTACTGTACCACAGTATTCGGGCATCTCATCGACAGGCCCTAAACATGGTTGAAAGAATTTATCCAGCATTTTCTATTTCATTGACTTCTTAGAAAGTTGCTCAGGAAGTCCTTCCCTGAGTCGGTAACTGCCTGGTGGATCTGGTATCGAGTTATCAACCACAACTTCTTACATTCCTTAAAAGGAACGGAAGTGGTCTGTGGCATGGCAGGATACTGGCTAGAATGCAGTATAACAGTGTTTTGTTTAAAACAAAACTGAAACAGTATTCTATCTAGGTAGGTACATGATTTGACGGGTTTTTAAACTGTCAACCCATTTTTGGTCTAAACTACAACATGCCTGCGCATACACATACCAAAGTGTTCTTAAAAATAACGGTAGTGTTTGGCGACATTGTAGTGGTGAAAAATAAAAATAGATGTGACGCGTTAGCGCTACATCGCCGCAAAGAATTATCAACAACGAGGTAGTATCCGAAATTACACATGTCCTCGAATAAAAAAAAAAATTTGGCGAATAATACTCGTTGACGCTATGGCAAACATACAGGGTGGCACGGACATCGACGTGTAATTATATATAATATAATAGATTATTATCTTTTCTCTTGTGTGTAGGTATGCGAGGAGATGTAAGTAAATGAAAGTCAATAATATTCTGAATAATCACAAGTCTCTGATCACATTATAATATAATTAACAATTGTTATGTAAACGGCATGCCATCGAGTACGTGAGGCGCGAGCGCAAATCAATCAACTCACTGCACGGCAAAGGTGACATTAATGATCGCCAATATCACAGTAAATCAATGGCCGGCTTTTCGATCGATCTGCCCGATCTTCTTTTGTTTTCTATTTTGGCGGATATATTTTTTGTTGTAGATCTTAAATAAATAAACATTCGTGGTCGTTCGTGGAAAGTAGGTTGTGGTAGGTGCTGTAAGTTCAGCAGTTACAAACCAAGACGAAAATGGAAAAGGAATGTCTATTGTCTTGATATACTTAATAATGTTAACGACACAACATAACTGCAGAACTAAGAAAGTTTATTGCCAAACATGGTAGTCACGGCTGAATAAACACCTTGACAAAGGCGGTAGCCCAAAAATAACCAAGGCCACGCAAAAGTCTTATATCCCAGATTTTAGAGGATATTTAAAAATATTATTTAAAACTATCACTATCTCTCTGTCGGGTAACATTAGTATTTTTTTGCTCAAGAAGTTTTGGAGGTTTTCTTATTAAAAACTCATTTATCGACCAAAATATTTCTTATTATTCTCTTACATACATAGAATATTATTTTTAAATATCCTCTAAAAACTTTTTTTCTTTCTTTTCTTGTTTATGATGCGATCTGTCCATTTACTGACATTCAGCATCTTTTGTGATATGCTTTTGTTTAGTCATGCTTGGTATGCATGCACCCAGTGGTGCATCCACATCAATCCTTTTGAGATACAAAACTTTTGCGCCGGGTCTGAGTTTTGTTTGTATGGACTTTGGGCATCTCCTTTGCCTCTAGTCTAGTGCTTTGCAGACGCTTAATCTGTCCATTTTGAGCATAAAGGGATACGATAATTTTCCCATTAAAATTGTGTAGGCCACGTGAAGTCACACATTCATTGCAGTTATAATTCTTATAAACGTGTGAATATTCTAGAAAGAAATGACCCATTTTGTAACAAAACATGAGTTTGTTATGCCGGTCGTGCATTCCGGTAGTGGGCGACCAATGCGCATTTCTAAAATTTAAACAGATAAAGCTGGCAACGTTAATAATAAAATTCGGGCCATTGATACACAATGCGGAAGAAAGTTTTCAAAAATAGGTATGCCCGCAGATAGGTAGGTATGGGTGAAGTTCGGTAGACACGAAAAGCGAAGGACGGAACTGCGCCAAGCCTTAAATTAAATTGGCCGTATGTATGATGGATGAGGATGTTATCATCAGGGCCATCTTTTCCATAGGCTACTTTGGCCAAGTAACTAGGGCCCCGCGGTTCATGGGGCCATGTATTTCCTGCCAGCGTCCTAGCTAGCTAGGGGCTATCACAGGCAGGGTGCAACTTTCGAGCACCCTTTGCTCACTCTTGCGTCTATGACTGACACTTAGTATATGTATATTCCCTTTAATCTAAAGTGTCCAGGGCCTCCCAAGTATCAGGGGCTGTTGGATTTAAAACGGTTTTTTTTTTTTTTTAGCTCTAGTTATTATATACGTATTCTCAAAATTTAACGTCCCATACCTACGGGACGGGCTGTAGGTATCGCTTCTAACTTATTTCCAAAACCGCTAGTAGGTATCACTGAGTAGACAAAAACCGATATCGTTCAAATGAGAAATGACGGCTCACCTCGGTGCCCTGCCGTCACCACATGACGCTGGCTGAATAGTCGACATCGGCTCAGTTGCGAAAGAAGAAAAAAAAAATGTTTCCCCGTGTGTAAAAACTTTAAGAGCAGAGCCCAGCAGTTACGGTTGGTAACTTTTTAAAGCAGGCCCTACGCGACCAGTTTACATTTGATAACCGTTACAACCGTTACTTGACCCCATTGCAGTAACACCATGGGCATAATCATTGTACTTACTTAAACTACATAAAAAAGCTTTGCCGTGTGCAATACATTAAATTCTCTTGATGTATAAATTTAGCATTATTTAAAAAAAAGGCTAAATTTTGTATCTTTACACATACTTACAAAATTACCTATCTAAAAAGATGGTTGAATATATTATTGTCTCGTTGGTTCAGTTGTCGCAAACGCGACTGCTCAGTGCTGATCATAGCCGGGGTATCCGGTTCGATTCTCTGTTGGGCAAAGTGCTAAGTAGGTACCTAGGTACTGAGTTTTTCCAGTAAGGATTTCTACTGTGTAGCTCGCAGTCTGCATTTGTGCATAATTATACCTAAGTCCTATGGGCAAATCCATCAATTACACAAATATGGGGGTAGTCCCCCATATTTGTGTAATTGATGGATTTGCCCATCTAAACACCTTTGCCTACCCCTTTTGAAAACACGGGCGAGATGTTAAAATCTTTGGTATAAATGATTTCAACACAAGACATGGAATTTAGAACATCTTTTACGCCAGCTCTCCTAATCCTATGGCTATCCATCAAGAGATAAGTAGGTATGTACCTACATTATGGGTGCCATACTATTATTTAATTTTAAGCTTGTTTTGACTATTTTGTACTTGATCTGACTTACATGATATTTATTGAAATAATACTTGTATTTCCGATTAAGTCTTTCTTAAGTTTTTATTTTGATGTATTTAAATAATTATTGTGGTTTCCGGTTGACTTTATATTCTTTCTATGTTGGTATTAAGGATTTATCTTGACACATCCGCTTGAATTATTTCCTCTAAAGGGATTTATCTTGACACTCTTGAATTAAGTATTTAAAATGTAGGTACCTAATCTAGAATTAGTTTGACATAATATCCGCTTATTTTTTTATTTATGGAAACATAATTTTAAAAGCTAACAGTATTAAAATAATAATAATAATATGTACAGTCAACAAAAGAGTTAGGCAGGATCGTCGGATATAGTTGAAGTTTAGTAAGAAACCGATGGATGTTCTCGAATAAAATTTTATTTTATTACATAATAGAAAACAAACATCTGATTTATCAAATTAAATTTCAATCATTCCGATTTTTGTCAGATTATTCCAACATAGGTAAGACATTAAAATACTGTTTTAATTTTTTAGTCCAAACAATATATATTTTTTAAATAAATAATTGCTTCATATTTTGCAATAAATTACCAGGGTTGTGTCATCGCGCTTCTCTTTCTTTTCTATGCAGTCCGACAGTGACCGCGCTTTAGGTCATGTAAGCCCCTTAAAAATATCTCCAACTATTCAGCTAGATGACTTAAGAAAACCAATTGTCTCATTAGTCTTGTCTAAAATAGTCAGCTTTTGTCACATACCTACCTACGGCTCATACGATGATTATGTAGTTGGGAAGCCACGAGCAGGAAGGCAATTTGTGACATTTTCTCATTTCAATGTCAAGTGCCCGTTAATTATACTTACGTACCTACCTACGACCTGTGTGAATAGCTCTACCACTTCTATTGTTCATTATAATAGTCGCTAATTTCTGATGTCATTTGTTTCGGTTCTAATTCCCTACATTGGGAAAACGGGCGTGACAACGCCATGTGAGCCATAGGTACTTATTACCTACAATACTAGGTAGGTACCATTTTTCCGCGGCTTCACCCACGTGGAGGTCAAAAATTATCTCACGGGAACATACTACCGGAACAATAAGTATCCTTTATAAACTATTTGTGTGCCAAATTTCATCGTAATCCGTTCAACGTTTTTACGTAATTGAGTTACGTAAGTAGGTATGTACAAACCATTACAAACATACAAACTTTCACAATTTTATTAGTAGGATTCACTTTCCGGAAAAACGGGTATGACAAGGCCATGTGTGAGCCATATTTATTAAAATGATATCATGTAATTTACTGACCTATAGGTATGGCGTGCCTAATTAGTTTAAACTATAAACAGCAATATCACATAAACTAATAAGTAGGTAGAGCTAAATGGGTAGGTACCTACCTACATCTTTATGTAAGTAAATCTCAGTAGATTTACATAAAGAATTAGGTACCTACCTACCCACCTATTTCAAAATAATAGATTATCATAATCTATAAATTTAAAGCAGTTCCAATAATATTACATACATGACATAGGTACCTACGTGTCGAATTGATACCCTACTTTTTTGAAGTCGGTTAATAAAAAAAGAGCTGTTGATAGGTAGGTATCCGGTATTACTATTAGGTGGTTTTCCGACAACCTTCTGATGTTTTAGTATCGATGCTGCATGTATTTCAGGCATTTTAAAGCGATACAATAGGTAATACCTATTCGTAAGTACCTACACCAAGTTCTGTCGACCTGTTGAAAAACGTAGACACGTACCTACTTAGTTAAAAATCACAACCGTTCAAAGTAGGAACATAGGTGCCGCTCTACTAAGCACATACCTACCTACTTGTACTTACATACAGTGTACTATAACGGCCCACAATACAATACCTCTGTGTCCTGTGACTACAAATAAAGTCAATGAACATCGTTATCCTACGCTTCGTGTAATTAATAGATACAAAGGGTAATTTTAATTATTCAGGGCATTAAGACCTCTACAAATTGGGTCACGCACGACCGTAGTTATCCACTTCATAGACAAATCAGATTAATTTCAATGCCAAAGGTTAGAAACATTATGAGCGAAGTATGTACCTAGGTACCTACTTTTACAAAGCTGTATGCAGCAGTTGTTGAAACCTTTGTGATGTCGGATAAATGGTGATGAATGACGACTGTGAATGACAATACATTTTGGTAGTACTTGGGTTAAATTCGACATTCATATAATTGATTTTATTTATCTTTATATATCAGCCAGACTGCCTCGTTGGTGAAGTGGTCGCAAACTTGACTAACAAACGTGGGGAACACCCAATGATTCGGGTGTTGGGTAATGGATTATTTCATTAGGAATTTCTCAGTTGGGTACAGCCCGATTCAAATTTTATGGCGGCTCGGAACATGAGGCGAGTCGCTGCGCAGTAACAAATTCACCTGTCAGCGGGGGTGAGGTACTGCGCAGTGAGTAGCGCACTTCAGAGCCGCCATAAATATTGAATCGGGCTGTACTGAGAAATTCCTAATAGTTTATTGCAGACTGCTCGTCCCCTATTAGGTAAATACGGACTGATGTCCGCAACTCCAAATTAAGGCGCGTATTTTACACACGGGTGGGAAAATCGATTATTCGATCCACCCTAGCTGGTATTACTGACAGTCTCACGGAGGTTAAGTACCTACTTCGGTAACCCAGGTGGATTACCGAAGTACTTTGCCCTGTAAGTGGCTCGCCCCCAATACATATAGAACTTAAGCATCACTGGGCAAAACGCGGGTATAATAGGTACCTACACGATATTATTTCGAGGTGTCATGATAGCCAAAGTACCTATCTATACAGTGAATAATAGTTTTCTTTGATTGTTTACAGTCAACGGCCAGCTGATTGTCAGCCGTGGTTGCACGTGGAAGCGTCAGGACGACTACAGTACTTCATGCCCCAGCGCCTCCAACGGACCGAATGAAGTTACCAACTTCTGCGAAACCTGTGAATATGACGGCTGCAACGGCGCTGCCACCATCAGCAAAACAATCGCCCTCCTAGCTGCACCACTCACCCTCCTTCTCTTCAAGTAACCAACATAACAAACATACCAATACATAGTACAAATATGTAGATTTATTTTATTGTCTACCGTGGGACCATGCCGAGATAATTACCCGTGTACCCAGGTACCCACCGCAACAGTTTTAAAACTTGTTTGTATCACATCGAAATGTTGTAAATTGTTTTTGTTTTATTATTATAATGTACGAATACGAATAGTTTCTATAGTGTTTTGTGAATAATTATGCAATAATGTCTGTAGAAAGCTTATAAGGACTAAATACCATTTCTTTTTTTTCTCATAGTTCTTGCAATAAAATTTAACTTTTGATTGTCACCGTATTAATTAGTTTTTTCTCACTTGCTGGTTAAGGAGTTATTTTATGTAGGTACCTGTAAATATTTTAGGTTTGCCTCTAACTTACAATGTCTACAATACATTAATATTTAAGTTAATAATAAGTCTAATAAATAATATATTATGTATCTAACATAATCTTCTGTTTAGCCCTAATTCCCATAGGTGCCTTATTTGTGAAAAATTACATTGACAAAAATATTATTGTTAATCATATAAGGTTGACAGCATTAAATCTCAAAATCTATGCAAACCACGAAGTAAATGCTAATGTTGTTTTAATAAATTTTATCGTAAATAAGTGTTGTCTTTTTTTTTCTAGTCTACAGGGGATAGTAAGTGCAGATGAGCTGGCGCAGTGTCGTTGCCTGCGGGGTACTTAATTGCATGACACACTAACAGTAGCAATGGCTTTTATTTTGACAGATCAAAAACATTCATTGCGTTATTTACGTTGTTGAGCAAATTTTTCAAACATAATATGAAGCAATGGATAAGCAATATTCTTCGAAATGATTCAGATTGTGATTGAAAGTGAGTAACGCAATTAGGGTGCTGATTCAAAATGTCAAATTAAACCATAAACTATAAAAGATAATTGTATATTTAAGTCAACATTATAAAAGGGATGATTTATACAATACATGGACGAGATTCAGTCTTATAAATCTAAATTACTTGTATGCAACTTACAAAACAAGCTCCTATACAAGCAATGGTGTATAAAAATATATATTTATCAAGTAAGTATGTCGTAGAATACAAGATTGTTTTCTCTATTACATAACAATGTTGTATAAAAACATTCAAAGTAGAGCCACAAGTAGATTGTATTGGCATATAAAACTTTCGCCAAACAATATTAGCATAATATTTAGCTTAAACGTAGCTTTCATTTAATAAAGTCAACTGACGTAGTCTGGGAGTTAAAGGTCAATTTGTATAGCGCTTTGAGTAGGTACTTAACCTTATGCTACTCTTGTCGAATTAAGTACAGGCCTACCGCTTAACTGAGACGGTGCCTGCGTAGCTGTGTGGTGCGGGAGGGGAGTGTTGACTTGTCGTGAGAGCTGTCATTCGCCCGCTGACGGGCGTCTACTCGTCCCGCTGTCCCGCACCGAGCTATAGCCCGATTCAAACTTTATGGCGCCTCTGAAGTGCGTTACTCGCTGCGCAGTACCTCACCCCTGACACGTAAATTTGTTACTGCGCAGCGACTCACCTCATGTTCCGAGCCGCTATAAAGTTTAAATCCGCTGTACTTCAGACATTTTCACAGTAAGCCTTCGTACCTATGGGCGATTTTTTATCGCACATAAATTTTCAATGCACTGCTTAGCGACGAAATCTGATAATCCAGTGCACGATTAAAAATCCTCGCGTTAAACAAAAGCCCGTGCGAGCCTGAGCTTAAACAGTAGGCCTATACATAGATTAGCCGTAATACTTAACCATTAGGTTATCACCCTTAACCGTTTTTAAATAATCACTATGGACTGATAATGTGATAACACATTAACTTGCGTCCTAACATAATATGCCCCTTGGCTGCTGGCACAAACAAGGTAAATTCAAGTGATTTTACAAAAGTACCTAGTGAGAAGTCTTAAAGAAGACAAACTTTATGTAACTCATATAAATGCTTCAATTATGTCTACTTGTGCACTATTTAACCATTATCATTTTACTATAGACACTACTTTATATTTATACACTAAAATGCTTTGATTTCATTTCTTGGACGGAATTAATTATAGCATTTTGTGCAATTACACAATAGATAAATTTATTATACATATTTCTTATATTTAATTAGAGATTAACATCCTCCAGTATTTCTACTAGTTTAAATCATAGCTACCACTAATTGAAATGCATAAAAATGCAACAGATTATAAGAGGAAACATGGTGACATGGTTGCTGGCGTTCAGTCCATAGTAACTTATTCCTCTGATTTCCAACTGTGGCGTAATTGCGTAAAACACTAACGGTAGGAAAATGCTGCCAGCCTTTTGGGCACTGTTCCTGTTGACAGCGATGCGGACGAATTTAATTTAATCTGGTGTGACTACGAGTTGGCAAGGGAACCGTTGTGAAATGCAATAATTAATCAGTAGATAATACATATACCTAACCATACCATAATCAGCCTATAATGTTCCCACTGCTGGGACACAGTCCTCCTCTCTTCCAGAGGGAGTGGGCCGTATTCTACCACGCGGGCCCAGTGCGGGTTCGTAGCGTAATTACTAGATAATAATTACTTTTCCTTCACAAGTTTTCTCTGTAGTTAACAGGTTAATATTAGCTTGTCTAATAGATATTTATTTATTTATTATAACAGTAGGAACGGCTTTCATTTTGACAGTTCAACAACATTCATTGCGTTATTTATGTAGGTGAGCAGACAAATTTTTCGAACATAATGAAGCAATGGATTAGCAATATGCTTCAAAATTATTCAAATTATGATTATATGTAATAGTGTGTTACACAATTAGGGTGTGGGTTATACTAGTTCAAATGTTATGTTTTGTTTTTTAGCGTAACTATCAGTGGCGAAGGTTCCATACAACTCGATTCCTACCGGCTTCCCTTTGAAAAATGGCACAGTCAGTATTCTATTGACAAAATAATATAATCATATTATAGATATCTACTTCAGCTTACCTCTTACAAAAATTTACCCTTCGCTACTGGTAACTATATTAATTTCAGGAATGTTATTATGGAATAACGCCAACGATTACGTGACCGCGTGTCCCCTTAAGCAATAAGTACTTATCAGCATTTTATGAATTAAAAAAAACAATCAGTTGAAAAGAAACAGACAAGATGTGAAAGAACTGGTACATTATGTCTTTCGACTGGACCTGATACAAAAATATTTAAGGACTTAATACTATCCACTGGTTTTTTTAACAAAACTAATAATTTTCCTTTTTAACAGACTGCCCCAGAAGGAGGGAGGTGATATTTTAAATTTATTCTTCATTTTGTGTTTAAGTTTTTGATAGAGAAAATATAAAGTAGGTAAAAATATATAAATGAAGAGGTATGGTCCTATTTCTTCGAATAACATAAAAATTACGATAACCACTTAAGAACACCAGAGGACAGAATAAAAACGAATAAAGGTAACGGGCCAAACATTGAAGATGAATTACATCCGTCTTTACTGTTGCACGTGCAGTATTCTATGAAGATGTTGTATGTACCGGTTCTCATGAGACAGAATCTCTCATCTCCTTGGATTCCAACGTCTCCCAAGTATGCACAGTCTCTGAAATAGCGCCATTCTCCATTAACTGAAAGTAAACAATAAGAAGTATTATTATAAGTACATAAAAACCATTTCATTTGATCTGTGAAATGTATCACATCTGTATCACATTAACCACTTAATTCCAGCGTGGTACAATATCGGGTCATTACAATAGAAAATCAATTGTGTCTCATTAGCGGTGATTAAGCAGTTAAATAAAACAACGTCGGGGTAGTTACACCATTTATAACTCAAACGGCTGGACCAATTTTTATGATCTTTGATTTGTTGGATATTTCCCTGTCCCGAACAGCAAAATAACTATTAAAACATGGGAAAATTTCACGAAAAAAAAAATATTTATTTGAATAACGTGGGAGTATTATAACACGTATATATTATGCGTCAAGCTGAAGACAGGGCGCTATGGCGCTCATGTCCAGCAGTGGACTGCTATAGGCTGATGATGATGATGGATTATAACACGGGATAATGAATATAATTCATTTTCTCATACATTTCTATGGAACGGCTTATTAATTCTGAGGCGGAACAAAGTTCGCCAGGTCAGCTAGTTTAACATTTTATTTTATTAATCACATGTTTCCTTTGCAATTACATGAAGGAAACTTAAAGAACCTTGAAGAAGAATTGAGGCCCCCAAAAATGACCCTCAGACTAAGGTTTAGGTACCATACATATTCTTTTCTATTCAATATTTTAGTTAGATAGGGGAAAAACCTCCAGCTCAACCAACTAGGCAACAAAAATGAGATGTACATACTTAATTAATATCAATAATTTCTCTTAAATAATTACTCAATGATAGCACAAGCTTGTGCAGGTAGTAGATTATAATATTACGATACTGTAGTTGGAAGACTTAGAAGTACCTTTTTGTCTGATCTTGCGGCACATTGAAGGTCGTACTCCCGGTAAATGAGATAATCCCTTCTCTTGTTTACAGTCGGTTATCGGCACCGTACTGTTGTCGAAAGGATCAGCGCATTTCGGGTCATTACTTGACCGGCAATTCCAGCATTTGATACTGAAAACTAATATCGACAAGTGTTATTTCGGGGCAGCTTGGGCGTGACCATTGTTTATGAATGAAAAACATCACTTACCGTAAGGCACGACGTTTAGTACAATGCAAATATATATGAAATATCTTACACTGGTACACATGTCGATAATTAATGGTATTCTTTATTGATAAATGTTAAAATCACCGCAATAAACAAAAAAATATTTCAGTTAGAAATTATTTACGATTAGACAAAGTGTGACATTCAATTTGACAGTTGGAAATAGAGGAAGGAATACATACATTGTTAAGTCGATTTTATAGTTACCGGTTTTTTAGTATAGATTGGCTAGTATATTTTAGAAAGCGGCTAAAAAGGAATTACACAAGTCTAGAAACAGGTTTGCCATGCCTTGAATTTTGACTACCTAGGCTAGCACCTAGTGAACAGATCAGATTTATCGGAACGAAGTTCTTTTAAAGAGCTTACGGTAGAAGTAAAATGGGAAAAATCGTCACGTAGCAAAAAAAAAAAAAAATTTCAAAGCGATATGCATGTGACTTTCAATATATGTAATAGAAAGAGACAGAGAGAGAGATAGTGTACATGGTTTTCGAGAGTACTGAAGCTAATATCATCATCTGCCTAGCCATTTCCCAACTATGTTGAGGTCGGCTTCCAATCTAATCGGATGCAGCTGAATACCAGTATTTTAAATGGAACGACTGCCTATCTATCTGACCTCCACAACCCAGTTATTGGGTAATACGATCCCTTGGCAAGACTGGTTGTCAGACTTTCGGGCTTCTGACTACCCGTAACGACTGTCAAAGATCCACGCTTTTTGCTTTCCGAGGCACGGAGGGGTCTTGGTATGTTAAAATGGTCACCCATCCACAGACCAACCGCGGCAAGCGTAGCTTAACCTGATCGATCAACCTGTGCGGCTATTATTATTTAGCCACGGGCCCCTCAGGGTATACTGAAGCCAATAGTGAGGTCAAAATTAAAATCCAAGATGGCGGCTGCAATTTTTCGTCATGGTTGTCGTTTTCATGATTTCTGAGGGTGCTGAAGCCAATAGTGAGCAGTGGTGCCAACTTTGGGGTTTTCCCCCGAAGTCTTGAATGGGGTATTTTTAGGGACAGATTTTATTTGGGGTTATTTTTAGGGGCTTGCTAAAAGTTAGCTGTGGCGTTATTGACGCTGCCCGTATCCAACGCCTCCGTGGAGCGTGCCTTTTCTATTTATGCCATTATTTAAAAATACTTAGGAATCGTTTATCCCTGAATATGCTTCAGAGCATAATGATAATAAGATTTTACCTAATCAGAGAATACGGGTCCTGCGTTAAGTTTGAACCTACGGCAAATATGTATGATAAAAGCCTTTAGCGTACGAATGTATGATTTCAAAAATACATCGAACTTGAACAGTAGCATCGCTGGCGATGATGATGATGCCGTTCTGGAACTGATCAACAATATTACAATTTAGTTACTTAGTAGTTTAGCAATAGGTAATTAGGTACCTAGTCTTTTTTTTTTTTACAAACTATGTACGTACCTATGCGTTTTATTTTGTGAGTTACGAACGACTTAGGGAGTTGGGCACTGCATCAAAGAAAGAAAGAACCTTATGTGAACCTATTACTTAGGGTTTTTTTAGGGGGATTTTAAAAAAATCTTGGGGGCAAATTTTGTTATGGGTTGGTAACACTGTAGTGAGGTCAAAATTAAAACTCTTGGATTTTTATTTTGAACTTCGTTCCTGCTGGGGGTCCTCCGACTAAAAAAAACGTGTGGGTTTTTTTTAGTCTATGGGACCAATAAGGAAAAACTTGTTCACAAGTTGTTACTAATAGTAGCCCATGAATTTGACTGTCCGCTGTTACCTTCCACACTTTTTCTGTAAACAAGCTATACGTAATAAATAATAGTTCCTAAAGTTTTTAGAAAATATTATTGGTATTGCAACTTAAAAGTGTAATATTATATTACACTTTTAAGTTGCAATTAAAAATGAACACCAAGAGAAAATAGCGCATGGACAAAATTTCAGTTTTACGTGCCCCATTGAAGAAAATTGACAAGTTATAGTTACGGTTATCACAAAAATGACGTTACAAGTTACCGGTTTTGCTCAGCTCTAATCAAAGTTTGGGTTGGGTTGGGTTGGGTGTGTGCAGTTCGTTATTTTGTGATTTTAATTATTTTAATTAATCACTTTTTATGACTGAATAACATCAAAATGTTATTAAAGGCGCTCATAATTACGTTTCTGTGCATTTTGCCAACCGGTAAGTACTTAATATTATTATTTGAAACAACTTTTGTAAGTAATGTTTTGTACAGTGTTTGAATGTAGTTTTCTCATTTTATTTCAGTATTTTGTGTAAGATGTTACCAATGTGCATCTTCTCAAGATAATAAAGGTGAAGATAACTGTGGCGCATACAAGAGATTCAATAAAGAAAGCCACATTGCTGTGGAGTGTTTCAGTGACGAATCTCATATGCCTGGATCTTTCTGCATGAAGCTGACTCAACAGGGACCCAAAGGATTTATTTGTGAGTTCAACTTTTTTCATTAAGTAATGTTATTTTCATACTTCCTTGTAAAACAAAGCAAACAAATTCATGTAAGTAGCTATGTAAATTGGAAGTCATTGTAACATTGTGTAAATAGGTTGCATGTGATAATTATGTGTGCACTGCATAAGTTTTATAGAAAAGAGATCAAATCACTTTTTTTTAAGTTCTGGTGGATGTGCCATACTCACCATCATTTCAGTCCATAATCACCTAATCACCCACAGCTGGGTACCTACAGACCTTCTTTTTGTCTGCCACACTTCCCGGTTCCATTCACCCCTCATTCGGGTGTACCTTATATTGCCCCACAAATACAATAACATTGATACTTAATTTTTTAAACCCGTATGTATTGTCCCATTTAAAGTAACTACTAATGCAAATTCTTAAACACATTTCCAGGGGATGGTAGATGGCGTCAAGTTATCAGACGTTGTGCATCGGTGGCCGAGACTGGAGTCACCGGTGTGTGCAACTGGGGTGTGTATGAAAATGGAGTCTACTGGGAGGAGTGTTACTGTTCTGCTGACGAGTGCAACAGTTCCTCATTTGTCACATCATCTGTTACACTTATTCTGACTACTATAGCAACGGTTTTCATCTTTCACAAATTATTATAGGTAGTTCTAAATATTTTTAACCATGTGCCTTAATAATAACTTTTTGCATTATGGTTTTTGCCACACTAAAATTAAATATGTAAGTACCTATTACTTATTTTTTGTTTTATGATATATTTAAAAATCTACAGACTTATATAAAAGTGATATGATTTAATCATGTCCTTAAGATAAGAGATATGATGCATTTCCTAAGCTTTCCGTAAAGTGTATCATACACTTTACGGAAAGCTTATGCTGTGGTAACTTGTGGTGATATAGTCTCCTTTTCACCTTTTACTCTTTACTAAATATTTACTACTTAAATATTTTGTTTTCAAAGTAATGTATTACTTTCTAAATAGATTTTATTTTGCTTTTTTTTTTTCTTCTTTGGCAACTGAGCCGATGTCGAGTGTTCTGCCAGCGTCAACACATCAAACTACCCGAAACTGTAAAAAATTCTCAATAATTTTTGAACCTTATGCTTTAGCTATTAAAGAATTTTGAAAGATTGTAGTAGCTTGTTGTGCTGGCATCTGTACATTATGTGCTCAAAAGCACAATATAATGTTAACTTAAGACTAATAATATCCGTCCAAACTGAACTTTGATTATAAGAATTCCACTAGATATTATATTAATGTGAATCTCATACTTTTTGTAGACTAGCAACTAAGAGATGAATGTTAATTGAATTCAATTACTAAATGTATGATAATACAGTATCAAGTTTAAAAAATTGGTCTTGAACAAAGAACAATATACATTTATGTAGATTGAAATGTTGAAGGATATATTTGTTACCTCAAAACTGTTTAGCAAATCATGTTGAAAACTTTAAACATTGTGAATGTAATTGAACGATAATTTTGTGTTTAAGGCCACTTCAACTGACTGATAACAATAAATGATATTATACATTGGGTTCTTTGTTTTTTTAGGAAGTAGATACCAAGGCTACCATATCTTTAGAAGTTGTGACCCGAAGGTTCTCATATTTAATTAAAAACTAAAATCATTGTAACATTTTCAAATTAACGGACCATATTTGCAACACCATACTGCGCTCCAAAACACAGATTACTGATGTTGCTCAAAAAGCCACTTAACTGAAGTGGGACTGGGCTGCCCGTCTGCCGTATGCCCAATGAGCTGTGGGCCAGAATAACCACCACATGGAGCCCTGACACAGCTAGAAGGCGTCGCTGCAGACCCCGTAGGAGATGGCGGGACGAGCTGGACAAAACAAACGACCAGTGGTTCACTTTAGCTCTGGATCGAAGGAGCTGGAGAAGTCATGGGGAGAAGCCTTTGCCCAGCAGTGGGATGATGCAGGCTAACAGTACCCCATGCAGGATGAGTCTACTTTATCCAGTCTGAAACCTGGTTGTCCCTATTTCTAGTCCTATATAGTTGCGTCTTTTTCACCTCTTACTGAAAAGATTTAAATTTTTCCTTACGTACATGATGTTTTCACAGATGTAATGACAAAATACCGACATGATGTTAATATCTTTAAACAGGGGTACGTATCAAAACCCTAAGATTGAAATACCGACGTCCAAAAGACCGAAATTCAAAATACCGAAACTTTTAAATGCGATAGTCGTTAGGTATATCGAAACACAAAATACCGATTTTCAAATGCCCGAAAGGACGAAATCCCGAATGGACGAAATACCGATGGATGAAATCCCAAACGCAATAGGCGACGTATGATGCAAGAGCAAGAGCGAAGGGCATCCCGAGGTTCGGTTTTGTTAGGTTACTTTAAACCCTTTACACAGAAATAGGGGCTCCGTCGACATAGACGGCGGAGCCCCCGCCGGGCGGTGACGGTATTTTCGCTTTTGCATCCTATGTCGACGGAGCCCCGCTTCCCTATTTCTGTGTAAAGGGTTTAAAGTAACCTAACCTCGGGGTGCCCTTCGCTCGCTCTTGCATCCTATGTCGACGGAGCCCCTCTTCGCGGGGACCTTAGGGCACCCCGACACGGACAGGTTAGGTTAGGTTGCTCCGTTGACATAGGATGCAAGAGCGAGCGAAGGGCACCCCGAGGTTCGGTTTTGTTAGGTTACTTTAAACCCTTTACACAGAAATAGGGGCCCCGCGAAGCGGGGCTCCGTCGAAATAGGATGCAAGAGCGAGCGAAGGACACCCCGAGGTTAGGTTTGGTTAGGTTACTTTAAACCCTTTACACAGAAATATGGGCCCCGCGAAGCGGGGTTCCGTCGACATAGATGGCGGAGCCCCGCGCCGGGCGGCGACGGTATTTTCGCATTTGCATCCTATTTCGACGGAGCCTACCTATTTCTGTGTAAAGCGTTTAAAGTAACCTAACAAAACCGAACCTCGGGGTGCCCTTCGCTCGCTTTTTCTTGAGAAAGTTGATCCCTATGATGAACCTAACCTCCGACTACGCTTTTTAGGCAACTTAAGTGTTTTGAGGTTGGGTTTACAAACAATCATTTTTCTCGGAAACGGTAGCAATTTCGGGATTTTGAACTTCGGGATTTTAAACATCGGCTTTTTAAACTTTCGGGCATATGAACTTTCGGGATTTTAAACTTTCGAAAAAACAACCATTCGGCGTTTCAATTTTCGGGATTTCGTCCATCGGTATTGTAAAATTCGGTCTTTTAAAATTCGGGATTTTGATACGTAGCCCTTAAACAGTTCCCCTAGAGAATCGCGCCTGCGGAGGCGATATATTGCTCTGAGGGCTATTTTCTGCAGAATAAAAATTGACTCGATATCTGCAGACCGTCCGACCAGGGCTATTTTCTGCAGAATAAAAATTGACTCGATATCTGCAGACCGTCCGACCCTAGGTACATTAGTAAATTTACGGTTTTTTCTTACAGCAGTGATGCTGAACTCAGCCGTCCTGCAAGAGATGTTAAATGAGGACCCCATTGCGGCCTTGAGTCGAGCGTGATCCCCAGGAAAACAGTTTTATCGACAAATTCTAGTTTCTCTTTTTTCTGTTCATAGGTAGGTACTATGTCACAATCACTACTTTCAACATTCGGTAAAACAAATCTTATGCATTTAGCAGTGAACCAATTTTGTACCTGCGGTAGGGTGTTATTTACGTTCGTCAAGATCTGATGCACGTCTATATTATCTCAAAAATTAAGGAAGTATCGTCAGCAAATAATACCATTTGTGGTTGGTTTTTAAATAAATGGGGTAGATCATTAATGTATAGGTACTTACTAAAAAAAGAGGAAAGGACCTAATATCGAGCCTTGTGGAACACCGATTTTTACTTTTGAACCAAGTGAATTGACACAATGTCTTGGAGAGGTCACAAAAGCCTATGGCATCTTGGGCCTCATCACACGCTCTAAATAGAAAGGTATGTGTTTTAATAGGGTGACACCGGCGTCAGTCGTACAACGTCCTTTGGTGAAACCATATTGCTGATCATGTAAGATTTTGTAGGTGTTAAAATGATTAAGCATTTGATTGAGCATTAGCTTTTCGTACACCTTGCTTAATACGAGTAACACGGTACCTACCTATTTGCTGTCCTCAGATTTAAAAAGCGGTAGGTACCTATAACGGCTATAATAACCATACTGTATTTTAAATCCGGGAAGGCTCCATGATCTACACTCAAATTAAATGTCAAACCTAACGCAAATCAGCAACGATGGAATGAATCGATCTTCTAGGCGCAGCAGGATGAGAGTATCTGAGGATTGAGTTAAATGACCGCAAGTCATTTAACTAACTAACTAACACGATTTCCTTTAGTACCTAAGACTGGTCGACAGGCTTTTTGGCTTCTGGCTACCCGGAACGACTGTCCGAGATCTACGAATTTCAGCCAGAACCGTCCATTTTTGAATACAGTCTTTCAAAGATATTTTACCTCTGATTTTGCGTTACTGTCAAAATCACAGTGATCCTTATTATCGTTACTATAAGGTTGCCGTTGGGTTGCTGCCACTGACAATTTTGTCAAAATCACAGTGATCCATATAATCGTTACTATAAGGTTGCCGTTGGGTTGCTGCCACTGACAAGTTTGTCAAAATCACAGTGATCCTTATTATCGTTACTATAAGGTTGCCGTTGGGTTGCTGCCACTGACAAGTTTGTCAAAATCACAGTGATCTCTATTCCCGTTACCATAAGGTTGCTGCTGTCAGAGGTAAAAATAACAGTGGAAGGACTGTACCTACACGTACCTAACGACTATCAAAGACCTTTCCTTCAGTAGATAGGTAGCTATCATATAAGGGAATCTGATAGGAGTAACAATTCGTTTGTCAAGCGTGACGTGTACGCGTATTGTGCAAATGTCTGTGTCCGTTCATTGTGGCGGTCATGTTCATTCAGTGTCCTTAGCACGAACACACGTAACGTTATGGTAACATAATATCACGCCAGAGTTCTTCAAACTCAAAGCATTTATTTCAAACTAGCAGCGCCCCGCTGTTTCTTCCGCATAAGTTTCGATCCCGTAAGAATATTGGGATAAAAAGTATTCTATGTGTTAATCCTGGTTATAAACCACCTGTGTGCCAAATTTCATCCAAATCCGTTCAGTACCTAGTTTTTGCGTGAAGAAGTAACAAACATACCTACAAACACACAAACTTTCGCCATTGTGATAAACCAATTACAGGCACTTTTGAATTGTCGTCCAGTCAAAAATATGAAGCTAATTGCCCAATCCAAAGCGTACCTAGTAGGAACACTAGGTACCTATGTAGGAGAAGAATGGAGGAGAAGAATGGAGGAGGACGGGCAAGGCACGCCACGGACACTCTTTTAAATCAAAATATATGGTTCGAAGGGAAGATCACTCTCAGCGGGATTGTCCGAAATGGTTACCGCTGGCCCGAAACATATAGAGGGCTAAGGAAGGAACATGGTTGGGTTTTAGTCAGTAGGAGTCTGACACTCCCTTCCGCTCCACCCAGAGCGGGTCATTTGATGATTTCCCATCCGAAAAAAAAGGGGTGATCACTTGGACAGTGCAGTAAGTACCTATGTAACCTATCTACCTGTTTATAGTAGACAGGTAGGTATGCTCAAGTCCCAAGCCATGGAGTTTTTAGTTATACCTACCAACACTAGGTACTTACACTACACTTATTCAATCATCATTCATCAACATTTAATAACGGTGTTGTTTTTCCAGGGTGTCACTATTATTTTCGTACTGACCCGAGTTACGGCGCGCGGCGGTCAGGTTCCTTTCATCAGGGTCAATCATCCGTAGTTCTGTATGTAGTAGGTATCTATTATTTATACAGGATGGCAGGACATCGACGCGCAACCTGTAACCATGAATTCAGTACATGATTCTGGATCCCCCTGCGTTAAAATTTTTCATCGGTTATCAACACACACAATACAACTGCTGTTTTATATGCAATAAGTGGTGTACCTAAGCAGGTATAAACCTATTATCTGCATGGAAAATATAATACTGCAGTACTCAAACTGAAAACCCCGGAAGACAATCGTCCGAGTTGTTGTTATAAGCACCTATCACAGGTTACCTACACTCAGGTACTATAAGTGGGCACTAATGATAAAATAAGTAAGTGGTGTCTGATAAACAAACGTACTTAAATTGTAAAATCATTACCATCACCGCATTTTCTGTTCACCGTTTGATATAACTGGTCTACCAGATTAAAATGAGTTTCAACGACAAAGTGGTTATTGTGACAGGGGCGAGTTCAGGCATCGGTGCTGCTACAGCCATCAAATTCGCGGAAGAAGGTGCAAAAGTGGTTCTCGTGGCGCGAAATCAAGCCAAGCTGAAAGAAGTGGACGCAAAATGTAAAGAACACGGCGCGAAATCCATCATGATTATCGCTGACGTCACTAAAAACGAAGATGTCAAGAAAATAATATCTAACACCACCGCCCAGTTTGAAAAAATCGACGTGCTGGTGAACAATGCTGGAATAGCGGGGAAGGCGGCAATCTGGGATGGGAATGCGATGGAGGTCTTCGACAAAGTCATGTCGACTAATCTGCGCTCCGTAGTCTACTTGACCAACCTTGCTGCTCCTCACTTGATTCAATCTAGAGGTAACATTATCAATATTTCTAGTATTGCCGCCATAGACATTATTTCACCTGAACACTTCGCTTACTGCACTTCGAAGGCTGGAATGGACCATTTCATGAGGTCTATAGCTCTTGACTTTGCGTCCAAAGGTGTCAGGGTTAATAATGTGAATCCTGGGCCCGTAAAAACTGACATTGTACAAAGTTTTGGTGTGGACAAAGCTGACTTGGGCAGCTTCTGGAAAAGGATGGAGAATATGACTGCTTTAGGCAGGGTTTCGGATCCTGCAGAAATAGGCGACTTGGTGCTGTTCCTGGCTAGCGACAAAGCGAGAGCCATTACGGGATCGACTTACATTACCGATAACGGTACATTGCTGAAGAAAAATGTTGCAACATAATGCAGTGCAAGTGATTTTTGAAAATTATTAGATAGGTTCTTTATAATGTTTTTTTGTACCTACACCACAAGATGTTTTTATTCGATTCAATAAAATCTTTAACATTTTGTAATCATTGTTTGTTTAATTTTAAAATTTGTTATTTATTGACGTCTTATTACATCGCTAGTTAGAACTAGCGATGTAACAAGGCGTCTTTAATACCTACATAGGTACTCTTGATTAGGTATGTAAAGTGCTGCTATTATTATCCTATAATAAACGCCCCGCGGCCCAAAATAAAAAATGTATGGGGACATAACAATGCCCCTCGCGCGGGAAGCGTACATGTGAGTGGATAGTAGTAATTAAGCACTTTACATACCAATCAAGAGATAACAACTCCTTCGTGTCTCGTTCATGACATAAACATGGAGCGGTTCTAGCCATCATACTAATTGCAAACTACGTAGGTGCCTATAGACCGTTACCGCTAGGCCCTTGGCGCAAATCAGCAATGGTGGAACGAATATATCTATCGTCTAGCAGCAGGATAAGAGTATCTGAGGATTGAGTTAAATGACATGCGATTAGAGGGGCCTATGTCCCTCTGTAAACTTCTACAGGCTGATGATGTTCGTGATGTTTTCACAAGGATTGAGTCCAAAGCACCAAATCCATATCAATCCCCATCTACTAGATAAATAGGTCAATCAATCTGCCTAGCCTTTTCCCAACTTTGTTGGGTTCACTTTCCAGTCTAACCGGATGCAGCTGAGCGACTGCCTATCTGACCACCACAACCCAGTAACTGGGTTGTGGTGGTCAACACGATTTCCCTTGGTAAGACTGGTTGGCAGACTTTTTGGCTTCTGGCTAACCGTAACGACTGTCGAAGATCTAAGAATTTTCGCCGGAACCGTCCATTTTTGAATACAGTCTTTTCAAAGACATTTTACCCTTCCAAAGGGGTAGTTTTTAGCCTTGTCATAAGGCTCATAGTGGGCGACCTCGTTTCAGTGCCATATTGTCATCACTGGCAACACGCACTGGTCAAAAACTTTCTATTTCGGAAAACTTTTAATTTCGGAAGTCGGTGTCTTTGGATTTGTATTTTAGTTTTTTGCCACCGACTTCCGAAATTAAAGTTATTTTTCACTTTATAGTGTTTTTTGGAAGTCGGTTGTTTTTTTTTGTAAAAAAGTTTTTATTTTCCACTTTTTAGTGGGTCAGTTTGTAATTTATCTAAGTTACAATAGCCTAATGTCAACTGCTCATCACCTTTTACAAAATATTGCTATTCCCGATGCAGGGACGTTAACTGTTGAGGAGTTCTCCTAGTAAGAACCAGGAGAACTCCTCAACAACCACTCACCATACGCATTGTGACGAGGATACATCGTTTAGCAACCATATTAAAGTAATCGAATCGCAACCCGTGAAATATTTGTCATGGAGTAGTTCCGACGGCCATCTGTGGTCTAAAAAAAAATATACCGTCGAATTGAGAACCTCCACCTTTTTTGAAGTCGGTTAATAATTAAAAATTCATCATTAACATTAGGTATCTATTCTGTGGGCCTCCCTCAAGCAGAACAACCGGTCTTGTAGCTTGTAGGTACAGTATCCAGCACATCAAGCTACCCGAAACTGTCAAATTTTCCCAATCAACTTTGAACCTTATGCTTTAGCGATAAAGTTGAAAATCTATTAAATAAATTTGACAGATTGTAGTAGCTTGATGTGTCTGTACCTACTTCTCGCATGGAACGAATTCCCTCTATAATTGAGGCCGCATTTTGTTATCACTAAATTATTATACTTATGTAATCTTAACACTAAGACCGAGATCTATTAACACAACACAACTGTCAAACTACAAGGTACAAGATAAAGATGGGAGCATCTCGTAGTCAAAGCACATGCTAAATAACGTTTATAGATCTCGGCCCAAGCTATATTGCCGAAAAATTCTCAATTAAGATGACAATTTAATGTTTCGTCTATCGTCCGGGATTAGTTCATTCCATTCGTCACCGAGACTACAATGGGACCTACCTACAATGACGTCACTCAAGCTAAATTACTGTTAAGTAAGATTAATTGATTTCTCAAATGGAGTTTAGGAGTCAAATGTATTAAGAGCGTTTACGCCCTACGGCATTTCATACATAACTTTCAAGCCCTTATTTTTCGAAATGAATGAATAGATTTTAACGAAACTTCATACGCATAAGCGTATGGGGTCTAAAAAGTTCAAAGTACAAAGGTCTAAAAAGTTAGTTGAGAATATTTTATTGAACAAATATTTGACAAAACAATTAGCTTAGCGATGAAGAAGATTCTCACTCTTCATTTCATTATAAGGGTTCCGTTGGTACCCTAAAGGGTGAAAACGGGCCCCTATTTCTAACCGAACGTTGTCTGTCTGTCACAGACTCACAGAGCTGTATCTTTTTAACCGGATGACCTCAATCACGACAAATAGGTAGGTACCTAGTAAGCCGTAGTGGTAGTATTTACGAAACCCATAATACGCGATTCCGACTAGCACTCGGCAAGTTTTTCGTATACTTCATGTTTAAACATAAGTAGGTACCTAATTAACACCTACAATATCTTATTACCTATATAGCTAATTATCTACATAATAGTTAAAACCTCCACTGTTGAATATTAGCGTCCTAATAACACCTAATGAATAAGTCGTTAGGGAATATACCTACCTATTAGCCATACAAACCTAATATACCTATAGCTTCTATATATAGCTATGTGCCTAATTACCAAGCCAGGCAATGGATCGTCTTTGTCTTGAACGGTAAACTTAATTTGTTCCAAATGGTAGCATTCGAAATAGCCTGTAGCTTTCTATCATTTTCTTAACACACAGCTTTGAGCATAATAAAGGTAAAAAGAACCAAACTAAAGCTATCTTTCCTTCATTCAATAAATCTATTCTCACGAATTCAAAATTTCAAAGAAACCCTTGGCCCTTACATCAAACGAATGAGGTAAAGGAAAGTGGAAAATGTCCTTTTCATAATGAATTATAGTTGCTCATTGAGCTTTCAGCGGTTCCTCTCTCGACTGTCCTCGCCCCTCTTCGGCGAACATCGGGCCGGCCACAGAGCTTCGTAGCGAACGAATCGCTACACGCCTGCCTTGTCTGACTCATAGCTGAGTCAACGCTCAGAGTGAGCAAGCACACGTGCGTCGCCTCTCCCCAACTTGTATATTTTCATTCGAATCCCGGTCGAGGCTTGATATTTTCCCGTAGGCCCGAACCTTCAGTCCTCTGAAAGTCGCGGTGGGACTTCCACATTTTCCCCGAACTTCAAACCGGTACAACAGTTTCATGTGGAATGATTAAGTAACCATTGCGATGCTTTGTGTAACAGAGTGATGCTAATGATAATACGTGAATTGTTGTGTTTCAAGTGTTGATTAATTGATAAAATTGTTCGTGAGCTCCCAGGGAACAATTGGTGGTGACGGAGAACGAGGTCGTATTACCGTCCTTGTGAACCATTAACAAATTTAGGCGCCGTAAGTATATCTATATTTTTTGTTTTTATTGTTGCACTTAGGTATATTGATCTGCGTTTGATTTGTTTTGACGAAGGACGTAAGCATGCTAAAGGTTACGACCCCTGCTCCGTGGAGGCTGGAGGGAGGGAGCCTGTGACGTTATCTAACTACCCCTTTGGAAAAATAGGGGCTTATCAAACCTCGTCTATGTTACATTTACATATTTCGTGAAGAAGTTTCATTCGTGATATTATGTACCTAGTATTCAAATGCGGGCTTAACCTGAAGTCTGATTTGGTACCTATTTAATCATTTATTTGATAAAGGTTTAGGTAAGTACAGTACTTAGGCAATGACTATAATAGAACATGACACAAATAATATAATTCTCGGCAACATTTACCTATACAGGAAAACCTAAACTAATTAAATTAAATTGTCCTTAAATTGCTGATTTTTCCAACGCCTGATGACTTTATCGGAGGAATAATTTCAAATTTTTGACAGTTCTTCCATACGAAAACTGTCAGACGTCAATTTTATTCCACGAATAAAACTTATAGGTCGATTGAAAAATCAGCTCATAATCAGTTTAAACTGCAATTAAGTAAATAGGTTTTTTTTAAAGGTAGGACCAAGGAAGTACCTAGGTACCTAACACACCTAACCAATAGTTCCTTCCACCCCTTAGGAACGTAAGGTTTTTTTTAGGGAATCGCTGGTTTACATTAGCTCGCCTTTTTATAAAGTCCCATACAAAAAAAACCCGAAGGTAAGTACCAAAAAACGCGTACCCAAATGTAAAAAAAAGTTCTAGTAAATGTTTGCCTAAAGTTCATTATGTTAATGGAATTTACTTTGCTCCTTCGAAATTTTTATTTTGTCGCAAGAACCAATTTGGGGCAGGGGCGCGAAACTTAAATAATGAATTGGCCATACTGTCTTGAATTTGTGGATTTTTAGGTAAATTAAGCTATCGAAAATCTATCATGTTAAAAATAAACACTCATTGTTTATTTTTTGCGCACGTTTTTGAAAGGAAGTGGTTGAAAAGGTATGTTCTGTAGTTTCTGCTTACCCCCATGGGAAAAAAGCGTGAGTTAAAGCGTATGTATGTATAAAAAAATAAATACCGAATCAACTCTACTGTGGTTACCGTCTATTCAAACTGCTATTATGTTTCAAATTAATACTATTTCAAGTTAAACAAATAGAAACTCTATTTTAATGTCCATTAAGTTGATTTCAGAGTGACTAGCACTATAAAAAGCTATAAAAATGTTTGAAGTTGTAGCGTAAACTGAACGTTATTGTGTAGGATTTAAAGTTATTTTTCCATATTTGTTTATATTTTTGGCGAATAAATCGCGAATGCAGATTACAAAGTTTAGAGCTGTTTTGAAACTCGCACATACCTGGAGTGGACTTCCAAGAAACAGCAGTACCTATAACCTACCAGTACTTTCCTAAGTGTTGCCATAAAATAAGAAATAAAAACTAAGACTCTGGCCGAACTCTTTAGACGATTAGCTTTACTATAACTAAACTTACCATTACCCAACGCCATATAGGTTTACCTCTAGAGCGCTTGTGTATATTAAATTAAACTGTATAGCCTGAATCATCATAAAACTTTACAGCATTATCTCTGAAGAAATGATGAAGAACGAATTCGATTATGATAAAGCAACAGATGACAGTTGAGACAATCCATTGTTTGCAAGATGCAAAGGCTTCTTCTCATACAAAGAAGGATGATCACCACTTTCGGACTTACCTATATTTATTTATGCATGGAAGCTAAAACAGCTAAAAAAACGGAACAAACAAAAACCTGTAGGTACCTTACTAACACTAAATGTTAAGTAAAATTGTAAAAAGTTTTCTATTTCTAAAGGAAAGCTAATAACAAGTCATCCCGTTTATCAATTCAGGTAAGCTCACGTGTACTTCAACTCATCTTCATCGTTCACGTGTACTTCAACCCATCTTCATCGTTCACGTGCACTTCAACCCATCTTCATCGTTTACGTGTACTTCAATTCATTTTCGTCGTTCACGTGTACTTCAACTCATCTTTATCGTTCACGTGCACTTCAATTCATCTTCATCGTTCACGTGTACTTCAACTCATCTTCAACGTTCTCGTGTACTTCAACTCATCCTCAGCATGATGCATTGTGTGAAAGCTGACATAGGTGGTAGCTAGAAAGGGGGTAAATACTGAAATAACGACTGATACAGATAAACTTATGGAAGAAGAAGACATGCTGCATTGAACTCCAATAACTTCCGATCTTAAGGGCAGAATGTTGATAAATAAAGCCGCACAAACTCAAACTCAAAGCATTTATTTCAATTAAACCATTTACAGGCACTTTTGAATTGTCAAAATTAAATAGTCGCGTCGGTCAGTTAGTCAGAAAGTTGAAGATAGTTGCCCATTCCAAAACGTAGATCTCTATGGAGAAGAACGGGCAAGAAACTCCAAGGACACTCTTTTAAATCAAGATATTACAAAATCCTGGGTACATTTTTCTTGTTGCTTCTACATGTGAGAATAATGAGAAAAAAAAAACACAAATGACAGTCGTTACGAACAGTCAGAACCCCGAAAGTCTAACAACCAGTCTTACCAAGGAGTATCGTATTATCCAGTAACTGGGTTGTGGAGGTCACATAGGCAATCGCTCCATGTAAAATACTGGTATTTAGCTGCATCCGGTTAGACTGGAAGCCAACCCCAACATGGTTGGGAAAAGGCTAGGCAGATGAATGTCGATTTGATTAAAATTCGACTGCCAATGAATTAAAGTGGAGAGAGGATAATACAGGGTGGTATCGACGCGCAACCTGTTACCATGAAAACTTCTTCTTCTTTTTTTTCACATGATTTTAGCACAGAAAATTTTCGTCGGTTATTTAAAAAAAAAATGCTGTTTCATACATTTTGGCCGCTTAGGCATTGCACTTGCATATGACACGCCTATTATTGATCGAAGGACACGCCAGTTTTTTTTTTTTTATAACCGACGAATCACGAACGTTTTCTATTCTTTTCAAAATAGAGAAAAACTCTACCAAGAGTTAAGAACTTTAATGTCTTAAGACACGCCCAAGGCTGAAGGTCCGTTAATAAAATCGATCCACTTTGACGCATATATTCGGTAAACAAAGACCATCTAGGGGTAAACATTAGTTACTCGAATTTTTTTTCTCAAGACTTTCCTTTGTAAGTAGGACATGTAGCGCTTTCAGTGATTTTGATACGCCTCTAAAATTAGGGTTTCATGACTAAAATGTGCAAAATAAAAACGCTGACTCCGACTCAACTCTGTCAAGCTTGATTTAATTAGAACTGATAATATAATTAGGGGGTTTGTGGCTAAGTAATAACAGCCGCACAGGTGACCATCTTCACATACCAAGACCCCTCCGTGCCTCGGAAAGCACGTTAAGACAGTCGTTAGTCGTCAGATCGTCAGAATCCCGAAAGTCTGACAAGCAGTCTTACCAAGGGGTATCGTATTACCCATTACTGGATTGTGGAGGTCACATAGGCGCTCCATGTAAAATACTGGCATTCAGCTGCACTAGACTGGAAGCCAACCACAACATGTAAAGGAGTAACAAACATAAACACACACACACCCCCACAAACACTCACAAACGTCCATCTTTATAATATCAGTGTGATTAGCCAAGGTCCCAATGCTGGGCAAAGGTCTCCCTACTCTCTGTCCAGATCTGCCAAGGACAAATCTTTATTAAAGGAGTCCAGCTCATCGTGCCATCTCCGTCTGCGTCTAGATACCTATTACCTCAGACTTTTTAAATGCTACCGACCCATCACACTGTTAAAACATCCTACAGCAGCCACACAAAATTAACAGATACAAATAAGGAATCTACTTTAAATTGTGGCAAAGATCTTCAAACTCTTCTCCATTTCGAAGTGCCGAAGTTTAACAGTGGGTATTGATTTTCAGAGGGCGCAGAAACTTTGTGAAGATTTGAATTTACATAAGTATATATTACCTCCTTCGTAAGAAAACTCGGTGGCAAAGGCACTCAACGTATGTTTGCAATGAACTGTAGGGATTCGAAGTTTGAAAGAAATAAAAGAAAGAAATACCTCAACAATACGTTATCAAAATACATTCAAAGATACGGGGAAGTGCCTCGTTTAGACCACCCTTGGCCACTACGTTTTTAAAACACAGGATCGATGACAGGTGGGTCGGGAAGGTTCAGTCCGTATTATCGCAATTAACGCGCTGGGGCTTTCATTTTGACAGTTCAACAACATTCATTGCGTTATTTACGTTGTTGAGCAGACAACATTTTCGAACTTATAAAGCAATGGATTAGCAATATCCTTCAAAATTATTCAGATTGAGAGCAATTAGGGTGCTGGTTTTAATAAGACACATCTAACTCTAAAAAGAGACTGTCACACATATATGAGACACAATGCTATAAAAACTCGAACTTTGGTAAAACTCGATGAGCTATATTAACGGTCGTGCTGTACTAGAGTGATGACCCAGTGGTGAAGAAGTACCAATCATCAGCCACCTAAAAAAAGCTGACGCCGTCAGATAACCAATGCCAAAGACCAAAAAGAATGGTATGTAGACGGCGGGGCCTACACCAGGCGTTGGATGAACAAAGACTGATAAAGAAGAAGAAGAAATGAAAAAGTGACGATAGATAGATGATGTGTGATACAAGACGCTTTCTATATCCCGTACATACAAACTATTGATCGTATATACTGCATGGCATACAAGTGCATGCCATTTATTGATGCCAATTAATATTACAACTGCCAAGTTCAAATCAATTTACAAGATTGAATGAATGAATCACTACTTCACTAGTTAAAGTATCTAGTTATATTGTACATGTGTGCTGCGAACTGACTTCACTATTGGTGTTTGTAATAATTGTTTGGTAAATATTACGAAATAGAGCTGCTATGAGAAGTTGTTGCGCTTGCCAGAAAAAGGTTGAATAATATATGTATATTTGAACAATATTTCGTGAATTTCGGGCTTTTGTCACCCTTCTACAGGATATAGGTAAGCCCTTTTATTAATCAGCCTATAATGTTCCCACTACTGGGACACATGCCTCCTTTCTGTGAGAGGGAGTAGGCCGTAATCCACCACGCGGGCCCAGGGCCCAGTGCGGGTTGGTAGATCTCACATGTCTTCGAATTTTTTGTTCTAGTATATGTCGCTTTCTTCAAGATGTTTTCCTTCACCGTTTTTGAGAGCAGTGGTGATGAAAAAAATGTACACAGAGTAAGTCGCCTGCCAGGGTTCGAACCTACGACCTACAACTCGTAAGTCGCGGCTATTACCACTGGGATACCTGTGCTCTCCAAGCCCTTTTACGGTATTATAATATCATATATGCTCGCCAATCTTGTAGAGCGTCTGGGTCCGTAGAAGGGTGAGGTGAATGAAAATATATGGATAGGAGAGGCCGACGATCGAGCTTAATGACACCAACCAGCCAGCCAACCCAGCCAGCTCGATCCTCGGCCGTTATTTATTTATTTATCTACTTACATAAACCATTACTGAATATAACCCAACGCGGTAAATGCGCTTATCCTAACTTCTGGTTAAAGACATTTATTTCTCAAAAAGAAATTTACATTTCACTTACATGAGAACAAATTACACAATTTAAACATACTAAAATCTATAACTTATTTTAGATAATGCATTCCTTGTGAATTCACTCAGATAACAACAGAATAAAGCCGCAATTATATTTAGCCCGCGCCGCGTGTCGCCACGCGTGGGTAAGCTATCGGTTACATACATTTTGTGCGTGGCGTGGCGACACGCGGGGCGGGACTAATGTAATCAATCCTATACTAAATGTATGAAACCGATAGCTTACCCACGCGTGGCGACACGCGGCGCGGGCTAAATATAATTGCGGCTTTAGTCAGTCCCACTCGCTATGAGGTTGAGCGTGCGGAGAGTGCACGCGGGGGCGCCTCCCTTAAAAGGTTGGTCCGAGCGCGCGGTTCCACTAGCCTGTCCGAAACGCACATACTCACCAGCCCTAAAATCTTCTTCTTCTTCTAAAACTGCATTATGCACCTTCCCTCTCAGTTACTAAAATAATATGAGGTGAGTGCAAGATCCCAACCCTTAGCTCATTGTATCCTACCATACCTAAAATAAATAAGGTTGGATACATTAACGGGTAAAAGGGATAGACTCCATAATAATGATGAAATGAAATGAAATGATGATGAAATGAAATGATTTTATTTTTTGTAAGTAGGTTTGTACAAACACTTTTACACGTCAATCATGTTTTTTTTTTAAACTAGATGAAGTCGGCGTTTCCTATCTGACTAACGCTTAATCTGATTAACGCTTATATAAATATCTTATAAACTTATTTTGAACCCTCTCCAGCATGAGACTATATTTAGTTATATTTTTTTGGTGTTGCTATCTTCTGATGACAACTTATCCCGTAGTATCCCGTTTGCCCAGTCCGTAGTATCCCGTTTGTTTGTTGTAGGTTTGGGATCGAACTCAGACAGGCGCTAATAATTTCATCACCACTGCTCTCAAACTGTGATGAAAACCATCGTGAGGAGACCTAGAACCAAATATTCGAACAAAACCAGACATCTACCAACCCGCACTGGCCCGCGTTGTGGATTACAGCCCGCTGCCTCTCACACAGAGGAGGCTTATGTCCTAGGTGGACACCTAGGACATAAGCTTACGCCAGCGTGCATTATGGATACATTGGTTAAGTTGTCATTTTCAGCAGAAACCTATCTCTGTCAACGTAAGTAACTCGTTTGATATACCTTCATAATATGCCAAAATCTTAGAGTAGGTAGACCATAAACCCCGATAAAATAATTGTTATAGGTTTCCGGCCTTAGGTACCTATCTCCAAAATATCGTCATATTGCCGAGCTATAACTATTTCATGATCATTTATATGATGACTACACGCTGACATCATCTCCTGTTATAACAAGTCCAATGCAGGAAAGACATTTAAAGACAGAGGGCAAAAATATTGAGCATAACAGTTTTGAGCTCATGTTTTAATTTTATGTTTGCTTAGCGAATTTCCCAGAGGACTTGCAGATTACACAAATACCTACTACATGTTTGTCTCCGGGAGCGCACAGCATAGTCATAGAGTACATACCTATTTAGAACAGTTGGTAAATACATTATTTAAAAGAAATAGCACAACACACAAACGCAAAATTAAATGATAATAAATTACATGAACATAAAGAAAACACAAGGTAATAAATTAATATTATGAATTATATTAGCACTATGATGGTCAAATAACGAAGGTACAAAGTGCGGTGTGTGTCTGAAGGTTGAACACCAAATGGGAGTCCAGCTCAGCATGTGTCAGACAAATATACCTAACGCTAATATTCAGCTGGATCGCAGCAGTAACATAAGGACGTCGAGCATTCGAAATAAATACGCCAATTATTTGGTGTTGTGAATAAGTGTAATGTGCGGATGAAAATGATGTAAGTTAAGTATAGTCGCAATTTCTTTTTTTCAACGTATCATGTATCATTAGTTGCTTTGAAGTTTCTTGTTTATTTTGTAACAAGCGTATCATATATACCATATAACCGAACGTGTGTTGTTTTATGTAAATCGATGATTGGAGCTGGTTAGGGGCTCTCGGCAAAACATGTGTCTACATCGTCATCCGTATGAAGGCCATATGTCACTCGCTTATACAAGGTGTAACAGAATAAACGCAAGTCCTGAAAGTAGTTTGTTCATTTGATTACTGAATCAATTTCAGTAACTTTTAAGATAGGTATTTTTTTAAATTATGTATTTATATTTAGCCATACTAACCGCCGATTGAGCCAAAGAAAATTAAATCTTATTTAAAGCAATAAGACTCAATTTTACATGCATAAAGTAATGATAGGGTCAACACAATTTACTTAATAATAATATGTTTAAAAAAATAGTTTTGATCATTGTAATATGCTTTTAACTCAATACTCTAATTGGCGTGTCTTGCGTTAATTATGTTACACATTGTATATTGTATGAATGTCGTGTTAGCTATCCTACTTGATTACCTGTACAGTCACGAGCACTAATATGTCAACACTTGGCAACTTTCAATTGCGATTTTTTCACAAAATAACGAATGCAACGTTGAAATACGACAATTTACATAAAACGATGGGCTCGAAAATACAATGTTCCTAATAATATAAAATTTCATTCAAAAATAGGAGAAAATCGCCTTTGAATAAGGCCAAGTATATACATACTTATGCTCGTGACTGTACTTACCTACTCCATTTATTATTTTGAAATTACTACATTTTAGAGTTTAATTTTAGTTACTTAAATTAATGTCCCACTGCTGGGCCAGAGCTGCCAAGGACCAATCTTTATGGTCACTAGATTTTTATCGTATATGTATATCGTAAAATAACGGAGCTTATTTGAGGGTAGGTAGGTAATATCGAAATAACAATGTCGTTATTTAGAAAGACTTAAATCTGAGGAAACGAATAGGTATTAGGTACGAAGATTTTAATTTACTAAATTGTTTTTAAAGCTCTGCAGCTTAGTTGTATCAAAATAGTAACGAAAGAATTTAAACCATTGACAAATCCGTTTCTGAATTCCGTTTTAGAATTGAATCGCAACAATACTAAAACGTGACCAGTCGTTCATCTCTGTCAGCGGAAGCCTTCTGTCGATGAAATCCTTCGCATTGATATTCGTGACAGAATGTGGATCCAACTGAGGCGAATATAGCATTACCGGCTGTCATGTCTGTTCTCGTCTTATCTAAGGATTTGCGGCTCATGTAATCGGTTTGCGAAACCCGAAAACGAATTAGCAGCTTCCCAATTATTTAGGAAAACAAATGAAAATGTGTGGCTTTTTTTTTCAATTATTTAGGAAAACAAATGAAAATGTGTGGCTATGTGAGTTTTTTGCATCGCGTATAAATGTGTTTCTTCTTTTCGTTTCGATGGTACCCTTCCTCGTTGTTTTTGATGTATTTTGAGCCCAGGTGGCCAGGTTTATTGCGGCATCAGTGGCATATTTGTGTGTATATAGATATGCGCTAACAAAAGATAAAGTATCAATGTAGGGTATATTTTTTGGTTCTATCTTTTCTAATTCGACATTACGCCTAATATTAGTATTATTGAATAGTATATATGTTAAAAATAAGTATGTTTATATTTGCTATCTTGCAAGACTTGCGGTATTTTCTTGTTCCGTGCACTCAGTGACCCGTCGTACTGAACTAGAAAGGGGTCAGACCTCAGTTGCTGGACCACAAAAGGTCATGTAACATGTACCTACTCCTTACATTTATAAAATTATTATTTTACAGCTCTTGTGAATACATGACTTTTGGTGTAGATGCGACTGTTGATTACCCCTGAATTGTTTTCTTCACTACGGGTTTGCGGACTTTATATTTGTGACAAATATTGTGTGACCTACAGATGGGTGTTTGGTGTGCATTATTTGTTGACGAAAAAAAATAACGCAAGCAAGTATGACCTTTTTTGATAGATATTTAGCAGCTGAAAGATAAAAAATCCCTTCATTGTTTACACGCACGAGACGCATGTAAGGCCACTTGGTTTCGAAGCAGCAGTAATAGTAGAATTTACACTTACACCGTTTTTGTCAGCAAACCTTCCCATTGACACCATTAGTAACCGTATTATTAATAATTTCCATGTCTATGTCGGCAAAGACTCAAAACCAATAACACACACTCAGTAATAAGGTAAGACATTTACGATGAATCTTTAGCCATTAATCTCATTGATGGATGAGAGAGAAATAGTCCCACCTATTTCAGTTCTGTCCTCAAACCAATAATACTGGTAAAGATAAACTAGCTCTCCACTAGTTTCAACATCGAAAACTACCAGGAAACCACTAACAAAAATCGGTCCTTCTCCAAAAATTGCTAAAATTTCCACTATACCTACAAATTTTTTGTTTTTACGAATGAAAACCGTAATTAAAATAGTTATAGTAAAAAAATGTTCTATAATAATACGTAATAAAATATTTAAAATCAGTAAATCAACAAGTCAAGATGAGGAACATAAAAACTATTCCATATGAACTATAAAAAAGTGATATTCTAAAATTCGTCTTCTTTAGATGAATTTTTGTCTACACCATCGTCGACTTCACATTTATATGATTCTTTCGTACCGATTTGTTTTATATAACCTTTATTGGAATTTACCCACACAAAGTAAATACTGAAAATTAAATGAAGTAAAAATAATATATTTCGTAACGTTTTAGTGGCTTAGTGGTTGAGTGATAGCATTTTCAGTAATTGAAACTGAATTCTAAACCACTAGAAAAACCACCAGCCAAAGGCAATATTCGCCACTAAAACGAACCACCAGTTTTAGTGGAAAATCCACTAAGTTGGTAACACTGTGGCAACTACGTCCATAGTCCTAAATCCGTAGCAGGACCAATAGGTACATGCTTCCCTGAGCAATGTTTTATAGTCAGGTAGGAGAGCTAACCGACCTACTAATTAGATAAGACACGCTCCAACGAACATCTAAGCTGGGACAAAATAAAACGGGAGCAAGTGTGTGACTAAAACAAGCGAATAACGAGGAAAACCGCAAATAACACGGCTCTAAATGAATAATATGGCTTTGGAACGTAAATTAATCTGCAAAACTAGGTACGTTTTGCAGTTATAGTACAGTAGTAGACCTCGATGGAAAACTGATCGATTTCTTAATTATATGTGATGGGCTCCTGCGGGGCTCGTGGCTAAATCATAACATAGGCGCGGGTTGATCAAAGGTTAAGCTACGCTTGCCGCGGTTGGTTCGTGGATGGGTGACCATCCATTACATATCGAGACCTCAACGTGCCTCGGAACGTGGTTCCCGGCTGAAATTCGTAGATCTTTGACAGTCGTTACGGGTAGTCAGAAGGCAAAAAGCCTGACAACCAGTCTTACCAAGGGGTATCGTGTGGGTCAGCGGGATTGTCCGAAAGGGTTACCGCTGCCCCGGAACATAAATGGCTAAGGAAGGAACACGGGTGGGTAAGAGTAAGTAAGAGTCTGACACTCCCTTCCGCTCCACCCAGAGAGGAAGGGGTCATTTGATGATTTCCAATCCGCAAAAAAAAAACCTGTACCTACCTACAGTAAACCCCCATTACACGATGCAATTATCCTGCCTGTGACATGCAATAAAATTGAAGCAAAGACGGTGTAACTTTTATAGTTGCAAAAACTTATAAAAGTAAAGTCCTCCAGACCGTATTTCAGCCACAGCGGCCAATCTCAAAGGAGACTAGCCTTCGGCGCGGGAGATATGCGCGTGCACAAGTGCGCGCGCAGACACAGGTGCACTCCCAGCTCTTCCCTCTCTGTCATAGTCAGAAGGGACGGCAAAAAAACAGAACTAAAAACCAAACTAAACAAAACACAACAAAACAAAAAAAAAAACACAAAACAAACAAAACTAAACATACAGTATGCCACAGGCAATCAAATCGCACTGTGTAAATCAGGCATTTAGAGTATCTAGTCTACCTAAGTACGATATGTACTATCTATATGAATCTTAGGATCTTTGTATCACGTTTAATATACATATGCAATATTAAAGTGGCTAGCGAATCTACAATCATTAAGTAGGTCCATCATTCCTTCATCACATAACATTAGCACTGAAATGTTCAGGGCTATTCGAAGCTAATTTTGTATTTCAAACTTTATATAAATTGGACTTGGTTTCCGTACGTCATTTTCGAGTGTCTGTGGGGTACAGCATCATGCTGAGTGGAAGTCACAGTCACGACGACGTGAAGCTGCCGACTATTTTTGTTTTGTATTCGTGACTATAGATCTAATTTGTTTTTATTTTTCTTTCCCATACCTTTGGAAGGCGTACGAGCGACCGAAGCCAACTCGCAGAGGCCCGTTAGACGTAAGGACGATTATCCCTGTCTATGCAATAGATTTATGAAAGAAGTTTCTGTTTTTTACATTTCTATGAGTGCACCCAAGGACAATACCCCGGTTGGTGTAGGACTATTGCGAGATATGGAAACAAATATATTGGATTATGGATTTGGGTGGCTAAAGTGAACTAGTTATCTAGAACTATGAAAGAACTATGGCCAACGCCTGATAAATGTTTTATATATACACGGATAAAATGGCATAGGGCGACTTGCACTCTCAATAATGGGCCGCTCGCTAGCACATAGTGACGTAACGATAAGGGGCAACATGTCCGGAGTGGAGAGGTATTCCACGGCTTTCAGAACTATCCCAGAGCCCAGAAGATGGTCAAGATCCCTACGAGCACTTACTGGAATACTTCCTTCCCCGAGCACGTTTGCTCTTGCGACACTCAAGCCGGCCAATAAAGGCAAGAAAAAGGTGGGAGTGTTTTGCTCCTCGTCAGTGTTCACTCCAGCCAGCCAATTAAGGCAAGCCAGAGGTGAGGAACAAAACTACTCCCAGGAGATAGGGTCCGTAGGGTCGCTACTGCCCAACAGCTCGCCACATGCTGCCCTGGGGGTTTCTTTATATATCTTGGTCTGGTTCCTCACCTGTTCCGGCAAGCTATACTCTACCGGCACAGGCCGATAATTCAGAACGCGCAAGCCAGCAAGAAAAGGCAAGCAAGCAAGAAAAGGCTAGGCAGATATGGCTGTTTTTTTTTTATTGAGACCCTACATTGATTTAGTTAAATGGGTGTCGTAACATAAATTACTATTAAATAACAATTAACTTTATTAAATAAAACAAAAATACACTGGATAGACTTCTTATACCTATACTAAATTAACTAATAAACAATTAACATAAATAATAACCTAACCAAACTAAAACTATCTAAAATATGTCGTCGAAAAATTCTCTCGCATCGCTGTCGACTGGTAATGTTCCCAAGACACTGGCGGCATTACCACGTTGTATGGCAATGTTTAGTCTCTGGCCAAGGTAAAAGCCAGCCCTTGTCTCGGGAAGCGTCAACCAGACGTTTGAAGATTTCCTTGAACAAACCATGAGCACACGTACCACACGGCCCGAGGATTTTAAATATATTAATAATATAATACTATCCTGGGGGCTTACCATCACCTCTTAAAGCAGGGCAGAAGTTGAACTGCACTACTTTTTTGTACTAAGACGTCGTACAAAAAAGTAGTGCAGTTCAACTCCTGCCCTGCTCTATGAGGTGATGGTAAGCCCCCTGTTATTGTGTCAATACAAGGCAAAAGCCTCCTGTCACAATTAGTCGTCATTGATAACCAAGCTTGCTCAATGTGTGATGACGATTTCAGACTTGTCCAGGTTTCCTCACGATGTATGCCATCATCGATCATTCATCAAGTACAATATTTAATTATCTGATTTCCACTTTGACGGAAACGCTCTAGGGTACCTATAGGTAACATGAGTTTTAAGTTTTTTTTATTAACACTGTTTGGATTCTCTGTGGTCTGAAAATAAAAGTTTATTATTATTATAAGGAAAAATACAGCATTGCGAGTTATTGTGGACATTTTTAAACAAATGGCTAGCTATGTAGCTGCTGTTAGCTATCTACGAGCTAGCGGTACCAGGATTTATGAATTAAACAATAGTATGTCGAATAACTTTGATAATTGTTTCTTTAAACGGTTCCACGTACATTTTTTATTGTTCATAACATCGCGATCGCTTGTCAGCTAAACTGGCGGCTTATCATTTTTTCAGCCTTCTAAATTCGTATTGACGTTTATCTCTTAATTTTAGGTATGCCATTATCTTATAATTAATAGAAAAAGTCGCAAGCCACAAGATATGCATCTTTATAGTACCTATCTTTGTAATAATGTTCAGCTGAAAAACTATCATGAACACACAATACTTCTGAAGAAGTTCTAACGCTCTAAGTTTTAACATACAAAATCCTTTCATCTGTTAACAGATCTCAATGAGATCTTTGATTATTACAGCATGCAGCATCACTACTAAATATATACTGTAAAGGGTGCTCAATGCATTTGACCGCAAATGTAGATTGATGGCCTCTCGATTGTGTAATGCAAGTCACAATACAATTGTATTATTTATTAGCTTTAATTTCGACAATCAGTTTAACGACGTTCATTGCACTGTAAGTATGTACAGTCAACAAAAGAGATAGGTATGCAAGATCGTCGGATATAGTTGAAATTTAGTAAGAAACCGATGGATGTTCTCGATGATGAACATCTCGGTGATGGATGTTATCAAATTAAATTTCAGTCGACAACAGCATCCATCGGTTTCATACTAAACTCCAACAATATCCGACGAATCTGCATACCTATCTCTTTTGTTGACTGTACATTTGTTTTGATAATCCGTCTTTCATAGCATTCAGTACTGCCTCCTGCACCCTAATTGCGTAGCACTTTCAATTATAATCTGAATCATTATGATATTGCTAATCCATTGCTTCATTCGTTATATTCGAAAAATTGGTCTGCTCAACAATAACGTAAATAACGCAATGAATGTCGAAACGAAAGCCATTGCTACTGGTGTTACGAAATTAAGGTGCTGGAACTTTTAATGAAGTTATTTTAACTTTAGCACGGAAAGAAAGCGTTTTCTGTACCAAACTTTGAAGGCTTTATGACATGAAATTGTTGGTAATTTGTAAAGTCAAATTCAGGGGCTCGTGGCTATATGATAACAGTCGCACGGGTCGATCGAAGGTTAAGCTACCCTTGCCTCGGTCGGTTCGTGGATGGGTGACCATTCACTACATATCGGGACCCCTCCGTGCCTATTAGAAACCTTTGGTCGTTTTTAACGCTAAGCCGTTGGTCCTGGCTGTCAAAACCTTTGAGCTGGGCTTTTGGCTGGCTGGGTTGGTGGTCAGCTTACCAAAGTGGGTCGCGTTACCCAGTAACTGGGCTGTGGACTGTGTGTTGCAGTCGCTCAATGTAAAATACTGGACAGGAAGCCGAACCCAAATTAGTTGGAAAAACGTTAGGTAGATTCAGAAAGTCTTATTGCAGTAATTTCTTCATGTGAAATTCCGTCCTACCCCAAAAAGCTTACCTCTACCCTAATATAGTGGAAAGTATACGGGTGATTATGGTGGTATTGGTGTGGTTTTCTAAGCCTCTAGAAGTGGAGAAACTCAAATGTACGCTCGGGTGTACCTACCCTAGCAGTAAACCCAGAAATCACCTTGTTAACAGGCTTTTTGTGATATGAAACATCTATAGGCGCGCCTTGGGAGTATGCCGTGGCGGCAAACGGCATGACACTCTAGTCGTTTCTCCATATATATATTTATTGGTTTTCTTTAATTATACATTCTTTCGATAACCATCAATTTGGATTTTTCACATCTGCTGGGTTCGTGACTGCCAACTTTATACTAGTTTGGTATTCTAAGCTATGTATAGGAGGTTCGTGCGAATATAAAAGAAGATGAATGGAGATACTTAGCCGTGATAGGCATCAAAACTGCTGGGTCATGGTCATAGTACATACCTAAGGCAGTGCGCACACTATAGAGAGTACAAAACTGTCTTGTTTTGCGATAAAACTGGATTTTCTGCGATAGCGTTTTGTTTGTTAATTGCGTAATTGCATTTCATAGAGCGATGTTCAGTCCAGTAGAAAGTCTTGACTCAGTCTGCACACAACCTAAGTCGCTGAAAAAACAAAACAGGATCGTAGATAAGATAAAAGCTAATATCTATTAACACTACTACTATAGCGTGCTACACTTTATCCTTATGTAACAGGCTATCCAGTAATTGTTTTCCGAGGAACGATTTTGTTTACCGTGAGCACAATTTGTGCTTCCAGTTCAAAGAAAGCAAACTGATTAAAATTCCCCCAAGGTAATGGAGAAGCGTTTTTTGTTTTCATAAAATAACGAATTTTGGGATTCCGTTGTTACACGGAAACCTATTTGTTCAGCCGGTCGATTCTGTAAAAATCTCACCGTGAAAACTTAGGTGAAGTGAGTTTGTTTTTGCTAGGAATTGACACAATTGACAGCTCCACGCTCACTTCACCTAAGTTTTCACGGTGAGATTAGAATAGCACCGCTGTATGTTGGTCTGTTATTTCATAGGATTGCTTTTGCAGGTTTCGGTATCATCATCATCATCTCCCTGCCCATAACCCGTATTACTTGGGGTCGGCGCAACACGTTTTCTTTTTCCAACCTCCCCTGTCAACCGTCACGCTATCGTTCCCTTCATACAATCCAATTTGCAAGTTTGGGTAACAAAAATCTGAAACATAGTCTTATGCAAGTAATTTTTTTCGGATTTCTTATTACCAAATTTTTAAACACATTTTCTTTCTAGATTAAGAAGCCGCTAAGCTGAAGTTGCGTCCCACTTCAACTTAGCGGCTTCTTAACTGTAAGCCAAAATATGCACCACATGGAGCCCAGGCACAGCTAGAAGGCGTCGCGGAAGAACCCGTAGAAGATGGCGGGACGAGCTGGACAAAACAAACGACCAGTGGTCCACTTTACCCCAGGATCGAAAGAGCTGTAAGTCATGGGGAGAGGCCTTTGCCTAGCAGTGGGATGATGCAGGCTAACAGTAGTTCTTCCTAGATTTTGAAAGCGTAATTTAGTCTAAACAGAATAGTCTAACAATAGCTTCAACATGTTTCAATTCAGTTTTCTTAGCAGAGTTTAAGGCTTTTGAAAAACAGAGGGTACTTTAACCCTCGTGTTTTGAAAGCCTATTTTTTCTAGAGTTTATGTAGAACCAAATATGTTGTTGGCTCAGTAGTTACAAAATGTTTCTGACCACTACCGTTCATACTACCTTCACACACATATTTTTTGTCGATAATTTGGTTTTCAAAAAACAAAACATAAACAGAGACTACTATTAAGCTCTTCTAAATAAACGTATTGAAAAAATACGCAATTTAAAAAGCAAACAGAAAATTGAATCGTGTCAAGTTCCGATTGATCCATTTCTAGGTAAGCCGCAGGCACGCTATAACGAATTAAATTTTCTACAATTTCGCTACAAACTCGCTTCGAAAGGTTGTGATCTAATTTGCACCTTATTTACAAGCCAGTTCAAGATATTAGATTTGTTTATTTTATTATGGGATTTACGAGGTTAATAAAGACTTTTTCGCCGCGCGGTCGAGGTGAGGGTGAGTTTTTAGGATATACCTACTGGATATCGTTTAGCATGGTGGAAAATTGCGAACATACGAGTACTATTCCATGTTTCTGTGTTTAGCAGTTTAGCCTGTGTATTTTCTGTCAGTAGTCAGTCAAAGTCAAACCGCCGTTGCGCCATGCAAGTAGTATTCTAATATTCTATCTACAGTGGCCTCAAAAATTTAGTTGACATTTTTCCACTTCAGCTGTGATGCCGCATTATGATTTATAATAAAAAATAATCAGGTAATCCCCTTAGAATTACTTGATTTTTTTTATGATAAGTCAAAGGTAGTTGAATTAGTCGATAAAAACGTTATGGCAGTTCAAACATTTGGATCACTAGAATTTTGAATCCTATTGTAGTGTGTCAAAGCTGAAGTGGAAAAATGTCAACTAACTTTTTGAGGCCACTGTATTTCAAAAACTGACAATATCTCAAAGCCATAAAACATGTTATTCTTTCCAACAGCTAGATAAGTAAAAGCATGTTTATTTTGTTTTTCTTTCGCCACACAATACACAGCAACACCATTAAGGGTACGCCAAAGAAGGTCTCAAACAATTCCTGGCAGAAGGGTCGGATAAATAAACAGAGAACAAAATTAAACCGTTTGTTGCTTTAATCGTGTAGTTTTGTTGCTGTTTCGTTTTGGGCTCCAATATAAACAACAGCACCACCAGTCACCACCGACATAGCTTTGTTTTACACTCCGAAAGCCGAAATCAATACGATGTCAATACCTAAGAAACCAGCGAATTTCAAATATTCCTAAATTTCGTAGCGTAGATAGAGTTCTTCGATAGGAAGATGAAATTTCCCTTGAAATAGACATATGAGGAACTGGGTGGTGTCTCATCCTCCATAGAAAAGGGAGGCCCCTCCGACCAGAAACTTGCATACGTTGTAGATTACAGACGCTTGGCAACCTTGGTTTAAAGAACCCCCTCAAACAATTTATACGTAGATCGTAAAGTATTAATTCGTGACAATACTTACACCTAGCATGGGTATTATTGGGTAAGGAACAAAGGTAAAATTTAAATTCCCTTGTCCATCTAATTTGACAACCATGAGAAAATGTTCCGCATTGATCATCATTCATCGTTTGACAGTTGATCAGATTGTATCTCGGTATATTGCAGTTGCTATATACTATCTCAGAATCTTTGATACGTCTCTGATTTCAGAACAAAGCTAACCAAACATAGACAGTCCCTTCAAAGTATAATTTCTAAAGACTATATGTCATTTAAGATAAGGGATGTGTTCCTAAACTTCCACAATGGATGTCCACCCCGTCCACATCTACCCAACTTACGAGTTTCAAGATAAACGATCATTTTGTTAAGATAGTAGCGTGACGTAATAATAATGGAGGTATAGAAAATTAACATTGCGTATATGAAGCAAGAAGGCAATTGAAGCGCTCAATAGACTTCGCCTAAAAAGTTTCTGGGATAAATAGTACGTACCTAATGTACCATCGTCTTCCTAGCCTTTTCCCAACTATGTTGGGGTCGGCTTCGGATGCACCTGAATACCAGTATTTTACATGGAGCAACTGCCTATCTGACCTCCACAACCCAGTTACTAGGTATACTTAGTAAGACTGGTTGTCAGACTTTCGGACTTCGGACTACCAGTAACAACTGTCAAAGATACTCGAATGACAGCCGGGACTAACCGCTTAACGTGCTTTCTGAGGCACGGGGGGGTCTCGGTATGTAAAGATGGTCACCCATCCACAGACCAACCGCGGCAACCGTAGCTTAACCTGATCGATCGACCTGTGCGGCTGTTATTATTTAGCCACGGGCCCCTCTAGTAGGTAATGTACCAATTTCCATAAAAATCTGCCCATGTCTTCCGTGCCTAAAATGGCGTGGTTGAGATTGAATAACATATCACAACTTCGCAACTATCCCTTAATGATATTTTACATTCAAAAAGATTCACGACTGGAGTAGTCGACAAAGCATAGAATGTGGGACAAAGTGATTCAAAGTGGAAAAATAAAATTAAAATGATTAGGGCAATATTTTGATTTAAAAGAGTGTCCATGAAGTGTCTTGCTCGTTCTTCATCATAAGTACCAACTACGCTTTGGAATGGGCAATCTGTCAGACTGACCGACTCCTTGACAATTCAAAAGTTTGAGTTCTAGAGGAACAATATAAAACTTAAAAAACATTATCTACACAAGGGTAATCAGGACAAGTGCGAAATATTAATTGAATCAGCCCCAGAGTAGGTATAAACTGGCTATCGAGCTGTCGCCCTTCAAGGTTGCTATAAAATAAATTATTCATGAGAACGGAACCGATCTAATGCGATCCGTATAAATATCAGTGTATCAAAACTAACAAACTGGGAGGGTTATTACAAAAGTTTTCAGACCTTTGTATTTTGTGATGACAACTTTACAGTTACCATTACAAACTAAAGGAGTGCAGAATACATCTCACAGTGTAGCAACGGACTAATTCAATTTCGGAAACTTCAACTAAACACTTGGACCGTGATCAAGAAATTTAAGCTTTGATCAAAGGCCTATTAAACTAACAAGATCTTTGGATCCTTGTTTGCATAATGTTGCGGTTACAGAGGTACCTCTTGAAGCTATACATGTAGAAAGTGTATGTGATAGAGAAACTGGAGGAACATCAATGGGTACAGAGACAATTGAAGAGATACCTTCATACATTTTGTTGTTTATTGATGAACATCATAAAAATATTGGTATTTTTGTATTATTAACTTTCATGTTCGACATGGAAATCAACAATACAATAGCATTATAACAACGCTCTTAATGCGTGTGATGTTATTATATTATTATGTTACGTTTGTTAAGTTTGAAGATATGCGCGTTGGTAATGTCCGTTAGCAAAATAGTAACATAGAGCCGTCTCTTTATTCATGTCTCCATTGTGATTACCAGTAAATGGTTCACCTGTCATCGTTTATCACTTCCACTTCTATTAAAGCCATCGCAATTACTATGGTATATTTGGCACATTAGTTAAACTCACGAAGGTAATAAAATATAATGACATTGGACAAGTGACGAATTTCTGTAGTGAAGATCCAATAGATGTCCTTTTCTTTCATTAACGTGTCCAATTTTGGTCGGAAGAGCTTATTTTGACTGAATACTTTATCGGATACCTTAACAAAAAATGTTATAAAAACATGAGAAATTCTTTCTGAAAACATCACAAAGTGGCATGCAGCATTTTTTTGTGAGAGAATTGGACCGGTATTTTTAATTAAAATAGTTAAAAAATTACAATTTAATTGTTTAAACAAGTTTATAATAAATGTAAGACTGCATTGAAACCAGTTTTGTAAGTAAGTAGGTAACTACTTACTTACAAAACTGGTTTCCTACCTACTTACTTAACTGCAGACCTCATGCATTCGTGTTACGTTCATTTTTATATCAACTTTACTCGTTTGCATACATTGCTTATAATTCACTTGCTTCTTATTAAAATCTAGTAGCGTCTTGTGTTAAATTCTTAACATAAAAAGAAACAATGAGTATCGAGAACAAAGTCATTATAGTTACCGGTAGCAGTTCTGGCATAGGAGCTGCCACCGCGATTAAATTGTCGAAACAACGAGCGAAAATAACAATAGTCGGCAGAAACGCGACCAAACTTAAAAACGTTTCGAAAATATGTGAACAAAATGGAAGTAAACCGTTAATGATTATAGCCGATGTGACTAATGAGGACGACGTGAAGAAAATAATTAGTGACACAATAGAATACTTTGGGAAATTGGATGTGTTAGTGAACAACGCGGGGATGTTTAACCTTGTGAGTATCCTCGATCCACATGCTATTGAAAAGTTTGATCAAATCTTGGCAACCAATCTTCGATCATGTGTATATTTAGCCCATCTAGCGGCACCCTATCTCATTGAAAGCAAAGGGAATATTATAAACATATCCAGTGCCGCCGCTACTGGAATATTTGGGCCGCAAAATTTCGCGTACTGTACGTCAAAGGCCGGCTTAGATCATTTCACCCGAAGTGTTGCATTAGAACTAGCACCAAGAGGTGTTCGCGTGAACTGTATAAATCCAGGTCCAGTGAAAACTGATTTCATAGAAAAGGTGACAATGGATAAAGGAGAGCAAGAAAAAATCTGGGCAGACCTAGAGAAAAATACTGCACTTAGTAAAATTGCCGAATCAGAAGAAGTTGCAGATCTGGTGCTGTATTTAGCTAGTGATAAAGCAAAGAGTATAACAGGATCTTCTTATGTTATAGATAATGGTGCGTTATTGAAATGTATATGTAAATGATCAATAAAATACATATGATACAAAACTTTATTATTATTTAATGAACTGCACTTTTCCTGTATATTGCAATTCTGGAAAGTAATAAAAGAGAAAATGGATGAATATAAATCTACGGATTTAACTTCATTATTCCAGATGACAGCGAAGTGGATGAGACCTTTAATATGCTTAAGTGTCTCTTTGTATGTAGTTTTAATTTGTAGATACTTTAATTCTTTTTTTATTTTGTGTTTGTAAGTAAGTATGTACACGTAGATTACTTAGGGCTGATTTTACCAAACTTTTATCCGTGGAATAAAATTGACATCTGACAGTTCTAGTATGAAAAACCTTTAAAAAACTCAAAATTTATTCTCAGTATGCTATGTATAAAAGTTTGGTGGAATGCGACCTTATTAAGGTATTTGAATATTTTATGTGTCAAAACTTTATTTATTTGCCTCCCGCGTATCAATACCTCCAGTTAAAAGACTGCATTATTTGGTCGTACGGTATTTGAATGCTGTAGAAACACCGATTAAAAACATTACACCGCAACTGCTGACGGCCGTGCCACGAACTGTATGGTTGCTCTATTAACCCAGTTTTGAAGATACTCGTACTGTCGTACAGTGTTATTTGAAAAGAGCTTTTAATTTTTTGCTGATCTTGGGGAGATGTAAACAGTAGTCGCTTGTAATATATGCATCAAAGGGGTTAAGACTTTCAATAGTTCTTATTCCATTGTGGTTTGACTTGTTATGTTTATAATGATACTGATAAATCCGTCTTACCCACATAACTAAATTCCTATCCACTCAAATGTACATCGGAATTGTATCTTCTTAGCGTGTCTAAGTCATGTATATTGTTTGATTGTGTAGTATGCTTGAAGTTTACAAAAACAAACGTTAATTTAAAGCTGTGTATGTAGTAGGTAGAGGTTACACGATATTAAAATTTTAGACAAAACAACAAAAACAGTTGCAGATATTGGCGCCGATTCTGTTGTTCACAAACTAAACTAAATTTAAGTTCATGCATCTTTTTCTTTCTATTTCATTATGAAAAGGACAGAAGATAAATATTAGTTTAGTCCTGTCAAATTAAGATACTCCATAGACAATTTAGACGAGATTAAAAAAATGCCTATTAAACATACGTCAATTTACGTCAGGCGCTGACTAATTTGACAGGACTAAACTAATATTTATCTTCTGTCCTTTTCTTAATGAAATAGAAAGAAAAAGATGCCTGAACTTAAATTTAGTTTAGTTTGTGACACAACAGAATCGGCGCCATTGTAAATTGTTGGGACGCGCCCGAAATTGCATACGTGCCTGCATTGTTTTCGATTTTACGGTTCACGAATCGCAATTTCGCCATTTTTATGTTTGTGTTTGTTAATACTAATAAACGAACTCGCCGTATATCTAACTATAAGCCCTTTTCCCTTGGATATGAAGAAACTAAAGAACGCCACATGCTATGATTCTTCCATACAGCTTTTGCTTCATCCACATTATAAATCTAGTCGTAAATTTTGCGCCGGCTGCAAATACTTTTGTTTTTGGAAGAACATCACCGACGAACAGCTTATTCACAGTGTATATCTGATGAATTCCCCACTTTTCTTCCAAAGTCTTTTTATTCAACAGCGCCGTTTAGTCAATAGTTATCAAAACAAGTGATTTGAACACGATTAGTATCTTATCTTATATCATTGCATCAATTCAGGCATGGGATTGAGTTGGACGAAAGTTTTGTCGAATACGGCAATTTCACGGTCGAACTGTCTGCTGCTGGTAGCCCCGAGCATTCCCGATCCTGTCTCCGAACGAATACGCGATGCATTGGCGTTAAGACTTCGTTTTTGTTTTGCTGCCATAAATCGAGCTTAGTCTCAGGGTATTTTGAGTTATTAATATTTGGGGTATACTTGCTATATAGATTTATAGCTTTTATAGCTTTATACTGATTAACACAGAACTCAGAGGATGAGAGGATGATGTACCTACTATGTTTATAAGGATCGAAATTTTTTTTTTCAAAATTATAAAGTTAGCCCAGTTGCTCTTGGGTCTCTTACCAACCAGAAGTGAATCATGGCTCTATGATGGTAGAAAAGTATCTGCATTAAATGACATATTTCTGTTGAGATTTAAATACTGTGTCAATGATAAGGTCTGAAAACCTCCCATGTTGATTTTTATAAAGAACTAGACTTCTTAATAGAGACAAGAATATCGTCGCCTAATTTTTCTATCCAAAAGCATAAAGGCATGAACCACGGATATCTATGGCATGAACGATAAATGGTACATCGAAAAAATTTGAAAAGACACGCTTCATTAGTTCGTACATGTCTATAGAATACCAGAGGAAGGAGTATAATAACAAAGCAAATGTACGATGCGAATATGATAACGCAAGGGGCTGGGGGATCAGGAAAACATAAGTAACAAGTAATATAACGCGATTAAACAAGGCACATTATGAAAATGTAGGAAGCGAGATACGTCAGCGAGATATTAACATCACATTTGTACTGTACTAGGTTGGAAGTGCTAATCTCTAACTGTGAAGGTCAGAAATAAAGCTGTTCCGATAGTTATTAACATTTCCACGGGGAGAAAAAGAAATACAAGCATTAATTTCGTGGAGGCCATTGATCACACATTAGGTACACAAGGTGATAACACCATTAGCCGTATAAAAGTTACAGAAGGCATATTCATGGCGCCCTGAGCTTCGGAAATCGAGAGCCGATTCCCGGTTACCGTAAACGCGGGCTTGCGGACGGCAAGCAATGGGTAGCTCGCCGTCCGGTAAGGACCAGGCCCTGGTTGACGGTGCGTTGTGTTCCACGCGCGCCTCAAAGAGATGTCGGCACTGATTGATGGACTCCGCTAGGGCTGATGCCTACCAGGGTCGAGGGTTGTTCGAAAGAGATAGGTACCGTGGCCCTGGCACAGGCAACTGAAGGAACACGGGTTGGCTTTAATCAGTAAAAGTGTGACATGCCCTCCTGCTCTGTCCAGAGCGAATTTCCCAGCCAAAAAAAAGGCATATTCATGGAATAATATATGCAAATTTTTAAGAAGAATACTGGTTACATTTGCAGATATGTAGTACCAAAAGTAATCTATTGTTGGACGAAAACAACTGGCGACAAACTGTTATGCAGTTTGGCAGATTTGTAAGTTAATGTAAATCCAATTGTAAGTTAATATTTTGAATAAATAAAGAATAGATAATATATAAAGAGCTCTCCTCATATAGAGAAGGCACGAGCATTGATCACTAAGTTTGTTCAAGACGGGTCTGCAATTTCAGACTTATATTGCCTATAAATTCCAGGTTTCCTTACGATATTTTTCCTTCACCAATGTCAGTAATGTCCAAGATAAACTCAGAAGGTACATATATAAAACATATTTTATATTGACAAGGGAATTTGATACCCATCGACCCATAAATACTCAGTCGTGTTGCAATATCCAGAACAGTTTTCTCAAGGGTATTGAAACGAGCGACAAAGGGCCGCCCCTAGCCTCATCTGTATGGAGTGGCAAATTAGACGAGAACCACACAGTAAACTGAAGTATCAATTCACAATTCTACGTAGTGTGTTTCAATCTAACTGGTTGATGATTAAAAAGAAAAGAGATCTTTATATCACATTACCTTTCATTTTGTAAGTGAAATATGATGCTGCACTAACCCCAAATAAATTGGAATGCGGGTTGATGATGATGTGGAGTTACATGTAGGTATACATATGTATATCAGTGCCTGACTGATTTCTGATTTCACACAAATAGGAATCATATAAAAACCCCAGTCCATTTAAGTAACTCTTCATTATTTTTAATAACGAAGGCATTTCGATAGCTTTCTTAACAGAATGTTCGCACATGATGGATAGCCGATTAATAATAGTCAAGACACTAAGTACCTACAGACGTCTATTAATGCACATAATATATCTATATATTTTATTTTACACCAGAAAAAACATATAAAAAAACAAATTTAACAACAAAACATACAATAGGCGGCAGAATTTATTAATAACTTGAATTTCTTAATTTCCACTAACATTAATTTGTGTCAACTATTTTAATAATGGTCGGAGAACCTTGCAATAGCTTACTTCAGGAAGTGCACTTCACTTGATGCAATTTTTAAAATGTCCTCCACTTTTCCAGCTCGTCTTTACCTATCTCAGATCACGCTATTGTTGAACTTTCTGCAGTTCTATACATCACTTGCAATTACTTTCACTCCGAGCTTCCCTTATCTATCGTCCGTTGGTTTTATACACGTAAACTTTTCTGCATAATTTTCCGACATTTTAAATAGAAATAAGTGAACTAAGTGCGAGTCGGACTACGTACGTTTCTTGATTGGGGACCCCTTTAATTTTTTTATTATTTTATTTTTATTATTAGCTGCCATAGTAGTACACAGTCTGTGAAAATTTCAAGTATCTACCTATTACGGTTCAAAAGATACAGCCCTGTGATAGACTGACGAATGAACAAACAGCGGAGCCTTAGTAATAGGGCCCCCTGCCAAGGGGCCCCCTGCCAAGGGGCCCCTTTGGGTCCGCAACCCTAAAAAACAGAAACGTGGTGTTGAAAAAATGTCACGTATGAAAATAATAACGAAAACACACGTATTCAAATCACGCTGTATCCACATTCCATTTATTATAAAAAAACACGCAGACAAAACTCGAAATGAAATTCGCTCTTTGTCATCCTTTTTAAATAACACAAAACTCTTAAAAGCAATTGAATTAAATAACCATTAACTTCCGGTCAACTTATTTATTGCATACTTTTAAATTCTGCCAAGTTTAAATGTTCCTTTTTCGTGGGAAATTCCATTAAAGAGTACATTCTTGAACGAAAACTTTTTACAGAGAGAGCTAGAGAGCATAAATGTTAGATTTTATTATATCGGATATTATGTCTGTATTACTTTTTATTTCTGTTTTATCTAAAGATTTCTTTCTTTTAAATTTGTATCATCGTAACCTAACTACATAATAATTATTTATTTATTTTATTTTTCCGGTTAGACTGGAAGCCGTCCCCATGGTTGGGAAAAGGCTTCGCAGATTTTGACCTACATATTAATTAATTCTAAACGTATAGGTGAGGTGATTTTTGATGCAGCCTCCTGCCGGTCGATTCTGTAAAAATCTCACCGTGAAAACTTAGGTGAAGTGAGTTTGTTTTTGCTAGGAATTGACACTATTGACAGCTCACTCCACGCTCACTTCACCTAAGTTTTCACGGTGAGATTTTTACAGAATAGCACCGCAGCTTTACCTTTCATTATAGCTCATTCTTACAGCATTTGAAAATATGAAAATTATTTAGGTAGGTACCTATTTGTCTTGCATGTTTACACTAAGATAACTCTATCAATCCATATTTATTAGCACATTTTGGACAAACGTTTTCTAAAGTTCTATACAATACTTGCAATTAGTCTTGCCGCGTTTGGTAAGTGGATGGGTGACCATCCTTACATAAACGGACATGATGATCTAAGTATGATCTAAGACATGTATGGCTCAAAATGCTTTTAATGTTGTCAACTGTAAGCCGACTCCATTTAGAGCAAGAGAGATAAATAGTGTTACAGACAAATTAGATCGATTTTATGTTTTCCATAGAACCGGAGATTTCCTGTTATCTTTTTTTAAATAACACATTTCGAAAGTAACTTTTTAGACCTTTGTATCCTGCTTATGCGTATGAAGTTTCATTAAAATCGGTTCATTCATTTCGAAAAACAAGGACTTGATAGTTTGTATGAAATGCCGTACGGCGTAAACGGTCTATCCACCTTCCAAACACTTATACTTGTAACATGACTCATAACATAACATCACGCCTGTAATTTTTGAAGGGTTAGACAGAGGTGTACCTATAGTACTCACACATTTCGCTAGTTATTGTTTTAGTCCCATGTAATAGGGGGCGAGCCTATTGCCAATAACCAGGCACAAATCCCATTGGCCCAGTGGTAACGGTCGCGACTTACGAGTTGTAGGTCGTAGGTTCGAACCCGGACAGGCGCTTTACTTTGTGTAAATTATTTCATCACCACTGCTCTCAAAACGGTGAAGGAAAACATCGTGAGGAAACCGGCATGTTCTAAAACCAAAAATTCGAAGACATGTGACATCTGCCAACCCGCACTGGGCCCGCGTGGTGGATTACGGCCCACTCCCTCTCACCGAGAGGAGGCCTGTGTCCCAGCAGTGGGAACATTATAGGCTGATTATGTATGATAAATCCAGACTCCGGGCTGCTACATAGAAATTCCTAATGGAAAAACCTAAAAACACTGACCGACCTGGGAATCGAACCGAGTACCTCATCTCATATTCAGCAGTAGCACCTGCGACCACTAGACCAACGAGGCTGTCAGGCAGAAAAGAGGATTTATGTAACTAAGGGCTGTTTTTTCCAACGTCAGATAACTTTAATGGATAATTTTGAATTTTTGACAGTTCTTCCATACAAAAACTGTCAGACGTAAAAATTCCACGAATATAAATTATCGGTCGATTGAATAATCAGCCCAGAGTTATTTTCTCTAACGCGCAATACCTTCCTCGAAAGACATTATTATCGACTTTATAATAGATTCGATGAGTATGTGTGTTCGGGATTGGAGTGAGCTTAAGAGCTATATTTCAGTAATACAAACGGGAAAACGATTAAAATTAATGAGGTGAATGAGATGAGATTGGGTCGCGCCCGATATTATGCTATCCGAAAACGTACTGACTGTTTTGCTTAGGTAATACATAAAATATTCAAGGCATAGAGCGCGGTGTCGCAATTACGCTGACATGTTTTTTATTGTTCGGTGAATGATCCGAACAATGTGAGAGTACTTATATTCTCGAAATTACTTATAAATTATGAAGAATATCTAAACGATAGAGACTTCTTGGAACATGAAAGACACGACTGGTGTGGAACATTTTCATTCGATTTCTACGTAAACGCTGTTCCAGCACTACAGAATAATGTTGAAGCGTTCTTAAAGAATTCGAGCGGAATACAAAACAGAAGAGAGCTACAGTACTAGTACAAGCTCCATTTCATACACTCGAGTATTCCTAGTCGCACTGGCTCGATACCTAGGTAACTGAAATCGAATACGAAATCAAATCGCTACACTGCGATCCGGAACTAAAATTGGAAAATGTGATTTGCAGTCCATTTCTGCTTTTTCTTTTTTGCTACGCTCTAATTAGTTAGCTTGGTACTTTGGCTTTGCTGACTGATGAATGACTGGCTGGTATTTTCACAAGGTCTTATTTAGTTTGTATCGATACGAGATAAAGAAATTACGGTCTTAGCGGATGCAGATAGGTGTTGAGTTTTGACCGATTGATTGAACTAGGTATCGTCTGTTCCAAAAGTATCTGATAAAACGTAAACAAACCCTGTTTAGGTTAAATTCTTACGCAATCACTCACTAAAAGGAATTTGTACCTACGTAACATATTCATCTGTACTTAGAAGGTTTCAATTTGCTTGACTCACCAGTCACTGTTTTAGCAGCAATTATGGTTTGAATTACATGATTGAATTTTACTTAACTGAAAAATCATTCAAAGTTTTCCCACTTCGGGTAATAACAGCTAAAAAGAAGAAAAAGGGAAACAATACCCACATGGCGTCATCAACCAGTTGGACTTTAAGTTGGTACACAAAACCCATAATAATAAATAAATCAGAACAAGATGGCCAAGGTCCTATAAATATGAATCAGCGCCTAAAAAAACAAAGAAACAATAAAATGATTGTCTCATTTCAAGTTTTCCATTGCAAAATCACTTTAACTTTTAAATATACAAAACTTTTTGACAAGTCCCTCTTAACTTTGTACCATCGTAGTAGGTACTCTTGCACCTCATCTCCTTGTATGCATAATTCAATGCCCATTATTATGTAAATACATGGTTTCCGTGCTACACTGAAAAAGGGCATTTTATTTACTGAAACGAGTACAAGTTTGGTGTACCATTTGAGATGCTTCCTCACGATGTTTTCCTTCACCGTTTTGAGAGCAGTGGTGATGAAATTATTTATATAAAGTAAAGCAACCTGGGTCGAACCCACGACGTACACCTCGTAAGTTTTACCACTGGGCCACCACTGCTCTATGAGATTTATTTACTTTAATTAAAATGGTTAAAACCAATAGCAATACCTATATAATTAAAGACACATAATGGAAACTATAAAGTTGAGGTATAAACTTAAGATTTCGAGCAAACTGGAGTACTTATCAGTTTATAGTCAGAATCAAACAAAAGGGCTCGTGGATAAATAATAACAAAATCTATTTTTTATGTAACTTTTCTTTGAAAAAAAAAGACATGATTATAGAATGTAAGGGCGATTTTAATGATCAAGGAAGAATGCAATGAGGTCTTCTATCCAATTTGCAAGTGTCGTAGACGTCTTACTTCGCTGACATGTCCTAACGACCGGAGTCTTCGACTGAACTTCGAACATGTCACACCTATCTCTGGACTTGTTGACATGATCTACAGGAAATCTAGGTCATACGAAAGGAAAGTTTAAGTTTGCTGCACCTGTGACATTTGAACATTGAACAAGTTTATGTATGATTATTTTTTATTTAATACTTTAAGCACTATGTACAGAGGCGGACTTAATGCCATAGGCATTTTTTACTTGTCAGCCTTTGGGTGATGCAGAGACAAACACTGGTAGATGCAATCACGAAAAGTTGAGGGATAAATATGTATTTAAATACAATGATACACATATACCTTTTACAAACTATAAATATAATACATATGCACAAATAAATACGCGAATAGGTATACTAAAATAAATAAGGCAAACCATGGGAAACATTAACGTTGTAATGAGACTACCAGATTCTTACGAATATGATCGCCAACTTTAATTTTAAAGGAAAATCTTTTTATTTTCATTACAGTCTGTGTCATGAAATTAAACCTGGGCATCGAATCTCGAAACATGCACTCATAAACTAGAGATAGAGTAGATAGAGTCTATATTTAATCTCGGTTGGTCCCGGCTGTCATACGTGGATCTTTGGCAGTCGCGGTCGTTACGGCACATGTTACGGGTCGAAATCCCGAAATTCTGACAATCAGTCTTACTAAGGGGTTTCGTATTACCCAGTAACTGGGTTGGGAAGGTCAGACAGGCAGTCGCTCCATGTAAAATACTGCTATTCGGTAAAAATCTCACCGTGAAAACTTAGGTGAAGTGAGCGTGGAGTGAGCTGTCTATAGTGTCAATTCCTAGCAAAAACAAACTCACTTCACCTAAGTTTTCACGGTGAGATTTTTACAGAATCGACCGGCTGGTACTCAGCTGCATCCGGTTAGACTGGAAGCCGACCCCAACATAGTTGAGAAAAGCCTAGGCAGATGTTGATGACATTGACATGTTACCGCTAATGTGCGTGAATCAGTTAGAGTGCAGATTAACTTGTTAATCTGCAGATTATCTGGTTGAGTCCGTTAAAGTGGAAAAACATGTTTGTTACCGGCCAAACCCGGTTTTAGGATGAACTAGTTTCGCCTAGGCCAAACCAGTTCTCCCTACACGGGTAGCATGGTTGTGGTCGGTCGATACGTAGGATGCAAGAGCGAGCGAAGGGCACCCAGAGGTTAGGTTTAGTTAGGTTACTTTAAATCCAGAAATAAGAGCCACGCAAAGCGGGGGCTCCGTGACATAGGATGCAAGAGCCAGCGAATGAAAATTGGTTTGGCCTAGGCGAAGCTAGTTCATCCTAAAATTGGTTTTGACCGGTAACATATTTCACACTTTAACGGATTGTACACGGTAATTTGCAGATTACCTAGTTAATGCGCATATTAACGTATTCCGTATTCTAACGGTAACAGACATACAAGTGTCCATTAGTATTTACAAGTATCCCTACCTAAGTAGTCGGGTTACCTTCGGCTCGAAATTGCCTTTTCTCTCCGATCATAAGATTATTATGATACCTCTTGCTCGGAACACTGTTATCATATACCTAACCATGTGTCTTAAGTTCATTATACGTATAGTTTCATTAGGTATCCTGAAAGCTTTTCAATAGATTGTCTTATACTACTAACTCTAATATCTATAATAGATACTAATAATAAAGCTGAAGAGTTTGTTAGTCTGGAACTACCAGTCGGAATTGAAAAATTCTTTTTGCATTTGATAGCCCAATTCTTGAGGAAAGTTATAGGCTATTTAACACCACGCTGCAACCCTTAGGCGCCGAGCAAAAAGAAAAAAAGCCAGAAAGAACGTTAAGCGAAAACGAAGTATTAGAGCGGGCGGGCGCCGCGGGCGCAGGTTGGGATGCGACGCGGTGCCCGACTCACCGCGTCGCATCTTCACAACGCAATTTCACACGGACGAACTCGCGGACAACCATCTATTTTTATCATCCTTTCATCAACGAACGAAAGTTCAAGTTGATAATTTTACGTAATATTTCTAAAGACGTTTTGATTTTGAATTTGAAAAAAAATGTTGATACCTTGCTTCAGGTCTTTTTTTTTAAGTACGTTTGGTTCTGTTAACTTTGAATTCAAAACAAGAGGTCAGGAACCTAATACAAAAACCTGATCAATCCGTGAGAGAATTTGTTATTGGCATTACTTATTTAATTTGAACCAAACGCTACGCAACCTTATTGAGGAATCCAATCTGTTAGATATTATAACTCATTATAACATGCATCATAGATGTTTCCCATGTTTATCCATTTGCAGGTAACGATATTCCGTATAACCATATTTTGTTCAAATTCAAAATCAAAACGGCCTTAGCCTGGAACACCCGGGGCCTGAATTTGTACCCAGTTTAGGGCAATAGGCTCGCCCCATAGGGACTTAAAAATAACTGTCGAAATTTGTGTGTAGCTACTATAGGTACACCTCTGCTTAACCCTTCAGGGATTAACCAACCATAACATACCCAAAACTGCACTATTTTTAAATATATTATGGGCTGATCGAGCAGTGGTGGCCAAGTGGTAACGGCCGCGACTTACGAGTTGTAGGTCGTAGGTTCAATCCCAGACAGGCGCTTTACTTTGTGTAAATTATTTCATCACCACTGCTCTCAAAACGGTGAAGGAAAACATCGTGAGGAAACCGGCATGTCCTAGAACCAAAAAAATCGAAGACATGTGACATCTACCAACCCGCACTGGGCCCGTGTGGTGAATTACGGCCCACTCCCTCTCACAGAGAGGAGGCCTGTGTCCCAGCAGTGGGAACATTATAGGCTGATTATATATGAGCTAATATTTCAATCGACAGATAATTTCTATACGAGGAATAAATTTGTCGTCTGACAGTTTTTGTATTTTTTGTCAAAAATTCAAAATAATTCCTCACCTTTAAGTTGAACATCGAACTATTTGAAATTATCAATATTTTAAACCAGACAATAATTTAATTTAGGTAAATCATACGAACTCCGTAATAAGGAAATCCCGCACAAAACTATCGAACCGCACTCTTTGCGCAAAGTCCTATTAATACGTCACAGTGGGCCACATTCCAATTGTCTTTCAAACCATCCGTTTGTCTGATGATGCGTAGAAGTCCTTTGTACAGCTTTTCCATCCTTTGTCCAATGGCGCTTTGTGTTTTTATATTGTGTATCTCTGACATACGTCTGGGGATAGTTTTTGGGCTGTATTCTCCGAGGTCACATTGTGGGGGAGGAAATGACTGCCAACTGTCACATAGGTGCCTAAATGTTTGAAATACATTTTCCCTTTGAGCTACTTTGTGTGACGTTTAGACTAATAGTATTTATATCGAAGGTTTACGAACATATTCTGTACACAGCGTGCCAGGGACACCGACGAGCAAACTGTAACCACAAATTATCTGCTTCTTGTTCTCCTCAAGTTAAATTAAGTAGACGGAAAAATTTCATCCCGTGGGGGTCCAGAATAATGTAGGTACGTATTGAATCTATGGTCACAGTTTGCGGATCGATACCCCGCCACCCTGTATAATGTTTCTTACAGATGAACTTGATTCAATAATATTCTCGTTTCTCTACCAATATTCCTTTCTTATATCCAAAATGTAGAATGCCATTACAGACAAAACTGAGCTGTCAGAATACACCCAAAAATTGAAATACCCGATTTATCGCAGCATGCGCAGATGCATAACAATTGCCATGTACCAAACAAGGAAAATATGCAATCTATTTGAATACTCTAATAATAGCATCGTTAACATTCCCATTGAACGGTTCTGTGACGGTTTAGTTACCTACTCATACGCAACCGTACGTAATTTTTAAAGGATATTAATTAACGCCATTTGATGCTTCTAATTTCTTGACACTGAATTACCTTATGCCCGTGTCACATGAGACTAGTTTTTTAGGCTAGGATAGTATAATAATTCGCTTCGTGTATACTAAACTATTCTCTTAAACACGAATCTAGACTCACTAGCTTACTAGTAGGTACTATCTTGCAATCCTAGCTTCAAAAATAGCCTTGTGGTACCCGAGCATAAGGCACATTGGCAAGGTAAGTTGATTTCGGCACAAAATAAGCGCTGCTGACATAAATCAAGGCGCCAAAAAATGAACAAAATTGTTTTTTAAGAACGTTTCAGAATGTTTATAATACTGTTAGATGCTACTACCCGGCCCAGGAGCGCAGCGGACGCGGTCACTGAAAGGAGGCTGCCGCAGGCGGCAGGCCAGGCTCTCTGGTCTTTGTTTGACGGTCTATGGTTTCTGACAGCGTTGCGTGCAGAAGCGCTATCCGTCATCCGTCAGGCGTTCGGTGTGATCTGGTTTCCCAATAATCTCTTGTTGATTTCTTTAACTTGATTTGTGATGATTTTGTTCCTCTGATTGTAATTTTGCTATGGTTGATAATTGTTTTTATAATTCATGTGATTAGCATAAAGGATATCAAATAATTCTTCTATTTAATTGTGATTTCACTTCTGTCCTAACATCAGAAGTGGGATAACAATCCAACCCCAATTTAGGCCCCTTGACTTGACCAGTTTGAATTTCATAACAGAGGAACTTTGTCGTTACCTACGTGTGTGATTTTTTCTATCTGTTTGTTGTTTTGTGTGTGTGGAACTTGTTTTCACGGGTGAACATGCCTAACACGCATAGTTCACGTAGCAGATCGCACCGACGGCAATGTAGGCGCGATCGGTCGCGAGATAGCACACGAAAACCTCGGAATAAGTCACGTAGTCGTCGCGAACGGACTCCCTCTAGAGTACGATCAAACGGGACGCCGTGCGTCATATATTGGTCAGACGCCGCGGTCTATCCCTGCAGAATCGCGAACGATAGACAATAATCTTATCCCGTCTGGTAATGATCGAGAACAAATTCCGCAACCGAACCCAACGGCGCCGTCCGTGGCTCAAGCTGTAGTAGATGCGATCCAGTCCATATATCCGGGACGTACCCATTATTTTGTATCAAACTTTGCCCCGTCTATCCATGACGTGGACTCTTGCTGTGATGAAGTGGATCGCGCACAAATAGCCAATCGCTGGACAGAGAATGCCTGTCACGCGTAGCCGGATGCTTGAAAGGTGACGCGAGAACTTGGTTAAACGAATGGGTAACCTCTCCTCTCCGTGGAGTAGCTTCAAACGCAAATTTAAACCGATCCCGAAAATTAGATTACGCGGCGATACTTTTTAAAACGACGCATACGACGTCTCAGACTCACGTCATACGCCGAGTACGCGAGACGTATAACCCTGCTCCGCTTGCGCATTGTCAAAGGCCTTAGTGAGGAATTAATGACGCAAATAGTGGTCCGCGGAATAGACGATGCACAAGTGCGGGCAGCGGCTAAAAGATCTAAACCGTCCGAGCCAGTGTTCAAAGTACGACCCAAAGTTCCAACCTGCACGTTCTGTAAAAAGATAGCCCACATACGGAGGACGTTTGTTTCTCCAAAGAAAGATCGTCAGGACCACAGGGTCAGCAGAACAAACGCAAAGTAAATTTTTGTCAGGACCCTGCGGAAGAAACAGCGACATAACCACCGCAGTAGTATACGACATACTCATGGTCGATGTGTTAATAGACAGCGGTGCACTTAATGTTTCCCTCATATCGTACGACGTAGTAAAACATTTGGTTTGTGCAGTAAAACCTACTGTGTGTTGAAGGGTATTAGTAACCACGAAATTGTGTCCACGTCTTAAGGACCCCTGACGGTTGAGTTTGCTAATGTTGCACTAGAGGCTGATTTCGTTGTAGTAGCAGACGACGTATTGTTGATGAGCGCCACAGTTGACGAAGGTGACGACCTGTTGCGACAGGTAGTACTTACGACCTTGACCAAGGCAGGGTGTTCGATAAACGTACGCAAGGGTGTCTTTCTCACCACCGAGGTTGAATATCTTGGTAGAATAATAAGTAAAGGTCAGGTTAGGCCGAGCCTTCACAATTTCCAGGTCGAGAGGTACGACCGCACCGTTCTGCACGTTCTTCACATCGAGACCAATCACAAAGGGGCAGCCTGGTCCGCGACGCTGTGGAGACTCTAGCTGACCCTCAACGTGACCAAACAGAAGACGACTCAAGCGTCGCCGTTAAATCTGTTGGTGGGCACCGACGCGGTGACCCCCGTCATCAGGTCACTGGTCTGTGATATCGCCTTGGAAGGTGTACAGTCGAATTGTGAAGCACAAAGAGCTAAAACTACTAAAACAAAAGCAGTCACGACAGGACGATTATGTAAATCGAAACCGACGCATACCAAAAGTTTTTAATGTGAATGATTTGGTTTTCGCAGGCAACTGGAAAGATGAACCACGGGATGCGAGGGCCTTACAGGGTCACGCGCGCGCTGCCGAGTGGGTGGTGTGAGCTGCGCTTGTTGACCGGGCCTTACAGGGTCACGCGCGCGCTGCCGAGTGGGCAGTGTGAGCTGCGCTTGTTGGCAGGCTCCTGTGGCAAGACGACGCAAGCTGCTGCTCAGTACATGGTACTTTGGAAAGACGAGTAGTTTCTGAGACTTGCGCTGCATTCTTTGAGCGTGAGTGTGCTTGCGTGTCGTGAGAGGTCTGCATTGCCATAGAGGGTTCTGCAGATCTTGGGGTGAGACAGTAGACGGACTGCGAGACGTTCCTTTCGGTGATTTGGTAATCACCCTACACAACGGGTCATGTAGAGGACGGACTGCGAGACGATCCTTTTGGCGCTAAACGCCCTACATGACCGTGAATGAACATCATCATCATCTTCATCATCATTGTCATCTGTCGTGTAGAGGACGGACTGCGAGACGTTCCTTACGGTGATTTGGTAATCACCCTACACGATAGGCCGTGTAGAGAACGGACTGCGAGACGTTCCTTTCGGTGATTTGGTAATCACCCTACACGATGAGTTGTGTAGAGGACGGACTGCGAGACGTTCCTTTCGGTGATTTGGTAATCACCCTACACAACGGGTCATGTAAAGGACGGACTGCGAGACGATCCTTTTGCCGCTAAACGCCCTACATGACCATGAATGAACATCATCATCATCTTCATCATAATTGTTATCTGTCGTGTAGGGGACGGACTGCGAGACGTTCCTTATGGTGATTTGGTAATCACCCTACACGATAGGCCGTGTAGAGAACGGACTGCGAGATGTTCCTTTCGGTGATTTGGTAATCACCCTACACGATGAGTTGTGTAGAGGACGCACTGCGAGACGTTCCTTTCGGTGATTTGATAATCACCCTACACAACGGGTCATGTAGAGGACGGACTACGAGACGATCCGTTTGGCGCTAAACGCCCTACATGACCATGAATGAACATCATCAGCATCTTCATCATCATTGTCATCTGTCTTGCATGATGTATGAATGTCGATGACATGCTTTATGATGTTTCTATGTGATGAATGAAACTTTAAGGAGTACTAAGATGACGTCTTGGTATCCCATAGACTGTTTAGCTAGTCAATTTATGTGTCTGATGAATGAAAGAAAAAGACCACCTATGACGAATTGACTGCAAGCAAAAGAATAGGCAGATGTGTGTGCTGTCCGAGGGACGGTAGTCTTTCTTATTAGTTTCACAGAAGACACCACTTCTGCTCATCATGGTGCAGAGCCAGTCGCTGCGCCTTCCCGTCCAGCCGACGAAGCCATGCAAACCTTGCCGGACCTTTCTGATGCTGTCGAGGACGACGCATGATCAGGATGGCCGTGTTAGATGCTACTACCCGGCCCAGGAGCGCAGCGGACGCGGTCACTGAAAGGAGGCTGCCGCAGGCGGCAGGCCAGGCTCTCTGGTCTTTGTTTGACGGTCTATGGTTTCTGACAGCGTTGCGTGCAGAAGCGCTATCCGTCATCCGTCAGGCGTTCGGTGTGATCTGGTTTCCCAATAATCTCTTGTTGATTTCTTTAACTTGATTTGTGATGATTTTGTTCCTCTGATTGTAATTTTGCTATGGTTGATAATTGTTTTTATAATTCATGTGATTAGCATAAAGGATATCAAATAATTCTTCTATTTAATTGTGATTTCACTTCTGTCCTAACAATACTATATAAATATATTTTTTCGAAAGTCAAAGGTCTACAAATGACAGCCGGAAACAACAGCTTTCCGAGGCACAGAACAACTAAAAAAAATTGATTAAAATATTGTAAAAAAAAAAAAACTACGTTACCAAAAATTTTACCCTGTCATCCGAGTGAATAACCTAACCCTGTCGAGACTCTAGAATCCTAGGCAATTCACGTTCGTCTGAAGAGCGCGTTGTTGTACAAGCACAGGGTAAATAGGATATTGAATAAATTGAAATGCTCTCACGGTATGTCTTGCATCCTTTCACTATTTGAACGTAAGTTTATGGACTAGGTATTTCAGAGGATTTTATATGTACCTAGGTATAGAGAGGATTTTATAGGTATTATAGTTTTGAATGTATAGTGATGAGTGATGACAGTATCACCGTACCTATTCTTTATGTTGTGTGTAACTAGGTAGGTATACGGACCTACTATGATCAGCATATAATGTTCCCACTGCATGGGACACAAGTATACATATTATATAGCTGTATTACCTATAAGTTCTTACTTTCAGATTGTTATTACGAGTTATTCCGGTCTGATCCCCTGAACTACAACCCCCCAACCCCCCTCCTCGATCCCCTGCTTGTTTGTCTTCTGTTTTAATCTCTGACCTATACCTACCTACAATAATTTTCTGAATACGGTGCCATTCTGTAACAGAAAATACATTTTGGAAATCAAAGTATTTGTAAAAGCATCAAAAATTAATATTTATGAAACAAAGCATTCGAGGTTTTACAGTTATTTCTACGCGGAAGATTTTTAATCAAATATGTAAAGTAAATGAGCCAGAGAGTAAATTGTAACAAGTGACAAAATACAGTACGACAGCTGGCGAATTACTGGACATTTCCCTCAACAACATAGTTCAGAAGGTGCCGGTCGATCCTGTAAAAATCTCACCGTGAAAACTTAGGTGATGTGAGTTTGTTTTTGCTAGGAATTGACACTATTGACAGCTCCTTCACCTAAGTTTTCACGGTGAGATTTTTACAGAATAGCACCGCAGAAATCACAGCAATTCCCTTTACGAGTGTGAGAGTACAACTACAATATGTCATATTTCTTTAATAGATTTTTAACTTTATCGCTAAAGTATTAGGTTCAAGGTTGATTGAGAAAATTTTATAGTTTCGGGTAAATTGGTGTGCTGGGGCACTTTACATAATTGTGACAAACCCTCAAAAAAATAACCCTTTCATAATCCGGACAAAACATTCCTATTTCATAACGGAACAAAAGGAACCGCGGGAAAGTCTGGGTCAACCCTAAAATGTCGACGCTGTACGACGAGTCATAAAGGCTCCGCAGACAGACGCGACGCGACTCTAGTGGAACAATTTCTATGAAAACTTCGTGGAAATGGTTCTACCAGAGTCCCATCGAACAGCCGCGCCGCGCCTGCCTGCGGGAGCCTTAAGTTAATTTACATAGGTACCACAGTTGTTCTTAGTTCTTGCGTTACTGTCCTAGTTACGTTACGGTTAGTTCGCTTTGCAAACAAAACTCCTGCTTTGATAAAGCTATTGTAGGAGAATTGTGTTTATAAGGCAAATGGGCTGGAACTAGGTAATGTAGCAGCTTGAAATTATTTGGTTAAATGTTTGTTTTTAGTTTACAAGCTTTTAAAAGATACTTTGGAACGTAGCTTAATGTAAAATTGGATAGATATATGACTTGGTATTCGGAGGGGCCCGTGGCTTAACAATAACAGCCGCACAGGCCGATCGATCAGGTTAAGCTACGCTTGCCGCGGTTGGTCTGTGGATAGGTGACCATCTTTACATACAGTGACCCCTCCGTGCCTCGGAAAGCACGTTATGCCGTTGGTCCCGGCTGTCATTCGTGGATCTTTGACAGTCGTTACGGGTAGTAGAAGCCCGAAAGTGTGACAACCAGTCTTACCAAGGGGTATCGTATTACCCAATAACTGGGCTGTGAAGGTCAGATAGGCAGTCGCTACATGTAAAATACTGGTATTCAGCTGCATCCGGTTAGACTGGAAACAGACCCCAACATAGTTGGGAAAAGGCTAGGCAGATGATGACGTGATTTGGTATTCGATCTTTTTTATTTTAAACAGATTCTCAATAATTACATCAAAACTGAAGGAAAAGATGAGCTCGTGGTTAAATGACCGCACGGGTCGATTGATTCGCTAGGCTTGCCGTACTCAGTTCTTCAAGAATATCGAGACCTGTCCGTGCCTTGGAAAGTACGTTAAGCCGTCGGTTGTTCCAACTGTAATTCGTAGATCATTGACAGTTGTTACAGTTGTTTTAGTCAGAAGCTAAAAGTCTGACAACCAGTCTTACCTTGGCATAGGTTTTTTAACTGAGTTGTAGAGGTCAGATAGGCAGCCGCTCCATGTTAAATACTGGTACTCAGTTGCATCCGGTTGGATTGGAAGCCGACCCCAACAGATAGGCAGATTGCTTTTAAAGGAAATGTTAATTAAAAATAATAACGTCGGCCAAAGTCAATAAATAAAAAGTTATTTTTATGAAACAATATATTTTTGAAAAAAAAAATCTTTTGCAAAAATAGAGGAAGGGCTGTAAAAGCAATTTGTCACTGAGAATAAATTGCTGCAGAAGTATTAAACAGATGTTACTCCGCAGAGTGGACCAGCGACTCGTGATCGCCATTTGTAAGCAGAAGCACGCAGTAAATTCACTTTAATGTTATGAAGTCAGTAGAAAGAATATTGTGTCTATTTACTTTGTGTAATTTATTTCATCACCATTGCTCTTATAGACGGTGAAGGAAAATATCGTGTCATGCTCTGCCGCAGAGCCACCTTCTTAGAAACTGATCAATTATATCTTAAAATGATGTACGTAAAACGTACATAATGTACGTACTGCCGTTATCGCTGTACGTGCTTTAGATAATGAAAAAATAGACATTTATTGTGGCTCTGCTGCAGAGTATGCTCTGCAGCAGAGCCACCAAAGTACATGTACTCAGGAAAGATAAACGCCACTGTTTTTTAATAAAAACTGTTGTACGAATAGTGTTTATTGTGTACGTGTTGAAAAATATCATTATTAATAAGTGGTTTTATTTATTTTAATTATTTTAACTTTACTAAAATTTTCATAGTAAGCGCCTGATTATTTTGTGTCGGCAAAAGTTTTTGTAGACAATCTGTTACCGTCAGGATGGCTGGACCCAACGAGATATGTACAGTGACGAGCATAAGTATGTATACACTTGGCTTTATTCAAAGGCAATTTGCTCCTTTATTTTTTAATGAAATTTAATGTTATTACGAACATAGTATTTCGAACCCATACATAGGTTTTTGTAAAGTGTCATATTTCAACGTTGCATTCGTCATTTCACGAAAAAATCGCAATTGAAAGTTGCCAAGTGCTACCTTTGCGTTAAGAAACATCAAAGAAATAAAGTGGTCAGCCATTCTGACGTCAGGTTGGCTAATCACTTTCAAGTTCTCATAGTTTTAGCGTTGTATTAACTGCGTTGTTAATGTAAATATTTACTACCTATTTGCCATTAAAGTGATCAGCCAACCTGACGCCAGAATGGCTGACCACTAAGCCCTCTTACGCACTATCGGTTAACCGTGGGGGCGGCTAACCGCGCGGCTAGCCGCTTTTCCAATTTAATATGCAACCGCTTATGATTGTACGCACTAAGCCGTCGTACAATCATAAGCGGTTGCATATTAAACTGGAAAAGCGGCTAGCCGCGCGGTTAACCGCCCCCGCTGTTAACCGCTAGTGCGTTTGCCCACTGAGACTTTTTTCTCAGAATCATAAATAACATGATAATTATGATCGAAGAAAATTAGCATGTTATTTATTACTGTAGTATTACTAGATTTATTTTTCGAATGTGCATATAATGAAATACTAAAATGTTCATAGTAAGCGCCTGATTATTTTGTGTTAGCGAAAGTTTTTGTAGACAATCTGACTTTCAATTAAATTAAAAACATAATTAAAAATGATAAGATAGATAATATTTATTTGCGAAAAAAAAAACAGTGCATTACTTTCTTTAAAGTCTACATTAATAGACGAATTTAAATAGTTTTAATTAAAGGTTATTTAGAGAAAATTACATTACTATTTACACTTGATACTAAATTAAATTACTAACTAACTGCACAAATAAATACAAAAACAAAGGACAAGGCGTCGAAGTACTTGACCGCATCGCTGTCATCCGGAAACGTGCCCAGAAGACTCAGCATTGCCAGTCATTGCGGTCATTATTAATTATTATTATTATTTCCTTTATTTCATTAAATATATTTCATTAAATTATATTTTTAAATATTAGGATATAAAAAATATAAAAACATTTAAAAATATAAAAAATATTAGCCACCTGTATCGGGAACAGGGTCCAAGCAACCGGCGCGGCGGTCAGGGCTCTAGAGAGAGGAACCTCGTAACAATGCGGGCCGTGTCCAGATGTACGGCTTTCTGAATCAAGCCCTTAATCCAGCTGCCCAACGAGAGCCTCCTTAGGTGTTGGTCGACGCTCTTGGCTATTAACCCATTGGCTGTCACAATTATCGGCACAATGATCGCCGAGTCCACATCCTACATGTCGACAACCTTGCGAGCCAAGTCATGATACTTGATCTGTTTATCTTTCTCGGCTTTCACGAGGTTCTCATCATGCGGGACGGTTATGTCAACAATCATTGCGCGTCGCTCTGATCGATCCACCAGTTCCACCATCACTATATCAGGCTTATTGGCAACAATAGTCGTCAGTGATGATGGATCGATCCCAGGACAATGTGATATTACCATTTTCAAGAACTGGGTGGGGCTCATACCTGTAGTACGGCACCTCCGATTCCACACGGCTGTATTTCAAAGCAAGCTGCTGATGGATTATCTTGGCTACAAGGTTGTGTCTATGTAAGTACTCTCCGTTAGCTAAACGAGAACACCCGGAGATGATATGCCTGATTGATTCCCCCGGCCGGTAACATGCTCGACAGATGTCAACCGTGCCGTCTTTCACAATAAATCTCCGGTAATTGTTCGACATTATAACTTCGTCCATAATTCCACAAACAAAACCTTCGTTTTCTCCAAAGAGGTCACCGAAACGCAGCCAGGCTACGGACGCTAGATCTACATCAGCATACAGCTAGATCTACATCGGATCACTTTCAAAGTCAAAGTCAAAGTCAAATCATTTATTTCAAATAGGCACATTAAAGGCACTTTTGAACGTCATAAAAAAAAACTAAATAGAAATGATTCTAGTCGCCCATTCGAAAAGGTAGTTTTCGTATGGAGAAGAATGGGCAAGAAACTCCAAACATCGCTTCCGTGTTTGCACAGTGTTCTTCCAAACTACGCTCTCCAGCGTCTATATATCAGTAGATGGGAATTAAGTACAATGTTGTTCTTAACTGGAACAGCCTTACGGGCCATATCGTCGTAGCACTCCCATTCAGAATTACGCCGTAGACAGTTAGTTTTATAATGACCAACACCTCCGGAATTTGGAATAAATTCGACTACAGCTGCTATTTCAAATATTTTGTCGCAGAGCAGCAATTCCTCTGGAATGTCGCATAGACGCATCGTCAAATCTAATTCGAAAAATATTAAATTTTCGGAAATTAAATATTTTGTGCATACTTTTCCAGTACAATTATTGTTTTTGCAATCTGAGACGTCGCTTACCAACATAGATGATGCCGATTCATTTAATGAGGCCACACTACCATCTGATAGCATTAATATATTTAACGGAATAATCGGAACTCTTCTTGTTAGACGCATTTCACAGTCAGAACAAACTTTGGAAACAGTTGCACTAAAAATATCATCGATTAAAATTTTTTCTAGCACAAAAGTAACGTTACAATTACAATCAATTAGTTCAACATGTCCTTGTACCGTAGATTGATAATGTTTTTGTAAGATTTCTGCTCTACTTTTTAAAAAATTTACATCAACATCTTTATGTACCAAAGCAGAAACCAGCCTAGAAAAAGCCGAATTCATAGAAGTAATAAATATGGAAATATTTATGTGATCAGTACAAATAACTAACAAAGCGTTTAGTATGGCATCAAAAGCGCATGTATTCGTTACAACTACATTCTTTATACCTGATGTGCAAATGTTTCCATTAGGTAGAATTTCTATTTCTTTTATTCTGGGTTTTACTTTTTCTATTAACCGTGTGGTTTTTAGATTTTCTGATTTATTGCGCCAATTTTCTTCCAGCTTAGGGTTGCTTTTAAACACCGATTCTCGACTAAAGTCACAATTTTTTGATTTAGTTTCTTCATTCACACTATGTTTTAAATCTTCGTCAAAATTTTTACATATACTTTTTAGAAAATTGGCACAATTAGCTGCTTTCAATTCTCCCGTTAAAAACTCTGTATGTTTCATTACAAAATCATCAACTCTCATCAGTCCACTTCTACTATGCAATAATAAAGTTTTAATATTTTTAAAGTAACTTTCTACATTACTGCTAGAAGCAACATCTGATGAGTCAGAGGAGTTTGGAATGTAGGGAAACATAACATTCGACCAGAGCGGTAATCTTAGCACAAGTTTGCGAAAACATGTTACAAAATTTGGCAAATAATATATGTTTTCGTAGTCCGTTTTTTCACTTAAATCAGAGTGAACAGTTTCAGCATCAACAATTGCATTAAACCAAGTAATAAAAGAATTGTTAACACTTTCATTATCTTCGTGGGTACCAGTCACATCTTCATCAGTCTGGTCAATATCAATAGAACCTTCACTTGACAGTCCAAGAGATTTTAGTAAGTCTCGAGCTTTATCGCATTTGCTTCTGCTACCGTCCATTAAATATCTATCATATTTCTGCAGCGCAAGGGTAATTAAATTTTCAATGATAGTTTTTGCCACCTCAAAATTCTTACAGCTTTTCAGTCCCAACAGATATCTAATATAGAAAGATTTGACACGTATATCAACAAATTTAAAACATTGTAGACGATACAAAGACTTCAAGAAGTGTGACGTATCCAATCTCAAAAGGCAAGTAATTTGACAACGTTCTCCTTGGCACAAAACATTAAAGCAGTGTGATAAATATTCCCGGGTAGTGGTAAATCTTGTGAAGGCGTTCACAACAGCTCCTATAATTGCAGCCGATTCATCGCAAATGACTTCGTTCGGCACTTTCATTTCACCGATCCATTTCTTTAACCATTGAAATATATTGTCCATAGTTTGTAGAGCTGAAATCATTTGAGAAAGTGGTACAGAATTATCTTCGATCTTTAACATCACGACGTACAAAAACAAGTGTTTACTTTTGTAAACATTTGTAGGATTAGGAGGACTAATTTTCTTGAAGATTGAACCCGTTGCGTCAATACTTAGAACGGTATATGCCCTAGAAACCTTTTTATAGAAGTTTAACTGAAGCTCGGTCCAGTAATGTATGAAAAAGGGTTGCAGAGAAACTGTTCTGATGACGTTCACCCACGGTTCTGTAAACGACATAATCCATAAGGCCATAACAACTATTTTATGGAAACGTTTTTCAGCATCGTGTCTGTTTCTTACATTTTGCAATGATTTCAAGTTTGGTATAAAAGGTGGTTCACGTGTTTCGTCATCTTGCATAGAAGAATTAATTATTTTGTTTCGCATGACAATAGGATACTGGTTTTGTATTTGTGAAGATAGTACTTTCGTTTTATCAGAAGACAACTTATTTTTTGACGTATGAATCATATTTCTATCGACATTTTGAAACGAACATGTCAGCATAACGCTTTCACTATTTCCTTTTGTTGTGATATTAATTTTACCATTACACTCTTTACATGTGCCTGTACACTTCATATGATAATCATCAGTCACCGAGCTATTTTTGAAAGTCCATACACAACGATTAGTTGTGTAACGCCAAATCCATTCACAAAAAATATTACTCCACTTTGATTTAGGCATCCTCCTCCTTCTTTTATGAGTAATTACAGGTTTATTCATATCATTTCTTTTACCAGTTACCAGTATAGGCTTCACGTTGTGCCACGAATCACGGTCTACATTAAAAGACTCTTCATCAATATTATTAGTAATACTATCGCTAGAACTTATATCGTCCTCGACGTTTAAAGATTCAGCGCTGTTGGAATTGGAACCTTCACTAACTTGCAAGTTTTCATCGGCAAAAAAATATATGAAGTGTCTCTTTGCAGATAGATAAAGGGCTTTTGATGTCATACGAAACGACAAATTCTTACTGATGTCCTTAAAAACACTACCGTCACTAGATGGCAACTTTTTCACATTTGTAAACAAGTGTTTGAAGTCCTTAAAAGCTGCTTTTTGTTCTTCTAAGGACACTGACAAACATTTTGCGCGCTTCATTGTAATATGATAAACAGTAATAATTTACGTAATTAATGTAAATAATAATGGAATACAACATAAATTGTCACTGAACACCAACACCAACGTCACTAATGGCATTTAGTATTTTATCTATGACTAATGGTATTGAAACTGCATGTACGGACGCCAGCAGGTCAACCTACCCGAAACTGTCAGATTTTCCCAATCAACCTTGAACCTTATGTTTTAGCAATAAAGTCGAAAATCTATTAAAGAAATCTGACAGATTGTAGTAACTTGATGTGCTGGCGTCTGTACGTATGGAAAAACTTCAAGTTTTCTAATACGACCTTTTCTGTAGTTTAATTGAAATGTAAAAAACTGGCCAAGTGCGAGTCGGACTCGCACACGAAGAGTTCCGTACCACAAGGCAAAAACACAAAAAAAAACATGTTGGTTGTATGGGAGCCCCCCTTAAATATTAATTTTATTTTGTATTTAGTATTTTTTGTTACAGCGGCAACAAAATTACATAATTTGTGAAAATTTCAACTGTCTTGCTATCGCGGTGCTTGAGATACAGCCTGGTGACGGACAGATGGACGGACGGGCGGACAGACGGAGAGACAGCGAAGTCTTAGTAATAGGGTCCCGTTTTTACCCTTTGGGTACGGAACCCTAAAAAATGAGATCGAAACCATTGAAAATGGGCTGAATATAATTTATATGCACATTCGAAAAGCAAATAAATCTAGTAATATTATGTAACTAATAACATGCTATTTTTTGTAGATCATAATTATTATTTATGATTGTGGGCCTAATCAGAAATTTATAGCAACGGCTAGAAAACATTTTGCTGACACAAAACAGCCAGGCGCTTTCTATGAAAATTTTAATAAGGTAAAATAAATAAAACCACTGTCTAATAATGATATTTTTCAACACGTACGCAATAAACACTATTCGTACAGCAGTTTTCATAAAAAAAAGTAGCGTTTATCTTTCCTGAGTACATGTACCTACTTTGTGGCTCTGCTAGAGAGTATGCTCTGCAGCAGAGCCACAATCAATGTCTATTTTATCATTATCTCAAACTCAAAGCATATATTTCAATTAAACCAATTACAGGCACTTTTGAATTGTCAAGGAATGTCTAATGCACGTACAGCGACGGTAGTACGATAATAAATGCAATAATACAATACAATGCAGGGTAACAGGAAGCTCTCTTCATTTTGTGTTGACAGCACAATTCGCCATCTAGTGTTCATGTAACCTATAGTTACGGCTAAAGATAGGTAGATGGAGCTCTATTATATTATTATTGTTGGAATTTTTACATTGTCGTATAAATTATTGTTTACTACCTAATGTGTTTCTAATAATTATGCTAAAACTATGAGAACTTGAAAGTGATTAGCCAACCTGACGTCAGAATGGCTGACCACTTTATTTCTTTGATGTTTCTTAACGCAAAGGTAGCACTTGGCAACTTTCAATTGCGATTTTTTCGTGAAATGACGAATGCAACGTTGAAATATGACACTTTACAAAAACCTATGTATGGGTTCGAAATACTATGTTCGTAATAACATTAAATTTCATTAAAAAATAAAGTAGCAAATTGCCTTTGAATAAAGCCAAGTGTATACATACTTATGCTCGTGACTGTACATATCTCGTTGGGTCCAGCCATCCTGACGGTAACAGATTGTCTACAAAAACTTTTGCCGACACAAAATAATCAGGCGCTTACTATGAAAATTTTAGTAAAGTTAAAATCATTAAAATAAATAAAACCACTTATTAATAATGATATTTTTCAACACGTACACAATAAACACTATTCGTACAACAGTTTTTATTAAAAAACAGTGGCGTTTATCTTTCCTGAGTACATGTACTTTGGTGGCTCTGCTGCAGAGTATGCTCTGCAGCAGAGCCACAATAAATGTCTATTTTTTCATTATCTAAAGCACGTACAGCGATAACGGCAGTACGTACATTATGTACGTTTTACGTACATCATTTTAAGATATAATTGATCAGTTTCTAAGAAGGTGGCTCTGCGGCAGAGCATGACACAAAATATCGTGAGGAAACCGGCATGTCTTAGGACCAAAAATTTTAACGTGACATCTACCAACCCGCGTTGGGCTCTCATGGTGGATTACAGCCCATTCTCTCTCGCAGAGAGGAGGCCTTTGTCCCAGCACTGGGAACGTTATAGACTAATTATCTTAGCCTGTGCTGGTATTCTATGCAAAACGGCAGTATTTTATCTAACTATGATACATTATTTCGGCTGCACAGGGTTTGCCGGAGGACGTGCGTAGATATCTGTGAATGCTACAACAAAATATCTTGTGACATATTGCAATTAAATGAAAGAAAATTTAAAACTCTTATTAAAAGTACAGTCACGAGCATAAGTATATAAGTATATTCTTGGCTTTATTCAAAGACTTTTCTCCTTTAGTTTTGAATGAAATTTTATGTTATTACGAACAAAGTATTTTCGAACCCATAGATTGATAGATAGATTGACGTGTAAAAGTGTTTGTACAAACCTACTTACAGAAATAAAAATCATTTATCATTATAGGTTTGTGTAAAGTGTCGTATTTCAACGTTACATTCGTTATTTCACGAAAAATTCGACATTGAAAGTTGCCAAGTGTTGACATATTAGTGCTCGTGACTGTACACTATATAAACAAGGATATTACAAATTAGAGGATTATAACCAAGATAAGAATGCTTGGAAACATGCTGGTCCTGCTCCATAGGACAATCTAGAGTCGAGACAAAATCAAACTAGTTCCTAATTAAATTTCTATTTTTTAAATTTTCATGATTTTTACAATCTGTGACTACAGTAACTCACACACTTGTTAAAATTCTAGGAAAATCATCTACTTTTACAATATTTGTAAATAATTTGTAAGTATGTGAGCACCATTACATGTATCATGATGTATCTTTCACATAATTGATTTACCTGTCATTGCTTCATTTTTAATTATTTTTACCTTTTGTGGGAGACAAATTTTATTCTAGGTGCATCGTCTTCACATATAATTATATTATGGATACAAAACCTTGTAAAACATTTTAAAAGAGTAACGGTGGAGTTTTTTTCCTAATCTTCTCCTTTTGGAATGGGCGACTAGAATCAATTCTATTTTGTTGTAATTTTTGACATTCAAAAGTGCCTTTAATGTGCCTATTTGAAATAAATGATTTGACTTATCATCATCATCTGCCTAGCCTTTTCCCAACTATGTTGGGTTCGGCTTCCAGTCTAACCGGATGCAGCTACCGAGCCAGAGCGAGTGCCTATCTGATCGAACGAGTAGGTACCAGTATTATACATGGTGCGACTGCCTATCTGATCTCCACAACCCAGTAACTGGGTAATACGATACCCTTTATTAAGACTGGTTTTCAGACTTTCGTGCTTCCGACGACCGACTTTCCGAAGCACGGAGGGGTCTTGGTATGTGAGGTTGGTCACCCACGCGGACCAACAGCGGCAAGCGTAGCGTAACCTGATTGATCGACCCGTGGGACTTTATAAAAAAGTTTATGGTGTGGGTATGTACGGACGCCAGCAGGTCAACCTACCCGAAACTGTCAGATTTTCCCAATCAACCTTGAACCTTATGTTTTAGCAATAAAATCGAAAATCTATTAAAGAAATCTGACAGATTGTAGTAACTTGATGTGCTGGCGTCTGTACGTAACAAGATTATCACTTCGGACAGAAGGTTAAAAGTCAAACATAAATGTGACTAAAACGGAATAGCCTGCTCGCTCACCGGAATAATTTAATGAATTAATATCCAACTTGTTGCCAATGTTTCCGACGCGGATGTCAAAAACAGCAGGACGCCCTACGTTTATATTGAAACAAGAACCTACCTATACTAAAGATTTGCATTTTATTTTAAGTAAGATTAACAATGTGATTTAAAGACCAAATTAATCGTGATGTGCTGCTGCATGTGCAGAAAACCTCAAACGGCGACAATATTCCAACCTGATTGGAAATTATATGTTGAAACACTAGGGCCATGGGGTCCGAGTGCCCACTTGGTTTTTCGAGATATCGCCAAGCGGTTGGTCGACTCTTCACGTGTCCAGAGGGCTGGCTTCTTTCTTGGCCAAAGAATCAGCTTTGCCATACAACGTGGCAATGCTGCCAGCCTTTTGGGCACTGTTCCTGTTGACAGCGATGCGGACGAATTGTTTGATGCCCTATGATTATTTTGCTTCTCTTTTCAAATACATGTAGTATATTATTATTTTAAGTCTCTTAGCGTATATTATGTAAATATGTTAAATGAAACCAAATCAATTCATTGCTGACAATGTTCAATAGATTGCTCATGAATTCATGATTGATTGGACTTCAGAAGAAAAGGCTTACTTTGAATAAGTAAGCCCAGCCTAGTAAGTATTGATATGCGAACGCCAGTAAAATTACTATCGGAGGGTCAGTAATACATCGGAAAATATTCAACAGGAACGTACTACCGGGATTTAAAGTACCCTATGTGTTAATCCAGGTTATAGACTATCTGTGTGCCAGATTTCATCCAATGTTTCTGTCGGCATGATTTTTTTGTTGGCATGATTTTTTCCGACATCTTCAACAATCATCGTCATATTACAGCAAAATTACACTACACCTTAAATAATTATACACCTAAACTTTCATTGAATCACTGCGTCCATTGGTGAAAACTGTATAAAAATTCGTTCGGTAGTTTTTGAGTTTAGCTCGTTCAGACAAACCGACGGTGACGTGACTTTGTTTTATAAGTAATATGTAATGATAGAGGTATAAATTTTGAGAAAAATAATGAAAACAGAAAAAAAACCTTATAGGGAAGTATTTCCTCGAAACTATAAACCCTCTCAGTGCCGATAATTTCATATTAGTGTAGGTATAGTACGGCACACTCATTAAGAACTTCGCGGAACTTTAATGATCTAAAGGTGCGTTCAGTTCTAACGAACAGGAGTTTAACCTAACCTCAGAGTAATAACATAACATGCCTTTGCGACGGGATACTATGTATTAACGAACCAACTTCGAGCAAATATTTGTCTAACCTACGATACGAAAAAATACCCATAGGAACAACTTGAAGACACGTCTTCAAAAAATTTTACCGAAATAATAGAAAGCCTACAAATTGGAGTATCTTCTTTCACTACAGTCTAGTGTAGGTAATTATACTGAGTTTATAATCCCTGCTTGAGACAAAAACGTTGTTTATTTCCACACATTTTCGTCCCAGAAGGTATGTCTAATATATGATAGATACCAAAGAGTGGTTATCGTTTTATATATCAGTGTAAACGCACCTTAAAAACACACACACGTCGTGAAGGCAGCTTCACACGAAATGTTTTATTAATTAGTTCCCTGAAATAAAACCCGAGGCGCCTCGTAACTCAGCCACTGTTAATAAAAGACACTATTAATTTTCCATGGCGATGGTCACCATTATGCAAATTGCAATTTGCTAAATTGCTTCATGAATTATTGGGGACCACTTTGTTGGAAGAAATGCAACTCCGTCTGTAACAAATCAAAATGGCGAATTTTATTCTGCATTGCATTGTACAGTTTTATTGAAACTAACGAGCTGTTTCTTTTTTTTTCAGATTCAGGCATGATTTGAACAATCGAGGTGAGTCGAGGTTTCAGTTAACTTTTGTTAGAAAATTGCTTTTTGTAGGGATTATAAAAGATCATTTAACTATTGTTGTGAAAATACTTATACAATTACTGTAACACGAGGAAAACGTAGTAAAGTATTTAAAGGAAAATTGTTATACTTAATTAATTACATTACCAAAGAAAGAAAGAAAATAATATTAGGTCCTTACCTATGAAATTGAAATTTTTGATCCTGGCTATGTCCTGGCTATTTAATTTTGAAGATCGATATCTTTCATTCTATTTAGAATTCCAAATTCAAATTAATTTTGTAATTAGTGTTTGGGATGAATATCCGAACGGAATTCGGTCGCGTCATCGTAAGCCAATCATAACACAGCTAAATGACGTGATAGTTTGTTGTGATTGGCGCGTTTGTCCCCGTCCCTTTTCCCTCGATCGCTGTATACATGCTGTATACTTAAAAAAATAATTAAATTCGCTAACCAAGCTAACGACCATTTGTTTGTTCCAACCAACCATTGTTCGATTGTTTTTAAATATCGATGTTTCTGTAACCATGAAAAAATCTGCGCGTAATTTTCGAATATGAGTTCCGTCGGGGCACCAACGCAGCACAGACAGCATGCAATATAAAAATGAGCCCCGTGGCCGACCAGAACAACGATGAATTGAAAGCCATAGTGGAAGCAGATTCATCTCAAACCATGTTGGAACTTGCAGCAGCCTTCAACGTAAGTGATAAATCGATACTGATTCATTTACTTTACATTTACTTCAAATTGGAAAGATAAAAAGGCTCGGAAAGTGGGTACCGTATGACAACAACTAAATCGCGACGAAGCACCGCACAACCAGCTGTCTCAAAACTACAGGAATTACGACTGGAAACTTTCCGTTAACCCCCATACTCACCAGACCTTGCTCCAACTAATTTCCGTTTTTATTCAGAATTTGGATAACTTTTTACAGGGGATTTTCAAATCCAACAAGGCGGAGAAAAACGCCTCTAAAGAGTTCATCGATCCCCGTCGTCAGGATTTTTATAGCAAAGCCATCAACGAACTTCCACTAAAATGGCAAAAGTACGTCTTCCGTAATGACCTTACTTCGACTAACGAAATACAACATTGTCTTTTTTTCATGAGTTTTTCTATGTAAAACGGCAATTTCATAGGTAAAATAAAATGTGTAAAGTGCGATGGAGGAGAGTGCCTCAAGGCTGCGCCAATAAGGCCCAGTTCAGCAAAAATGCCAGACAAAATAGTGTCTGACCACCAATCTTCAAATCCCAATCTATAAATCTTTAAGATACTTAGGTACCTATATGTAAATAGGTAAACAGACAGAAGTTATATTGTGATCTATGTCATTACGCACGATTGATTTACTTGGAAACAGATCTACTGAAATTCAAGTACCGTTACATATAAACCGAACCGTAGAAAAAACCCTGTATTCCCGTTGTCCCGTAATCCCCGTACGGGGGTTAAAGGGGGCAAAGGGAATTTAATAAAATAATTAAAATAACTTCCCGTTGTCCCGTACTCTGTCCCCGTTAATTTATGGTAATATATACTTTTCAAATTATGCCCGTTGTCCCCGTTGCGTTAAAATTAGAAGTGAGTAGAGAGAATATTATACCTATACAAGTGCTTAGGTATAAAATTAAAAAAACACATAATATTTAAATAAAACGTGTCTACGAACAAGCTTCTATTGTGACCATACAACGTTGACGACCGTGCCTATATACACACGGTGAATAATCCGTAGGTTTTCACGGCAAGTAAAACGTGTGTGTACAAAGGGTTTACCTATTTTTAACGCGTAGGTACCTACGTTTTTTTCCACATCGTTCTCACATATAATTATAAATTCAACATTAATGATGTAACTAATATTTTTGTAAAAATATAATTTAAAAGAGTGTCCATGGAGTTTCATGCCCGTTCTCCTCCATAGGTACCTACTAAGCTTTGGAATGGGCAACTAGCTTTATATTTTCTGTCTGACGGTTTATTTGAAATAAACGCTTCTGAGTTTTACAAGTGTATGATACAAGTTACAGGTATATAGGTATAGATCTGCCTAGCTTGCCTAGCCTTATTCCAACTATGTTGAGGTCGGCTTCCAGTCTAACCGGAGACAGCTAAATACCAGTATTTTACATGGAGCGACTGGGTAACACGATACCCCTTGGCAAGACGGGTGCACGGGTGGTCAGACTTGGGCTTTTGACCACCCATAACTGCTGTTAAAGATCTACGAATGACAGCCGGGACCAACAGCTTCACGTGATTTCCGAGGCACGGAGGAGTCTCTGTATGTTATGGATGGTCACCCATCCATGAACCGACCTTGTCGAAGCGTTGCTTAACCCCGAAGTGTGGCTGTTATTACTGAGTCACAAGCCCCTCATGTTACAGGTATATCATAATAATGTTGTTATGCTCACACGACAGTAACCGCACAATAACGTCTTTCAAATTGAGTATATCATAAAATAAGGCTGCTGGTTCGCGAGAAGTTGATAACGATTTTTTTGTTTATCATAAAATGAGATTCTACGTCGCGCCGTGGTCGAAGGCCCTCAATGTGACGGTGAGTAAAAACACTTTGAGTTCGTTCCCTCTTTGTGGGGAAATCGCCTTTCTCCAGTTCTGTGTGTGTGTTGTGTGTGTGTGTGTTGTGTGTATTGAGAACTGGGAAGTATAGGTAGCTAAGTACTTCGTTTCTTACTAACTGGATTCCGCCTCTTTAGTGGCATGAATCTTTGCGAAATTAATCAGTGGATTTAATTCGAGATTAAAATTTTGTTGTTGAGGAAATAGTTGATTTCTGTAATTAAGTGCCTGGATTTGGTTAAGTATTTATTAAGTCTTGCGTAAACTTTAGTCTAACATCTATACAAATAAATAAAATTGAAGTGTCTCTAAGTAATGTCAAAATAACAGCTTTTTACTAAATAAATAGGAAAGTAGGTAATTATAACAAAAAACACTGGCCAAGTGCAAGTCGGACTCGCACACGAAGGGTTCCGTACCACAGGAAAAAGAAAAAAACACGTTTTTCGTATGGGAGGTCCCCTTAAAAAATATGTATTTTATTCTGTTTTTAGTATTTGTTGTTAGAGCGGCAACAGAAATACATCACCTGTGAAAATTTCAACTGTCTAGCTATCACGGTTCTTGAGATACAGCCTGGTGACAGACAGACAGACGGACAGTGGAGTCTTAGTAATAGGGTCCCGTTTTTACCCTTTGGATACGGAACCCTAAAAACATTTATTTTTTCTGTATGTTGTTTGTCTGTCTGTCTGTTTGTTACGGCTAATCTCCAAACGGCTAGACCGCATTTGTCGGGACTTTCACTGGCAGATACCTACCGACCTGTTGCTATACGATGGAGTAACTTAGGCTACTTTTATTTTAAAAAAATAATTAGGGTCACATGCTAATAATTAAAACTCATGAAATCCAATTTGTTTTCCGACATACACGCGAACTAAGTCACGGACACAGCTGCTATTAGAATATAAAGCGTAGAAAGACACCGAACTAGCAATGTAGGTGCCTAATGTTAATTCTAGGCACCTTCCGTACCTAGCTATTAAGTGCCAGCTTTAGGGTGGGGGTCAACCTGAAAAAGACAGCATAAGCATAATCAGCCTATAAGGTTTGCACTGCATACAGGCCTCCCCTCTGTGAGAGGGAGTGGGCCGCAATCCGTCCGAAAAAGACACTGGGGAAAATTAATCTCAGAAAACAGTGACTTGACATAAGCACGCACTATTGCAGACATTAATTAAACTACTAACGGGGTTTTGCGTAACACTAACATTAGGACAGGCTTTCATTTTTGACAGTTCAACAACATTCATTGCGTTTTTTACAAGCCGAACATTATGAAGCAATGGATTAGCAATAACCTTCAAAATGATTCGAATTGTGATTGATGAGTGTGAATGTGAATTGTAGATACAAGTGCAAAGTTATGTAATTGTACGTTTCATTTATAAATAAATCACTTAAAAATCACCCAACCAAAATCTCACTAGTGAACGTGGAGTGATTCAAAAGTGTCAATTCTAGCAAAAACAACCTCACTTCACCTAAGTTTTCACGCTGAGATTTTTACAGAATCGACCGGCTGGAAAGGTCCTCAAAATATTCAAGAAGAAAATAGAAATTCGATACCAGAATAATAAATAGCTTTGTATAGGAACAGATAGCAAAAACAGACTGGGGAGTAAAGACAGACAAAGGAAACAAGGTTATTGCTACCTCCGGGCCTATTGTACCAGGGAAGGGCTAACGTTGCTAAGTGAACAGTGCAAAATAGACTATTTATTCAACGGATTTCTTGAACATTGTAGTGCGGGAGACGGGTATTTAAAAAAACGGGTATTTGAATATTGAGACTTTTTTCATCGAAATAATTGGTTGCGGGTTTTCCTCTATAAGAAACTGTTACTAAATTCTGGCTTTTCATAATGGTATTTAGGTACCTATACAACATTATTTTTAGTATACATATGCGAAACCCGAAACACGTGTCAAGTATTTTTATGTAAAGAATCTATGAACAAAATTTCAAAACTATATCATGAAAAATCACAAAGTTATAAGCTTGTTAATTTACCTGTTTTTCCGTCCAAAAACATGCTTACCCGCGCCGCGCCGTCTTGCGCTCATAGGTAGGTACCTACCTAACCGTTCGGCGCGGAGATTGGATAACCTACGTAGTGTCGCTCGCTGTCCAACTTTTAACCTTTTTTAAATATTTTTGGGACAAAATATAACATGGGGTAAAAATTATTGGAATTGATTCGGTTACTTATTCTGAACAAACTATATTCAGGTTTCGCATATACTAAAAATAACGTTGTATATAGGTCTCCTTAAATAGTCTATGTGTTTGAATATAAATCTTCACACTAATAAACAATTAATATTCACACCTCTGCCTTACCCTTCGGGGAATGCAGGCGCGATGTTATGAAAAATAAATAAAAACAATCATATAAGAGTTATGTTTACCTATTTTAGTTAATAACTAGCCAACTTCATAGAATTCTAAAGGCTACGAAAAAAAATTACGGAGCTCGTTCTTTTTGAAGTTAATTAAAACAGGGCCCTCTGAAATGGCTTCTACTTTCAACTTACATAAGCACCTAGGATAAGTAAAATGGCCGAATGAGCAAACTCCTACTGAAGTGTTGGGACAGAAACATTAGAATTCGGAACTGTATAGAGCGTAGGTATCATTTCCGAGTCACATGAAAGGAATATATTATGCCATCAAGAACATAACTTGTAAAAAAAAAACAAGTCTCGCAACTCAGTTCTTCTACCGTAAAAAGTTGTGAGATCCATGTAATACCTTAGCCACTTAGCTAACCTGAAAACATCTTATAGTGACTAAAAATCGTTTATGTTTTAAATAAATAGATTGACTTGGCCATCGAATGAAAACGCAATGTATCTCACAAGTAATACATAATTAAATTAAATTAGATGGTTTAGTGCGATTGCCAAGTCAATCTATTTATTTAAGAAAATTAAAGTTCAGTAAAATTGTTACTAACCCTAGTGACAGCTGTCAGAAACAAAAGTTTTCTATTCTACTAACCTTGACATATGGATAAGGATACTTTTTATCCCGGTAGGATGTTCCCATGGGATACTAGTTTCCTCGTTTAGTAGCCTCCACGGGGCGAACCCTCGGGCAAAAGCTAGATTATAATATTTTCAACATTTTAAAGTACCTACCTACTTACTTTTACCTATGTTGAATCTCAATGAAGCGACTATAGTATAATTATATTCCTATCATACTATTTAAACGATGCAAATCGCATAAGACTAACATTTTTACGGATATGACATACATAGAATATAGATTAATGTGTTGTATCCAAAGAGTAAAGTAACTATAGGAAGTTGTATCCGAGCTATTAATATGCTCCAGGACTTTGAACGGAGCAATTTATGTCTCGTTACTAGAAGAAACCCCGGTTGCGCCTGCGAGTAACGAGCAATTTTATTGAATAGCTCTCTTTCTTGTCCATTCCCTTATTAATATTGTTTCTTTTCTTTTGTGGGCTACAAAGGAAATTATTACTTAAAAGCTTTTAAAGCTTTGTTATAAACGCTGTGTTGAACGATTCTCAGCGATTGTTAAAGTACAGAAAAGGATTCCCTTAGGACCTTTGACACCCACGTTTTTTGCCGTAAAAAACTAGGGTTACGCCGCGCCGTTTGTTGGCACGGTCGTTAGTGTTGTATGGATCACTGTGGAAGCTTGTTGACAGACACGTTTATCTACGGCGTGGTTTAGGTAGGTATATTATACTTGCGCCGTGTGTTAGCACGGGTTGTCAGTGTTGTAAGGATCACTGTGGAAGCTTGTTGAAGCAACAAATGACTTGCATCGTCTAAGCAGTCACTGTGCTGCAGTACACTGCTGCATCATATGGTACAGGCAATTACTTCGCACCGTGTAATCAGCGGGATATTTACATAACACACTATCAGTAGCAATGGCTTTTTTTGACAGTTCAACATCATTCATTGCGTTATTTACGTTGTTGAGCAGACAAATTTTTCGAACTTATTTATGAAGCAATGGATTAGCAATATCCTTCAAAATGATTCAGATTGAGATTGATAGTGTGTGCGCAATAGGGTGCTGGTTTTATTGTTGAACCTGTTATTAATACAACTGACTTCCAAAAAACACTAGAAAGTGAAAAATAACTTTAATTTCGGAAGTCGGTGTCTTTGGATCTGTATTTTAGTTTTTTGCCTCCGAAATTAAAGTTTGTTTTCAGTTTCTAGTGTTTTTTGGAAGTCGGTTGTTTTTTTTTTTGTAAAAAGGTTTTTATTTTTCACTCTTTAGTGGGTCAGTTTGTCATTTATCTAATTTACAATAGCTTTTACAAAATATTGCTTTTCCCGATGCAGGGACGTTAATTGTTGAGGAGTTCTAGTAAGAACCAGGAGAACTGGAGCTGAGAAGTCACCCTCAGCTCCACTTCACCATAAGCATTGTGACGAGCATAAATTGCTTAGCAACAATAATCGAATCGTAACCCGTGAAATACTTATTATTGAGTAGTTCCGGTGGCCATCTGTGGTCTTCATCATCAGTTCCACTTCACCAAATGGTGCTTTCCGAAAGCAAATGCACGAGTTACTATAAATAAAAAGTAATTTAAAAAAATTAAACCGACTTCAAAAAGAAATTAACTCAAAATTATGAAATAACTTTAATTTCGGAAGTCGGTGTCTTGGGATCTGTATTTTAGTTTTATGCCACCGACTTCCGAAATTAAAGTTATTTCATAATTTTGAGTTAATTTCTTTTTGAAGTCGGTTTAATTTTTTTAAATTACTTTTTATTTCGTAATTTTTAGTTTTTGCACTAGTATTTGACCAAGGTTTTGAGATGTTTTCCCTTTGACACTACACCCGTAGCTCTTATCAATAAGCCAGGCCGTCACACTTACACGTATTAGTCCATATCTTGAAAATTACTGAATCGATCTTGATGAAACTTGCACTGTTCCCTAAGTTGAAGAAAATGTAAGCCAATAAAAAAAAATGGTCACGATCCGATTAATAGTTCCGGAGATATGCGTGGACAAACATACATACATGCATACATACATACATACATACATACGTCTATGAAATTTTGTATATTTGTTTGGAAGCCCTAATAGATCATCATATGTGAATATAATGCAATTCCAATAATATTACATACATACGTATCGAATTGATAACCTCCTTTTTTTTGAAGTCGGTAAAAATACCCAAATCGCTATAAAATTTGAGGGTTTCCCTCGATTTCCATGGGATTCCCTCATCGGATTCCGAGTTGGTGACAATGGGACCACCTCGAGACCATACACTTTCAAACAAAAAAAGATTTTTAAAAATCGGTCCACAATTGGCGGAGTAATCGCGTAACAAACACACAAAAAAATAAATAAACATACTGTCGAATTGAGAACCTCCTCCTTTTTTGAAGTCGGTTAAAAACTAGCTGCGCCCCTCGGTTTCACCCGCGTAAATGTCGATCCCGTGGGAATATCGAGATGAAAAGTAGCCTATATGTTAATCCAGGGTGTCAGCTACCTCCATACAAAATTTTATCAAAATCGGTCCAGCCGTTTGAGCGTAAAGAAGTGACAAACATATAAACACACACACTCACAAACTTTCACCTTTATAATATTAGTGTGATTATTGTGATAACTCATTATTTTTAAGTTTTTAATGAAATCTTAAAAGAACAAGATTATAAGACATAAAGCATAACAGACACACGCACAAACATACGTTAAGTTAGAAGCTTGGAACGATATTTCAAACATTATTATTTCATACAACCATACGAACGCATACCGCGATGCATAATAATTTATTTTAGTGATAATTTAACACTAAATTCTAACCTTGAATCCGAAGGTCTTAGTCGAGGAGTCCATGTTATATGATATTCAACCGTTTTCATAGAGATGAAATAAATTCCTCACTTAATCGTGGCCCCGCTTTATGCGTGGAATTTCTTCAATTTTATCTTTGTACTGCAAAAGCAGGAAAACACTGAAGGATAAAGAAACTAATTTGCATTATAATTAAGACAATACTCAGTTTCATAATAAAATATTTCCGGGAAAAGTAGTGAATTAATGTTTAATATATTTTTACGCTTCGGGCGCTTTAAGTGGTAAAAAAAAATTCTATTTTTCTACCACTTGTAGAAAATTTGTTTTTTTTTTTTTCATTTTGAATTAAAGTAGCTACCCCTGGCAGGTTTTAATAACTAAGTAATTCTATATCCCTATTGTAATGGGTAAACATGAAAACCTTTCTGTTACTTTGTTACGCTAAACTGCAAAAAGACCATCATCCACTCTAAACAAATTCGTGGATCACACACTACAACGCGCCACGCAACGGGGCGCGGGAAACGGAGCCAAATTGCCCGCGCTGTAGCATAGGTATATTTTATTGAATATCTATGTAAAAAGTGCATTCAACACTCTTCGTGTACAATATAATAACGCGTTTCGGGTCATGCTCAACCTGCCCTGGCGGTGTAGTGCGACTGAGATGTTTGCTGAGAGCGGAGTTACCGACTTCTTTGCGCTCATGAGGAAGCTCAGGGCGTCGTTCTTTTCACGTGTGGTAGCAAGTAAAAATGCTATTGTAAAAGTTGTGTTTCATGCGGTGCATGTACTGAGGGAGACAAAATAATTGTACCTCTTTGTGTTTTGGCTTCTCTGGTGTGAAATGTTTATGTATTTAGTATACCTAAGTTTTATTTTATTTTATTTTTAGTGTAAGTTTTCAATTTTAATTCTAAGGGTGCTAATGCCTGAAAATAAACGATATTATTATTATTATTATTATTAAAAATCACGCGCTGAGTCGCGTTATCTGCGCCCCGTCGCGTGGCGCGTTGTAGTGTATGATCCACGAATTTGTTTAGAGTGGATGATGGTCTTTCACAGGTAGGTACCTACTGAATATGGACGACTGATCCCGGAACATTTAGTAGGTACCACATGACACAGGAACGTAGATACTGAAAAGTAATTGCTACCACACGTTCTAATCTAATCTAACTAGCCTGTATTGTCCCACTGCAGGGCAAAAGCCTCCCTCCCCCTTTTCCACACAGTGCTGTCTTTTGAGAGTGCCGGCCAGTCCTTACGGTAGGAGTCAAGCTCGTCCCGCCATCTTTGTCTTGGCCTGCCGCGATGTCCTCGTGCATTTAGTGGGACCCAATCGGTGATTCTCTTAGCCCAATTGTCATCTGACATGCGGCAGACATGTCCCGCCCAGTCCCACTTAAGTTTAGCGGCTTTCTTGGCAACGTTTGTTATTTTGGTTTTGGGACGCAGTATTTTGTTCCTTATATGGTCAGAAATTCGAACCCCCAGGATACTGCGCTTCATCGTTCCTAGAATTTAAATGTGAAAGTTCAGATGTTTGAATATAAATGTAGAGAGATATATTTTTAACTCGATCAAGCTAGATCGATAGGCCAAAAGCTAAAGGAATTTGGATGAAACTTGGCACAGAATTCCAACGTATGTAGAATGTTTCTGGGATTAACCAGGTGGAACTTTTACTTAGTTTTCATAGGATTATGATCCTTATGATAAAATATCGTGTATCGTAGCAAAACACAAATTTTTTGTACCTACAACAAGGCTCAAGAAAATAGGTGGCTCGTTCAGATGCCAATGTATACGCTTTTATAATAAACTACCAAACCACGTTCAAGATCTAAGCCAAGCACAAATCCAGGCTCCGGACTGCTACTGACAATATTCCAGATTTAAAAACCTAATTACAGTTTGCCCAAGCCGGGAATAGAACCCAGGGCCATGCCCTTGCGACCCCTAAACCAACGAACAACCAATCCCTGTGAGTAATTTCTTGTACAGACGCCAGCACATCAATCTACCCGAAACTGTCAAATTTTCCCAATCAAATATGAACCTTATGCTGCGATAAAGTTGAAAATCTATTAAATAAATTTGACAGATTGTAATAACTCGATATGGTGGCGTCTGTATTTTCAAAATAAGCGTAATTTGTCTTATAAGCTGGTTATATCATCATCCTGTAAAAGTGATTACATTTCTACATAAAAAATATTTCGAGAAAAAAACTTCCTCATATTAAATTACCTACACTTAGAATGATTTTCCTTATAAAAAGTTATCTCGTGCCCGACAAGAAAATAAAGAAATCAGTATTAGAAGGTTCGCAATAATGCATGAAGAACTTGAGTAACTTTTTCCTCTTAAAGTTGATTTTCGTACAGACGCCACACCGAGAGCATTCCCCTATAACCTTTACCGGCGACCTAACCATGTTACGTCTCCCGAATCTATCTATAGCAATGATATTATATTAAAGAGGTAGATATGGCACTAGCGCGCGCAAATTGTTGCAGACAAATTCAGACAATTGTTGTAGTTTCATTTAGTCCGCTAAGAGCAGCGAGCAACACACTACAGATAGCTATCTCTTTCTGTGTCATACGTTCGGTAGTATCTATCGCAGTCAGTACTTTGTAATAACAACGCAACAATACAGAACGTCGCTCAGTAGGTATAAACGTAGCGTATCTTTCCTTTATAATATCATCATCTATACCAATAATAAAGGTGAAGAGTTTGTTTGTTTGAAGAAGCTAATCTCTGGAACTACCAATCGGATTTAAAAAAACCTTTTTGTATTTAATAACCCAATTCTTTTCGATCAAAAAGAAAACGAATCAGAAAGAACGCTAAGCCAAAAGGAAATAATAGCGCGGGCCGATGTAAGCGATGGATATTGTCGACTGAAATTTAATTTGATAAATAAGCTGTATTATAATTTCTATTCATAAAATAAAATTTTATTCGAGAACACCCATCGGTTTCTTACTAAACTTCAACTATATCCGACGATCCGATACTTATCTCTTTTGTTGACTGTACCTATCCTGTTGGTTTCAATTACCTGTCAACGCTACCTAGCAGTTGTCGACCTCCGCAGTCTACTTGCAAAGCCCTAGCCGCTACCGAATCTCGTATTGTTACGTTACAGGCGAATGCTCCCTGTGTGGGAGGACCTTTACAGGATTTACCTTTAAGGAAGTCTTCATGTAATCAGATAAGCAGTCCCTTGCTACAAACAATTAAGAAAGTTTTCCTTCATATAATGGTGACTATAGGATTGATGAAATTGGTTGATATCCCACCAACACCCTAATTGGTTGATATCCCACCAACACTCTAATTGGTTGATATCCCACCAACACTCTAATTGGTTGATATCCCACCAACACCCTAATTGGTTGATATCCCACCAACACTCTAATTGGTTGATATCCCACCAACACTCTAATTGGTTGATATCCCACCAACACCCTAATTGGTTGATATCCCACCAACACTAATTGGTTGATATCCCACCAACACCCTAATCGGTTGATATCCCACCAACACTCTAATTGGTCGATATCCCACCAACACTCTAATTGGTTGATATCCCACCAACACTCTAATTGGTTGATATCCCACCAACACTCTAATTGGTTGATATCCCACCAACACTCTAATTGGTTGATATCCCACCAACACCCTAATTGCGTAACACACTATCAATCACAATCTGGATCATTTTGGAGCGAAAAAAATGGCAATTGGAATTTGAATTGGCTAATCCATTACTTCATATGTTCGGAAAATTTGTCCGCTCAACAACGTAAATTACGCTACTACATTAATTGCGTGAGCACTTAGTGTTACGCAATTACCCCGCTGACTAGATGGACACCCTTTCCCTCTCCTTAGAGGTAGTAAAAAGTGATTGTATGGGCTTGGGAGATGATTGAAAACTGTCTTTAGGTACTCTCATTTAGTGTCAATGGTTGAGTGTAATCAATTCATCACTATCAAATTATAGAAGGTGTATTCAATCAAGCAACAATATTTACATCAATTTATTACTCGGGCAACCCATTAACGACACTGAATTATCAGTTTCCCAATATCTACAATGACATCACAGAGGGTACAGGCGCCGCCAGCACATCAAGCTACTACAATCTGTCAAATTTCTTTAACAGATTTTCAAGTTTATAGCTTAAGCATAAGGTTTAAAGTTGATTGGGAAAATTTTACAGTTTCGGGTAGCTTGATGTGCTGGCGTCTGTACATACTTAAATCAGTGTCAGTTGACATCACTATGTATTTCCATCCTGTATACACATACACAGCAAAAACCCGTATACGCACGCACGGTGGTAGGTACCCTAAAACAAAAGATCTACAGTACCCGAACGACCTCCGGTACCTAGTCTACTGAGATCTTTCGTTTTTGTCATGTGTCAAACTGACGTACCGGAACGTTAATTTGACACATCGCACAAGTGTTACCCCCTTACTAATAAACGTATTATATCAGATGAATAGTTACACACCGATTTCCCTCTTTCAGTCGTCAGTAATATGACTTTCGAAAGAAGACGACAAAGTGTGGTGTAACTATACAGACGCTATACAACGTTTATTAGTAATACTGTTACACACTAGAGACAACCGAACGGACAAGCCAAATTTTTTTTTAAACTCGATGCTACAGCGGCCTGGTTTTTACCCACTGCCTGTAAGGGGATCAAAAGCCTAAAAATAACAGGGGAACAGAATTCCTCAATAGTCCGAGAGCCAGTGCAAAAAAACGTTTATTAAATGCCGTGGCTACGACCCGTACGTAACCGATAGCACTCTATCCACAATTCCGTCGTAAAGTTGTTACTAAAGTCGAATTGGGTCCGTAATAAAACCGTATAACGTGCTAAGGTGTTTGTAAAGTGGTCACGTAACTTTTATGGTGTATAACGGAGTTTATGTCGGAAGAAAGACAGAGATTTCTTGTTTTTTTTTTTCATTTGTATTGGGAGAGTAATTCATTGTGTGTCACAACGCTATCTGCCGATTAAAAAAGAGCCTATTACAATAATATACTTAGATAAAAATCAATGTGAATGTCGATTATATTGAAAATGTTTGGTTTAAGTATACAGATTACTAAAGGCCGGCGGCGCGTGAGTCGTTGCCCGGAATGTTACAATATTATGTTTATAAAAACATTTAGAAGTAGGTATTGTCGATTTATTTTGTTTTTATTTCTTATTGTGCTATTTATATCTCATCGTATACTACACTGGTTGACGTCATCACGTCAACGCCGGCTGTCGCTGAAAACCAGCGCTGGGGGAGATGTCTCGCATAGGGTCGTAGCATTATGCCGAGAGATGGCCGTTTTGCGTGGATGTGACGCATATTTTCTCCCAACTTATTCTTTTTTGAGTTTTGTGTTTATTCTCTGCGTCATGTTTGCCGCAAATAAATGTGTTTTCTTTCTTTCTTTGACAAAATTATCACTTGACATGATATTTGCCAACAGAAGGCCAATTTCCGCCCAAATGAAAAATGTCCAAAATCTAGTCGCAATCTCATCTCAGCGAAAATCAAAAACTTTATAAAATTGGCAGATTCACATTGAAATGCGAGCGTTCTCAAAAAGACGGGAGTGCACCACACATTTTTAACTCCCCAGTTATACTTACATATATACTTTTATAATCCACAGTTTTCAAACAGGGACATATTTCCAAAGCTATAGTTTTATGACCTGTTTCAGTACTCGACTACTGAAAGCTTAAACGTGTATCCGCCTGAAGCTTCCTTTTATATCTGACATAGCTGTAGTAGATACTAAACCCCAGCTACAGATAATATGTCTACGAATGAAAGAGGAGTCCGGAGTCTGGATTAGAGACCGGTTGATGGCAATAGGCTGCTCAACTTAAATGGAACTGGACAGGAGATGTCTGCCACATGCCGGACAAACTGTGGGCACAAATAGCGCAGAATTGGTGCCCTGAGACAGTAAGGCGGGGTCGTGGCAGACCACGTAGGAGATGGCGGGACGAGCTGGATAGGTTCCATCAAAACTGGAAGGAGAACGCGCGGACCCGCGAAAGATGAAAGGAGTGGAGGGACGCCTTTGCCCAGGAGTGGGACAGAGCAGGCTAGAAAAAATAAAAAATATATATCATTGATAAGTTTGGAGTCACCTTTTAAGCAAAGATTTGCTTGTATTAGTGGTGTGGTGGTTCCGATCCTCCAGTTTACATTAACTATACATAATGTGTGAGAAAATAAACAATATATAACTTTGAAAGCATTACAAACGTTTATAACTATAAAATTTTAAAAAATATATATAAATAAAGAATCATAATAATCATAATCATTTATTTATTTGTCAGAATATTGTTACAGAGTTGTTACATATTTTTAAAAGTTCATAATATTCTGCCGTTTCCGGCGTACAAATACATATTTTAGGGTTTTGGTAATTTTGTTAGATTAACATTGAATTAAATAAATTAGAATAACATTCAAATTGGAAATTAGTCAAATATTAGGAATAGTAATGTCAAAAAGATTAAATTAAGTCAAAGAGATAATAAGAATAGAATAGGTATAATTATTCTAATATTTAAGTCAACTGTTCATTTCATTTCATTCATGTAAGAATGTACTGTACCTGTGCCTATTCAGCCATAAAAATGGCACATGATATCGAGTTTAAGTGAACTTTGTAGTGCTTAATCGTCTCTATCAATTCTGTGTAACAGTTTTTTTCTAAAGCTCATAACATAACATCACGCTTGAATCCCCGAAGGGTTACACCCACATTTCTCCAGTTATGGTTAAGACCCATGTAATAGGCGGGCGAGCCCAGACTCCTGGCTCTTACTGAGGAAAACCAAATTAACACTTTGCCCGACCTGGAAAACGAATCCAGGACGTCATGCTCAGCAATAGCGCGTGCGTCCACTAGACCAACGAGGCGGTCAAAACTCTTTCTACTAAAGTTCCATGTGTCATATTTACGCTCTAATATTTTATTTTATAATAAAATGAGGGGCTTGTGGCTAAGTAATAACAGCCGCACGGGTCGATCGATCAGGTTAAGCTACGCTTGCCGTGGCTGGTACGTGAATGGGTGACCATCTTTACATACCAAGATCCCTCCATGCCTCGGAAAGCACGTTAAGCTGTTGGTCCCGGCTGTCATTCGTGGATCTTTGACAGTCGTTACGGCACGTGTTACGGGTCGTCAGAAGCCCGAAATTTTGACAATCAGTCTTACGAAGGGGTTTTTATTACCCAGTAACTGGGTTGTGGAGGTCAGATAGGCAGTCGCTCCATGTAAAATACTGGTACTCAGCTGCATCCGGTTAGATTGGAAGCCGACCCCAACATAGTTGGGAAAAGGCTAGGCAGATGTTGACATGAAAATCACACTAATATTATAAAGGCGAAAGTTTGTGTGTGGGGGTGTGTTTATGTTTGTTATTTCTTCACGCTCAAACGGCTGGACCAATTTTGACAAAATTTTGTATGGAGGTAGCTGACACCCTGGCTTAAGATATAGGTTACGTTTTATCCCTATATTCCCACGAGATCGACGTTTACGCGGGTGAAACCGCGGGGCGCAGCTAGTGATATTATAATTTTCCAAAGATCTACGATAAACATCTAGATTTAGTTACCGAAGCCTGTTGAAACTAGTCTACAATCCTAGATATAGTCTGAACTGTCGGGACGCGCTAGGTACCTACTTGTATCAACCGCCGTCAAAACTCGTTATCAGATGAAATGTCTCGCTCGTAGTCAGTTCGTATTTATCTTTCACCAAATTGACAGGTTTAATTCCAAGTTAACTGTGTAAATATTAATGCTGTTGAAACAAATAAACGTGCATTGAACGCGTTCGGTTTATTTCGATGTGATTGAAAAATGAATTATTATTTTGATACGAAGAGAGGTCAGATTTAAAACTTCATAATCATCATAATGAGCCTATAATGTTCCCACTGCTGGGACACAGGCCTCCTCTCAGTGACAGGGAGTGGGCCGTTATCCACCACGCGGGACCAGTGACATGCACCACGCGGGACCAGTGACATGACAACAAAAAATTCGAAGACATGTGACATCCACCAACCCGTGGTGGATGTCACATGTCTTCGAATTTTTTGTGGACGTGCCGGTTAAAACTTGGCTAGTGATAGGTAAAATAGGTAGGTAAGTGTCTCGCATAGCAAATCAGATAGTTACGTAGATCTTTGACAGTCGTCACGGGTAGTCAGAAGCCAGTACAGAAACAGTCTTAGCAAGGGATATCTTATAATCAAGAAACAGGGTTGTGAAGGACAGATAAGCAGTCGCTCTATACTGGTATTCAGCATGATTAATTGAGGTATAATATTAACCATTAATTATGTCACACGAACATAAAGATGAACATAAAACAAATGGTAGGTACCTACAGCCCTTACAGGCAGACGCACAATAATATTTCATGGAAGGATAAGGTAAAAAGGTAAAAAAAACGGGTCACTATAAAAAGGTTCCGCAACGCGCTTGTGGATGAAATGGCGATTTTATCATCTTTACTGCACCATTCATTACTCAAAGAACCCATTTTAATAATGTTTCTTTCTTTCCTGCTTAGCATCATGGAGCCAACTAGATAACTAGACAATTTTCGTAGTAGGTAAGTGTGCATACGTGTACAGCGCGTACGTGTTCCACGCGCGCCTCAAAGAGATGTCAGCATCGAGGAAGGGCCGCATAGGGCCGAAGCCTGCCGGGTCTGCGGGATTGTCCGAAAGGGTTAGTCAGTAAGAGTCTGACACTCCCTTCCGCTCCACACAGAGCGGGAGAGTCATTTGATGATTTCCCAACCACAAAAAAAAATAAAAGGGTCCATACACACAGCGGCAGAGGGAACTGCAACCGTCGACTCTCGTTGACGACCGCCGTCGACGCGTCGGTGACTGCCGTTGTCACGTGCCGCTCGTGTGTATGCACACTAAAAGTGCTCCATCCATTCGAAGGATACTATAATGAAACCAAGAGTCCAAGATTTTGTTCACATATAACACGGAATTTTGCTTTCCCATAAAAGCGAACGTGCGTGCAAATGTCGTAAATAGTCGGCAAGTAGTTTTGGCGTCGTGAAAGTCACATAGCAAGGCGTAGAGCTAGTCAATACAGTCGTTAACTAGATATAAAAGACGTTAGAACTAGTTTCAAGTAACATTCTGTTGCGTTTAATCTGAACTGTTAAAAGAGAAATGACTTTAGCCACAGACATATTACCGTGTCATGTTGTATCGTGCCTCGGGATACACCAATCAAACGAATCTGTTCAGGACTACGTCAAATCACGAGTTTTGATTGGCTAACACGGCGTCAGAAGGCGTCACGAGTTCACGACACAACACAGTAATTTGAATCCGGCTTTTGAGTACAGCTGGCGTTTTATGGAAGTTAACCATTTCAAAGGTATGTTAACATTTCGGAATTTTGTAGTACAGTCGGTGACCAACATTCTCTGACCCACCCAACATTGCCTGACCCACTTGAAGTGGGTTAGATAATGTTGGCCACCGACTGTACAATAGGGCTTTGGCGGAGTTACTGACATAGTTTGCAGAGTAAGCAAGCTGAAGTGGCAGTGGGCCGGCCATGTTTGTCAATGGACCGATGGGCGATGGAGCAGGCGAGTCCTGGAGTTGAGACCGCGTATCGGCGAGCGTTGTGTGGGACGCCCCCCAGCTAAATGTACCGTCGACCTTAAAAAGCTGAGTCAGACAAACTGGGACGCGGAAGCCGGAGGACAAGGTGTTCTGGCGCAGCCTGGGAGAGGCCTATGTCCAACAGTGGACCGCGATAGGTTGAATTGATTGATTGAGGGCCTTTTTATTATTTGTACAAATGATCGAACCTGCGTAGGTACATAGGTAAGGTAGGTCGTCACTCAAAATATTATTTCAATACTAGTAATATTACTTTGTTAGAATAGGAAAAACAGTTGATATGATCTCATTTTCTGCGAAAAACGTGTTGTGCGAGCTTATTGGTGCAAATTATCCTTTACCTTCCGTGAGTAAATGACGGTTTCAATTAAGTATGACAAATCAATTAAAACTTTTTATTATTTGAACATTTTATTCAGTCGAGCTAATATTGACCATTACAGTTCCTGAAAATCACGCAAAAGGGGTACTAAAGTTACGAAATTACTAGAAATAGTAGGAAAAACTAAAAAACTATTAAACAAAGGAAGTTTGTAATCTGTTCTCGCAAGCCCTGTGGTGTAAACAGAATTTTAGTTCCCAGCGGAGACTCAATTACTTGTAATCGAATGCCACTCAAAGGGTTTTATTCATCAGGATCGCCCAGAGGACACGGTGGAGCACACGGTGGAGGTCTGCCCCGCTTGGGCGGAGCACCGCCGTGTCCTCGTAGAGGCGATCGGCAGCGGCGGCGACCTCTCGCGCCCGGCCCTGGTGCAAGCCATGGTCCGGGGCGAGAGGGAGTGGGAGGCAGTCACCTCCTTCTGCGAAGCAGTCATGCTAGCGAAGGAGGTGGCGGGACGGCTCAGGGAGAGAGCCTCCCGTCCCAGCCGCCGCGGGAGACGCTCCGGGCGTCGGGAGCCGCGCGACGACTCCCGGCCACCGTAGGCGCGGGCCTGCGGTCGGAGAGTAATGGGTAGCTCACCGTCCGATCAGGACCAGGCCCGTGCCGGACGGCGCGTACGTGTTCCACGCGCGCCTCAAAGAGATGTCAGCATCGAGGAGGGGCCCCATAGGGCCGAAGCCTGCCGGGTCAGCGGGATTGTCCGAAAGGGTTACCGCTGGCCCGGAACATAAAGGGCTAAGGAAGGAACACGGGTGGGTTTTAGTCAGTAAGAGTCTGACACTCCCTTCCGCTCCACCCAGAGCGGGAGGGGTCATTTGATGATTTCCCATCCGCAAAAAAAAAAAAAAAAAAGGGTTTTATTCATTGAATTCATGGGAAAATAGTCTAGCAGTGACGGCTAAAAATAGACGGTCGCGTGCAGGATTATGTAGATAAAATAGCGGTAAATCTGAAAAAGGATTTTTTATGTTGCATTGTCCTTTAAAGAGTCAAAGGACATTGCCAAAGAAAGCCCATAAAATGTATGGGAATAAATCAAAACGAGATACCGTCAACGGGCATCAACGGACAATAAACCAAGCTTCTCAAGTATATAGAAGGGTCTTCTAAGCGTACTTAATAGATAGGTACGGCTGTGAAATACATCAGCCAAGTAATTTAGTTCACCTATTAAAGGCTCCTACAAACAGACGCGACACGCTATATAATCGCTCGCGACACAACAGCACCGCTCGTTGCGCGACTTGCGGTGCCTTTGCGTCGCGCGTGATTTTATCGCGTGTCGTGTCTGTTTGAAGAAGCCTTAAATCTTAAGCAAGTGTGATGATGACGGTGCTTTCTCTGTATGAGAAGATGGCTGCATTGGGTCAATAATAGGCTATTTTTTTTTTATTGATTAACGCATAGAGGTCAAACTGTATAGCTCACGTTACACTACATGTAGTCATTGAGGTTTCTATGGTTATAGTTTAGTCGTTACCTAAAGCTAATTAATTGGTACGGTTTTGTTATATCGCTGAATCATTGCTTATGAGTCGAAACCCTGATTTACATTGAGATGCAAATGGAATGAGGTGGGAACATAATACAAATGCGACTTCTAGGTTTGAATACAGTCATGCAGTCGCTCCATGAAATTTGGAAATCACAGTTATCGTGCAATTTCCTCGAACCTATTACTGCGAACTGCAATTATCAGGTAGTCAAATTGTGTATGTGCAGTCCTCAATGTCTCGACTCCGAGAGTTATGGCACGTCAATCATAGCAGTTTAAACCTTATAGTGAAGACTTAAAAGTCATGACGCGTTCTCCTGATTTACAACAATTATAATTCAAACCTCGAATATCTATTGTTCTATGCAACAGTAATTTCACCGCCCAAGCCACTGTTAAATTAGTGAACTTTAACAGGGTAACTATAACTTTGTAAAAGAACATTGTGTTGGCAGATTTAAAAAACTGAGGCGAGAGGGCACACTTTTCCCTTGTATACGTGAGCTGAAGCTGAATGTGCGGCTAGTTCGATGTTTTAAAAGATTTATTTATGTGAATCAACTGGTAACGTAGCAGTACGCTACGAAACTCTACGCAGGTACGAAAAAAAGTGGGTGCTATTCAATTTGAAAATGTTAGGGCTTTAAAGGGAAAAAGGAAAGGCCGTTCTATAAGGATTTCAATAATACGTTTACTATCCTTTTATTTATATATTGGAAGGTGAACGACGGACGTGGTGTGTTGGATTACGTTATACGTGTGATCCCACACAAGGCTAAAAGAATAGTGCAGTCACTATGAGAAAGTAAGGATTTTAGTAAGTGGTAAGGGTGGGCTCGGATAGTAAAACCGGTCAAGTGCGAGTCGGACTCGCGCAGCAAGGGCTCCGTACAAATTTGTAGGTATGTAAATATTAAAAAAAAAAAATTGCTCCGACAGTAAAAACATTTCGTTTAATAAAGGCGCAATAACAATAAATAGAAGTGTAGGTTCTTACAAGCTTTCCGAGCGAAGCCGGGCTGGGCCGCTAGTAAATAGTTCGAATCGCTCGTTTTTTTGAAATGAGACTGAAGTTCACAGAATTGTTTGATCGTCCCCTTGGGGAATAAACATCTTGGCACCACAGTTATTTGCAATAAATGGCTTGTACTAAAAGCAACGATACAAGGACGAACAAATACCTACTCGAGAATCGAAATTCAAGTAAATGATAATCGTTTGCTGTTTATGGATCTGCGTTTTGTCCTTGCAAATTTATTTTCTTACATTTCAACTGTAAATTTTGATCCAATATTGAAAATAATCTATATAAATAAAACAAAGTCAGTAGTTACACAATTTATAACTCAAAAACGGCTGGACCCATTTTTAGATCTTTGATTTGTTGGATTTGTCTCCTACCTAATTAGCAGAATAACTATTAAAACGTGGGAAAAATTCACGAAAAAAAATTGATCAAGATAATTAATTTTCTCATACATTTTGTATTTATTGATTCTGAGGCAATACGAAGTTCGCCGGATCAGCTGTAGCGGTATGTACAATGCCACATGCGAACAACGCGTCATACTGACGTCACGCAAAATCCTGCATCTCGCAAGCAGAGTTTACCGCGCAACGGCCCGACATGAATCATCGAGCAGCCCGCCAGAGTCATGCGCGGTGTCGTGTCTGGCGGCCAGACACGACACCCGTGTCACCGTGTGGTCGGAGGATCCTGGCTTTTCTATAGAGTATGAGTGAACCTTACACCCTGTTCCTCATACCCCTATACTAAAGTAATACCTACCTATTATAATAAATAAAACTGCGCTATTAATCGATTCTAATTCAATTAAATATTTTCAAGCAAATGACTACCTACCTACAATGTTATTATAAGTAACAAGTTTTACATTTATAATATCATTGCCTACCTACATGTACCTAAATTAAAGTCGGACGGACCGGATAGCAATATAATAGGCTACATTATTTTCAGTTAAAACGACGACTATGGACAAAGACGACATGCGGCGCCGACCCCAAATAAAATGGGTAATAAAAGAATCATGATGATTTTTGGTCAAAACAATCCCCTTCTTTCGGGCGCAGATTGTGATGAATATAACATTGCGATCAATCTGCCTAGCCCTTTCCAACTATGTTGTGGTCGGTTTCCTGTCTAACCGGATGCAGCTGAATACCATTATTTTACCTACATGGAGCGATGGCCTAATCCATTACTGGGTAATTCGATATCCCTTGGTAAGACTGGTTGTCTGCATTCCGGGCTTCCGACGACCCGTAACTACCGTCAAAAATCCACGAATGACAGCCGAGGCCAACGGCTTAACGTGCTTTCCGAAGCATGGAGTGGTCTTGGACCAACCGTAGGCAAGCGTAGCTTTACCTGATCGATTGACCCGTGCGGCTGTTATTACTTAACCACAAGCTTCCTCCGCTATAAAATTGCGATATTCAACCAAAATTCTGACTTTTTGAGTGACGTGACCTACTAAAACCTACCTGTTGAAGGCAACTCTAGTTCGAGGAGCATTGTTTCCAACCCAAACAAAACATAGCTTTGTGAGTGAACCTATTCACTTTTATACATTGGCTGTGGCTTTGAAATCCCGTTACGACACGACCTTTGCTAGAAATCGCAATCATAGATCTCTTTGGTCTCGAATACTACCAACAGTCCCACTGTCGCACAGGGTTTGTTGGGTTACTGCCGCCTAATCCTGCAAAACTAAGGAAATCGCGCGTGTGTGTGTTTCTTTGACAAGTTTTGATACAGTTATTGTGCACGATGTGTATCTATTTGAATTGCTTTTGACCAGGAAACATGTCTTTCCTCTCGTTCTTCTTCAGAAAAAATAACGAATTCTTTAATTCTGGCATTTTGCGCGACTAGCTAAGTTAGTGTTTTGTTTTCCACAGACAGTTCACCTGCGGTGCTATTCTGTAAAAATTTCACCATGAAAACTTAGGTGAAGTGAGCGTGGAGTGAGCTGTCAATAGTGTCAATTCCTAGCAAAAACAAACTCACTTCACCTAAGTTTTCACGGTGAGATTTTAACAGAATCGATCAGCTGTCACTATTTACTTTGCCAGATGCTGTACTTTAATTAATTATACCTTTAAAACTAACACTTCGCCCATAGCTCTGCCCTCAACCTTCAACGGACACCAAAACCAGATAACAGAAACCATTACTGCACTGTCACACCCAATAAATTAAATACCCCTTTTGCGACCACACTATCGCTGGGGATTAAATCAGGAGAGCCATTAATTCCGCTCTCACTAAATACAAATCTGATGTAACAGAGTCATAATTAACTGGGTTTCTACCCATCGTGTGGGGTAATGAAATCACATTAGTTTGTTCGGGAGTCATGGGACTTGGGAGAATGTGTCTTTGTTTGTTCTTGCTAATGAATGGATGAGATTGGCATTTGACCGAAGTTATGTATGTCCACAAAAACCTTGTCGATTAAATCTAAGCCAATAAATGTTCAATGGAAGGCTATTAGTGGTCGACTATTATCCTTCATTGAACATTTATTGTATGATTATATTGAGGATGAATCCTTGCATATACATAGTCGCGTACCGGGTAGAATGAATCTGTTCTTCTCCGATATTAGATGTCGTCAAAAACAAAACGTCTATCTGCTTATAACACTTCGATCATCCAACCACTCGGTTGGATGATGAGTGTTGAATTGCAGCGGTATCTACAACGCCACATGCGAACAACGCGTCATAAACGTCACGCAAAATCCTGCATCTCGCAAGCAGAGTTTACCGCGCAACTAGCATAGATACAACGGCCCGACATGAATCATCGGGCAGTTGCCCGCCAGACACAACACCCGCCTGGTCGGAGGATCCTCCCTTTTCTTTTTGAGTATGAATGAACTTTCCACTCTGTTCCTCAAACCTTCATGAACTCAGAATGGTATTCCATATAACCAGTCTGTGGTTTGCCCATTGAATAGTGAGCCTTCGAGTAGTATTCAGATCTTCGAGATCAGTAGTCGCTTCTACAAATTTACCCTTTACCAGTAACTGGAATCATTGAATGGCATCTCTTTATTAGTGGTTATAATGGGAATCATATCACTAGGTTTTATTAGGTTTTTATTTTTTATTTATCCTTTTGATAATTAATGTTGGCCATCGACTGTAAGTACAAGAGGCATCGCTAGTGTGTTGCCATTCCAGAGACAAAACTGAAAATAGGTCTCTTGTGCTTAACATCATCACTCATACCCATATACTCTTCAAAACTACATAAATAGGTACAGGTACCTACACTCTTGCCACTCTTGGCGGAATAAATAGCTGTTTTATTATATCTAAAATACATACTGTCTACATGTTTGCAGCAACTATGTCGCGGTAATAACTGGTTATTACCGAGACATATTTTCATATTTCACATAAAAGCAAGCATCTTCGTTTCGTTTAGTAAAAATAAACAACGTGTACGTTTGATAAGTAGCCCATGTGATAATATTATTATAGTGAGTATACAATAATATAGTCGACTTTGCTATGAGGCAACATAGATACACATCTTAAACAATATGAAATGTTATTGCGTACGACATCGTCGTAGAGAGTTCTACATACTCGTACATACCTATAGGTATTAGGTACACCTAAGTAATATTGCAGTCAACACCACAGCCAGGTCTTACGATATTGGAGTTACTTCCTGATTCAGTTATCTCCGCGATGCCCTTCGAATTCTGATTAGCTGTCGCTCTCATTTCACTTTGAAGGAGTACCTACAGAGGGATCAATTTAAAAGCAAAAGTTTGATGAAAATTCTAATAATTCCTTGTCTTTATGTTAAGACGAAAAAAATATGTCTATCACTAAGTCAATATCAATTTAAAATCATCTCAACTACCTAACCTTTTCACAACTATGTTGGGGTTGGCTTCCAGTCTAACCGGATGCAACTGAGTACCAGCATTTTACATGGAGCGACTGCCTACCTGACCTCCACAACCCAATAACTGGGTAGGTAATTATGTACGATACCCCCTTGCATGGTAAGACTGGTTCTCAGACTTCCGCGCTTCTGAGGACCCGTAACGAGTGTCAAAGATCCACGAATGGCAGCTGGGACCAATGTCCGTTCCGAGGCACGGAGGGGTCTCGGTATGTAAAGATGGTCACATTGGTCACCCATCCACGGACCAACCGTGGCAAGCGTAGCTTAACCTGATCGATCGACCTATGCGGCTTTTGTAACTTATCCAACTTCAAAATAAAACTAACTAGGTACATTTTATCCGACTCTGAACTGAATCTGAAACGCTCTAACGCTCTATTCATTGGTTCTACTGCACAAACATAAAATACATTAGCTTGACTTTGATCGAGCGGTTTGCTTTAAGCTCATACTAAAACCGCAAATATTTAACCTTACAATGAGACTCTGTAAATCACCATTTTAAATATCATGAAATTGCAGATATTATGGCGCCGGGTTTACTGGACTTTGAGTAAACTTGAACTACAAATATTTAAAGTGCAAGTAGGATCTTTGGCGCCCGAATGACAGTGATAGGTGATAGGGAGGCGTTGTTGCTAAACATATTTTGTGAAACTGTCACAGAAATATTGTACCTACTTAATGAAAAAACAAGATGGCCGCCGCGTTAGTCTGAATTTGGCCACGCGCCAAAAGAATCTGTAGGTACCGTTTTAACCAAAGCTTCATTAATTAAATATTTGCAGTGTATCAATTAAAAAGAAAACATTTTCATTATGCTTACTGCAAGTGATTCTGAATAAAGTTTAGAGAGTAAAGTGAATGTTGATTATTGTAATCCACTTGCAGTTATTTTACCTCTAATTTTCTCTCTGTGGAATGCGCTCCCCCAGGAAATCAGGATGGCAACCAACCGATTATCCTTTAAAGTTAAGGTTCGCGAGCACATTCGCAAGAAGCTGCGCAGTATCATCACAACGATAATATTTTCTCATTGTATGTCTTATTTCTTTTTAGTTAGTATATTCATATATTTATGTATACCTATTTATTTGTGCTTATATTTATATGTAATCAGGTATATATTATATTCAGTTTTAATGGGTTTATGCGTATCTATATATTTAAAATATTTATTTCTCAATGTTCATGATTGCACCTACCACTGCACTGTTTGTCTCTGCATCACCCAAAGGTTGACTGGTAGAAAATGCCTACGGCATTAAGTCCGCCTTTGTACATTTTTTGTGCTTGAAGTATTAAATAAATAAATAAATTTTGCATCACTGTCAAAATCACAGTGTTCTTTAAACTCCTTGTAATAAGGTTGCTGTTGGTTTGCTGCTACTGACAAGTCTGTCAAAATCACAATGACTTTTATTCTCGTTTTATTATGGTTGCTGCTGTCACTGGTAAAATAACTGTAAAAGGACTATATCTACCCCTCTATCACATCAAAGAAGCTATCTTGGAAAGTGTAAAAAGGTAATACCCCGAATTTTGAACATGAACTACCTACATAAGACATTCAAAACTACAGTTCTCACACACATTTTACTCATGTAATTAAAAATAAATGTCACCAATTAATAAAAAGCTCACGAGCCCACAAGCTCTGATTTCGCTGACGAGAATTTTACTCATTTAAAAATTCGTTTGAAAGAATGAATACGTAACGAAGTGGTTTTAACCGCTTTCATATTATTTATGTAATACATTTTTAATAAGGACCAAATAATAATGCTCTCACCTTTGATTAAATTCCTTGGGAATTCTATAGAGGACCGTTACTTTTTCTTCTAGAGAATACCAAACATTTTCCTTATAAGTAGCATTTTTTTTTCAGCGAATTTTTCTGTTGGAGTATATTTTATTCGAATCAAATCAAAAGTCATATATTCGAATAAGGCTGAGAATCAGCACTTATGCAACGTCAATTACATAAAACAATACGCCAAAACGCCCTTCACCACTTCTTAGTGCGCTCGCCGGGAAGAAGTGGCGCAACAAACTCCCCAGCAGCACAGTTCTCTGTTCAGGTAGGAAAACTTGCGGGCCTGAACTTCGCGCAGAAGGCTGCGCAGTAAGATTTTCTAGGAACCAAATGGTGGCATGAGGCGAGTGTGAGTAAGAGAACATGCGCGAAAGTTCGCAAAGGCTATACTCAGGCCCGCCAAGTTACGTCGGTCGTATTGTAGGTTGCAAATTAATTAACATTACGAGACTCAGAACATTCAATTAAATTGTTTGCCATGTGTCAGCTAGCCCCGCAAAGCAAATATTTTTTATGTTAATTCCACGTCTATAGGTATTTTATTGTTCAGATTATTACTTTCACTGATCGTAAACCGTTTAATACATTATTATTAACTAGCTGACCCGGCGAATTTCGTATCGCCTCAGAATCAATAAGAACGAATGTAGATAATTATAAAATAGTTTTGTTTTTCGTGATTTTTTTCTATGTTTTAATACTTAGTCATTCTGCTGTTCGAGGCGGAGAAAAATCCAACAAATCAAATGTCGTGATTTTTTTCTATGTTTTAATACTTAGTCATTCTGCTGTTCGAGGCGGAGACAAATCCAACAAATCAAAGATAGATCATTAAAATCGGCCCAGCCGTTCTTGATTTATAAATGGAATAACTAACCCAACTTTGAATAATTTATATAGATTAGTATTCAATTGTTTAGATTCTTACTTTGACTGATCGAAAAACCCGTTGATACTTTATTATTAATTTTTCTTTTATCTAATTAGTATCTTTCTTGCGTCTAATAAGCTCGCCCTTCAGTAATTAGCACCTTTTGTTATGTTACCGTACCCTTTCACAGTACTTCAGGATGATTGATTTACCCCACGGCAAAAACTTTCGCTTACGCCAAAAAAGCATTCATCTTTTTTACAGTACCTAACCAGAACACATGTGGTAATTAATTTAGATGATAATTAGCAGATCCCATGAGGGAAAAATGTATGTATGTAGGTATTATGTAACCGTACTTACTACTTACACAGACTTTTTTTTAAATAATCGTTAAGCGTTCTCTAAGCTCTCTATTATTATGTCTGCCGGCGGGCAGGACTGTAAGGGAAACCAAACAGTTTTTTTTTATTACAATCAGATACTTACTGCGAATATCAAAGGTAAGAGCAATTCTCATGAGAGTATTCTGAATTTCTACTAAATAAAAACTTAATTGCGTAACACACTATTCATCTAAATCTGAATCATTTTGAAGGATATTGCTAATCCATTACTTCATATGTTCGAAAAATGTGTCTGCTGAACAACGTAAACAACGCAATGTATGTTGTTGAACTGTCAAAATGAAACCCATTGCTACTGATAGTGTGTTCTGCAATTAGCCCGCAGTATTATAATAATAATATGTAGTTTTTGTTTCACCAATGGGATTTGATTCACCCTCGTGAATGTCGGAAAATATCACACGTATGCAGTATCGTAATACCGGGATTAAAAGTATCCCATGTGTTTATTTATCCAGGTTATAAACTGTGCTAAATTTCATTTAATAAAAATCCGTTCCGCCGTTTTTGCGCCAATCCGGAACATACATCCAGATAAACGGACAAAAATTCTGAAAACTACATAGGTATATTTTTCACACTCACTTTTTCACCACAGTGTTGAATATTTTTGAAAAAAAACTAATTGCTTCCTTTTTTTTCAAAAATATTAATGTACAGTTTTGACTTCGTTACTTGTATGTATAAATAGATACTTAAGTCTGACGCTCAACAAAATAAAACTAAGTCTCATCCCAACAGGAAAATATCAAAGCAGAAAATCGGAGACAAACACGATCTCGGTTAATTTGACACTCTCATAGAATCCATTCCCTTTCGCGCATCATGAAAATGAAAGCGTCAAGAATAAACGAAACAAGAGGAAATACGATAATATATATACGGAATCCTATTACGTATTCCCAGATCTTATTTGTATTAACAAGATTATGTGTTATGAAGCCTGAATGACACCGAGCATCTCATCATTTTTCGAGGCTAGGCTTAATACGCGGGATATTAGGCTTCGATAACCACGTCAGATTGAAATATTAATTTAGGAACGGATTAGGTGATAGGTCCTTGTTTTTCTTCTGTAATTTGTGGATATGTACGCTCAGTTCTTCCTTTGTAGGACAGGAGTTTTAATGGAGGAAGTTTCTGTTTTTCTTTTCCGTCATTGGACTTTTCTAAAAAGTACTCATCAGTCAATTTCTCCAATCGTAAGTCGTTTGTCGAACTGCAGATCAAGCTTTAAACCCCCAAAGACAAATCACAATGCTCCTTTTTAAGACCCCCATCTCGTCAGTGTTCGGGAGAGACAGCTGATGCAAGCTCGTTGCAAGATTTAGTAGTACGTGGCAAAAGTGGCGTTTAAAACGTACAGAATGGAATTTCGATTTGTGGCGGGTGTCGCGGCAGCGGAGATCAACGGATGGAGTGAGGTCAAACAGTTCCTATCTAGAAGTGACCATTCTGTTAGCCCATTATGGTCGAGTTGATGTTTAAATTAATGAATACTTAGCTTCTGGTCGCAGCTTCGCCCGTGTGGAATGTGTGGATGTCCGAAAATTTAAGGGTTTTAATTTTTTTGCATGAAACTCTAATTTTTTTTTTTTACTATTTTACAAAAAAAACAACCGACTTCCAAAAAAGACACTACAAAGTGAAAAATAACTTTAATTTCGGAAGTCGGTGGCAAACAATGAAAATGCAAGCCCAACCCCCTATACAATAGGTATATTAAAAAAAAAAAATACAGTCGAATTTAGAACCTCCTCCTTTTTGAAGTCAGTTAATTATGTAAAGCACTAGCCACAATGCATCCCATGACAATTCCTCTAAGCCACCACTGAAAAGTGATAGGAAAGCAAAGCGACGCAGTTTCGTTGAAGTACTTGAATTTTTACCAGTAATTTTTTTTTTTATCAAACTACTTACCCTATTTTGATGAAATTTTTATGGGACCAATCTGGAAGTATAATCCTTTCAAATAAAAAGAATTTTGCAAATTGACTTATAAATAACGGAGTACTGGGGGCCTAAAAAGGCCACTTTGGCAGAATCATAAAAGGGTAACATAATGGACAGTTAACCGTTAAGTTAATTGTATCAAATTTCAAATCCCATTGGTGAAGCATTTTTCAGTTATTTTTTTTTGACTGTGCTAAAATACCAATCAAAAAATCAAATCCAATCCCAATCTCTTTGATTAAACCTACGTAGTGCAGCGAAAAAAAGAAAACACTGACTGTCTTCGCCATATTACTATTCATAATGTTATACTTTTATGATTCTCCAAAGTGGCCTTTTTAGGCCTCCTGAGGTAACAAACATAAAAAAACAACCGAATTGAGAACCTCTTCCTTTTGTTTGAAGTCGGTTAAAAAGTCTAAGTTACTACTTATAACATCAACTATCTGTGTAGTGAACTACCAGTGAAGTCCCGTGAAAATCGGTTTCGGCCGGAACAAACAGACAGACAGACAAAAAATGTTATTGATTTTTTATTGTTATAAGTACCATACGAGTATACTTTTAGGTATATGCATTTAGTAAAATGCCTGTTATTTTGACATTACAAACCGACCCTTCAATTTATTAATTTGTGATAGATGTACCTATAGACTAGGTATATTATGTGACATCTCTTGTGAGTCTGCAGCTGTCTTAATATAACAGAATATTCTACAAATCCTTGAACTTTTATGCTAAAGAATTTCCATAAATGGCGTAGAACTGTGCAAAAAAAGTTACCAACTGAAAAGTCAGGAAGTTTCCCAAGAAGATTAAACATATTCATTAAAAGTAAATCACAAAAGTGCCGTTAAAACTTTGGACAGTCCAACGAAAGCGCTTAAGCGCTGCATTTAGTTAGTGGGACAGAACGTCAGATATATATCCAGCTCTTACAGAAGTTCGTTGGAACGCTGCCCGCGGCGCGACACCAAAGTTCCGAACGCTACAACCATTTTATAGTACTTATTAACACTAAAATTGAGTAATTAGAAAGTACCGTGCTGATAATGTGTAGTCTGGGGCACTTAAGCTGAGGATTTAACGATTTCGCTAACAATGCCCAACTGTTTGAGAGCTTAGTTATTCATGAAAGGGTTTGCAATGGAATTAAAAGTTTGCACGGAATTTAATGGTTTAACAACACGATAAATTAATTTGGATTTTGGAAAGCAATGTGAATATCGCTTTTACTGTGACCTGGGAAAGGTAATGGGTGATAGTCAAATTGTTTGAACCCAAATAACCTATTGTCTAATAAATTCTATGGCTTTCCTTCGACATCACTCGACCACAAAACCAAGACGACTTTTCCAATGCTTAATAAGACTTAAATCTTCCCATTTCAGCACTGACTTTTACGGATAAAATAACGTTTAGAGGGTTTACGACTTAAGGCATTTCATACAAACTTTCAAGCCCTTCTTTTTCGAAATGAATGAACCGATTTTAATGAAACTTCATACGCATAAGCAGAATACAAAGTTCTAAAAAGTTAGTTAAGTACATTTTCGAAAAATAGTGTTACAGCCAAATTAGACCGATTTTAATTTTTCAATAGAAACAGAGATTACCAGTATCTTTGTTTTAATAAGACATTTCGAAAATGTTCTCAACTAACTTTTTAGACCTTTGTATCCTGCTTATGCGTCTTAGCCCTAAAGATCGACAACTACAGGCTAATATATTACTTAATTAAGTATTAAATGTAGTTACTAAATAAGTCCAAGAGCAGTAGTGGCCCAGTGGTGACGGTCGCGACTTACGAGTTGTAGGTCGTAGGTTCGAACACAGGCAGGCACCTACATTTGTGTAAATTATTTCTCCGCCACTGCTCTCAAAACTGTGAAGGAAAACATCGTGAGGAAACCGACCTATAACCAAAAATTCGAAGACATGTCACATCTACCAATCCGCACTGAGCCTGCGTGGTGGATTACGGCCCACTCCCTTTCACTGAGAGGAGGCCTGTGTCCCAGCAGTGGGAACATTATAGGCTAATTATACATTATGCATATAAGTCCTAATAAACCAGTCATTGTTCTGTTATCATTACCGGCGATCAATACTATGCTGTGTAATAACCTAATGTGCGCCCGTTCAATAGATTTCATCTGCCCTCACCTCGGTCACTGCGGATTTAAATTAAATTCACATATGACAACCTATTAGGCCTTCCAAACAAATATGCAAAATTTTATAGATGTATGTATACTTATTGGTAAAACATTAACACTGACCTCTTATGAGGTTGTTAATGTTTTACCAATAACCCTGTATATGTATGTATGTTTGTCCACGCATTTCTCCGCAACCATTAATCGGATCGTGACAATTTTTTTTATTGGCTTACATTTACTTCAACTTCGGAAACAGTGCAAGTTTCATAAAAATCGATTCAGTAATTTTCAAGATATGGACTAATTCGTGTAAGTGTGATGGCCTGGCTTATTGATACGAGCTACGGGTGTAGTATCAAAGGGAAAACATCTCAAAACCTTGGTCAAATTCTAGTGCAATATTTACAACAAAACTATTAAGTACCTACTTATTACAAACAAATATTCCAGTTTTACTTAAAACTAAAAATTACGAAATAAAAAAGTAATATAAAGAAATGAAACCGACTTCAAAAAGAAATTAACTCAAAATTATGAAATAACTTTATTACATACCATATACACTTCGGAAGTCTGGTATTCAGCTGCATCCGGTTAGACTGGAAGCCGACCCCAACTTAGTTGGGAAAAAGCCAAGCCGGATGATGATGATGATACACTTCGGAAGTCGGTGGCAAAAAACTAAAACTAAAATACAGATCCCAAGAAAACTACTTCCGCAATTAAAGTTATATCATAATTTTGAGTTAATTTCTTTTTGAAGTCGGTTTTCAATTAAATTATTATGTTGCTACTCTGTTTCCCTAACATCCTCCAATTCGCTAATCAGTTTTTTGGAAGTTCTTATGGACGTAGCAATGTTAAAACATTACCAGCGGATTTATAGAATATCACTTACAGTCCGTTTACAGTTATTTTACCTCTGATTTTGCATCAATGACAAAAACAGTGATATTTATAGTCGTGACATTAAGGTTGCTATTTGATTGCTGCCATTGCCAAGTCTGTCCAAATCACAATTATATTTATTTTCCTTGCCATAAGGTTGAAATTTGGTTGCTGCTGTCAGAGATAAAATAAATGTGAAAGGGAACAAATTCTGTGAAAATTAGTGACGTGTGTCACCGTAAAAGGCTTCTTATTTGCTGGTCGAGTACATAAAAGCATAAAACCCTTACAATTAAGTAGCTGATTACCGTGTAAAATCACATTACCTTTGTAACGCTGCCACTGAACGGGACGCCTTTTGCAAGAGCAAAATTCAATAACATGAAAATGTGGTTGAATAATTCATACCTTTCAATGATAATAATTCAGAATATTCGACATACTCCGAATTTAAGGGCGAAATTTATTTTGGGACTGAAAGACATATTTTGACGCCTGGCTTTCATTACAGTTCATTTTTTCTTTCATGTCAACAAACGAAGTCGTCAAAGTTCTTCGTATCAATCACACTTGAATCTTATCATCTTTAAAAGAAAAGAAACACACGGTAATGCGTTATATTTTATTAAATATCGGGCTGGCGTCCGCAACTCGACGTTCAAAACGCGTATTTTGCCCAGATTTTAAGAAAAAAAATCCCTTCATATGAAATGTCTCAGCGCCACATGGTTCACCGATAATGAAAAGTAAATAAAAATACACTTTATAGCTCCTATTTTATTACCTTTCTTTAGGTCTCTGGAGGTTACAACATGTTTGATTTCTATTGACCTTAGTTCGTTTTCATTCCAATACATAAACAATATCTAGATGAAAAATATCAGTCTTACGCTATTTGCCCACAAGGAAAGGAGTAATATACAATGTGATACGACAACAATTAAAATCAAAATCAATATATTTTATTTCACATAATAGGTATAAGTGAAATAAAATGTATTGTTTTTATTGGTACGGGCACTTTGAAACGTCAGAAGCTAGGTGCACGGATCCAATTGATAGTTTCCCATGGAGAACATCGGGCAAGAAACTGACGTTTGAGCACACCCTCACTCCACAAGTCCACGAGTCCATTGTCTTGTCGAGAATATTGTCTTTATTCACTTTGCATCATCTCTTCTTGTATGCCTCCTCTAAATGGTTTATTGTTCACATCGTGTCTTTGGTGAAGAATCTTTAGTCGGAATCCTTCCACATTCCGGAATAAAGATTCATACAGACCATCTATCAATCTCCTTTTATTGCATTTTTGGGCAGACAAATTTCTCTGTCTTTTTAAAGAGATTTACGATCTAATACCAAATAGTTTTATCTTTGTACGCACGATAGTTTCTTCAAAGGAAGCAATTCACTGTTGTTTGTTTCATATAACAAGAACCCCGAGCTTCTGAGGAACTATTTAAAGCTCCGTGCAGAAAGTGACACTAATTGCAACACAAATCCTCATTTTGTTAAGAACTAGAGAGTCTCTTGCAATGAATTTAAAACTATCTTAGACATCAGTTTATATCTATGTAGTGTATGAATTATGTACTCTAGAGTACATACTTCAATATGAGTCGTTTTGCTATAATATAGTTGTAAATATTTGCAGTTGACTGTTATGCCAAACAGATACTATAAAAAATATTTATATGGTAATAACACCAGCGGGTACCGATAAAAGAGGATGGTAGAAAAAATAAAAATATAGGCGTAGCCGGCGTAGCACTGCGCTACGATGTGCTACGAACGCTACGCTTCAATTTTTACGTACGCGAGTTACGTTTTTTTAGTTCTTATTAGTTTTAAGAACTGCAGTTCTTAAAACTAATAAGAACTAAAAAAACATGTAATGTAATAATTGCCTTACTAAATCAACATCTGCATAGCCTTTTCCAACTATGTTGGAGTCGGCTTCCAGTCTAACCGGATGCTGCTAAATATCAGTATTTTACATGGAGCGACTGCCTATCTGACCTCCACAACGGCACAACCCAGTTACTGGGTAATACGACACCCCTTGGTATGACTTGCCTTACTAAATACAGTCATGAATGTATCCAGTAGGGCAATTATTATTTCTGTCATGTGACTTGGCTCAGTATCAAGAGATCCGTTTCATGCGAGATTCAACTTTTGAATAATGTTACCGCAAATACCGTGTGGTTTGGTGATAATGATATTGCCAGGAAACTGGCAAATAGTGTTGGCCATTTTATCTGCGCTTGGAGGCGCACTTTACTTTTGTTTACGGTCCGTTCGGTTGGCAATTTCACAACCAAGTGATTTATCGAAAGGTCAAAATGTGATTATATTTTTTATAGAGAGTTCTCACAGAAATTAACAAAAAATCAAGAAGACAAAAATCAGTGCATAAATTATTCCTAAATAGCGTTTACGTAACAGGTAGATAAGTGGTTTTAAGTGTAGTACTAACCACTCCGAATTAAGAAATTACATTCGTCCCAGGACGAATGAATCCCACATGAATTCATTGACCTCGGGAAAGGTCAATATAAATAAAAATCAGGGATATACATTATTTTTAACCGACTTCAAAAAAGGAGGAGGTTTTCTATTCGACGGTATGTTTTTTTTTTTTGTGTGTTTGTTACGCGATTACTCCGCCAATTGTGGACCGATTTTCAAAATTCTTTTTTTGTTCGAAAGGGTATACTCTCGAGGTGGTCCCATTATCATCAAGTTGGAATCTGATGAGAGGATCCCATGGAAATCGAGGGAAACCCTCAAATTTTATAGGCAAAACTATAGCGATTTGGGTATTTTTTAAAGTAACTTGAGCATTTGTTCTCGGAAATCATCATTTGTTAAAGTGGAGCTGATGATGAAGACCACAGATGGCCATCGGAACTACTCAATGACAAATATTTCACGGTTTGCGATTCGATTACTTTACTATGGTTGCTAAACGATTTATCCTCGTCACAATGCGTATGGTAAGTGGTTGTTGAGAAGTTCTCCTGGTTCTTACCAGGAGAACTCCTCAACAATTAACGTCCCTGCATCGGGAAAAGCAATATTTTGTAAAAGGTGATGAGCAGTTGACATTAGGCTATTGTAACTTAGATAAATTACAAACTGACCCACTAAAAAGTGAAAAATAAAAACTTTTTACAAAAAAAAAACAACCGACTTCCAAAAAACACTATAAAGTGAAAAATAACTTTAATTTCGGAAGTCGGTGGCAAAAACTAAAATACTAATCCAAAGACACCGACTTCCGAAATGAAAGTTATTTTTCACTTTATAGTGTTTTTTGGAAGTCGGTTGTTTTTTTTTTGTAAAAAAGTTTTTATATAGACAACATTTTCATAGAATATCGTTTCAAATATTTTCTTTCTCATATTATAATTTCATAGAATAATCAATACGCAGAATACTTAGTTAGAAAAAAATAAAAATCATAGATTATTGTTACAAATAAAATTTAATTTTTCGATATTCATATCATAGAAAAACAAATCAAATATTCGTTATCCTCATATTGTTCAGTTAAATAAAACTTATGAAGTACCAAGAAAATCATTTTTTCGAGTGACAGTTTTTAAACGTTTCTATTCGTGGGGAAAATCACGTGGCGGGTCTAAATTGGTTTAGAAACAATAATAATAAGACGTAGTCGACTGAGCCCCGCTTCGCGGGGGCCCTATTTCTGTCTACCTAACCTAACCCAAGTCGAGGTGCCCCAAGTCCCGAGATCGCTTATAGAAACCATTATTTTTATAGTTCATTCAAATACCATGTAAAAATACACCGAACAAACAGTATTCGTTAAAAAATAATTCTACTGTTTGAGTAGTTTGTTAAATAAAAAAACGTGATTACAAAATTCATTGAATTGTGTTTCTGTGAAATATGTTTCGTTCAAGTAAATAGTCTTTGAAACAATAATATTCGAAATAAAATACAAGGACCAAATATTGTATGAAACATTTTCTGCGAAACGAAATTCTATGAAATTTCTGTCTGCGAAACAGGGGAACACGAAAAATCAGAAATAAATACATTACTACCCAAAAACCAACCTTTCCGCTGCGATATAATTATAAATAACGGGTCTAAGCGGCTCAAAATTAACTCTCTCACAAACTGTCGTGAAGAGAGGTCGGGTTTAGACGGAAGCGCTCGAGGCAGTGGTCGGTCGTAACACAGCTGACCTGGATATCAAACCGCCCGACGATCACCTGGAGCCATTTCCCCTTTTTATTTTACCACAGCACCTCTTACAATGTTATCTAATGGCGCGTTTTATGGAACAACTTGTGGCGGCTCTAATTTTCCAAGTAACGTGTTTAATGACTAGGTCGTTGAAACACTATCGGCTATGTACTATCCATGGAAGGGTTTTATTAATCTATATTTGTGCTCCTGTTGGATTGCTTTCAATATTCTCGTCACTTTTACATTTGGATTTAGATCGTAAAACGGATGAGACCAGCGGGGTAATTACGTAACACACTAACAATAAGAATGGCTTTCATTTTGACAGTTTAACAACATTCATTACGTTATTTACGTTGTTCTTTCGTCAAATTTCTCCAGCATATGAAGCAATGGATTAGCAATATCCTTCAAAATGATTCAGATTGTGATTACGAGTTTGGCATAACCAGAGAGGCTATAGTGTGTGAAGTCGGACTGTGGATGACGATGATTCAATTTTTAATGACCATAATGCCTTGGAAGGTTGGTAGGCCTTTGGTGTGGGATGCAACGTGTGTCGACACCCTTGCGCCATCCCATCTTCCAAGCACGGTGAGCTGTGCTGGGGCAGCTGCTGCAGGTGCGGAAAGCCTCAAACGGCGCAAATACTCCAATCTCTTTGGAACGTATATGTTTGAGCCATTTGGGGTTGAAACTCTAGGGCCATGGGGCCCGAGGGGCCACGTAGTATTTCGAGACATCGCCAAGCGGTTGGTTGACTCTTCACGTTCTTCTATTTTTTGGCCAAAGAATCAGCATTGCCATACAACGTGGCAATGCTGCCAGTCTTTTGGGCACGTTTCCTGTTGACAGCGATGCGGATGAATTTTTTGATGCCCTTTGATTATTTCCTTTCCTTTTTATATACTTGTACATATTCTTATTATTATTTTAATTAAATAAAAATAAATTATTTTTAAACCAAATATTATGCGAGTGTTAAATTTAGTGGCAATAGTGTACTCGTACGGATGAGTGACGTCACGCTTCCATACGACACCCAAATCATGTCCATGTTGCCAGCTGAGCGAAGGAAGCGGGAGCCCGTGAAGTATCAAGTACATTGTGCAGGGAAACGTGGTTTTGTAATCTAAATACTTCATCCCGGTACAAGTGGATTTTACAGTTTCTTATGTGAAACGCTCATAATAGTCATTTGAAATTGCGTCTAAAATATTTCAAAATCTACGCCGTAGCATTTTCGTAGCACAGGCTACGCGTTTGTTCGGGACGTCTACTTCAAGTTTTCTAGAACTAGGGATGACAACTATTACTTACTAGCAGCCCCCCGCGATTTCACCCGCATAAGTGTCGATCCCGTGGGAATATCGGGATATAAACTATCCTATGTAAAGCGGTTTAATAATAATAATAATCATTTTATTATCAGGGAACTAAGGCCCATAGGTAAGCATGAAGAGGTAACAGACAGACACACTTTTGCATTTATAATATTCGTATGGATGGATTAACTTTCCTTTTCCTTTTGAATAAAAATTAAATATTTACGTACGGAATATACTTATATACCTACGCCCAAGGCCAGGGGTGTATACCAGGCCCAATAAACAATACTTATTAACTTATTATGCTTTTACCCGTGCGTAAAAAGAACGGCCGTTAATGATTAAAATATGTAAAAGTTTTTTTGGAAATTAATTAATATGTTACAAACTGAGCCCTTTAAAACGGGTTACTGCGAAATATATAACTTGATATTTTAGGATAACGATAAATCTGATCCCATTAAGGATTTTGGGGTTAAAGATTTGTAGATCTGGGTAATTTGATACAACATCAGCTTAGCCATTAGGCCGAATCTCGAAGTTTGAAAGCAAACTTGTCTATGTAACTAACATAACATTTAAATGCTTTGATTTATGACGGATTAACTAGCGATTATGGTTATGTCGTAGTTACGTAAGTTTTTATGAATAGTTGTGGTAATACAGAGCCCGAACAACTTATTACTCTATACAAATCATCATCTGCCTTCCCTTTTCCCAACTATGTCGGGGTCGGCTTCCAGTCCAACCGGATACAGCTGAATACCAGTATTTTACATGGAGCGACTGCCTATCTGACCTCCACAACCCACTTATTAAGTAATACACCTTGCCTTGGTAAGACTGATGTCAGACTTTCGGGCTTCTGACGACCCGTAACGACTGTCAAAGATCTACGAATGACAACCGGGACCAACGACTTGACGTGCTTTCCGAGGCACGGAGGGGTCTTGGTATGTAAAGATGGTCACCCATTCACGGACCAACCGCGGCAAGCGTAGCTTAACCTGATCGATCGAACCGTGCGGCTGTTATTTCTTTGCCACAAGCTCCTAATTACTCTATAAGGCTATATAAATACCAGAATCAGATAGATATACTCTACTATCTCTTTAGCCTTCTAGTCTATGTTAAATTAGTTACCAAGTTCTTTAGCTTAATCGCTCCACTGAGGAAGAGTTGTTTTCTCTCTGGGGTTTCCACGTTTTCAGCAGCGCATATTTCAAAACAACACAACTAGCTAGTAGCTACCATACTATAAGCTATGAAATACCACAAATAGTTATCCGCGAGTTCCGCGACTATAGTCAAACCCACGTTCCTATTACCAAAGTAGTAAACAAGTCCCGAGCAAAACTTCATCGGCTGTCACAAAAGTGAAATGGAGCCACTCGTAATAAACTTGAGACCTCTGTTTGGGAAACAACGCCCACGTATAACTGTTGGAGAATAAGATATTTATGGGTGATTGACACATTTTCTGTGAGGAAATAATAACAAAATGTATGAGAATAATGGAACTATCTTTGGCTGTGACGTTGATATGTTTGGAACATTACGGGAGGATTCTTTCTATCATTCATAATCATAATCATTTATTTATTTGTCAGAATATTGTTACAGAGTTGTTACATATTTTTAAAAGTTCATAATATTCTGCCGTTTCCGGCGTACAAATACATTTTTTAGGGTTTTGGTAATTTTGTTAGATTAACATTGAATTAAATAAATTAGAATAACATTCAAATTGGAATAGTAATGTCAAAATATTAAATTAAGTCAAAGAGATAATAAGAATAGAATAGGTATAATTATTCTAATATTTAAGTCAACTGTTCATTTCATTCATAAAATCATTAGTCGAGTAATAGCATTTACATAGGAGATAATTGAATAATTTAGATTTAAATGTCCTAAAGTTAAGTGTTTTAAAACAGTCTGGTAGTTTATTATAAACTTTGGTCGCCATACAAAATACGTTATTAGAAAATAGTTTATTATTTCGTCTAGGTACACGAAGCATGTGGACTTTGCGGCTAGGTCTAGATACAAGATCATTATGCAGATTAAATTCATGCTTATTTTGGTACACAAAAATACAAATTTCAAAAATATATAGTGCTGGGAGTGGTAATATTTTTAATTTTTTTGAGTAATGGAACACAACTGTCCAGTGGGTGAGCTCCACATATTGACCGAATACATTTCTTTTGAGCTCGAAACACTCTGTTAAGTTCTACAGAATTACCCCATATTATAATGCCGTAACGCAAAATTGACGAGAAATAGCCATGATATGCACATAGTGCCGCATCAACACTAGCCACACGTGTTAATCTGTATAGAACGAATACGAATCTATCTACCTTTGTGCAGAGTTCATCAATATGAGCTTTCCAGTTACAGTGTTTGTCTATTGTTATCCCTAGGAATTTGGTACTCTCAACTTCTTCAATAGCGTCATTATCGTGTTGTATTTTTAACTGTGGACGCTTACTGTTATATGTTTGGAACTGTATCATTTTGGTTTTGCTCAAATTAATATGGAGATTGTTTTGATTGAGCCAAGTGATAATTTCTTCATTCTCATTCCGCACCTGCTTTTGGTTTAAAAAAAACCCAAGTCATCTTAGTGAGTATTATCTACACAGTATTCGTAGCTGATACTTCTATAACTAGTCAAATAAACAGATAGGCCCTTCATATGTCGCTGTTGAGCAGAGTGCAGTGTTGTCGCAACTAAATCCTGACAGCTGTGGCGGAGAGCTCCAAATACTCCAAATATTAGACTTTTAATGATGAGGTTCCACAGGTAGGAAACATGTTTTCTTGTCTGTACTTTAATTATTGAGTAGGCCACACGACGAAAGAGCATTGCTAGAAATGATGCGATTACTCAACTTAAATTCGGTTTCAAATTGACGCATCAGCATGACTAGTAGGTAGTGGTCGTCCTATGCTGGTCGTCCTTTGCATGGAGTGTGCATTATTTTATTACCTATTTATATCAGTACACTAGAATATAAGTGGTTTTGTAATACTAACACAATATGGATCTCACTGTTGTCCGAAAAATGTGAATTTTGATTTATTTTTTTATAATTTCCAACTAAAAGGACAGGCCAAGATTGTTTTAACAATAAAAGTAAATATCACAAGAAACAGATTGACTTTTTCCAAATTCAAAATTTCACCATCGCGTGTTCGCCACCTGAAATGCGTCGCAGCGGCCGTTTATTTTATGTGCCAACCGTCACCGTGATAAATAGCGCTGGATGAAATATAAATCTTTCAGCAACGCAAACTGTTGATGATCGTACTATTTCTATTTTACACAAAACGCCGAAAAGGGAAGTTGTTTATTTGATGGGTTGAATTTTTGTGACGGAAATATGTTGATGATCTCCGATCATAATGCGTATAGTACGTTCCACGAAATAGATAAGAGGTTTTATCTATTGCGTTGTAGGACTTGTAGGTTCTAAGCCTAAAAAAGACCACCTTCCGACTGTGTCTCTCTTTTTCATTAAGTAAAGAATCTTTTTAATGAAAGTCGATGTAAATTAAAAGGTAAAAAAGAATGTGTAAATAACTAGACACGTGTCACGTGACGTGTTTCTGACCTGTTTTTAGGGTTCCGTACCTCAAAAGAAAAACGGAACTCCTATAAGGTCACTTCGTTGTCCGTCTGTCAAGACCCTTTTTCTCAGGAACGCGTGGAGGTATCAAGTTGAAATTAATATCAATTATTCAAGGCTGCAATCCCTTGAAGCAGTGAAAAAAATCAAACTTCTCAGTCAACGCAATCAAAAGATACGGGCGTTTATGTTCCGTTTATGCAGGATACTTTGCACACTCGCAAGGGAATCAAAACCTTTAAGGTACTTCCCGTTGACCTAGAATCATGAAATTTGGCAAGAAGCAATTTCAACAAGTATAGGAAAAAATCATCCGAAAACCGCAAATTTGTAGTTACATACCTACAAATTTGTACGGAACCCTCGGAGCACGAGTCCGACTCGCACTTGACCGTTTTTTTTTTTATCAGCATTTGTATTTTGAGCAGTGGTGGCCAAGTGGTGACGGCCGCGACTTACGAGTTGTAGGTCGTAGGTTCGAACCCAGACCTGCGGCGCTTTACTTTGTGTAAATTATATCATCACCACTGCTCTCAAAACGGTGAAGGAAAACATCGTGAGGAAACCGGCATGTCCTAGAACCAAAAATTCGAAGACATGTGACATTTACCAAGCCGCACTGGGCCCGCGTGGTGGATTACGGCCCACTCCCTCTCACAGAGCGGAGGCCTGTGTCCCAGCAGTGGGAATTATAGGCTGATTATGATTTGTATTTTTGATCAAAGTGCCCAAAGGAAAAACCAGATAATTTTACCCTATCTAGTATTTTATAATTTTGCTATGACAATAAGGCGTTATCGCTTCGGTTCGATCGGTCGATTGGCGAGGCAAGGGCGAGGCGTATGAAAGTCTTTTGTTTTGCTTATTATTTGGTCTGATCCGGAACCCCGGGTCTTGGTCCATAAATAGATGTATAGATACCACCTTAAACCTCAATGCTTTGTTGCAGGAAGGCGCGTGCGCGCGCGAATGGTGGGCAGTGATGGGGGGGCCGCGGCGCATGTCCAGTGCGCTGCTGCTGCCCTTCGCGCTGTTGTCCCTGCCACCCACGGAAGCTGCAAACACTACCACCTACCGGGTACGTTGATACTTTCATCATGACATATGCAATGGGAACCATTACCAGGGCCATCTCAGAGACAGGTACAGTCACGAGCATAAGTATGTATGCACTTGGGTTTATTCAAAGACGGTTTTCTGCTATTGTTTTGAATGAAATTTTATGGTATTACGAACAAAGTATTTTCAAACCCATAGGTTTGTGTAAAGTGTCGTATTTCAATGTTGCTTTCATTATTTCACGTAAAAATCGCAATTGAAAGTTGCCAAGTGTTGACATATTAGTGCTCGTGACTGTAAACTCCAAACCGGAGCACAGAACACTGCTTGGTGGCAGAAATAGGTATTGTTGTGGACGCTACTTCCCCGGACAAGCTCCTTCGCAAACGGCTCTACTAACTCAACTTAAAAACCTGACTTTCTACGCTCAGAAAACCTTAACATAACATAACATAATCAGCCATAATGTTCCCACTGCTGGGCTGGGACACAGGCCACAGAAAACCTATATCGTTGTTAATAATAGGTATTATCATAAATGACATTGAGGACAACGGGCACACGAAATTATTCTTAGGTGTTGTAAGTTTCAGCAATAACCCACCATAGTCTGTGAGGGCATTTATGTGAAACCAACACAATGTGCAACCAACGACTTGGATGTATCCGAGCCGTCGGTCGCAAATTGTGTAGCACATGTTGGCTGTAACTTACACTTGGTTTCACTATAACGTAGCTAGGTTTAAGCCTAGACTTTGAATTGTATTATTAGCCAAGAAACTCTCTGTATTTCACGTCATAGTAGGTACTTATAAAATAATAATACCGAAGTTGGATCCTATTGTCAAATGTAAGCTCCCATCCACTAGTCCAAAGCGGGAGAGTTACCTAAGTTACTATACAGCATACAGCTCGTGTACCATGACCAATTCTATCTCTATTCTACTAAGAATAGACAAAGTTCCTTCTATCGAACTCGACATCTCTTCTGCCCGAGCACAAGGCGACCCCTAGTCGCGTTTCTATTAAGACAAAGACATTTATTCTTTCCATACCAACGCAGAGCAAATTTTAAAATCAATATAGATTCTTATCTAAGTCCAATGTGATGAAGACTATTTGACACTTGTTGAGAAGAAATGTTTCTACCCCCAAGTGTCAAAAGAAAGATTGATCGTCATGCTTGACACTGTAGACTTTTGTCGACTGAAGAATAGAAACATTTCTTCTCTTTATCGTCATACTTAAGACGGTAGAAATCTTTCAACAATCTGTCATTTTGTCTATTTTTCCGTCGACAAAACCCGTTGCTACGGTGGTCATGCCAGAGTCAAACCATCATTGACGGATATCACGCTCTATAAAGCCGACTAAAACTCGATGTGTTCTATTTACGGTCTGATGCACGAAATTCTGCATGACACTGATAAAGCATTTCGGGCCATTTTCACACCTGCATCGTAATAAAAGCCGTGTTCATTGGGTTACAGCCGTACGTTCGTGCCAAGCTGTATTGCACCCTATCGACGTTTTAATTATAAACCTATCATATTTACTGGAAGGGTTAGAATATAGGTGCGAACGTACATTAACAAACAATTTTGATTTTTAAATGAAACCAGGGAATGATTCGATTAAAATCGGTATTGTGTTGGATATTTTTAAATTACCAACGAGTTATTTTTAATTTGATACTGATTAAAAACAAAAACTGTTAATCCTGATAACGCCTTATAAATTTTTAAATGAGGATCACCAAAACAATCATTGCAAGACAGAATGTAAGGCTTTTTTATGCTTTCAATTTAAACATTCATTAATTAGGTACAAATCAATCCATGAACTGCCAACCTAAAATTAAACACAAACAAACACCCATCCCACCCAATGAGTTGAACAATTAATCACACGGACAGCAACTGCAAAATTCATACAAATGCAACAGGATATTACATACCGACGCAAACCATTGCGACTCTGAAATGCTAACGATCGCCCCCTTCCCCAATGGGGCTGGCGTTGCGTGGTTATAATTATATATATCCTACCTCCAATGGTTCATCGGGTTTACGTCAATAATTATCACCGCCCGAGGGGTGCGTCTGCGTAAGTACATCAAAATAGGCATAAAAGGGATGTTTTTATAAAGCTCCCTGAAACCTGCGGAGAGCTGGGTTATTTTTTGTGTCAATATCTTTCTTGTATACATTTTATGTAAATTCTAAAAAGGACAGTGTTACCATTTGTTTTAGGAGATAAAAATAAGCAGGTACCTTGTTCTGTTGTTCAGTTGCGTTGTGTACTTGTTTTATGGGGATCTGAAGGCACGAAAAGAGTACTTATATAATAATCACCTCACCATCATCATTTCATGAAATAGTTGTTTGTAAACAGTATGTTCTTCACTTTTCTAGGTACTTAATCTCTAGCTAAGGCGATCTCAGTGGGATAGACAGAACTTAAGTAAACTCTAATGATCTGAAGTGACTAAAACAAGAGTTGCAAGACACAATAAATTGCTCTATTTTCTTGGAAGCAGAAACTATACATAGCTATAGCAGTTTCTAGCAAAAACATCTTATGTACAGTCACGAGCACTAATATGTCAACACTTGGCAACTTTCAATTGCGATTTTTTCGTGAAATAACGAATGCAACGTTGAAATACGACACTTTACATAAACCTATGGGTTCGAAAATACTATGTTCGTAATAACATAAAATTTCATTCAAAATTAAAGGAGAAAATCGCCTTTGAATAAAGCCAAGTGTATACAAACTTATGCTCGTGACTGTACAACAACTATAGTAAACAAGTAAGTAGCGTTATGTATGAACTAATGTCAGCACTCCGGCAGGTCTCATCTACCAGTTCTTGTAATAGTTTCAGGCTGAGATCTATAAACGTTACTAAGCAAGTGTGTTTGACTTAGACATGTTCCCGTCTGTTCTTGTAGTTTGACAATTGTGCGACATTGACAGGAAGTACTCTTAGCCATAGTATGAGGTAAGTAACATTTATAGATCTTGGCTTTAGTCTGGGTAAATGTTACGGAACCTACCTATGATAATATTTTGTATCGATAACAATCTTCTTAAACGGCTCCATCAAAATATATAGGTATGTTTTTTACGTTGTCGAGCAAACGTATTTTTCAAACGTAATGAAGCTATGGATTAGGAAAATGTGTTACGCAATCGGGGTGCAGGGTGTGCAGGACATCCAAAATTTGACATCCCTATTTCTGGTTATACTACTGAGCTGAACGAAGTAAGACCACTCATTTTGATAGGACCTGTATGCCTGTTTACCTTACACCCAATTATGGACGGTAGATATAATTATGCCAGTGAGTTCGATACGTTATTATGTAGCTTGCGAATTATCTGGCTTCCCAGAGGTTTGTGTAACCAAATATTCGGCGGTAGCATCCGATTTAACAGTAGGTACGTTGCACTTGGATATTTTGATGTATGGTGAACCGGACTTTTGCTCCATGGTTTTACCAAGTTGAATTTCAAGAAATGTAGAACGCGGCATAGGAAGGAAACTGCTTCGTTGTCAAATCTAAAACACTTTTCAGGCAAGACGCTCTGATTTTATAGGTGGATTAACATCTTAATCAAACTGATTTTGCGATACCGTTTTATCCACGTTCACAAACTCACCTGCTGAAGTTGCGTTTTTGCAGATCCGACAGTAGCGCCAGATAGCCCGCTAAATTCAAATTTTTACGTTTCTGGTCAGTATTAAGTTGTACGTTGATTAAAATATGATTTGCGGCCGTAACAAATATGTATTTTCAAAAGTCATCAACAAAACTCTCTAAAACCAAGTATGTACCTAATTCTATTGAATGACTATTTCATGAAATCTTGACATTTTAGGATTATACCAAAGAGATTAAGATAGATACTTAATGTCTTTGGATTATACTAACTTTACAAGTTGTATTACTGATTCTATTGCAAAAAACGTAAGAAAATTTTAATTTCGCGGGCGAAAAGATTTAGATACAAAAGTTTTGTCGTTATTCCTTTGTGATTACTGTACTAACAAGAGTAAACTACCACGTACCGTACCAGTAGGAAGTGAATTTAACGTAAGATAACATCACACATGTATTTTCCAAAGGGTTATACAGAGGTGTATACCTATTGTACACCCACATGTTCCCAATTATGTTTGTCCCGTGTAATAGGGGGCGAGCCTATTGCCATACTAGGTGAATCCATACTAATATCTATAGGTACTAATATTATAAATGCGAAAGTGTGTCTGTCTGTCTGTTACCTCTTTACGCTTAAACCGCTGAACCGATTTAGATGAATTTTGGTATAGAGATAGTTTGAGTCCCGGGAAAGGACATATGATAGTTTTTATCCCGATATTCCTACGGGATCGACACTTATGCGAGTGAAACCGCGGAGCGCTGCTAGTTTAGTATAAAATATTGCACAATACCTAACAGTTGAAGCGCTACAGCGCTGCAATCTTCCTCTGTACATGAAGTATGTACGGCTTCTAGATGGCTTTCAAGATGGCCCGATAGCAGCTTCCTTCGTGGACGGTTTTAAATTAAATTGAGACGGCCGACCGTTTCGAATTAAATTCTTTAACATGTTTTGCTTACGAGGTTAGGGGACAGAACCCACTGCCTTAAATCATTTACGACTCAAAATGCAGCACTTTTATTAGGTTTGCAGAGTTTTAAAAATGAAATATTTTTTTTACCGCTGTAGCCGATGGATGATAAACATCTCAGGTCGATGTAGGTACAAAATACAATTATTTTCTTCTTCGTGTCGCTGCACGCTGGCACGACTCTATTTCAGATCTTGTTGGCCCAAAACTTTGCCACTTCCACGGCGTTGTCAATGGCAGTGCAGAGGTCACTTGAAAAAAAACTCTATGAAAGTAATACTCATTTAGCACAAAACACAAGAAAATAGGTTTAAACACAACGTTACTAATAAGCAAAAAGTTACCCTGATTTTTAAGAATTTTCTAAACTTTATTAATAGTGGGTACGCACTCATCAATATCGTTTTAATGAGCTCTTTAGAGAGAGCTAACATTTCAAGCATTTTTAGGTAGTTTCAAACAGGTACCAATATAGGTAAAAAAGGGAGGAGGGGTGGGTCGATCGATCAGGCTAAGCTACGCTTACTACGGTCGATGGATGTGGGTGTCATCTTTACATACCGAAATTCCTCCGTGCCTCAGAAAGCATGTTAAGCTGTTGGTCCCGGCTGTCATTCATGGATTTTTGACAGTCGTCAGAAGCCTGAAAGTTTGATAACCAGTCATACCAAGGGGTATGGTGTTACGAAGTAACTGGTTTGTAGAGGTCAGATAAACAGTCGCTTCACATAAAATACAGATATTCATCTGCATCCGGTAAGACTGGAAGCTGACTCTAAAAATAAAATGCAAGGCAGATGATGACCAATATAGATAAAAATAAAAAACGAAACAATACAAACCATAAAACATTGAAAGCTTCAAAAAACAGTACTAACGTTATTTCGATTCCCCATAACAATATTCCCCCAAAGTTAGCGATACTTAATTAAGTTAGAAGCGAAGACTTTGTGGATCGTTGAAAACTCGTTAGAAACAAATGAACCATCCCAATTTGAACTAACACTTACATAATGTCATACTTAATTAACTAGACACGTGCCTTTGATACGAGTAGAACAGTGACGCAATAATTGAAAGCAATTGCTTACCTTCAGGAAACTCGATCGTGTAATTTCTTAGTGACTTTATTGTTATAATAACACTAATGAAACAGTGTTATATGTGTTGATGGGAACCTTTTAATATTGATTAGTGATACTTACTCTATTTAATTAGTTAGAAAGGATTACTATTTATAGGTATGTTTATCGTTTGTTTTTTTTTGTTTTTGTTTATCGTAATTTTTTTATTTCTTTGAAGAGGTAAACAGGGGTGTGTCCAGGGTTGCAGGGACGCGCAATCTGACATGGATTCACTACATGATTCTGTACCCCAATGCGTTGAAATATTACGTCAGTTATTTAAAAAAAAATGCTGCTCCATACATTTTGACTGCGTTTCTATGAAACACCAGATTTTTTTCAAAGTCAAAGTCAAAGCATTTATTTCAAATAGGCACATTAAAGGCACTTTTGAACGTCAAAAATTACGATAAAATAGAATTGATTCTAGTCGCCCATTCCAAAGGGTAGTTTTCGTATGGAGAAGAACGGGCAAGAAACTCCACCGTTACTCTTTTAAAAAGTTTTACAATATTTTGCATACATTCATTATATTAATAATAATATGTGAAGACGATGCACCTACAATAAAATTACTATACCACAATAGGTAAAAGAATTAAAAATGAAACCATGATATATAAATTAATTAATTATCTGATAGATACATGGTGCTCACATATTTACAAACATGGTAAAAGTAAATGATTTTCATTGAAAATAATAAACAAAAAAAAATAATTCAAGTTGTCAGGGTCAATGTCAGGGTGTGAGTTAAAGAAAAGTAATTACAGAATGTAATGAATGTCAAAAAATAAATAAATTATACAGTTAAATTAGCAACCAGTTTGATTTTGTCTAGACTCTAGATTGTCTTAAGGGCCCCTTTTCCCGAAACTTTAGGCATTTTACGCGCTGAGTCGGCTTGCGCCCGCGTTGCACAGGAGCCGTCGCGGTATGAACTCCGGTGACCTATGGCGGCGGACGAGCACGCCACAGTACAAATAAATCAGTAGTACAAATATTACACTAGTTTACAAATTTTTATTTTTTTTCGTTCACAGGACAAAACCGTTGGATTTGTTTTGTGACTACCTTCTAATCAGTAAAAATAAATGTCAAATGTTTTTATCAAGTCTGTTTTTTTTATAACACTCACAAGAAGTTTTGGCTTAATCTGGTTACGTAGTGATCAATTAATTGTCTTAAACTCAAAAAGGAAACATTTAATGAAATTCTATTTTTACCGACTTCACAAAAAGGAGGAGGTACTATGTTCGGGTGATTTTATGTTTTTTTTTTTTGTATGTTTGTTCATCGAATACTCCGCCAATTGTCGACGGATTTTCAAAATTATTTTTTTGTTCGAAAGTAGATAGTTCTGAGGTGGTCCCATTGTCACCAAGTTAGGATCTGATGATGGGATCTTATAGAAATCGAGGGCAACCCTCAAATTTTATAGGCTGACTTATTGTTTTTCGCATATTTTATGAAGTATCTTGTGTATTTGTGTATGGTTGTCACCATCTCAGGTAGCTGGGCTGATGATGGAAGCTACAACTCCTTAACAGTAAGAAGTTACTCGAACAGGCAAGGACTGTTTTAGTAAATTGTTTTGATGTTTGATAGGGCATTTGCCACATTTGGTCTCATGATCATCAAGTCATGACCTGATGCTGCAGTCAGGATAGTCTGCAGAGTACCTGACTTCTCGACAAGTAACAGCAGATATATCGTGTTTAGGCTCATTGAAAAGGGCTCGATGTGTGGATAAACGTACTGTTACTGAGAAACACCGAAGACCTGATGCTGAAGCCAGGAGCATCAGAAAAAGTACAAACCTTGAAATTACAGCACCGTACTCGTATTTGGGCTCATTTTAAACAGGACTAATTTTAAGTTCAATGCAATGTTGACATAAGTCTGGCCTGATGCTGCAGCCAGGATTATCAGCATCTAGTCTAAAAACTAATAAAAGGAGAACTCCTCAACAATTAACGTCCCTGCATCGAGAAAAGGAATATTTTATAAAAAGGCGATGGGCAAGTTGACATTATTCTATTGTAACTTAGATAAATTATAAATAGACCCACTAAAAAGCGAGAAATAAAAACTTTTTAACAAAAAAAAAAACCGATTTCCAAAAAAAACACTACAAACTGAAAAATAACTTTAATTTCGGAAGTCGGTGGCAAAAACTAAAATACTGATCCCTAAGACACCGACTTCCGAAATTAAAGTTATTTTTCAGTTTGTAGTGTTTTTTGTTGAAAATGTTTTTCAGACAGTGCAAATTAGATCATAACATTTTTTGTTGTATTTACAAGAAAAATATGTAGTAAAAAAAACAGATCGGTTACAGAAGCTATACTTTCGGTAGCAAATTTTAATAAAAAGGGTTTTTCAAGTAGTAGATGAAAAGTACTAACAAATTCGGTAGCAAGAAATAAAAAATACGTGCAATTTAGATTGTCAATTTTGTGGCAAGACCTAACAAATCACGAAACTAGCTGTTATTTTTGCCTAACTAAATATGTAGCCTTTAAAAACCAGAACAAGTGGTGTTACATACAATATAATGATGACCCATGGGTCAAAGAGTGTGGTACTTAAGATAGAAACACGTTTGTATGATACAACTACATACAGAAAGCATGGCTAATAGAAATCTCTATTCCTAGACAGCTCGTTTCGCCGAAAACTTTGTTGATAGAAAACGTTGTTCGTAGATATCTCGGTTCATAAGAAGCACTTTTGACAGAGATCTCTGTTCATAGATAGCATTTCTTGTCGGAAACTTTGTTCATAGAAACCACTGTTTCACCTTGGTTCACAGAAAGCACCTTTGGTTCACGGAAACCAATTAGATCATTATTTTTTAAGTAAGCTGTATTCCTATTCACTCGCTCTTGCATCCTATGTCGACGGAGCCCCACTTGGCGGGGCTCCTATTTCTGTGTAAAGGGTTTAAAGTAACCAAACCGAACCTCGGGGTGCCCTTCGCTCGCTCTTGCATCCTATGTTGCGCTTTTTTAACCAAGGGAAACAGTGGTTTCTATGAACAAAGTTTACGGCAAGAAGTGCTATCTATGAACAGAGATCTCTGTCAACAGTCCTTCCTATGAACCGTGATATCTACGGACAATGTTGTCTATCAACAAAGTTTTCGGCGAAACGTGCTGTCTAGGAATAGAGATTTCTATTAGCTGTGCTATCTGTATGTAGTCGTATCGTACAAGCGTGTTTCTATCTTAGGTTCCACACCGTGGGTCAAATCCTATGCTACATTCGAAAAGAATGCCTTACCCGATGTTGCCTAGTAGTTTCAGTCAATAAAACGAAGCAAAACCCACAGAATTGGAGACAGAACCTAAGACCCCATTTCGAGCCAGATGTATGATTTTGATTTCGAAGGATCTGAATTGAAGGATGGCAAAGTCAAAGTCAAGATTTCTGGTATAAAAAAAAGTTAGCAGATTACTGTTGGTCTAATTTAAGAGATACTGATACAAATCTGAATTAAAACAGAGTAAAATTTGCAATATGTAATACTTTCACTAAATGGTAATCTTAAAATTAACAAAAAAAAAAAGTAAAAATTTTGAAAACTAGACGATCTAAATTTTTTCCACTTCAGAATCTCACTAAGCATTTTATCCTCTATGCAAACACATGGTTTTCATCTCATGAACAAAAACGCTGTAAACTAGTGTTATTGGCGTTGGCGACAGACACATAAATTCAAAAGATTTAACGTGGGAGATAAAAAATTAAATTAAAAATTTAAAAAACCCCCGACAAAAATAAAATTAAGGAATCCCTACAAAAAGCACGAAATAAAAAAATCACACACACACACACGTCAAACTTAGAACACCCCGTCGTTTTTGCGTCGGGGGTTAAAAATTACATGGGAAGCATTGTATAGTGTTTCTTAAGTTCGTGGTTCTCTTTGTGCTCTTTTTGAAGGTTTCACTTCTACCACGTGTGAATTGCACACATGTTTTTTTTCATACACTTTCTTTCCACGCGAACGAAGTCGCGGGCAACAGCTAGTAAATAAATAAATATCGTTGGCTTTTGTCGTGGACACCAGGTAGTTGATATAATAAATATATACTTTTTTTGTAAATACATAGGTACTTCTTATGTACAAACATCCATGACTCAGAAACAAAATAATGTCCATGCTCATCACACAAACATTTGCCCCTACCGAGATTCGAACCCGGACCCTAAGATCGTAAGGCGGCCTCACTACCGCTGCGCCATTCGGATCGTCAGTTTATGTAAAAATATGTAAAGGTGAATGTTTCCATTAAAAATATTAAAGATTTAAAACTCTAGTCATACTGACTTCGCTAGTCTGTGTAGAGAACCACAAGTTTTCTTCACTTCAGATGCCCTTTTTTTCTTAATTTTGTTTTTTTTTATTTGCCATTTTAATTACTTCTAATACAACACGTTTTTACGCAGGTAAGTAGGCACTATTACGCGCGCGAAGACGATAATGTGGTTGCGAGAAAAATTGCATAGGTCCTCCCTCGATGACGTCCGGCAGGACACTGGTGGACACTGGCGCGGTGCGCGCGAGTCGTTTTTCACGCATTTATTTTATATGGAAAAAAATAAGTGCCATATTATAAATCTATCCAATAATATCCCTGTTAAACCTGATTAGTAAATGAAATGTAAAATTTTCATAAAAATTGCGTTCCCCCAAGTCTCATACAACTCAAAATCCTTTCAAAATCGACTTTACTTCTGATTTTTTTTTTGTCGAGCAAAATGTTAAATATTGTGTTTTTAACCAAAAAAGTCACTAGATTAAACATGTATCTGTACTATATATTTTTTTGCGAATTTAAATATGGTGATTTCTCTGAAAACAACTCGATCTAGAAACGTAAATTTCGGAAAAGGGGCCCTTAAGGAGCAGGACCAGCATGTTTCCAAGCATTCTTATCTTGGATATAATCTTCTAATTTATAGTACCTATGCTTGTTGTTTTTCATAACTAACAATTTTATATTTTTGCTAGGGGTGAATCACATGCTGAATTCATGGTTACAGTTTGCGCATCGATAATCCTGCCATCCTATAGCTAGGTACTGTCGCTTGTCCTTCGATCACAAATGTAGTACTTACCCAGGCAGGAACCTACCTAAGTGTCATCAATGCGGTTGCATCTGGCTGGCGAGAGCTGATATGACTCTGCCCCACTAAGTGGATATTTTCCTAACAAAGGCTTTGCTCAAACCAGCTAAAACCAACGTCAAGAAGTGCCAGTAGTTCCTACTCAAATACAAGTTTATGGAATCCATTTATTTAATGATACGAAACGTTTGTTATTTGAATAGATATTACATTCATTATTTTCTTGTCTTTCAGCATTCATTTACTTTTCTCCGTCGACGTTAATGGGCGTAGGGTAAAACCGGGATAGATGCCGCAGTGGGATAGATGCCTCATTTTCAAAAAACCTAACTTCCCAAACTCGCAACTATGAATTAATAGTATAAGTAGGAGCCGCAGTCACCCCGCACCTCAGGTACCCCCTGGCTGTCGTACGGTGAGGATGCGTTTCGCTCGTGTGTGCAATCATCTCCGCGGCAAAATTCACGAACACGTCAAAGATTTAAAGGTTGGTATTTGCCATTGTATAACTTTATAAGTAGTAATACATTCCATTATATTTTTTATTACATCAATGGACTGGTTCATTAAGTGTTCATCTGGGTGTTAATAGTTGCACTTTTGTTTTTAATTTATTTAAAAAATACTTGGGCATCTATCCCTATCATAAAGGATAGTTGCCCTGATTTTTCGAGGTATAGGTGCCCTTAGGGGCATCTATCCCTCCATACACTAGAATGGTATCAGTGTAACTATTTTTAGTGTTCTGTTATATTTTTTATGTTTTTCCGTATTTTATATTTGGACTCTTTACTTGTAGCAGAACCATGCCACGAAAATACAAAAGAAAGGAAGGAGTGCAAGCTCGAGTATGTTCTTGGACTGTGGAACAACTACAGTCAGCTTTCGATGAAAAAAAAAACCGTGAGGATAAATGAAATATCCCGACAGTTTGGGCTTCCATCGAGAATATTGCGAAGACGTTATGCTGCTAAAAATACAACGAAGATGTGGAAAACTGAAAGGACTATCCGGTTCAACTTCATTGTAGGATTAGGAATGATCTCTTTTTTGTGTTATTTTAATTAAAAAAAAAGTATGAATGCATGTTGACACTTAATAATATACTTACCTAATAACAATTAAGAATTAATATTTTTGTTGAACAAATGTTTTTGAAATTTTATTATGTTTGTTTGTATCGTATTTGAATTATCTTATAACGATAAAAAAAAACATAAAAAAAATGAAAAATGGTTTTTCGTAATTCGACCTCATATTTGGTTCGGTTTTTCGTTTACAAAGTATAAAGGGCATCTATCCCGCACTGCAGGCATCTATCCTTCATAATATTTTCATGGTGGGGCAACTATCCATACAGGTAGGCATCTATCCTCAAAAAAAGTGTTCCATAAAAAGCTAAATTCTGCAAAATTTATTATTGATAGGTCAAAAAATAATCATTATAATTAAATATAAATGATTAAACTAGCTACACTCTTAAAAGTTATTCATATAAAATTAATATTTTTTAAATAAGGAGGCTATTTCAAAAAGTGGGGCATCTATCCCGGTTTTACCCTAATCCTAAAAATACTCAACATTATACTTATTGAAGTTTGATTCGATGTGGCGGTACAAAACCTCTCATAATATATCAGTAATAGAAAAATAATTACATTATTTGTTGCTCCGTAGTTCAAATCAGGTTAAGGGTGATCCCGAAACGAGATTAGAGTCGTGTCGACCTAATCCAGCGTTACAGGAAGGCGGAAAACGGTAAAATATGTTCGTCTCGTGTGTTATTGTTGAAATTACAACGGATATAAATTGTATCGCCTCTGTCCCATCTCTTTTCTTAATTACAATAAGTCCCGCTGTTGCAAATGTAACCCTTTCTGCTGCCGGCGACATTATTATTGTACTGTTTTATTAAAACAACAGCGTCAACAGCTTCCCACAAAAACATTCAACAAGTTGAATTCAATTTTGTAAAGTTTCGTGCTCATCTTTCAGGATATGTTAAATATATTTGAAATGGAATTTGAATGAAAGGTGGATTAGTATTCTTGTGAATGTTCTTTTTGTGGCTTAGGGTGATTCAAAGTGGTGTTGAAACGACAGTTCATACAAACTTTCAAGCCCTTTTTTTTGTGTATGGGATATCATCAAATGACCCCTCCCGCTCTGGGTGGCGCGGAAGGGAGTGTCAGACTCTTACTGACTAAAACCCACCCGTGTTCCTTCCTTAGCCCTTTATGTTCCGGGCCAGCGGTAACCCTTTCGGATAATCCCGCTGACCCGGCAGGCTTCGGCCCTATGGGGCCCCTCCTCGATGCGAAATGAATGAATCGATTTTAATGAAACTTTATACGCAACTGCAGGATACAAAGGTCTAAAAATAAAATAAACGCTGGAACCAGGCGAGATCCATTTAAGTTTGAAAATATAAATAAAAATGGTAAGGGTCCGGCCTGCTTCCAGCTTTTATTTAATTTTAAAAGTTTTTTACCGCACTCGAGTTTTTTAATTTTTTTTTATTACTTCTAAATAAGATATTTCGAAAATGTTCTGCTTAGGTATGCGTATGAAGTTTCAAGCTCCGCGCGCGACCGATGGGTCACGAAACAATAGAAAATCGGTTTATTAATTTCAAAAAACAAAGGCTTGAAAGTTTGTATGAAATACGTCGCGTCGTCTGTACCTATGACTTGCGATTGCGATGTTATGGTTATGGCAACTATCTTGGATTTTTTTACGTGTTTTCTCAGATCTACTTGTCCTAGATCGCTTCTATAAATTTATTAACTTACTCTTTCTCAAAATATAATTGCAAGTTCTTAAGCTTCCAGAAAGTTGAATGCTTCCTTCACACCCTTATTTGTAGAATGTCGAAAATAAGGGTTTAAGGTAGTATTAACGATCCACGACCCTTCTCTTGGTTCTTCAACATTTCACTTCCAAAATACAAATTCTTGCCGTGAGTTATTTGTTCGGCGTGGCAACAGCAAAAGTTCTTGTTATTTTTCAGGCTCGACATTTCTGAAGGGAAATTTTGTAACTGATCAATACTCGTTAATTTACCTACTTGAAAAGCGAGGCGTCTACTACAATAATATGGACTGTATTTTCAGCTGTTTCTCTTCTTTGTGAGATTTTCCAAGCGGAGGGCAGGAAAATCACACGTAAATCTCTTGAAAATCGCACCGATCACACGCTTGTCAAAGTAGCGTGGATAGATAAAACTCGCGCTTTGACTGCAGTGTGAGATTCCTAGAATAAGTAGGTATTCTTTGTTTCCTTGGACGGAATCCTTTTCGAGAAATTAATAATAATAATAATAATAAGCCCCCCAAACAACCACACGTCCTGATTGACCATCTAATCACGTGGGGGGCGGACACACGAATGAGAAATTACTGGCGTGGCTAACGTGGCTCTGGAAACCCACTTAAAAATGGAGACTCATTCTAAAAGAAAACGTATAGGACCGCTGCCCGGGGGCGATCGCCGGGGCGCACTTGGAGCTGACGCTGAGTGTCTCAGCATGCGAACCGTCAGCGGTGAGGAGTTGAACAGGCGGGCTCCCACCGACAAAGATGCTACAGCCGAAGTTATTGATGGTGGTGATAGACTGACAAACAGGACAGACACCCCTGTAGAACCATATAGTCCAAGTACAGTATCGTACGCACCTTCAAGAACATCATCACCATCAATACCATCTTCACCCATACCATCATCACCCCCCATAACTAGTTTTAATACAGTTTCACCTACTCCGGCCTTGAGTGTTGCGCGGGAGGTATCTACCTTCTTACCCGCGTCCACCAAGGCTGGGAAAACAAGAGTTCGCATGAGATGGAGCAAAGAAGTTAACCTATTCATCATGCGAACTTATCTATACATAACTAAATTAGAGACCGACATGACCACCTATAGACAACAACTGCATGAATGTTTCTCACGTCAATATCCTGAGGTAACAGTTTCAGAACAACGGATTTCAGACCAACGAAGAACTATAGTTAGGAATAAACTCTTGTCGCAAGCCGAATTAGATCAGTTAAAAGAAGAAGTACGCACACAATTACAACAAGAATCAGAAAACGATTCAGACACTAACACTATAATACTAACACAAAACACAAACGTAAATATTCCGCAAGAACAATCACAATCGCTCACTCAATTATATCCTAATACTCAATCTCTAACGTACAACCAATCGCAAGCTTACACGCAAACAACACACACATCTACACAGACCGAATCTTTAACCCTAACGCTCGAAAATGATATCGAGGCCTTAGTTGTCGCTGATCAAAACCTAACCACAGACACGTATGTCCAAGAAATACATGACAAATTTAGAACAACAATAACACAATACTCTGGGATGGATCCAGCCGCCCGACCAAAACTACCTAAGCTGAAATACACTCCTAAACTATTTCGTTTAGTAAATTTATTTAATGAAAATATACTAACACAACTTATATCTAATGATACTCAACTTATAGACATACATTTACTTATATATTGCACAGCGTTAGTTATATCAGAAGAACTTAATTTTAAAATCACGGACCACACACAAACCATAAGAACAAGTCGTATTGTCAAACCAGCATGGCAACAGAGACTAGAAACAGATATTGAAAAGTTAAGAGCGGACTGTGGTAGACTCACACTTTATATCAAAGGCATCAGATCAAATAAAGTAATTAAAAGAGTTGAAACCATATTTAAAAATTATTCTAATCACACTAGACACGAAAGTAATAATAGGAAACCTGAGGAGTTTTTGGATACATTAAAACAGAAATTAGCCCTTAAAGTCCATAGGCTTAGGAGATATATGAAGGCTCAACAGCGCAAAAATGATAACGCAACATTTGCAATGAATGAAAAAGTATTTTACAGAAACATACAGAAAACACACACTGATACCACAATAGAGAACAACACAGATGCACCGTCAAAAGAACACCTAGAAACATTCTGGTCCAGCTTATGGGAAGAACAAGTGCAACACAATGAAAAAGCAACTTGGATTACAGAAGAAGCAATAAAATGGAGTGCAATAGATGAAATGGATTTTAAAGAGATAACTGAGTCTGAAATTACATATTTAACATCTAGATTACATAATTGGAAGTCACCGGGTATCGACAAAATACAAAACTTCTGGTACAAAAAGTTAACGGTAGCACACAAATCTATAGCAAAAAATTTAACAGATATAGTATTAGGAGAACAGAACATACCCGAATTCATTGCTACAGGAATAACTTACATGCTACCTAAAACTAAATACACATCAGAGCCTTCCCAATACAGACCAATCACATGCCTACCCACAATTTATAAAATACTAACATCAGCAATAACTAATAAAATCAGCTCGCACATTGAACACCACAATATGATAGCAGAGGAGCAGAAGGGATGTAGGAGAGGCCACATGGGTTGCAAAGAACAGTTAGTTATAGACTCTACTATTCATAAACACGCCACCACAAAAAATAGAAACCTACATTGTACTTATATAGATTACCAAAAAGCTTTCGATAGCATCCCACACTCTTGGCTAATACAAATCCTAGAAATATATAAAATTAATTCCAAAATAATAGACTTCTTGCGCAATATAATGACACGTTGGAAAACCACACTTCAGATAAATAATCGACTCTGCTCTCTCATAACTCGACAAATACATATAGGAAGGGTATCTACCAGGGGGACTCCTTGAGCCCTCTTTGGTTCTGTCTTGCCCTGAACCCCTTGTCTCACTTACTAAATCGATGCCGGGCTGGATATAATTTTAAAAATAATACCGGGGAAACTAGTATCACGCATCTCATATACATGGATGACATAAAATTATATGCTAAAACCGAAAAAGAAATGAAAACTCTGATAGAAATAACAACAACATTTAGTCAGGATATTAATATGCAATTTGGATTAGATAAGTGTAGGACATTGCATATTATAAAAGGAAAAGTAAAACCCGGCAACTATGCAGTCAGCGACACCGACACAATAGCAGCTATAGAACCATCAGATCTATACAAATACTTAGGATACAAGCAACTTAAAGGACTCGACCACACAGCAATTAAACAGACACTAAATACAGAATATCGGAGAAGAATTAACGCACTTTGCAAAACACATCTATCTGGAAAGCATCTCATAAAAGCCTTGAATACCTTTGCCATACCAATATTGACCTACTCATTCGGAGTAATAAAATGGTCAAAAACTGACATCGAACAGTTAGAAAGAACCACACGCACAACACTCACAAAACACAACAACCTACATCCTAAATCGGCGATCGAAAGACTCACCATCAAAAGACAAAATGGAGGGAGAGGCCTAATCGACATACACCACCTTTGGCAGAAACAAATCACTAGGCTAAAAACATTTTTCTACACAAAATCTCGCACAAGCAACATACACAAAGCTATTACCTTAAATGATTCTAATTACACCCCGTTGAACTTAAATGAACAAAATATACAAGACATTAACATCACAGACCCGCAAAACCAAAAAATTGACAACTGGAAAAAGAAAGTCCTTCACGGTAGACACCCACATGACCTAGAGCAGTCCCACATAAACAAATTAGCATCAAACAAGTGGCTTAAAATAGGAAACCTTTTCCCTGAAACAGAAGGCTTTATGATGGCTATACAAGATCAAATCATCAACACCAAAAACTACAGAAAATTTATCATTAAAGATCCGACTATCACAAACGACAAATGCCGCAGATGCCACATTCAATCAGAAACAATACAGCACATAACAGGAGCATGCATAACCCTCACACAGACAGACTACACTCACAGACACAACCAGGTTGCAAACATCGTCCATCAAAAACTAGCACTCAAACACGGTCTCATACAAAACACTAACACTCCCTACTATAAGTACGCACCACAAACTATCCTAGAAAATGACACACATAAACTATATTATGATCGCGCCATACTTACAGATAGGACCATTCATTACAATAGACCAGACATAACCCTACAGGATAAAATGAGAAAAATAACTTACCTTATAGACATTGCAGTTCCCAACACCCATAACCTACAAAAAACAATTGCTGAAAAAATAAGCAAATACGCTGAGCTAAAAGAAGAAGTTATTAGAATTTGGAGACAAGATAAAGTTTATGTTGTTCCTGTCGTTCTCTCCACGACTGGTGTTATCCCCAACCATCTCCTCCGTAGCTTGAAACTAATAGACCTAGAAGAATCCCTTTACATCAATCTGCAGAAAGCAGCCATCCTAAACACATGCAGAATCGTTAGGAAATTCATGCAGCTAGACGAAAGTACAATCTCATCATAAAATTATCATTTACTTGGCATTAGCCCGTAAATGTAGCTAAAACCAGCCTTAGAGCTGAGAAAAAGAACACTCCCGATATAATAATAATATTCCACAACTATCACACAACGCCGTCTAGTCTCAAGCTAAGCAGAGCTTGTGTTATGTGTTATGAGTACTAGACAACTGATAAACATACTTATATATTTCTAAATACATACATATATAGATAAATTACACCCAGACACAGTTCAAACAAATTCAAGCAGTGCAACCTGCAAGGGTTTCCTTTTCAGTTTCACCATATCACTTACCAACAGAACTTGAAAATGTTTTCATCCAGGAGTAGTAAATAGACTAGGTATGCTCGAAAGTATAATCTGTTGCTAAAGCTCTATATGTTTAACCAACCTATAAAGACAGTTTGAACAAACTTTTTAGACATTTTTTTTATGGAAAAACTTCTAGCTTGTTCTTACTAGAATGAATTTCTCTTACAGGAAGAAGTAGAATCTTCACTACGTCTGGTGCACGCAGTGGCCACTGGTGCAACAGGAGCGCTATGCGTCACACTCCGGTATGGGCGGCTAAAGGCACCGCTCCACGCCGCAAGATGGGACACTGCTAGAGCCAGAGCAGACCTCGCGGCTAATCTGCTCCACCAGCTAGGACTAGAAAATGCAGGTAATGCTTACAGAACATCTAGAAGCATCACTTGGTCTAGTGGACGCGGTAGCCACTGGTGCAACAGGAGCGAGTGCTGTGTTTCACACGCGGTATGGGCCGCTAAAGGCACCGCTCCACGCCGCACGATAGGACCATGCGAGAGCCACGACAAACCTTACCACTAACCTGGTCCACCAGCTGGGACTGCAAAATACGAGTAATGCTTACAGTACGTAATCTAGAATCAACACTGGGTCTTGTGCACGCAGTAGCCAGTGGTGTAACAGGAGCGTGGTAACGTTGTGCGATAAGTTTTGGCCATTATCGAGATGGACCACTGAACCCTGCGTGATGAAAGTAAAATTCTTGCAGTAAAGTACCTTGACCTTGAATTTATACGTTGCCTTCCTAGACTTTAGACTGTAATTGTCGTACTGGAGAGAAAAGCACCGCTTCCGGAATCGTGAAGTAATAATAATAATGTTGGTTCCGTAAAGCATCAGGCGGTACCTATCTACTAAAGGATATCAAACTCAAAAGTTTTCTGGCTGTTCCCACAAAGCCAGAATTTGGTGTACGATCAAGTCTCGATAAACAAGCGTTCAACGAAGGACGAAAGGGACCCGCGGCGCCTCGTTCCTAAACAATTTTATTTGATTTGATTCTGCGCCGCAGTTAAATTAATCGACGACCCCAGAAATCAAACAAACGAATCAAAATTATAAATGTTTTAGGAGAAATCCTAACTTGAAAGTTTCAAGAGGCCTTCTCAATTTCTGTTTTTTTTTTGTTTTTGGCAGAAATTTCTTCTGGACGATCACTTAGCCAGAACAATCAATCAATCTTTATTTGTGAACTTAGGTATACATCATCATTTCAGCCAAAAGACGTCCACTGCTGGACATAGGCCTCCCCCAAGCACTTCCACTTCGACCGGTTCTGTGCTTCTCGCATCCAACGAGTTCCTGCGGCCTTCACAAGGTCGTCGGTCCACCTTGTGGGAGGCCTTCCAACGCTACGTCTTCCGGTACGTGGTCGCCACTCCAGAACCTTTCGGCCCCATCGGCCATCTGTTCTGCGAGCAGTGTGCCCTGCCCACTGCCACTTAAGTTTGGCAATTCTGCGGGCTATGTCGGTTACCTTGGTTCTCCTGCGGATCTCCTCATTCCTGATTCGATCACGCAGGGAAACTCCAAGCATAGCCCTCTCCATTGCCCTTTGGGTGACTTTTAGCCTTCTTATAAGGCCCATTGTGAGCGACCACGTTTCAGTGCCATAAGTCATCACTGGCAACACGCACTGGTCAAAGACTTTCGTCTTGAGACACTGCGGTATGTGGGACGAGAAGATATTGCGTAGCTTCCCGAACGCTGCCCAGCCGAGTCGGATTCGACGATTGACCTCTTTCTCGAAGTTAGACCTACCTAACTGGACAGTTTGTCCGAGGTAAACATACTCGTCCACGACTTCGAGTGTAGCGTCTCCGATCTTTATGGGAGTGGGTGTTACATGGGCATTTGACATGACCTTCGTTTTGTCCATGTTCATTTTAAGACCCACTCTTTCGGAGGCTCTACTGAGGTCATCGAGCATTGTACTGAGGTCCTCCATAGTCTCAGCCATGACTACGATATCGTCGGCAAACCGAAGGTGAGTTATGTATTCGCCGTTGATGTTGATGCCAGCCCCTTTCCAGTCCAGAACCTTGAAGACATCCTCCAGTGCAGCGGTGAACAGTTTCGGAGAGATAACGTCTCCCTGTCTTACACCTCGCTGCAGAAGGATAGGTTTCGAGGTCTGATCCTGGAGCCGGACTGACATAGTGGCGTTTTCGTACAAACACTTCAGCACCTCGATGTACCGATAGTCGATCTGGCACCGTTGAAGAGACTGCAGCACAGCAACATAAAAGGTCTTAAATATACATATTATTGTAGTCGAGCTCTATGTTCTACCAATGAAATTAGTGTACAAATAGTAACAGTGTTAGACTTGTACCGAATAAAAACCTAACTCCTGCCTGATACCCAAAACCAGAGAAAATGCGTGGCCCGCGCGCCATTTTATAAAAAAAAGTGTTGGGTTCAGAAACAAACTGATGGGGTCACAAACAACCCTGGGGCTTACAAGCTTACAACAACAACATAATCAGCCTATAATGTTCCCACTGCTGGGACACAGGCCTCCTCTCTGTGAGAGGGAGTGGGCCGTAATCCACCACGCGGGCCCAGTGCGGGTTGGTAGATGTGACCTTGGGTATTGGCTGATAATATCAATTTGAAAACGAATCGCTGTGACTCAATATGTTTTGCTTTTACGTGTCAAATAAAATTGCCTTGCAAGATGAAACACAAATATGTTGTACCTACAACCAGGCTCAAGAAAATAGGTGGCTTGTTCAGATGCCAATGTAGACGCTTTTACAATAAACTACCAAGCCACGTTCAAGATCTAAGCCTTAATAAATTCAAATCTTTCATTAAACGTAAGTTGTGCCAGAAAGCCTTTTATACCGTTAAAGATTATATTGAGGACAAAAAGGCTTGGGATTGAGCTGCTTCCAATTTCTGCATTTTGAATGTTTTTTTTTTTTATATACACATTTACATTGATGAATTTTTTTTTTAAACAATGACATTTGTTTACTTTGTAAAGTATTATATTATTTTTTCATTGTGAATGTGAAGACGATGTGGGTAATTTTACATATATATGTATTTTTTTTTTTCATGGTCTGGCAGTTTTAGTAATTTATGTGGCCTACCCAAATGTCCTTTCTTTGGTATTGTTCGTCGAATCGTTGAGCTCCTTAAGTCTTGAGTTGAGCTGCACGATTTTTGACAAATGCGTGCACTGACTGGACAGGTCCTCTCAATCTGTGTGGTTCTTTCCTCAAAAGACCACCTCAGACATCGATCTACATGGTCTTCATATAACCTGACCAAGATTATGTCTGGACTTTAAAAGAGACTGTGACCTCTGAGTTTGTTTCGGCCTTTCTTCTCAGAGTAGTCAGATAGGAAACGCCGACTTCATCTAGTTTAAAAAAAACATGATTGACGTGTAAAAGTGTTTGTACAGAAAGCGTCACTATGTCCTAACCCCTCAAGTTTTAAAATGTTACACTGCTACAACATTGAATTCCTTACGAATAATCTAAAGAATACTTCAAAAAGAGTCCATTGTGTTGACTCGGATTCGAACCATCGCATCACCGAACGTCGTCATACTAATACCGGCAGTTTGACGAACTAGCCAGCGAGCCCATATGAATTGCGATGAAATTGTTATCTACTATCGGCTGAGTCATTATATCTTTAGGTCCCTGTCTAATCGAAAGATGTTAAAATTTGAGGGTATCCATTAATTTTACTTACTTACGTTGTCTTTATAAAATTAATCCATACCTTCAAGTTAGAACTTTGTATACGTTCACTTAAAACGGCGAAGAGTAAACGACTACTATTTATCAATTATTTTTTTAAATGATTTCTGATTTTATGAGAACTAAAATAGTTGTTCTGTTTGTTGTAAAATAAGATCATAGTTTTGTTAAATAATAGCAATAATAAATATTATTAAATGATTAATAAAGTATTTTATTTTTCTTGATTTTTTAATTCTTTATAAATAATTACTACTTAAAACAAAATAGAAAAATATATCAAAATAATATAATGAACAAAAAGCACATTTCGTGCTTATAGGATTTGAACTTCCAATCTTATGCACGATAAGCGGTCTTGAAACCTCCAGTCTATTTAGACGATGAACAAGTTGTCGTAAATGTTAACCCTATTATTGTTGCTTGTCGTCGCAAAAGTATTGTTTTATTGAAAAAAACAATAATAAAAACAGAATTTAAAAAAAAATACTTACTTAAACTTATTTATTCACTAAAACAATACATTATTTAAAATAAAATGTTTTTGCAAAATACAAAAACCATCTTGGGCCTATCACGGATTTGAACGCACATGTCTTTTGGTGGGGTAACTACTTAATGGAGCTGTGTGTACAAACCTACTTACAAAAAATAAAATCATTTCATTTCATAAAATCATTTCATTTCATTTCATCATTTCATTTCAACCATAATATTTTTGAACAATTGCTTTCAAACCAAAGTCCTCACTGTCTAAAACGAAAATAAATAAATCTTTATTTGCTGTCTGTTACCGACAGAAGTCCTAATGGCGGTGTCCCAAGGCCTGGTGTTAGGCGCGAGTCCCACGGAGCGGGCGGTGGCGTCACGAGCGCTGGCCTTGCGGGCAGACGGCGTGGTAAACAGTGCCGTGGCCTGGGAGAGATACGGCACCGCGGATCCTGTCGCCGTTGTGTCTCCGCAGCTGGAGAAACAGCCCGATGCTGAATATCCGTGGTAGGAAAGCACATTACTTAATCTGATGGCATGAACAGGTAGTGTTTTGCCTTCAAATAAGTACCTAATACTTATACTTTATATTGTGGACAAATTTTCATCTCATCTACTTTCAACCATATTTTCCTTAATTTATTATTTTCTTAAAATCTCTAGTTGGCAGATTGACGGCGGCAGATAAAACTTTCAAATTTCGACAAACTTTAGAGGATATTTGAAGTTAGAGGCCTACCTATCAAACAATGAATTAAATTCGGCATAAATGCCTATAGTTGATTTTGCCTCCACAGGTAATTCAGGCTATGAACTGACAAAGTTTTCTCTCGTTGACCATTGAATGAGGTTTATTGCTAATAAACCTAACTTGATGAATAAAATATCTTCGATTTCAGGTATGTGTCAGCACATGAAAGTGAAACGCTTCGGTCCCCAAAGTTTATGCCATCCCCGCCTGGTGCCACTATGGAAGGCTGGTGGACTTACCCCTACTACAGCTGTGAAGCAAAACGATGGTTGTTATCTTACACTGTTCCTGTCTCTACTATCCGTGGGTAAGTACCTAACTAAAAACCGGTCAAGAGCGAGTCGAACTCGCGCACCGAGGGTTCCCATCATGTTTTTAATTTTCATTGACGAGGCCTATATTCGTCAGATAATTTTAACACTGCACTGCGGTGTAGAATATTGCAGTATTATGTCAGCGCCACCTCTTGACTGATAGTGGAACTAATGTAACTTTTATTGATGACTAGCTGCGACCCGCGGTTTCACCCGCGTAAATGTCGATCCCGTGGGAATATCGGGATAAAAAGTAGCCTATACGTTAATCCAGGGTGCCAGCAACCTCCATACAACGTATTACTGATTGTAATGATTATAATTCTGTAAGTAAATACATATTTGTTACGACCGCGAATCATATTATTTTAATCAACGTACAACTTAATACTGACCAGCAAATTGCAAAAAACGTAAGAAAATTTGAATTTCGCGGGCTACCTTAGCGCTTCCCCCTCAACTAGGTACCTCCAGAACCGACTAGCAGGAAATAGGACGGCGGCCGTGAGATAATAAACCAAAATCCTGACTTTTACATTAGTTTGGCCCATCCTATTTGGCCCGCATTGAAATACCTATATGGGTATTATGTCTCAATTCTCAGTATACCTAACATGATCGTAATATATTTCCCTCTTACAGATTGAAAGGTATCGTCTCGCTCGACATAGACATATCTAGCTTGGAAATAAACCAGTGCGAGGCGGATACTGAAGATGATAATGATAACCAAATATATTCCTTTCACGGGACACACAAATGCCCTAACGAAACCACTTACGTGAGTATACTTGAATTTAATTTATTTAATAACAGATTATCTATATATAACATTAAATCGTTTGATTATTTTGTTTGTCTAGTGTGAATACAGGCCAAACAGAGAGATGAGTGTACGGCACGCTGGTTGGGCGAGAGGATCGTATATTTGCCGATGTCGCCCCGGCTACTACTCGTTACTTCATCGTGAAGGATATAATGGATCCCTTGTTGAAGGTAACACAAACACACTGCTTTATGTTCGTGGAAAACTCCCGAATTTTCACATGTTCGGAAAAACGTCATCGGCATGTTGGCAACACAAAATGACACAAATACACGAAAGTGTATTTTATTTTGAGATTTATCCAAATTGAAATTATATCTATCAAGGATCGACAGGTCCGATTAAAAATGCATTTTTCTTTTGTTCTTATTCTGACTTGACCACAGAACACTGACTTGACGTTTTTTTTTTTTTTTTTTTTTTTTTTTATTCTGGCTCCATCGGTAACATTCGATGATTTTGCCAATGTCAAGGTATGAGAAGATAATTGAAGATAATGAACGTAAACTGTTACATAACTATTGATCAGTGTTTGTAGCGGTGGCGTCCATGGATCCCCATGCTAAAAAAGGACAAAACAATTTTTGATTAGTAGATGTAAAACGTCACAAATAAGTGTGTTAGAACATTCAGTAAGTAAATACATAGAATAAATAAATAGAAATATCAACTACAACTGAATTTTATTAATGCTAATAAATTTATATAGGATTTTAACTGCAGGGGTATGGGCCAAAGATAATAGGAAAGGAATGTTAATTGGGCGGGGGACATCAGAAGGGAGTATGTCGTAAAGGGGTGTGGTTAAACGAGGACAGGAAAAAAACAAGTGCTCAAGAGTACCCTCCTCCAGACCGCATTCACACAAAGAAGAGTCCCTCACGCGGATTTTGGCCAAAAAAACTGGTGTGCAAACAAACCCAAGTCGGAGCCTAATTATGACAGAGGTGGCTATTTTACTGGAAAATTTAAGTTTGCTGAACCAACATTTAGATGGGATGAATGGTTGAATAGAGCCGTAAAATCTACCCTTCGATAATCGAGATTGTTGCCAATGCTCATTCCAATCCTTCATCATCTCGGGTTTGACAAGACAGCGCAGATCTCGGGGATAACAAGACGAATGAGAATCGATCCCATTCCGAGTAGCCAGCTTGGCTATCGAATCCGCATTCTCATTATCAGCAATTCCAGAGTGACTGGGGATCCAAGCCAGAGCAATCTCTATGCCTAGGGACTGGCATCTATACAGGAGTTGTTTTATCTTTAGGATAAGGGGAGAATTGTTACGAGAGCGAAAAGGCGATTTTATTAAATCCTGTAGACAGCTAAGAGAATCCGAGAGAATAAGGCTTTTATTGAGTCCATGTGATTCAATGTAGGAGACTGCTTCCAAAAGAGCTATTGCTTCCCCTGTGAATATAGAGCCAAAAGCAGAACTACGAAAATTAAGAATAATTTTGTATTTTGGGATCCACACAGCTGATCCGACATTACGTTTATGGCAGCTGAAAGCAAATGTCAAAATGTAAATTTTCGATTTGACAGAAGAAAAAGAACCGCTTTGTGGCTTTGCCGCTGTTCTTTGTTTTGTTTTAGTGTAGTTCATTTGTTTACTTTTAAAACATTTTCATTTGTTTTGTTTATTATAAAACTGTATCATGTGACCATTGATATATCATGTGACCCTCCTCTGACCGTATTAAAGTGCAGAGTTGCAGGGTAAGTTGGCGCCAGCAATTACATATGTTGTCAAAACTGCAGGCACGTAAAACTTATTTAAATGTTTGCATTCTTCCAGTTGCATACCAAGAATACGAAGAAAACGATTTAGAAAACTGGAGCGAGCCATACGAGTGTTTGAAATGTCAGCCGGGCTGCGAATCGTGTCATGGACCAGAGCCATGTCTTGCCACTTACAACTGGCCATTCCGGTAAGAGTACCAAAGAATAGAAGACCAATAGTTAGGGACAGCGGGTCGTCTTAGGGGCGGGTTAGTCGAAGACCCCTTCCTTATGAAGGTGATCTTCGTGTGACGACTGAAGATAAAAATGGCACTAGAAATTCTTATTTCTACTGCCTAGTAACACTGCTCTATCTGGGGTGTAGAAAAGTTATTGAATTATATTTTCGAGCCGTTTGGGGTTGAACCCTTCGGGCCGTGAGGTCCGAGTGCTCATGCTCTTTTTAAAGAAATTTCGAAACGGCTGGTTGACACTTCCCGTGACCCAAGGGCTGTCATTTGCCTTGGCCAGAAGCTAAGAATCGCCATACAACGTGGTAATGCCGCCAGTCTCTTGGGTACATTACCAGTCGACAGTGATGCGAATGAATTAACCTTTTGACCGCCACGGACGTCTATGGACGTCAAATCAAAAAGTGCTCACGACGCCACGGACGGCATCCATAACCATAATCAGCCTATAATGTTCCCACTGCTGGGACACAGGCCTCCTCTCAATGAGAGGGAGTATTATATTCCGTGGTATGAAAGAAGGAATTTGTCGCTTGGCGTAGAGAACACGGATTTTCGTTATTGACGTGGCGGTCAAAAGGTTAAGAAAACTAAAAAATAGCGTCGAAGAGACACTATTTTTTAGTTTCTGTATAGTTTTACTTACTTAAGTTAGGATTTTCTTTAAATTAATTAATTGAATTGAACAACTTAACTTTCATATGAAATTGTCTTTTGCCAGAATGTTGTTTCGGCAACACCTGGACTAGCCCTATATCATGAGCCACCTACAGCAGTATTCTTGATTCTCGGCAACTCTCATCCTGCTCCTACCAGCCGCAAAGATTATAGCTCTGCCTAACCTGAGGGTGTCCTACTTTACTGTAGCCTTGAATACTTTTCAGTGAATAGCTATGAAAAAAACAACCGACTTCCAAAAAACACTATAAAGTGAAAAATAACTTTAATTTCGGAAGTCGGTGTCTTTGGATTTGTATTTTTGTTTTTTGCCACCGACTTCCGAAATGAAAGTTATTTTTCACTTTATAGTGTTTTTTGGAAGTCGGTTGTTTTTTTGTAAAAAAGTTTTTATTTTTTACTTTTTAGTGGGTCAGTTTGTAATTTATCTAAGTTACAATACCCTAAATATGTCAATCGCTGATTACCTTTTACAAAATATTGCTTTTCCCGATGCAGGGACGTTAATTGTTGAGGAGTTCTCCTAGTATTCCGCTCTCCTAGCTGATAATCCTGGCTGCAGCATCAGGCCAGACTTATGTCAACATTGCATTGAACTTAAAATTTAGTCCTGTTTAAAATGAGCCCAAACACGACTACGCTGCTGTAATTTAAAGGTGTGTACTATTTCTGATGCTCCTGGCTTCAGCATCAGGTCTCCATGTACTTCGGTGTTCCTCATTAACCACACATCGAGCCCTTTTCAATGAGCCTAAACACGATATAACTGCTGTTAGTTGTCGAGGAGATAGGTACTCTGCAGACTATCCTGACTGCAGCATCAGGTCATGACTTGATGATCATGAGACCAAATGTGGCAAATGCCCTATCAAACATCAAAACAATTCCGTCCACAATTGGCGGAGTATTCGATGAACAAACATACAAAAAAAAAAAACATACAAACATCCGAACATAGCCTCCTCCTTTTTGTGAAGTCGGTAAAAAATTAAACTTGTTTTCAATTGAGTGTCATTATGTGTTTAGCCTAGACAGGCGCTTTACTTTGTGTAAATTATTTCATCACCACTACTCTCAAAACGGTGAAGGAAAACATAGTGAGGAAACTAAAAAAACTAAAAAGGCATGTTCTAGAACTAAAACAATCAAAGCCATATGACATTGGATGTGGATTGCGGCCCACTCCCTCTCACTAAGAGGAGTCCTGAGTCCCAGCAAAGAGGACATTATAGGCTGTTTATGCATGTGTTCAGCAACATGTTTATATGTCTTTTACCAGAATGGCACGCAATAATGGAAACCAATTTTTTTTTTTTAAAGGTATACTTTACTTTGTCTCATATTTTTTAACTCTTCAGGATATCGTTACTGGTGATATCGGTAAGCTGTGCGGTGATGACAGTCTGCCTGACCATCTACACTCGTCACCACCGCAGAGTGAAGGTGTTCCGTGTAGCCAGTCCTGTGTTCCTATCCATCACACTTCTTGGATGCGCTATCATGTATATGGAAGTGAGTATGTTGTTTGTGTGGCTTTTCATTTGTTTTATGTCACTAAATTCATTGGTAGACACTAAAAACTTGTCTCAGAAATCAATGTTTAATAGGTTCATAGCTAGCATACCATACTAATGATTGGTTCAAGATGTAAATCTGTCTTCCATTAGTTAATAAAACAAGCAAAATGCTTAGGCATTGTGCTAAATGTGATTAAAATATGAACTAAAAAGTAAGATTATTTTGTTTCTAGATGGCAGCTATATTCCCGGTGTTGGATAGATACTCATGTATTGCTACAAAATGGACTCGGCACATGGGATTCTGTATCACTTATACTGCACTTCTGATGAAAACATGGAGGTAAATATCTCATTTGGTACCTATTGGTTTCCTTCTCTTGTGTCTGCATGAGTTACACAATATAAATTAAATAACTAAAAATACTGCTCTCAAAACAGTGAAGGAAAACGTTGCGTTGTAAGGCAAAAACGCACACTGGGCCCGCGTGGTGGATTATGACCCTCTCCTTCTCACAGATAGAGGAGGCCTGTGTCCCAGCATTGGGAACATTATGGGCTGATTATGCTTATAATATCCCTACTGCTGGAACTCAAGCCTCCTCTGTTCATTATTCTAATTTTTTTTTTATATTATACAGCTAAATTAAAACATTTACTTACTTTTCAAAAACACAATGACATAACTCTCATCTAATAATACAAAATTCGACTCCACTTAAATATAACCAAAGCTCTAAGAAATTAAATAGTGTAGTATTCTTGTTTTTAGTTTGTTTTTATCTAATTAAGTTATTATGATTATGCTTCAAACTTGCAGAGTATCTCTAACATACAGAGTGAAGTCAGCTCACAAACTAAAGCTGACTGACAAGCAGTTGCTGCAGTGGATGGCACCGATATTACTCATCATGCTAGTTTACTTAGGAACTTGGACTTTGTCTGCACCACCCGATGCTGAAGTTGTAAGTATTTGTCTATTTTTTTATTTAGCAAACCTTAGTTTTAATATTAGGCAAAGCCAATACAAAAAGTAGCTATAGAAAATGAATTTCTGACAATTATTTTTTTCTGTCTATTCTAAAAAACGTAAATGGTAAAAGATTGCTTTTTTTTACTTTTCAGTTCAAGTAAGATTTGAACAATAAGTTAATATTATTATGTGTTTACAGATAAGCGATAACAAAGGACTGAAATTCAAGCAGTGTACTTACAATTGGTGGGATCACAGTTTAGCAATAGGTAATTGCAAATTAAATTAAATCATGTCAAACTGTAATTATTTATGCAACATCATCATCCTGTGGTGAATTTCAATTATTAGTGATGGCCGGTAAAAATAAATAGCTTTTCCACCATACTTGTCAGTTCAGTAGTTAAAAATTTCTAAATTTCCTATATCTGATTAATAGAATTTATTTTCAATGTGTTACATTGTATACCACAACTTAAGACTAAATATTAATCATAATAATATATACCAGTTAATGAGTTTCCAAAAACATGCATTCTTAAAAATTAATCATCCTTAATTAGTAATCATTTCGTACGCTAAAATGATACGTTTTACTTTGGATTTCAACTAAACAAAAAAAAAAATCTGATGTTAGAACCTGTGTTAGAACTATGTTTGAACAAATAAACTAATTGGCGGTATACAGATAAAAATTCTTTACCTTCCGCGCTAGTCGTAGACTAGGTAAGGATTCTCGCTCTAGAAATACCAACTGTAAGTTAATTGACATAAGGACAGTTATCCAATGTATATGGTCATAAAGGAGTATACAAAAGATGCTATAACGGCTAATGAGTTTGGCGAGAGCTTCATTATTCCATCAGTTCAGCAACTATTTATGTTTTCCAGGTGAAATCCTGTTCTTACTATGGGGCGTGCGCGTATGCTACCGCGTCCGTCACGCTGAGAGTCTGTACAACGAGGCGCGACTCATATCCATAGCCATTTACAACATATTCACCGTCAACTCCCTCATGATAGCTTTCCAGTAAGTATTCTATTATCTTGTCAAAACTAAGTAAGCAAAGAAAGTATATTACAATAGGGCCGATGAATCGTGGCCGATCTGAACCGCTCTCCGAACTTTCGCGCATGTACAGTCAATAAAACTTTTTAACAAAAAAAAACCGACTTCCAAAAAAACACTACAAAGTGAAAAATAACTTTAATTTCGGAAGTCGGTGTCTTTGGATCTGTACCTATTTTAGTTTTTGCCACCGACTTCCGAAATTAAAGTTATTTTTCACTTTGTAGTGTTTTTTTGGAAGTCGTTTTTTTTTTTTGTTAAAAAGTTTTTATTTCTCGCTTTTAAGTGGGTCTGTTTTTATTGTGTCTTTTTTTTTCCAAATCGGTTTATAAATGACGGCGTACTAAGGTAACAAACATAAAAAAAAAATACAACCGAATTGAGAACCTCCTCCTTTTTTTGAAGTCGGTTAAAAAGAGATAAGTATACAGGACCGACGGATATATTTGAAGTTTAGTAAGAAACCGATGGAAGTTGTCGACTGAAATTTAATTTGTTAAATGAGCTGTTTGTTTTCTATAATTTTTATTCGAGAACATCCATCGGTTTCTTACTAAACTTCAACTATATCCGACGATCCTGAATACTTATCTCTTTTGTTGACTGTCTCTCTCTCTTTAGATGACAGGCCGAAACAAACTCAGAGGATATTATTACTCCGTGACCCAGCTACAAATGCTGCAATCTTGTCAACATTAAGTAAACTGCATAATAAACTTTTTTTTTACAGTTTACTAATCTTGCCTCAAGCAGGACCGGATATAAAATATCTTCTTGGGTTTATAAGAACTCAGTTATCTACGTCAACTACAGTACTGCTGGTGTTTTTACCTAAGGTGAGTGATATTTTAAGTTTTTTTAAATAAGAGTAAATAAAACTGGGGATCCTGCCGTTTTGCCGAAAAGATTTTGCCAAAATTTCACTACCCAAACAAATTTTCGCAACCTTTTATTATACCAATGCAATGTTTGGAATAATTTTAGTATGCACATTTTCATTTGGTCAAATTTTTACTTGGCAGAATATTATTAAGGATAATGTCATTTAGGCATTTGGTCTTTAATCAAATGATTTATTACGGCAAACAGTTTATTGTCTTTAGACAATAAACGATTTGTTATGACAAAAAATATAAAGGCATAAATAAGATTTTTGGAGATTTTTTTTTAAATAATCATTTATTTAATACAAAATATTTGTAACTTACTATTTAATTTTTTTTGCAATGGACATTATCGAGAACCGAATTAGTTACGAGGTTAATTATTTAAAAAAAATGCTTAGGTTAGGTTAAAACTGTGACCTCCTACGCACGAGCCGAGCGAGCGAAGCGAGCGGTGCCGCGGTAGCGGCCGACGAGTGCCAGAAACGACTAAATTATATAGAAAAAAAATATGGAAAAAAGAGATTATTTTTAACAGGCTATCGAGAACCGAATTAGTTAGACGAGGTTAATTATTTAAAAAAAATGCTTAGGTTAGGTTAAAACTGGGACCTCCTACGCACGAGCCGAGCGAGCGAAGCGAGCGGTGCCGCGGCAGCGGCCGGCGAGTGCCAGAAACGACTAGATTATATAGAAAAAAAATATGGAAAAAAGAGATTATTTTTAGCAGGCTATCGAGAACCGAATAAGTTAGACGAGGTTAATTATTAAAAAAAATGCTTAGGTTAGGTTAAAACTGTGACCTGTGAAAACGACTAGATTATAATAGAAGAAAAAAAATGGAAAAAAGTCTACCCGAAACTGAACTAGTTAGACGAGATTAATTATTTTTAAAAATACTACCAGAATACTTAATATTATTATTACCTGTTTAGAATTTGTCCCAAGTGGAAAAAACACCCTTGTAATAAAACGTCTTCAAAGTTAGATCCTAAGCTTGAAATGGCTGCCTTAAAACTGCGAAAACTGACGATACTAAATATTTGGCAAATGTAATTTTGCGTAAAATGAGTTATTCCAACTGAAATATTTGACTAAATAAAAATTGGTAAAAGTACTAGTTGGTAAACAAGTTATTGTATAAACGTTCACTTGCCAAACATTAGGTTTGGGTTACAATTATTTGTGAAGAGATTTTTCGCTAAGTAATAATTTGGCAAATGAAATTATGCGGAAAATTGTTTGGGAAGTGATAATTTGGCAAAATCTTTTCGGCAAAACTAGGGCGACCCATAAAACTGAAATTGAATGTTATCAATCTAACAATAAAAATATATCCATTCATATAGGCTATTTGACAATGTAAAAAATAAGGTCATAATTATTGACACTCGTATAGATTATCGCTTTTAAAATCGATTTGCATTAATTTTACTACAAAACAATGTATTATTTATAAAAAAAAATCCCGAAAAAACTTCATCTTTTTAAATCTGGCGCCACGTAATCGAAAACGGTCTGGATTGGCTGAACTTAAGATGACGTCATGATGTAGTAAATTTCTGTCTATCGTTGACAGAAGATGACTTTTGTCTAGTATCTCGACCGTTTCAACGTTTGTTTACGGGAATCGTGACGTCACGACGCCATATTGTTAAAGATAGCGTTTTGGCGGCTTATTTAAACAGTACATTTTTATTTACTTTTTTTTAAAAGAAATACATTATGCAATTTGAAGTAATAGGTTTTTGTGGGCTCGTTAGACACCATTAAATAATCTGAGATGTTTATCAGAAACCAGTCAAATAGCCTATTATACGTGGCGATGGTGAAGTTTAAGGATGACCTGGGGATGGCGATGTTATGTCCAACTCCTACTGAACCCCACGAAGTTAACTACTGAACTACTGCTCACTGCCTAAAAGTAAATGGCGGTATTATAGTACAGGAAGGCACCCCAGGCCAGGAGCCTATTTAATTAAACCGACAGGCGACAATCTGACACTTCGACAATTTATTAAGGTTGCTTTTCCATTAGGAATTTCTTAGTAACAGCCCGGAGTTTAGAAGTTGGCGGTGTCATACCCCGTGCCTCGGCAAGCACGTTAAGCCGTTGGTCCCGGCTGTCATTCGTGGATCTTTGGCAGTCGAGCGAAAATATCTCAAAACCTTGGTCAAATTCTAGTGCAACAACTAAAAATTACCAAATAAAAAGTAATTTAAAAAAATTAAACCGACTTCAAAAAGAAATGAACTCAAAATTATGAAATAACTTTAATTTCGGAAGTCGGTGGCAAAAAACTAAAACTAAAATACAGATCCCAAGACACCGACTTCCGAAATTAAAGTTATTTCATAATTTTGAGTTCATTTCTTTTTGAAGTCGGTTTAATTTTTTTAAATTACTTTTTTTAGTTGTTGCACTAGAATTTGACCAAGGTGTTGAGATGTTTTCCCTTTGACACTACACCCGTAGCTCGTATCAATAAGCCAGGCCGTCACACTTTCACGTCTTAGTCCATATCTTGAAAATTACTGAATCGATTTTGATGAAACTTGCACTGTTCCCTAAGTTGAAGTAAATGTAAGCCAATAAAAAAAGAATGGTCACGATCCGATAAATAGTTACAGAGATATGCGTGGACAAACATACATACATACATAAGTCTATAAAATTTTGTATATTTGTTTGGAAGCCCTAATAGATTGTCATATGTAAATATAATGCAATTCCAATAATATTACATACGTGTCGAATTGATAACCTCCTTTTTTTTTTGAAGTCGGTAAAAATGGAAACAATAAAAGTAAATAAATACCTACAATACTTACACCTCTTATACCTCCAGGTCTTGCGCGTGGTCCGTGGCACGGGCGACACGTGGGACAGTAGAGCGCGCGCGCGCGGCGTGCCCGCCTCGTCGTCACTCAACGGTATCGGCCTCGTGCCTGACGAGCCGCCCGACCTCTACCAGGAGAACGAGGAGCTAAAGGTACATACATACTAAGAGTACTACAAGGATCTTTTGGTGCCTGCATGTTTAGAAGTCAATGCCTGCATGACATTGACAGGAGGGCGTTGTTGATAAACATTTGTCAGTGATATGTTTTGTGTAGTCACTTGAAAACCCGTTATTTTGCTATATTATGCTGTTGAGATCTCACATAGTCTATAAAATTTCTTCTGAAAGCCTCTATAATAAAGTATCATAAATGTCTTTGCATTATAAAAATCAAAAATTTGCTA